>JAOTNS010001200.1:580000-1211680 GCA_028476615.1 Culter alburnus | reverse complement strand
GAGTGATAGGATCAGGGGTGAAATGCGACAGCAGAGCGATGAGATAGGCAATCATTATGTAGTCCCCCCCCCACCGCGGGGATCATACAATTAGCCCAGGCGACAAAACCACCACCCAGCCATAAATAGTTAGAACCCTCCCGTCTACCACTAAAGAGTACGTTATAAATAAGCTCCCCGGCATTTTCATCGCCGGAGTAACCTGACAACCAGAAAAAATAGATGCTGCAACAGAAACTATTGGCTCTCTCTTTGGCCAGCACATTATATGCAGTCCTCCTTTACGTCTAAGAGAAGATTAAGGAAACTAATCCACACCGTGGTAATGATGAGCACACTCGGCCTAAACTAGCTGTTGTAGCAAAGCTGAACGTAGTTGGTAGAAAACAAACTAGATAGTTTTTCGCCGTTCGTGGAAAAAAAAAGATTGTGGACAGAACGGCTTATACGAATCTAGATCTACTATTTTCTTCAAATCTCTTACTAGGAAAAGCACACATAATCCGAGGTATTTATTTGACCCGGTCTAATTAACTAGAAACAGAGATTCAAACTGGGCTGCTTTCATAGAGCACAGCAGTAATGACTTTTTAATGAACTTCTTTACTTGCAAGGATTTAGTAAGATTAGAGAGAAAGTTATAAACATGCAAACCGTCTACAGGTTCGCTTCAGACAGTGCCTGTATGTCTCCCGCGGTAAACTAGAATCATTCGCCGCTTAAGGATATGAAGAATTAATCTAAACTTACAAATCATCAAAATCAACGACATGTATTGAGCCCAGTGCCCGACTAAACTACTGAAAGAAATGCTTCCAAGTCGTAGGTCCCACTTCTTGATATATTATTCAGCCGTAACACTAGATACCCGTGCCAAAACGTTTAAGCCGGCCTATTATTAAACCCTTATTTAAAACACCCTCACTAGATCCGCGAGATTTCGGAAATTACAGGCCACTCTCAATCTACCTTTCTTTCAAAGATACTAGAAAGCATTTCAACCCACGACTGTGCCCTTTGGAAAGAATGGAATCTGTGAGATTCCATCTGATTTAGACCAACCATATACTGAGACTGCACCGTTAGCGTTACCCGAGCTACTCCTATCATCCGATCGTGGCTGTATTCTCTATTAGTGTTATTAGATCCTCATTGCTGCTTCTTGACACTCTTCACAACATTCTTTACCAAGACCTGAAAACTATATTGTCATTAGTGGGAATTTGCTGTGGCATGGTTCAAATCGTACTATCTGACCGTTAACTCAGTCGGTAGTAGTTAAGAAGAGGAATGTCGTATCCACAATCCCGGTTCAATATTGAGTACCACAAGGCCTCAGTACACTAGGCCCGTTGTCTTTTCACTCTGTAACATGCTGCACTTAAGAGATAATTAGAGCATGGTTTTAGTCTTTCACTTGCTACGCTGACGATACGCAGCTCTATATTGCCTCGCGCCTGACGCAACCTACAATTCACAACGTAACAGAATGCAGCTACATTAAAAAACTGGATGACAGAATTTCTTACTATTAAATTCAGAAAAAACTGATATCCTAATCTTCGGACCAAAATTCCTCACGAAAAAAACTTGAATACTCGCCTAACCTTGATGGGGTGCTCCATTAAACTTCGTCCTCAGGTTAGAACCTGGTGTGCTCTTTGATACCAATCTTTCATTTGAATTCCATGTTTCTAGTATCTGGTAAAACCCCGCCTTCATTCTCTAAAAAATATATTAAATTTCGACATCTGCTCTCAATTGACAATGTGAACAGTTGTTTTCATGCATGCCATGACCTCCAGACTATATTAATTGTAAAGCTCTATCTACGGTGGTTGTTCTGCTCGGCTTTTAACAGACTACAGTTGGTCCAAATGCTGCCGCTATAGTTCTTACTAGAACCAGAAAGTATGAACCATATTATCCCAGTTTCTGACCACATTACCTTGGCTCCTATTAAACATCGTATAGATTTTAAAATCTTGCTACTTACTTCAGAATCCGCTAAATGTGATTTAGCCCCCAGGTACCTAAGTAGCTCTTATGCATTATAGCCTTCACGTTTTATTGCCTCTCAGATTCAGGCCCAGTTATAATACCAATATCAAATCAACTGAAGGCGGCAGATCCTTTTCCTATTTCCCCTAAACTCTGGAACAATCTCCTAGCATTGTTCGGAAGCAGACCACTCTGTCATTTAAATCTAGACTAAAACACATCTCTTTGCTCTTACAGACACATAACACATTATCAATACATTACATTTTTCAAATCCGTTAAAGGATGTTACGCTGCAATATTAGTTGGCCGGAACCGAGAACATTTCCTATAACACTAGATATACTGTACATCAGAATAAGAATGGCATCTACCTAATATCTGTCTCTCTGCTTATCCTGAGGTTTGCCGGGTGCTGGATCCAGGCCGTATCCAGATCAGATGGAGAACCTGTGTCTGGACCTGACTACAACGTAGCCCAGGAGACAATGGGCCTACAGATCCAGTTCTGGCTACATCTATAATTCAGATTTTTAATCCCCGTATCCTCTTACATATTTTATATAAATCTATTTTTAATCTCTATATAAAATGTATAATTCAGATTTTGATCTCCTATCCATTTACATATATTATATATATCTTCCAAGGGTTTTTTTTTCCCTCCTAGGACTTTTTTCCCAGTGTAGCACGCTGGTTTTTCTCCTAGGGTTTTTTTCCACCCCTGGGAGTCAGCCGACATTGGCTTAATGTAGCACCATCTTGTATATGTTACATATTACTACGCTTGTTTGTACAGCTTATTTTTAACCACTTCCCTTTTTTCTGTGCTTCTAATATGTAAAGCTGCTTTGAAACAATTACCAATTGTAAAAGCGCTATATAAATAAATTTGACTGACTTGACTTGACTAGTTCAGGCTAGTTTTGAGTAGCAATCGGGTGGGTTTTGTTGTGGAAACCTGGCACTGGTATGACGTCACTAGGCGATGCACGGACATGGTTCCTGTCCTGGTTCAAATTGCTTATTTTCTCTGGATTTCTCCGAATCAGTGGTTCGGAGCGTGTATCAAACTGCGAAAGTCACGTGACTTCAGTAAACGAGGCTTCGTTACGTGATAAGTGTTTCGAAATTTCAATGGTTCACCATTGGGGGGCGTGACTTTGGCAGTTTGAGACGTGCTTCAAATCACTGATTCAAAACAAAAGATTCGTAAAGCTTCATGAAGCAGTGTTTTGAAATCGCCCATCACTAGATATTGTTGATTAAAGTTATTATTTTGGTTTTTTTGACGCACAAAAAGTATTCTTGTCGCTTCATAATATTAAGACAGAACCACTGTAGTCACATGAACTGTTTTAAATGCATCTTTAGTAGCTTTCTGGGCAATGAAAGTGTTAACTGTCTTGCTGGCAATGCAGGCCTCACTGAGCCATCGGATTTTATGAAAAACATCTTAATTTGTGTTCTGAAGATGAACGAAGGTGTGGAACGACATGAGTAATTAATGACAGCATTTTCATTTTTGGGTGAACTAACCCTTTAAACATTCTTGGAAACATCTGAGATAATGTAAGTACACAAGTCAACAAAATGCTTAACACTGTTCTTGTGGTTTCTGGAAATTTTAATCCAAAAATCTTACATATTTTACCGTTAAAATTAGCATTTATTTTTTATTACAGTGTATAGGTACTATGCCCCATTATTTGTGCCAGCCTACATGACTGCACCTCTATATCTTCTCTCTGCAGCATCTGTATGCCTGCCACATCTCGAGCATTGATGGCCACAAGGTCCTCTCCCGAAACCGACGTGTAAATCTGACAATTCGTCAAACAGCCAGACACATTACACAGAAACAGCCTGATCGCCGCTTTCTCCTCTTGGCCGAAGTAGCCAAACCTGCAGAAAAGAGCTGCATTTATATCTTCATTACTGTGTTTTGTCCAGCAGCCACAGAGTTTGTTGAAATATCCCACCTCAGAACCCTCTGCTCAGCGACAGGCCAGTCGATGTCCACGTCGATATCAACGCTGTGCTCAGGCAGCATCTCATAGTAAGCGATCTTGTCCAACTAAAACAAACAGAACAGATCAAAATATCTGAAGCAGAGCGTTTGAGGTCATGAGCTCTCATGGGTCATGTTGATTTCTAAGTTTACAAAATGTTTTTGTCCCATTAAAGCTGATGGGAAGTATTTGTGAACATCTTGACATTTGACTTTTGTACTTTATTTTAGTTTGTTTCACACACAAAGAAATAATTTAAATTTGATTATATTAAAATTATTCTAATTTCCATGACTGAGAAGTGAAGAACAGGTTTGTCCCCATAGTTTGATAATGACCCACCTGTTCAAGGCCGTTTTCCAGGGCTTTTCTTGTATAAAAATAGAAAGAGCCATTTTCATAGAGTTCCCCACACCAGTCTTGGCGTCGAGGTCTGTGCGCCACATCGATGTTCAGAGGAGTCGGATTCTTACTCCCTAATTACAGTGAAAAACGTTCAGATGTAGTTCCTGCTATTATCATAGCCACAGGGTTAGGTGCCATACAGATCCAAGATATGACATCAAAGTATATTATTGTGACCTATTTTTGTTTTTTACAATATGATTTTAAGTGAGTGTCATAAACATCAATTGGAAAGTCCTGATATGACAAATTTATACAAAGCAAAAATCTGCAGTTGTTTTCTTTATGGGGTTTGTGAGATGTTTGTACCTTTCTCGTTCACCTCCTCCCAGCGAAACTGGTGTCTGCGCACCACTGAAAACACGTAGTCACAACCCTGTTCGGTGATCATCTGCAGGGCTTCTCTGATGTGATGAGGGTGCAGGCATGGAGACGTAGCCTGAATATGACAGACGATGTCCACCTCTGAAACACAGAGAAAATAAATGATAAACACAATAAAGCTGCAGGCCTTTCTGGGTCTTAAATGGTTTTTAATAAAGGCTTAAATATTTGACTTCTTTTATAATTGTTTGTAATTGCTCTATATTCCAGTTCTGCCTCTTTAAGTTACACAAATTCATACTGCTTAAAACATCTCAACATTTCGACAATATGTTAAATATAATTTTCTCTTATAATTAATAATTTTTGCTTCCTAAAATATTTAAAATTACATATTTTTACACAAAAATTCTTAAAAGGTACATGAATTTCATTAGTGTTAAATATACTATAAATTTAACAGGTTAAGCACTGTAATATTCTTTTTCTGTTCAAATTACAAAAAATATATAGTTTCCATGTCAATTCATATATACACACACATATATATCCTACACATACATCACATGAAAAAAATACTATAGTAATTTATAGTAAATACAGAGTTTTTGAACCATACTATAGTAAAGCACTTTAATTAATTTGTTGTGCTAATTCTATAGTTGTTGTGGTAATATAACAAATATAGTAATATAAACAAATTACTTTACCCAATACTGTACTAAGTTTTCAACAACTTATTATACATATTATACAACAATATACACTACAGTTTACTGCAGTAAAAACTGAAGTAGCCTATACTATGTATTACAGTTGATCAGTTCACTATAGTTAATGCTGTAGCATTCATTAATAAAGTGTTGTAAATACTACAATATATACTGTAGCTTATATTTACTATATTTTACTATAGTATTTTTAACTGAAATACAAAATCTCATCTATGTTAGCAAGTCAGATCATTTTTTTTTTTGTTTTGTTTGCGAGGCATAGATGATGAAGGTCTGTCTCACCGGGTCTCAGTCGGATGAACTCCTGGATAGTCTCCAGAGAGCTGGAAGAATCTTTGGAAACTTCAGGACTGCGGCGATGAACTTTCGCGCCCCAGACTTTTGCGACCCGCTCAATTTCATCGTGATCCGTGGAAACCCACACGCTGCCACACATAATTCTTGTCTTTAATGACTGATGTTAAGACTAAAAGGCTATTTTAATTTTAGCTAGAAGATGGAAGCTCGCCGCGGAATAAAAAACATAAAAATGTATCCTATTTGCGACACTGAAAAAATTAGCTTTTTCCCCCCGACTTATTTTTTTCCGCTGAAATAGGCTACAATTAAAAATGTAGGAATTTTGAGAAATAAACTCGCAATTGCTGGAAGTAGTTAGAATTTTGAGATTAGCCTTTTATATTGTTTATTCCGTGGAGGAACAAGCTTCCATATTAAAAAGAATAAATTCAGGAGCGAACATAAAATTCTGTCCTTGGTAAAAACAGCTTATATGGTAATTGTAGCCTAATTTTGAGCTTTAAATACGACCACAAAATTATATCCACCACAAACATTTCAGTTCCCAGTTTAAGTTTGTTTCATACACAAATATTGAACAACAAAAAACATATTAAAGTCATATTAAACAATTAAGAAAATATAAATGTAGTTGCCTGTCAGCGACTCCTGAATCCAAGGCAGCTCTCAGCACCCATCCGATGAGAGGAACACCGGCCAGATTCTTGATGTTCTTCAAAGGGATTCCTTTACTGCCACCCCGGGCCAGAATCAGAGCCGCCCGGTGAGGGTGTCCGAGGACGAACAACACGAACCCACCTGTGAGCACCTGTTGCTCTCCATCGCCGCAGTGAGGGAACAGAGAAGAGGAAGCGGATTGGACACACCTTTATGAGAATAATTTCATTATTCGTTATATTATTTTTGATAGATTTAAAAGCATATGTCTAACGATCAGAGGCGTTTTACGGGGCTTCCTCTTAACAAATAGAAAGTCCTTATCTGTCAGATAATCATCATGAGCCGAGTACTACTTTTAAGTCTCTCGTATTACTCCGCGATCTCTGACTCCTTAGGTTATATCAGAGACGTACGTTACAATGTTGTTTCTTCTGTTTTAAAACACTCACAGACAGTGGACATAAAACTTTGATAGATGTAAGCTGAAGAGTAGCATATCAAGCTATAATCAAATAAACATATCGAGGAAGAACAAACCTGTAGTAAGTGACTCAAGGAGTGGAATGAGAACTTAAAAATTAAGACATGAAGTAACTTGAATTGTTGTATAATCATAGGTCTACTAATCGATTTTAATGGTTTAGTTCATTAATAATACTATATATAAACTAATTTTGTAATTGCTGCCGTGTTCATTCTAATAATGGACTATTTTTCTTAGCGGAATCTTTAAGATATTTTTGTTACACCATCATTTATGTTTCACTCACTCACCACATGAGAGCAGTAGAATGTCACAGGCTTTGCTTAATCAAAACTCAACAGTTTATGTGCTTGATGTAAAATTATATAATCAATTAACTTTGCTTTTGCCCTATTCTCTTTAAATTTTGTGTAACATCAGAACTTTAACTTTTCCATGAAACACCTGCAGGTTTTGATGGGTTATTATAGGGTTAGATTAAGACTTGAATAATGCATTTTGTTGTGTTTTTTCTTTGCATGTTTACAATGTTTACAAAGTCCCCTAATAGATGCATGCTCAAATAACATACAAATGTTTAATTATAAATCTCATCATTTTGAACAGTTGTGTTCATCATATAAATCTAAGTAAACAGCAAAATCTCCAGAGTTAAATCTATTCTGCTCAGAGTACATATGGTCCCTCTCTAAATAGTGTTAAAATAACACTGAAGCAGAGTTAAAGTTAATGAGATAATTAAACATTAATTAAATGATGATTGTGCATTAGTGATGAACACCTGCTGTTAACAAGCAGAATCACTGAAGAAAAGAGAAACACAAGAACTACAACTGACTTCAGTCACAGCCTTAATAATTGCTTAATTATCTCATTAACATTAACTCTGCTTCAGTGTTATTTTAACACTATTTACAGAGGGACCATATGTACTCTAAGCAGAGTTGATTTAACTCTGGGGATTTTACTGTGTAAAAACAGTTTTAAGGAAAATGTTATATGTTCTGTTAAAAGATGTTATGGTTATTTTCTTTTAGCCTGTCAAGACATTTTGTATAACACTGTACAAAAAATAATGGAAAATGTAGTGTTACGAACCTCCCAGTTTGTCTAGTTTGTCTCAAAACAAAGTATTTACATGCAAAGTAAGAATTGTTTTTTTTTTTGACACACACATACATCAAGAATCAGCACATGAATCTCAACAATGGTGACATCCTTCATGCCGCAATGGATGCTGGGAGCCACCATAGTATACAATTCATGACTCCCAGCATGCATTGCGGCATGAAGCATGTCACCATTGTTGAGATTCATGTGCTGATTCTTGATGTCTGTGTGTCTAAAGATTTTTTTGCACTTTAAATGTAACTGAATGTCTGATCTGTAGCAAAAAAGTATTGTTGCTGAATATAATCTATTAAAAACAAATATACACTTTTGGTCAGGAGTACAATTAGTGATGGCGAGATGAAGCATTGAAGCTTTTCAGCCAAGTGGTTCACGAAAGGGTTCATTTCTCGAGGCTTCATTTGCTCACAATACCACCTGGTGGTCAAAGAGTGTAAAACAAGCAGATTCATTACAGATGACCTGATGCAATCTGTGATACACTTTATTTTGCGCCAGTTAAGGCTTAGAAATAACGGTGAAGAAAAAATCAATTTCCACATAGACTAATAAATTTATTTGAATGTAATTTCTGTTTGTATATAATGATTGTATAACATAACTGTGTAATAAACATATTGGCTTCAAATGAATGGGGCTATCAAATGTGTGTAAATAAATTATTTGGTCATAACAGGGGGGCGATATTATTATTCTAAAACCACACATTCTGAGGGGATCCCATGGGTTTATGTATCTGTAAAAATGTCGCGCCAAGATTCGAACCGCTCCTGAACCAGTCAGGCAGAAGCGTGGCTTCGAACATCATTAATGACATGACATCATTGATCTAAAGCGATACAAGCCTCGATACGCGCTTCACTGAAAGCTTCCAGGATTTCTCGACACACGCTCCGAAGCCTCAGCACAGACCGTAACATCACTACAATTAGCAAATTATTTTGCTTCATGATGATGACAACTACATCATTCAATCATCTTTGTTTCTGGTTTCTTTGCCAAAAAAAAAAAAAAAAAAAAAAATGTGTTTGGGTAAACTTTGTTACAAAGATCACAAACACACAAAAAAGCCAAGAGTCAAACTGCCCAACTAAAGGAAACATTGACCACCAAAATGGTGACCAAATATTTTCAATAAAACATCAACATCTAAACCTGTTAATTCTCAAAAAGAACTTCTGCTGAGATCTTGAGAGATTTAATGTCTTCTTTCATCTTCAGTTGATTTCAGGCTGTGTGGTTTTAAAGGATTAGTTCACTTTCAAATTAAAATTTTCCTGATAATTTACTCACCCCCCATGTCATCCAAGATGTTCATGTCTTTCTTTCTTCAGTCGAAAAGAAATTATGGTTTTTGATGAAAACATTCCAGGATTATTCTCCTTATAGTAGACTTCAATGGCCTCCTAACTCTCCCCAAATCGCACATATATTACAAATATGCCCACTGGACATAACAGCTACTGGAAATTTTCCATTATCTATAAGGACATGTCTTTTAACCCTAAAACACAACACAATGTGCAATTCAAAATACAGGTAACACACCACAAGCCACACGCACACGCACGCACGCACGCGCACACACACACGCACAAACACAAAACACAATAGGGAAAATTCCTTCATATTTATACAATATATTGTGCCCTATTTTTACATATTTGTTCCTGGAAAAAACTAGCTGGACCATCTCAAGCTGTGGTTTGGAACATGGTAGCTTTTTTCTGATAAACCAAACCCCTTGCTTTAAGAATGGAGCACACAGACACACAGATATTCAAGAGGAAAACTCAAATGTGAATATCATTCTAACATATCTTCATTAAAAGCACAAAAAGCTGTTTTTGTTTATTTGTGTGAGATAAATTACGAATTATTTGAAAGTATTATTGAATATTTTTTATTATTATAAATTAATTAAAAGTAGACCAATAATACACTGAAGTACAACTATGTAACTTTTACTTATTTGACTTTTTATTATTTATTTATTTTGATATCTTGAATTTGTTTTGCTAAATAGTGCCGAAGTGTCCCTGCTCTGGCCCTTTACAAAAATTACTGACTATATGAAAATTCACAAAGCTACAGAAAAGTGTATTATTTTATATTATTGTTTTTGTCACAGACTGTGAAAGTTAGTTAACATTGTACATTATACTGTTTGTTTTTAATATTAATAATAAAAAAGCAATCTTACTGTATATATTTTACTATTATCATTATTATTATTATTATTTGACTTGAATGGTTTTAGGTAATCTGTGGAGTGAATGACCTCAGAGTTAGTCAGCAGTTGTTAGACTGATATTCACGTAAATAAATTGAATTCTCCACTTGAATGTGTATTTCTGTGTGCTCCGTTCTTAAAGCGTTTGGTGTTATCACAATAGACATAGGGTAGGTATTGTAACTGGTAGCAAATCAGTGACCAGCTACAAAAAAAAATAGCTATGGGGGTCTATAGGTACCTTGCTATGGCCAGAGCGGCTGCGCAGCCCTGGCCCCCTGAACTGCCTGCACCGCCGTGGTCACCTGAGCTGCCTGCACCCTCGTGGTCCCCTGAGCTGCCTGCACCGCCGTGGTCCCCTGAGCTGCCTGCACCGCCGTGGTCCCACTGCCTGCTGCCTGCACCGCCTGGTGCCTGACCGCCGTGGTCCCGCCTGCACCGCCGTGGTCCCTTGAGCTTGCACGCCGTGGTCCCGAGCTGCCTGCACCGCCGTGGTCACCTGAGCTGCCTGCACCCTCGTGGTCCCCTGAGCTGCCTGCACCGCCGTGGTCCCCTGAGCTGCCTGCACCGCCGTGGTCCCCTGAGCTGCCTGCACCGCCGTGGTCCCCTGAGCTGCCTGCACCGCCGTGGTCCCTGACCTCCGTGGTCCCGAGCTGCCTGCACCGCCGTGGTCCCCTGAGCTGCCTGCACCGCCGTGGTCCCTGAACTGCTGCACCGTCCTGGCCCCCTGAACTGCCTGCTCCGCCGTGGTCACCTGAGCAGCCTGCACCACCGTAGTCCCTTGAGCTGCCTGCACCCCCGTGGTCCCCTGAGCTGCCTGCACCGCTGTGGTCCCTTGTGCTGCCTGCACTGCCGATGTCCCGAGCTGCCTGCACCGCCATGGTCCCCTGAGCTGCCTGCACCGCCGTGTCACCTGAGCTGCCTGCACCGCCGGACCCCTGAGCTGCCGCAACCGTGTCCCCTGAGCTGCCTGCAACCGCCATGTCCCTTGAGCTGCCTGCACCGCCGTGGTCCCGAGCTGCCAGCACCGCCGTGATCCCCTGAGCTGCCTGCACCGCCATGTTCCTTTAAGCTGCCTGCACCGCCGTGGTCCCCTGAGCTGCCTGCACCACCGTGGTCCCCTGAGGTGCCTGCACTGCTGTGGTCACGAGCTGCCTGCACCGCCGTGGTCCCCTGAGCTGCCTGCACCGCCGTGTTCCCTTGAGCTGCCTGCACCGCCGTGGTCACCTGAGCTGCCTGCACCGCTGTGTTCCCTTGAGCTGCCTGCACCGCCGTGGTCCCTTGAGCTGCCTGCACCGTCGTGGTGCCCTGAACTGCCTGCACTGCCCTGGCCCCCTGAACTGCCTGCACCGCCGTGTTCCCTTGAGCTGCCTGCACCGCCGTGGTCACCTGAGCTGCCTGCACCGCTGGTCACGTAAGCTGCCTGCACCGCCGTGGTCACCTGAGCTGCCTGCAACGCCGTCCCTGAGCTGCCTGCCGTGGTCACCTGAGCTGCCTGCACCGCCGTGGTCCCCTGAGCTGCCTGCACCGCCGTGGTCACCTGAGCTGCCTGCACCATCGTGGTCCCCTGAGCTGCCTGCACCCCGTGGTCCCCTGAGCTGCCTGCATCCCCGTGGTCCCCTGAGCTGCCTGCATCCCCGTGGTCCCCTGAGCTGCCTGCATCCCCGTGGTCCCCTGAGCTGCCTGCACCGCCGTGTTCACCTAAGCTGCCTGCACCGCCGTGGTCCTGAGCTGCCTGCTCCGCCATGTTGCCTTGAGCTGCCTACACCGCCGTGGTCCCCTGAGCTGCCCATCCCCGTGGTCCCCTGAGCTGCCTGCACCGCCATGTTCACCTAAGCTGCCTGCAACGCCGTGGTCCCCTGAGCTGCCTGCACCGCCTTGGTCACCTGAGCTGCCTGCACCGCCGTGGTCCCTGAGCTGCCTGCACCGCCGTGGTCCCCTGAGCTGCCTGCACCGCCGTGTTCCCTTGAGCTGCCTGCACTCCCGTGGTCCCCTGAGCCTGCACCCTGAGCTGCCCATCCCCGTGGTCCCCTGAGCTGCCTGCATCCCCGTGTCCCCTGAGCTGGCATCCCGTGTCCCCTGAGCTGCCTGCACCGCCGTGTTCACCTAAGCTGCCTGCACCGCCGTGGTCCTGAGCTGCCTGCTCCGCCATGTTGCCTTGAGCTGCCTACACCGCCGTGGTCCCCTGAGCTGCCTGCCAAGTCTGCCCATGCCCAATGCCCAGGCCCGTCTCTGCCATGCCCCAAGGCCCAGGCCTGTTTCTGCCATGCCCGCCTCTGCCAATGTATAAAGCAACTTGCTTTATACATTTTATATAACATGTATAAAGCCAATTTTATACATTTTATACAAAAATTACATTTATACCAAGGGGGCGTTTTGCCCCACAGGTGGGGTAAAATGCCCCCTTGGTACAAATGTAGTTTTTGTTAAAAATCTAATAACATGAAAACTGTGGACATTTTTTCATTTATGTCATTGTCACTAAAACTATGAGTTCACATCTGTACACATTTAAATTTTGTTTTACAGAAAAAATTACACAGGCCTTTATGGGGGCATTTTCCCCAACCCTACCCTATTTCATTTTATGAGCTTGCCAACTTCATGGAGGTAGTAGACCGAGCCATTTTGCAAAAACCAGCATACTTTCTACATACAAGAACTTTGGTGCTGTCTGTTCCGAATAACCACACACTCAATCAAACTTTCACAATATTTATTTTGTTTAAAACAAATCTAACGTAACATTTGTGTCTTAGTGAAGTGTTGCCATTGCTGTAATACACAATAAACTTGCATTTACACATTAAATAATAATTCCACATTTCATTGTTCTCTGTGGTTTGAATTGATTCTAAGCCAAAACATCTTGCTGTTGGGGAACACAGCTTGGTCTAATAGAGAGACCAATATGAACAAAGACCCAGAGTTGATTTGAAATTAATTGAGAGAAAGATATTTTAATGGACAAAGTGTTCATTCACCACAATTTCAAAGAAAATTATAGTCTGCGAGTTACAACATTGGAGCAAACTTATATCAAGACATTAGGCATATGCAAAATTAATTCAAGACATTATATTTTTGATTTTAGAAAAGTATATGACCCCTTCATTGCCCTATATTTTGGAGTGTCTGATCATCAGTTTTGTATTATGGCATCAGTAATAGTGGCATCTTTCTCCAGGTCCACAGTGATTTTCTTGCCAACCAGTTTGAAGATGTTCTCTGGTCTCATGCCGTGTGGTTCGGCCACTTTTTACTGTCAGCATGTCGAGAGTTAATGTCTGACCCTTCTGCAATGGTTTCCGGGCCACCACTGACTTCCCCAACTGCAGGAGAGAACATAAACATTAATTTAATGACTTTTGATCATTTTTTGGTTTTATAGTCTGCCAGAATGACCATTATATCTGACCTTGCTGTGACAGGAAGCCTCACAGGGCAGCATCTGTTTGATTGGCGAGCCCATTGCCATCTCAACCGTCCTGATGGCTTTCACCAGCTCCGCCAGCTCCGCCGGCTCCAGTGATGCTGAATGGTCACTGCCTTTCCAGCTCTTATCCAGGGTCACGTGACGCTCCAGGACCTTTGCCCCAAGTGCCACAGCAGCAACAGACACATGGATGCCCGTCTCATGTCCAGAGTAGCCTATGGGAATGTCCGGAAACTCCTTCTGGAACTCCTGCATAGGAAAAGTGAAAGAAAGATTTCAAACTACTCTGCTACTACTAAAAAAATTAAACATTTTCTTCAGTAATTTATGAATATCATGAAGATTAAAAATATTTGCATCTTACAGGGATCAGGCTGAGGTTGACGTGCTCTAGTGGCAGTGGATAAGCGCTGGTGCACTGCAGGAACGTGAAATTGGGATTGAGCTTCTTGACGGTTTGGTAAACACAGCGCATGGTCTTCATAGACTGCATTCCACTAGAAATCACCATGGGACGACCTATAAAAATAGCCAAAACTTCAGCTTCAAGATATGGCTGCTTCTGGGAGAAAATAAAGTAATTGTTTCAGTCATTAACACATTAAGATATGTTTACACATGTCGATTTATCTGCAGAGACTTAAATCCAGCCCAATGTGAAACTCCAGAAAATCCACACCAGGATTTCTAGGTTTCATTCGCTCTGCTCTCTGGCCAATCAGCACTGTCATTACGTAATTGCCCAGGTGCTCCAGAATAACTGGCTTCAAATGCACAAGAGAAGCTACTCAGATTCAGTTCTCATTTGTGAGTCACTGTGGATAGTGTCTGAAATTTAATATAATTAGAGGAACATTGTGTCCTTGGGAGTGAAGATGACAGATCTCAGTCAAAGGATAAGTTTACAGCAACAACTCTCTTAAATTTGTTGTAACAGCTTCTGGTTATTTGAAATGGGTTTTACCTTTTTTGGCTGTTTTCTCCAGGTAAGGATTTGTGGTGTCAGCTGAGGCAACTTTGAAAAACGGCACATTGATTTCATGAAGAAATTCTACAGCCATCTGATTGAGGTAGGGAGAGGAAAAGTTATGAGATGCATTTCAAACTACGGGCTCTCTAAGGGATATTTGCATGTTAACATGCATATATTCTCTAGCTATATATAATAAACATTGGGATCCTCTTTCATTTGTTCACCTCATCCATCCCTGATGCAGTAAAGAAGATGCCAACTTCACTGGCGTACTGTTGCAGCTCTCTGTACTGCTGGTGACTGAACTCCAGATGGTGCTTATGAGCCCCGTAGGTCGGGCCCCAGGCGTGAGGGGACGTATAGGGACGCTCCAGAGCCTGCTTGGTGAATCTGTGTTCGATCTCGCTCTTTTGAAACTTGGCACAGTCGGCTCCACAGTCCTGAATGGAGATAAATGTGGAAGTAGAAGTGGATTTAGTTGACAATAAACAGCATTTTTTTTAATGAAAAATGAGTTTCACCATATAAGAAATCTAAGTTAATTTGATGTGATACAATGTGTGAGTTATAGCTCAGGAGCTGTTTTAAAGAAACTTCCTCTTTAATCATTGACTTAAGATTTGCGAAAGTTCTTCCTTTTTTTTAAAGTGAATTTACCATGGTTACTAAACAGGTGGGATAGACAGGAACACGTTCTTGTGGTTAAAAACATGAGACAAATGTTAGTCAAACAGGGGGAAAAATTTCAAGGTCTTGAGATGAGTTTTTAAAAATTATGTACATGTTTACATTGAAAAACAATGGAAAGTAGCTCAGTGAAATGGAAAAACACATTCTGTGTGAACAGCCCTGTTTCTGTATCTTGTTTCCATGTCATTTCTTCTGTTAAGTAGAAAATACAGGTTATAGTTTCTCACTTAAATTAGTCTTTTAATTGTAATTTTTTATATGAAAATTGTGATTTTGGCATTCCCCTGGTCGTGCTAACATTGACATCTATATATCTCACTGCTCCCCCCTCCCCTGTTGTTTCAAAATATGAAAAGAACCGGCATCAACACGGTATCAGACTTCACATCTGATAAAGCAGTACTTTACCTTGGCCATTCGGATCATTTTTTTGGCGATTTCTATGTCTCCTTGATGGTTCTGTCCAATCTCAGCGATGATAAAACAGGGGTTGGAGCCCCCGATTTTTCTTCCTGGACAAAGTTCAAACTCAGCAGACATTTTATCAGATTTGATCATTTTTTTGATTAAGAGGTTGGAGATGTGATCACAGGTGTGCTGGCATCAAGCAAAGGGGCTGGGAAGAAGGGCACGCTATAATTTAAAGAGTGACAAGTGCTCCACCCTATTGCCAAAATCCTTGCACACACCCACATAGGGCATGTATCAAATATATACAGTTAGTAATTGTAAAAAAGATTGTAGTTAGTAATGTGATCTAGATTACTTATTTTAGGTAATGTATTTTGAGTACTTTTTCATTACTTTTTAGATTACTTTTGACCTGACTCGTTTATCACATTGATTTAAACATAAATCAATATTTGACGTTGTGTGTGGTGACAGGGATATGCAAATAATTTTAGAGAATGCAAATTAAATTACTGTGGATCAAATTATCAAAGTCAACATTACAAAGTCAACATGTGGCATCCGAATTTATGGGCTCATCCCTTTTCCATATTTATGATTAACATTAGATAAATATTACTGTTGTAAATGAAACTATACTTAGTCTTAGCAGGCAAATAAAGCAGCAACATACCAGTACTATGCCATAGGCCTGTATAACACTACAGCGCTCTGAATACCACACCTGCTGAAAGTTTGAGGCCAACTTTTCATTTAGTTCATTTTGATTAGTGCTGGGATTTATGGCTCTTTGAGGGGATCCGGATCTTCGCGATCCGTTCCTTTCAAAGAGCCGTTCAAAAGAACGGCTCTTTTGGCTCTTTTTAAATATTTAGTCTTTAAGAAGCCAGCTTGGGGCATCTCAGTTTATCCTGGAAATAATCACTGGGAGGAATGATGAGGTGAGATTTGTAGTCAAATAATTAAAACTCGGATATCACACACCAATATCTGAGTTTGAATTATTCTGAAATATTGATTATTACCTCATTTGTCATGTGTGGACTATATTCCATAAGGTTGCACAAATCCCTCTGCTTAGACAGTGAATCACTATTTTGGATTTACCTTTAGTACAAGTGTGTGTGTGTGTGTGTGTGTGTGTGTGTGTGTGTGTGTGTAAAGCTACGTTGACTTATTATTCATACAATACCTACTCACAAATAAACATCAAAAACAAGCCGGCTGCAATGA
The DNA here is from genome assembly GCA_028476615.1 of Culter alburnus. Lineage (NCBI taxonomy): Eukaryota > Metazoa > Chordata > Actinopteri > Cypriniformes > Xenocyprididae > Culter > Culter alburnus. The sequence goes on along the minus strand of JAOTNS010001200.1, from coordinate 1,194,650 downwards.
ATTTCTGTGCAAACAGCTTTACTACAAACACTTCCACACAGAACATTGTTATCACACAAGAACATTTTGATAGAAAACAAAAAATATTTAAAGTAGATAAAATTAGAATAAATAAAATGGAAATGTCTACATACTACATACTATTACTACTGTAAACTTTGCAAATAGGACATCAGCCCCTTCAAGTCAATGAACAATAACAAAGTGGGCTGCAATGAATGTCTGTGCAAAACAGCTTTTAGTGAAAAATTTCAATACAAGAACAGTATCACAAAAGAACATTTTTAATTTTTTAAAAAACAAGTTTTACATGAACACAAAATGCAATGTAAATAAATACAAAGCAGTTCACAAACGCAGGGTTTTTTTTCCACTGGAGTACTCACGTGAAGGATGCGTGCACAACTAATAACTAATATCATCACGCTATAAAGGGTTGGCCTGCGCTGGGTGCGCCCCTCCCCCTATAACTGTTCTGTCTCGCGGAGGAGCTCATTTGTGTGCATCTGTGTGAAACACGCATAGGAAAAAAGAACGACAGAAAGAACGGCTCCCCTCCAGCCGCGACTCGGCTCCCATCGTTCATGTTTATGAGCCGTTCAAAAGAATCGGTTCGTTCGCGAACGTCACAACTCTAATTTTGATGGTGTGAATTGAACAAAAAACTGCAAAGTGCACAAAGGGTTTTTTACTTAACACTATAAAGTTACATAAGCATAATAGCCTAACTTTTACGCACCTTTTGGCCATCACTGAGAGCAGCGGTACAGCAGAACGAGTGTAGCTCTAGATGTTTTAAACGTTTTTATATCTGAAAACTCCAAAATTCAAAGAATTTGTCAGACATACATTTAGCGCACGTTCAACGGCTGAAAAACAGTGCTGCTTTTTCGTTTGATACTGTCTATTTTACTAAGAAATCACTTCAGGTGATTCAGTGAGAGTCCAAACGAATGCGAGTGGATTCAGACCATTTTGCAAAGGTGTTCCCAGCCAGCACAGCATTGTGGGGCCCAGATGGGTGTCACCTGGGCTGTCTAACTGGGGCCCGGACATTTTTGTCCACGGTTTCCATGGAGGCCCCACATGGGTTAGCCCAGATGAAATGAACACTGCTCAGTGTGCACACTACAGGCTGTTAAATGTAACACAGAAACATGCTGGAGTTAATGAGATAATTAGGTGATAACAAGCAGAATCACTGAAGGACAGAGGAACAACAAGAACTACAACTTCAGCCACAGCCTTCGATGAAATCAACTGAAGATCTGATTAAACATCTCCACAAACAGCATTACCAGCTTCACTTATTACTAACCAGACTGACTTTATTTCTGACATACATCTACAAAGTTGTTGAGAATCACCAGAGGTTTAGAAGTTGATGATTTGTTGAAAATAAGTTTGGTTTGATGTCACCGTGATCGAGGTCAGCGCTTACTTCAGTTAGGCAGTTTGACTCTTGACTGTTTTAGTGTTTCTCTAGCTGCTCTTGCTGTTAGCTATGGCAAGAAAACAAGAGACAATATGGTCAGCTGTTAGATGATAAAATATAATCATCATTTAGTGGCTTAATTCACTGATCTAATGACTGAGCTTTTTATGCAAAATGTGTTTAACTTTGTGTTGGATCTCTTCTAGAATGACAATAAAAACTTTTAATTAGAAAATTTAAAAAAAACACATTGTCACTAAACACTTCAAACCTCCGGCAAGATTTACTTACACACAGACATCAATCAGCTTATGAATCTCAACAATGGTGACATGCTTCATGCCGCAATGCATTCTGGGTGCCTCATACAAAACTCATCCATGGCTCCAGAATGCATTGCGGCATGAAGCATGTCACCATTGTTGAGATTCACGCTGATTCTTGATGTCTGTGTGTGAATAAATCTTGCAGGTATTTTAAAGCATTTAATGTACATTGTATTTTATAGCTTTATTATTTTGATCTGATTTTTGTAACTTTTTTTTTGTTATTCTGGAAAAGATCCAGCACAAAATTAATAACATTTTTTTCATATAAAGCTCAGTCATTGGATCAGTGAACAAAGCGACAACATGATGACAATTATATTATTATCATCAAACAGCTGACAAAGCTAACACATTTTCTCTTGCCTTTCTTGCCATAACAAACAGAGAGCAGCCAGAGAAACACTAAAACAGTCAAGAGTCAAACTGCCTAACTGAAGTAAGCGCTGACCTCGATCACGGTGACATCAAAACAAACTTATTTTCAACAAATCATCAACATCTAAACCTCTGGTAATTCTCAATAACAACTTTTGTAGATGTATGTCAGAAATAAAGTCAGTCTGGTTAGTAATAAGTGAAGCTGGTAATGCTGTTTGTAGAGATGTTTAATCAGATCTTTTGAAATCTTCATTGATTTCATCGAAGGCTGTGGCTGAAGTTGTAGCCTTCAGTGATTCTGCTCGTTATCACCTTATTATCTCATTAACTCCAGTATGTTTCTGTGTTACATTTAACAGCCTGTAGTGTGAACACTGAGCAGTGTTCATTTCATCTGGGCTAACCCGTGTGGGCCTCCATGGAAACCGTGGACAAAAATGTCTGGGCCCCAGTTAGGCAGCCCAGGTGACACCCATCTGGGCCCCACCATGCTGTACTGGCTGGGATGTTAATTACACCAAAACAAAATACAAAACTTTCAAAATCACTCAGCAGTGTGATTATTTTACTGAGTGATAGGCCGTGGGTTCAATCAGTGACATTATAACTACATTTGCTATGTGTCGTCTTCCCTTCACCTCCTCAGCCTGCTTCCCTTAGTGTTTTTACACGTAGAAAAGGCGAAAATATATTACACCGTCCATTTTTTTCCCCCTGAACGATGATGAGTTCCTGTTGCAGTTCTCGATTCAGCATAAATGATCTACAATGGCGACATTTTTCACAATCATGACAGAAAATCAAAATACTGCCCTAAACTCACTAGCAGAAAGGCAGCACGATATAAACAAACCAGAATAGAACTGAACACGGCGTGACGGCACCTTCACATTCTCTATATCTATCGCCTCGATGGTTTGCAAGTCTTTCAATTCAGTATTCAGCACTATATTTCAATTCAGTATTCAGCATGATAAGCACTGGAGAGATGATGCTGAATATGAAATTGTTTCAACATTTGACTAAACAAATTAGAAGTAAAATTACTTCCCTGATCAGATTGGATAATTCATGGTATCCCAAACACAGAAATGAACTGAGTCAGTGTCTTTACGACTTGCTTTGCTGTTACAGAACGTAAATGATATGCAGCAGGATATCTAGTTATTTGACACATAATTGTAAGCAAATTTTTGCTACCTGCTTTTGACTTCGGCAATGGCCAACACAATCTATAATGAGATACTCAAACGGTTGACTAATAGCCGGTATCGGATAAAGGGGAGCAGGTTTCAAAGACTGATTTGGCTTTCCAGTAAGCTGACATGTGTGACACAATTTAATATATTTAGACACGTCACGCTTTAATTTAGGCCAAAAAAAGCGTTTCAAAAGTAACTTGTACGTCTTTTTTACTCCCATATGGCCAGACGTATCATGTGCAGTCTGTAATACTAGTTGTCGGAGAGATTGAGGAACTACAATTTGCACCATTGGATCACCAATTGCAAACTCTTCTTTATACTTAAGTACAGTAACTAATTACATTTACTTAAGTACTTTACACCTCTGGACATAGCGAACAGGAACATGGTCCTGTTAGCAACACATTATTAGCTGTTTGATAACATAGTCAAGAAAATGCTAATCATTTAATTACCGTTATGTGTCCGACGTTGTAAAAAGCTATACCATTGTGCACCATTGTGCAGCATTACCTCATTAAATTGACCGAGTCGATCTCTGAGACTGTAAAGCCCTTTTTCTTGACAAAAAGTGTTTCCAAACAAGTTTTGCACTACATTTAAAGTATTGATATAGAATTTATGCTTTAAAGTTAAACGGTAAAAGATTGTGCAAAATTTGCATTTGCAAAATTTTATCGATAATTAGCATTTCCATCAGCTATATAAACATTTTGATGCCCTAAAGCTTTTTCTGCAAAAAATCCTTGGATGGAAACCTGGCTAGTGTTCTGAGGCATGTGCTTATGACTACACGTGCATTAGCTGGTATAGCCTAAAAAATTGATTGTTTATAGGTGTTCCTTGTTAGACATTAGTCTGTGCATAACTAGCCCTCATGTTTCATTGTTCCTTGGTCTAGTTTTGTCCTTGTAATTGCTGTTTGATGGGTTCAAGTCAAGTCCAGGTTTATGTTCAAGGTTTTGTTTATGCTTATATATTTACTATGTCAAGTTTTTCTTTTGTATTTGGTTCACATTTTGGTTAAATAAACTGCACATTGGGTTCTTACTGCAACTCGCCTTTCTCCAACTTTCTGTAAATTCCATTACAGAAAGCTAGACCTACAACCATGAACCCAGCAGTTGCCCTCCTATATCTACTCCAGGAGAAACATCCCCTAGAGGAATATGTTAAGGAGTTTTGTGGACTTTGCAGCCAGGTGGACTTTAATGATACTGCACTAAAGGTACATTTTCCATTTTGAATTAAATTATTTAATTTATTTAATGTCCAACCATGGTCCTCACTGGAGTCTGGCTCAGTATATGGACTTTGCCCTTCTATTGAGCGGTTCATCATTTACTGTAGGAGTGGCTGAATAGGAACCTAACGCTCCAACAGTAAATGCCTAGGCCGCCATGCCAGAGCCTCTAGCCGTCATGGCCGTCACGCTAGAGTCTCCAGCCATCATGGCCGTCACACCAGAGTCTACAGCCGCGTGGCCGTCACGCCAGAGTCTCCAGCTGTCATGGCCGTCACGCCAGAGTCTCCAGCCGTCATGGCCGTCACGCTAGAGTCTCCAGCCATCATGGCGTCACACCAGAGTCTACAGCCGCGTGGCCGTCACGCCAGAGTCTCCAGCCGTCATGGCCGTCACGCCAGTCTCCACATGGCCGTCACCTAGAGTCTCCAGCCATCATGGCCGTCACACCAGAGTCTACAGCCGCGTGGCCGTCACGCCAGAGTCTCCAGCCATCATGGCCATCACGCCAGTCTCCAGCCTCATGCCCGTAACGCCAGTCTCCAGCCTTCATGGATGTCACGCCAGAGACCCCAGCCGTCACGCCAGAGACCCCAGCCGTCACACCAGAGACTCCAGCGGCCGTGGCCGTCACAAGAGTCTCCAGCCTTCATGGCAGTCACACCAGAGTCTCCAGCCATCATGTAACTTATATTGTTTTTTAACTTTAAAAGTTGTCACCATACCCTTTTATAGCGTTTTGTGTCTGCTGATATTGAAATGAATATGGATACCATGCCTGCTTACCATTTTTTTGTTTTTGACTTGGTTAAATATTCACATTATTCATGGTATCATTTGCAGGGATTTTATCTCATTGCATGATCATTTGGTGTTTTCACATAAGTTTTGTAGAATTCCGTTTACAATGTTGATGTGGTTACCATGAAAACAGTGTCATAAAAATATGAATATGAATAAAAATATGGCAGGACTTTTACTCTCTGACCCCTGGACTTCCCACCTCTGGTCATCATAGCCAATAGCCTACAAATAGCCTTAAATTGCCTGTGCATACAGTACAGTAGTATTACATATTTTATAAATTGAGATTTTGGCCAAACGTATTTTACAACACGAAAAACTGAGCGCTCATAACCTAATGATGACGTAGCCTAATGTGACGGCGTCGATTTAATGACAAATTGCACACATTCGCTGGTCAAAAACCTGGCGTCTGCATTTGAGTTTGACACAAAGCGACTGAGTGATCCTCGTCAGCTAGGTAAAATATATTTCTAAGAAATTTCTTCTTTGATTTGTGATGGCTATCTGCTGATACACAATTCATTAACATTTAATCATATTATATATGGTCACCCAGTATGGTTCACAGCTCCTCTTCACATGTATAAACACAGTAAAACATGGTTTTACAGTAATGTACAAACTAAAAACATTACAGAATCATCAGGTCACTGTGCTTCTTTATATTTTATCATGCAGAAAGTAATGTGTGTGTATTAATGTGTGTTGAGAGGGACATCCCAGTGGATCACAGTGAAGTCATAAACATCTTCAAGCACATGGCTCACAGATGATTGCTGTATAATTAGTTTTACAGAAGCCCTGAAACCCTGTATATATATATATAAAATTTAATTTTAAAAGTCAAGTTCAGAATGTTTCATTTTTAGCACATGCCCCTCAAAAGGTCTGTGTACAGTATACACAGTAACAGTATATACAGTATAAACATTTATTTATGTAATGTTCACAAAAGGTGTATACACAAAAATTGGGACAGAACTAAAAAGTAAATAGTAGTAAATTCATGGTTGTAGGGCTGAGCAAATATGGGTAGAACTCTTTACTCCCCTAGTACTTCAGAAATCCCTTTGAAAGGTACACTGAAAAAAATGATACTTTGGACCAACTTAAAAAAATTGCTGTAATTTTTTACAGCTAAATTTATTAGTTTTTCTCAATCTATATTTTTAATTTGGTTAAAACTTTAATTTTATTTTAATATCAATCAAAATAGTTCTTCAGCCCAAAGTAAAAAAAAATACATTGAAACAAAGTTAAAATATGTTTTTATGGAGACCAAATCATTATTTTTACTTTAGTACCGCTTAAAATTTTTACTTTGGAAAAACTTACTTTTTACCATAACATCCAAGTATAATAATTACTTCGGACTAAACTAAAAAAATTGCTGTAATTTTGTTACAAGGAATTTTATTAAGTTTACTCAAGTTAAATTTCTGATTCAGTACAAACTAGATTTTTAATAACACCTAAATCAATTTATTCTCTTTAGTCACAAGACAAAACGTTATGACACTATGGTGGCTCCCAGCATGCATTGCGGCATGAAGCATGTCACCATTGTTGAGATTCATACACTGATTCTTGATGTCTGTGTGTGTCAAATGTTTTTAAAAATTTTAATTTTAAAAGTCAAGATTCAGAATGTCTGATCTGTAGCAAGAAAATATTGTTGGTGAATATAACCTATTAAAAACAAATATGCTCTTTTGCTCTGGATAGCAATTAGTAAATGATTTTGCTTTATGATGATGAAAACTATATCACACCTTCATTTTGTTTCAGGTTTCTTTGCAACAAATGGTGTGTTTTGTTCAACACTATTACAAAGAGCACAAACTCACACAAAAAGCCAAGAGTCAAACTGCCCAACTAAATGAAACACTGACCACCAAAATGGTGACCAAACATTTTCAATAAAACATCAACATCTAAACCTCTGTTAATTCTCAAAAAGAACTTCTGCTGAGATCTTGAGAGATTTATTGTCTTCTTTATCTTCAGTTGATTTCAGGCTGTGTGGCTTTAAGTCAGTTGTGTTTCATCTTCTGAGAGTGGAAGCATGATGTTGAACCAACATCACATTGTAACCCTGATTCAATGCCATTACCATTGATTTATTGTTGAAATTTAACATTGATTTTAACATTAATTGAGGGTGCAAAAGTGACATTGATTCAATGTCATTACATTGACATTGAATCATTGGCATTGCTATCTGGGATGTGCACAAACACAGTTGTCTGTAAAGTAATAACCTAATTGTCCATCCTGCCACTAACCATAAATGTGAATGAAAAACACTTATTTTCGTTAAAATAACACATTTTCGAATGTTGATGTGGAGTTAGTTGATGTGACGTCATGTGGTCACGTGACATGAAAACATCTGGTTTAAAATAAAAATACTACTTAAGTCAAATTGTTGTTTTTAATTTGTTCTAGGGGCTTCGTTATTTGCTTTAAGGCAAACTGAAAAAAATAGGTTTAAACCAGAAACCATGATTTTCACTTAGTCCAATGTAAAAATGCACTTTAAGTGAACAACACAGTAGTTTCACTTTTTTCAGTGTATACATGTGAATTAAACATGGCACAATGGCCTTCATCATCACAGTATGCTAATGCCTATCTAGTGCAAAAGGATTCATCAATATGCTGATTGAGGACTGTTGGGGCACAGGATGGTTCTGTCTGGAGAGACAGAGTCATTTACACCTCACCTCATCTGTACCATTTGCTTCACATGACATATATGCTTTCAACTACATGCTATTTATCTACTAGTGTTTTTTAACTATCCATGTCATGTTTGGTCTTATCTGACAGCTTATAAACTGAAATGAATGGTCCTAATGTACAATCTGGGTATTGCTTAAACATGCATTGAGGAGAATATGCCAATGCACTTCTCTCCCTCTTGATCACCACCCATTTGCCATATCTTGTGGTTTCCTGTCAGTTGGTTTTGGTGTTGGTATTCCACTCATGTATAACAATGCTTTGCTCAGGGTATAAGAAGGAAAGGTAACTGATGTTCGGGGAGAAAGGCTTTAACCCTGCTGCTCCCGCATACCGACGCGTAATACAAGAAAGGCTTTTAAGGCCTCTTCTGCACAGCAGCGCATTATTCGTTACAACTTAGTTTTCTATACAGTATGTTGATCCATTCTGCCGTCTGTATATTTAAACAGGTAACATAATAAATAACTTTGCCTGCTTTAAAGGTTTTGAGAATCTTTCCTTTTGTAACTGATAATGTTGAAAGCTAAACTGATTGTAACTTTTGTTATCTAAACGTTCAGGTTAAATCCTACGTTTTCCTATCAATTCTAAGAAAGACTTTTACCTTTAATGAATAAGAGGTAAAAAATAGCAACTTTAATGGAGTCGGATTAATTATATTGGAGTCAGATAAGTAACTGAATTATGCACGTCATCCTTCAACTGCTTTTTGTTTCTGATTATTGGTTCAAAATAGCAGCGTAAGCTTCCAGCCTTACATGGTCATAGTTTTATCATGTCAAGTCTTTTTGTATTTGGTTCACATTTTGGTTAAATAAACTACACATGGGTTTTTACTGCAACTCGCCTCCAGTGGATTCCATTACAGGTGATTTCAAGTATGAAATTTAATCGTAAGCTTGGTGAACAGCTTTGGAGAATTTGATTTCCCATTAAAAGAAATAGGAGCTGTACTTGCATGACTGAAAAAGCTGCCGGAGGAGCGTTTCAAAGATGGCCGCTGAGTGAAGTGACTTGCCTTAAAGGGAGTTTTGATTATATTTAGCAACTATTAACCCAATATTAAGACAAATATTATAAAATTGAGTTTATTGAATAAGATTAGTTGCGTGTTTTAATGCTCAGACTTCATCTTGCTATTTTTAATAACCTTTTGGCTTTTAGTAGGTCACCTACATAGTGGTGTAATAAGTGAATTATTAAATGTACGAATAAATCATGCGGAAATGAATGAAGTCATAAAACCTGCATGTGTGATGTGTGTGTGTGTGTGTGTGTGTGTGTGTGTGTTGTAAATTTTTAATTTGAATGTTTGAAATTTAATGTCAACTGCTTACATTCTCATATATAAACATTTATTTAGGTAATGTACACAAAATGTGTGTATGCAAAAATTGGGACAGAACTAAAAAGTAAATATCAGAGCAAATTCATGCTGTTCACGATCAGGGACAATTTTTTTAGTGAAAGTTTACTTCATGAAAGTTGCATTGATACATATTTTTGGCTTTAATATTTGTATTGTAATTTTTCTCAAGAGTAATTTAAGTTATGGCCCAGTTTAATATCTATAACCTACAGGAGTTTTTAATATCCCTGAAATAGTAGCTTGTTGAAAATAACAAAAATATACATAAAATAACATTTATATTATAAAAAACAATAAAGTTTGAAAACACCATTTATTTGAAGTAGGTATGAAAATATCAGTTTTTTTAAAACAAATCTTAATGACCCCAACTTTTGAAAAGTAGGATATACATGCACACATACATAAACTGAATCACACCTTAAACATTACAGATTAATTTTAGCTGTGTCCTTCCTGATGTCCTCGGACTGGCAAATATGTAACATGTATAGTTAATGGAAAACTACTGCTGCACAACACTGTCCTTAATGACACTGATATGAGGACATTTCCTTTTCATACAGAAGAAGATTAAACAAACCATAAAATGGTGTGCAACAATTAAATGGGTATTGCATATTAATAAATTGTAATATACAGAGAGAGAGAGAGAGATCAAGTGAAGAGATAAACTGGAACGCAGCTGTGTTTTTGTTATCAGACACGCACAGGTGTTTTATTCAAATTAGATCTGATGTCATGTTATCACAGCGACACATACCTGCTGCTATTATGTTTTTAAATGATTATAACATTATTATAAATGTGTGTTATCCAATGTGTATTGTGTTGCTGTATGGACATGAATGTGTACTGCTGTCTACAAAAAGAATTGCCTCTAAGGACAATAAAGATAAAGTTCAACAAACTGACTGTTTAAAGCAGAAACGTTCTAAAAATGAGCCCTGTCAATGCGATTCTGGTGCACCTGTGACGTGCTCTTTTTCTCCAGCGTCAGAATGTACTCGGCAAACTCCCGAATGGCTCCGTGGCCACCGGGTCTCTGGCAGATGTATTTAGCTGCAATGAGATCAGCCACATGTGCGTCACATGGGACGCCATTCAGCCCCACCTGAGACAGGACATCTACATCTTCAGCTTCTGAACCTGTGAGGGAAAACATCACAGACTGCTCAATAATATTTTGATTATTTTGCATGTGGTTCCAGGTTTGTTTACACCATTCGTTTGGACCTTTGCATCTCTTACAGTGCAAAACATTGCAAAATGGTCTAGAGCAAAGCTTTACCTGAGATACGTGGAATAATTAATGAATAAAGGAGCTCCAATTTGTTTTAGTAATTTCACATGTAAAGGTCATTGGATTTTTTATATGGCATATCAATATGACACTCTTACCCATGAAGGCCACCTCGTCCCACCGCAGATTTTTCTCTCTCATCAGCCGCTCCACCTCAAGCCCTTTCTGCTGCTCTCCAATCCTGAGGCCACATCTGGCCTGCTGGGCCACTTTCTCCAGGAGACCCCTGGATAGTGGCTCATTCACACTGGATATGAGGATCACCTAATGAAAGTTATGAAACATGGAAATCAAAATGACCCGTTTACTTTCTTAATACATGTTCTTCTGATCTTAATGTTGCATGCTACTGAAAATAATAGATGTATGAATAAATAAAATGGATTGTGAATGTGTGTTCATACGTGTTCCTACACAATAGAAAAAGTGAAATTAACTGCAGCTGTGGTTACCAGAACTTTACTTTATGGGACTTAAAGGCACAATATGTAAATTTTCGCCACTAGAGGTCATTATTTAAAACAAAGGTGTAGCTTGATGACGCCGAGATTGAGCGCTGAATCGTGGGAGATTGTCTTCACCTCACAGCCGGTGGTTTTCCCGCAGAATTGAGCTACTTTAACACTGTTGCCGAGGGTTGTTTTTCAAGTTGAAGTGACCCAGAATAATATGATATTAAGCCCTTGGAATGTGAATTTTACCAGGGGAACCCCGCCAAAAATGCAGATATTACTCCCAGAACATGATTTTAATTGGGGGACTCTTCCGTGAAATGTGATTGGGCTAGTTTCGGGCTAGTTTTGAGTAGCAATTGGGTGGGTTTTGTTGTGGAAACCTGGCAACCCTGTGCAGGTATGACGTCACTAGGCGATGCATGGACATGGTCCCTGTCCTGGTTCAAATTGTTTATTTTCTCTGGATTTCTCTGAATCAGTGGTTCGGAGCGTGTATCAAACTGCGAAAGTCACGTGATTTCAGTAAACGAGGCTTCGTTACATTATAAGTGTTTCAAAATTTCAATGGTTCACCATTGGGGGGCGTGACTTTGGCAGTTTGATACACACTCTGAACCACTGATTTGAAACAAAAGATTAGTAAAGCTTCGAAGCTTCATGAAGCAGTGTGTGAATCGCCCATCACTAGATATTGTTGATTAAAGTGTTATTTTGTTTTTTTATTCTCGTCGCTTCATAACATTAAGGTTGAACCACTGTACTCACATGAATGCAGGCCTCACTGAGCCATCAGATTTAATGAAAAACATCTTAATTTGTGTTGTAAAGGTGTGGAACGACATGAGTAATTAATGACAGCATTTTCATTTTTGGGTGAACTAACCCTTTAAACATTCTTGGAAACATCTGAGATAATGTAAGTACACAAGTCAACAAATGTTTAACACTGTTCTAGTGGTCTCCAAAATCTACATATTGTGCCTTTAAATTTTTCCGTTAAAATTAGCATTTTTATTACAGTGTATAGGTACTATGCCCCATATTTGTGCCAGCCTACATGACTGCACCTCTATATCTTCTCTCTGCAGCATCTGTATGCCTGCCACGTCTCGAGCATTGATGGCCACAAGGTCCTCTCCCGAAACCGACGTGTAAATCTGACAATTCGTCAAACAGCCAGACACATTACACAGAAACAGCCTGATCGCCGCTTTCTCCTCTTGGCCGAAGTAGCCAAACCTGCAGAAAAGAGCTGCATTTATATCTTCATTATTGTGTTTGTCCAGCAGCCACAGAGTTTGTGAAATATCCCACCTCAGAACCCTCTGCTCAGCGACAGGCCAGTCGATGTCCACGTCGATATCAACGCTGTGCTCAGGCAGCATCTCATAGTAAGCGATCTTGTCCAACTAAAACAAACAGAACAGATCAAATATCTGAAGCAGAGCGTTTGAGGTCATGAGCTCTCATGGGTCATGTTGATTTCAACGTAACGTAACACAATAAAAATTTCAACGTAACGTAACACAATAAAAATATTTAAACGCAAACTTTTCCGGTGCCTCTTCTTACTCTGAACATTTACCTCAGAAGTACTTTTCCATGAATTTTTGTATTTTCAAAATGTATTAAATTTTTCCACTTTTTTTTGTACTTTCTGCAAAAATTTTTGTTGGAAAAAACAAGCATTCTTTTCAAAGGGTTTATATTATTCATTAATTATTTTCATTTTTTATTTTTTCATTTTTATTTCAATTATTTATTTATTTTCATTTTGATTTTGGATTAATGCTTAGCCTCGGAAAGAAGGCAATAAAAATTAAAGAAATAAGTAACTGTAAATGTCGTATAATTGGTGTACAGGAGGAAAGGGGCTTTTCAGGCACTTGAAAAATCATTAAAAAATGTAAATGTGTATTATAAAATAGTGTAAAATGTTAAATAAAATTTACATTATGCATTTAGGTGGTGTTTCTAGGATAATTTAAATTTGATTATATTAAATTATTCTAATTTCCATGACTGAGAAGTGAAGAACAGGTTTGTCACCATATTTTGATAATGACCCACCTGTTCAAGGCCGTTTTCCAGGGCTTTTCTCGTATAAAAATAGAAAGAGCCATTTTCATAGAGTTCCCCACACCAGTCTTGGCGTCGAGGTCTGTGCGCCACATCGATGTTCAGAGGAGTCGGATTCTTACTCCCTAATTACAGTGAAAAACGTTCAGATGTAGTTCCTGCTATTATCATAGCCACATTGTTAGGTGCCACATCCAAGATATGACATCAAAGTATATTATTGTGACTACTTTTGTTTTTACAATATGATTTTAAGTTAAATTAAATATTTTTATACAAAGCAAAAATCTGCAATTGTTTTCTTTATGGGGTTTGTGAGATATTTGTACCTTTTTCGTTCACCTCCTCCCAGCGAAACTGGTGTCTGCGCACCACTGAAAACACGTAGTCACAACCCTGTTCGGTGATCATCTGCAGGGCTTCTCTGATGTGATGAGGGTGCAGGCATGGAGACGTAGCCTGAATATGACAGACGATGTCCACCTCTGAAACACAGAGAAAATAAATGATAAACACAATAAAGCTGCAGGCCTTTCTGGGTCTTAAATGGTTTTTAATAAAGGCTTAAATATTTGACTTCTTTTAATTGTTTGTAATTGCTCTATATTCCAGTTCTCCCTCTTTAAGTTACACAAATTCATACTGCTTAAAACATCTCAACATTTTGACAATATGTTAAATATAATTTTCTCTTATAATTCATCATTTTTGTTTCCTAAAATATTTAAAGTTACATATATTTACATAGAAAACTACATTAAAAAAATTCTTAAAAGGTACATGAATTTCAGTAGTGTTAAATATACTATAAAAGTTAACAGGTTTTTAAGCACTGTAATATTCTTTTTCTGTTCAAATTACAAAAAATATATAGTTTCCATGTCATTTCATATATATATACACACACACACACACACACACCACACACATAGGATATATCCTACACATGTAAAAAAAAAATATAGCATACATCACATGAAAAAATACTATAGTAATTATAGTAAATACAGAGTTTTTTGAACCATACTAAAGTACTTAATTAATTTGTTGTGCTAATTCTATAGTTGTTGGGAATATAAAAATATAGTAATATAAACAAATTACTTTACCCAATACTGTACTAAGTTTTCAACAACTATAGGGCATATTATACAACAATATACACTACAGTTTACTGCAGTAAAAACTGAAGTAGCCTATACTATGTATTACAGTTGATCAGTTCACTATAGTTAATGAATGCGTAGCATTCATTAAAAGTGTTGTAAATACTACAATATTATAGCCTAATTACTATATTTTACTATTGAAATACAAAATCTCATCTATGTTAGCAAGTCAGATCATTTTTTTTTGTTTGTTTGCGAGGCATAGATGATGAAGGTCTGTCTCACCGGGTCTCAGTCGGATGAACTCCTGGATAGTCTCCAGAGAGCTGGAAGAATCTTTGGAAACTTCAGGACTGCGGCGATGAACTTTCGCGCGCCCCAGACTTTTGCGACCCGCTCAATTTCATCGTGATCCGTGGAAACCCACACGCTGCCACACATAACACCAGTCATTAAAGACAACAATTAAGACTAAAAGGCTATTTTAATCTTAGCTAGAGGAAGCTCACCGCGGATAAAAAACATAAAAATGTATCCTATTTGCGACATAGAAATAAATTAGCTTTTTCCCCGACTTATTTTTTTCGCGGAAATAGGCTACAAGTAAAAATGTAAGAATTTTGAGAAATAAACTCGCAATTGCTGGAAGTAGTTAGAATTTTGAGATTAGCCTTTTATATTGTTTATTCCGTGAGGAAACAAGCTTCCATATTAAAAAGAATAATTCAGTAGCGAGCATAAAATTCTGTCCTTGGTAAAAACAGTCTATAATGGTAACTGTAGCCTAATTTTGAGCTTTAAATACGACCACAAACATATCCACCACAAACATTTCAGTTTGTTTCATACACATATATTGAACAACAAAAACATATTAAAGTCATATTAAACAATTAAGAAAATATAAATGTAGTGCCTGTCAGCGACTCCTGAATCCAAGGCAGCTCTCAGCACCCATCCGATGAGAGGAACACCGGCCAGATTCTTGATGTTCTTCAAAGGGATTCCTTTACTGCCACCGGGCCAGAATCAGAGCCGCCCGGTGAGGGTGTCCAGAGGACGAACAACACGAACCCACCTGTGAGCACCTGTTGCTCTCCATCGCCGCAGTGAGGGAACAGAGAAGAGGAAGCGGATTGGACACACTTTATGAGAATTATTTAATTTATTTGTTATATTATTAGTTTGATGATAGATTTAAAAGCATATGTCTAACGATCAGAGGCGTTTTACAAATAGAAAGATCTATGCTTCCTTCAAAAATCGATCTGAACAAGTATCTCATGAGAGGAAGTGATGCTACCATTGGATTCGGACGTGCCTCGATGCCTCCTACTACCTTGAAATGTGTCCTCAGAAGGCCGCATTTTCAGTCGCAGCCTATAGGCGTTTCTCAAAACCAAGTTCGCAAACGTTCGGACTCGCGTCCTTGGTAGTTAGGACTTGGCAAGTTCGTCTCAGGAGAACGTACTCCCGTGGACAGGAGAACGCAAGTCCGGTGATTCTGCAAATGGAACAGCAGAGTACTTGATAACGTCTCAGCTCGCTCTGGCTTCTCCGGTTATCTCTGTATGTATATTTAGTCAACAATAAACGAAATGTGTCATAAAACTCACTCTGCTCTTTTCGTTTTATTAAAAAAAAAACAAAACAAACAAAAAATATTAATAGCCACAGGCAACGAGTGATTGATTATCTGCAATGTCTGCATATATTTATAACAAAACGAAATATTAAACAACCCTGCCTCTTTTCGTTTACATTTCAAAAATATTAAATGTAATACTATTTGTGCATACTCTGATTATCTTCACTGTAATGAAATTAAATAGGCTATAACATAAAACTTTTTGTTAAATGTCAGTTTTATGTTCCATTATAAAAGGTATAAGAATAGACAATAAGAAATAAAGCAAACAATTCAGTCAAGAGTACAAAATCAGCGCTTTAGTATGATACAAAAGTTAAATAGCCATATATAAAGTTATGAAACGTCACGTTGCCCTCAGCCAAAACGGAGCCAGCGGCAAACGTCAGAAGGACTAGCCGAGGTAAGGCTGCTCTCGGCTGGGTACATGAGCGCCGAGCGTCCGGTGATCGCCTGAATCTCACAACTCCGACAACGTCAGATTAAATTTTCAGAAAGGCGCTATCTTTATTAATAAACCACAAATTTGAGCTTTAAACCAGCACATTCTCGCCTGAAAAACTCTTAAAACTACATATCATGACATAATAACAGTAATATGTTTAAGTTATGCGGGTTTTCTCTTTACTATTAACGCTTGCTGGTTAGTGCGAGATGCATTCTGGGATACTTGGCTGTCTCAAGTCTGCACAAGTCACCTCTCGATGCATCCTCGATAAAATGGGCGGATCAAGAACACATCCGGGGATTTGAACTGAACTTGGCAAGATGTGAACTTTGAATTGGAACAGTACTTGGACAGCGACTGATGACGTTTCACAAGTCCACAAGAACACAAGTACAGACAAGGTACAATATTGAAGGCGTTTCTCAATGTCAAGGATACTTCCTTGGCAGGACTGGTCCTTCCAAGTCACTTCCTTCAGAGGCTAGGCGAGGCTCCTCTTTAGCATTCGGAGAACACATAAATGGAACAGACTAGCAAGTGCACGTCATTGCGTCATTACGTCAGTGAAAAGGTCCGCTTGGTTGACGGCAACCAAGCTAACAATTGTTAAATGACGGTCCGGTTCAGTTAGCCATCAATAACGTAATTTGTATTTGTATACGGTAGTAATTTGCACTGGCATTTAAACGTTAAACTTTATTTATCTGACATATTTACTACAGTTATAACAAATGTTTGGTAACATTCAACATTTGAAAGCATATTGCCTGCTAACGTCCGACATTTTTTTTTTAAATTTTTTGAACAAGATCGCAAAGCTGCGCATAGGATTGTGGGTGATTTGAAAGCGAAGAGCGCGAAAGGTTACACATATGCATCCTTTCCTGTATATGGGATATTTTTCGAACGAAGGACTCAGTCCTTGTTTGAAATTCCGAGGATCCTCGACATTGGAACAGTCCTTCGACGGATGTCGATGACGTAGCATCCTCGAAATTCTGGCTTCCGAGGATCCTTCCTTGACATTGAGAAACGCCTACGGCTTATGTGTCCTCTGAAACAGAGTGTTTTTTCATTCATAGTGAAGTTGAAAGTGCTCGCTCTTCTCCGAGTGCTCCGCACCAGTTTTTTGACCCGAGGGAGGGGTTCTTATGGAGTCAAAATAATGCTGCATATATACGCAAAAAAATAAAGTTTTGCAAAGAAAATAACGTTTTGCAAAAGAAAATAAAGTTTTGCAAACGAAAATTAAAGTATTGAGGAAAATAAATGTGCTTTTTGCAAACAAAAATAAAGAATTGCAAAACATAAATGAAACAGCGCAAAAAGCAATGATTTTGCAATACATACCATGGTCATATCTATTAATTTATTTGCAACGCTGCTTTAATTTTGCGTGTCAGTCTAGTTTGAGCTTGCAATGCCGTTTTCCCTTTGCGCTTCATTGTTCTGCGCGTCTCGCTTTGTGGCACTGTTTTGACATGGGGGTGGAGTCATGGGACGGGGGCGTGTACAAGATGCCTCCCTGGAAGTGACGTCATCGGCCCGAGACGCAGCTCACTGATCCAGGTACTGTCATAATGAGCAGAGGCTTGCGAGTGGATCACTTCTTTTTATTCAATAGCATTAAAACATGCATGTTTTCGTTTTATTAACCTTATTAACAAATGTATATGTGTATTAGCAGTGTTTGCTCAAGTTAAAGAAGTTGTTACCATGAACATCTGGCATTTATTTCTCTCGATGTGTACACTTTTATAGCATTACAGCGTGTGTATTGTTTAAAAATAAAATCATTGCTTTTCGTGCCGTTTCATTTATGTTTTGCAATTCTTTATTTTTGTTTGCAAAAAGCACATTTATTTTCCCCAATACTTTAATTTTCGTTTGCAAAACTTTATTTTCTTTTGCAAAACTTTATTTTCTTTTGCAAACCTTTATTTTTTTGCATATATATGCGGCATTATATTGACTCCATAGGTTCTAGCAGACCAATCAGAGCGCTTGCGGTCTGCGTAGAATTGACGCGTTGTTACAATTTTGAAGAGGTGCACGTCAGGCTACGTCGTATGCTACGCGTGCTACGCACAGCCTACGCCGTAGCTACAGCGTACACTCGACGCAGAAGTATAAATCAGCCTTAAGTCTCTCGTATCACTTCGCGATCTCTGACTTCTTTAGGTTATATCAGAGACTTACGTTACAATGTTTCTTCTGTTTTAAAACACTCACAGAGAATGAACATAAAACTTTTGATAGATGTATAGAAGCTGAAGAGTAGCATATCAAGTTATAATCAAATAAAACATATCGAGGAAGAACAATAAACCTGTAGTAAGTGACTCGAGGAGTGGAATGAGAACTTAAAAAATTAAGACATGAAGTAAATTGTATAATCATAGGTCTACTAATAATCGATTTTAATGGTTTAGTTCATTAATAATACTATATATAAACTAATTTTGTAATTGCTGCCATGTTCATTCTAATAATGGACTATTTTTCTTAGCGGAATCTTTAAGATATTTTTGTTACACATCATCATTTATGTTTCACTCACTCACCACATGAGAGCAGTAGTATGTCACAGGCTTTGCTTAATCAAAACCCAACAGTTTATGTGCTTGATGTAAAATTATATATAATAAATTAACTTTGCTTTTGCCCTATTATTTTACTGTATTTCTTTAAATTTTGTGTAACATCAACATTTTTACTTTTCCATGAAACACCTGCAGTTTTCGGTGGGTTATTATAGGGTTAGATTAAGACTTGCATGCAATGCGTTTTTGCTTTGCATGTTCTTTTGAACATGTTTACAAAGTCCCCTAATAGATGCATGCTTAAATAACATACAAATGTTTAATTATGAATCTCATCATCATACATATTTTGAACAACTGTGTTCATTTAACAACAGATTTAAGGAAAATGTTATATGTTCTGTTAAAAGATGTTATGGTTATTTTTTACTAGTCAAGACATTTTGTATAACACTGTAAAAAATAAAAAACAGACAAATTAGCCAAGACATTATCCTTTTACGGACATGTATGTTAACCTTAAGGCACAACACAATGCGTAATTCAAAATGCAGGTAAAATACCACAAACCAGAAAAAGAAAGAAAGAAAAAAAAATGGAAAATTCCTTCATAATTGAAATTATGAAGCGGGTGAAGAAGAGAGCCCAGCGGGCCTGCCGAGGGTTGAGTCTTTTGGCAGCTCAAAGATATTCCAGGTTCTTGTGGTCTGTGAGTACTAGGAACAGGTGCCTGGCACCCTCTAGCCAATGCCTCCACTCGTCGAGGGCCAGCTTGACAGCCAACAGTTCTCGATTGCCGATGTCATAGTTCACCTCCGCCGGGTTGAGCTTGCGGGAGAAGAAGGCGCATGGATGGAGGCGACTCGGATTCCCCTGCTGCTGTGACAAGACCGCTCCTACTCCGGTCGTGGAGGCATCGACTTCCACTACGAAGGCCTTGTCAGGATCAGGATACCAGGAGAGGAGCGGTTATGAAGGCTTCCTTCAGGGTGTTGAAGGCTTCTTCGGCAAGGACTGTTGTCAAGGACAGAGACTTGGGCTTGTTCCTCAGGAGACTGGTGAGAGGATTAGTGATGGAGCTGTAGTTTTGAATGAACCATCTGTAGAAGTTGGCGAAGCCGAGGAAACGTTGAAGTTCCTTAACAGTGGTGGGAGTTGGCCAGTTCTTGATGGCGGCCACCTTCCCCTCGTCCATCCGGATGCCACTGCTGTCGATGTTGTAACCAAGGAACTGCACTGAGGGTTGATGGAATAAACACTTCTCAGCTTTGAGGAATAGATGGAACTCTTTCAGGCGTTTCAGGACCTCAGCAACGTGGTGGCGATGTTCGGCCATGCTCCGGGAGTAAATCAGGATATCATCGATGTATACCAGGACAAACTTGTGGAGAAACTCCCGGAGCACCTCGTGGATGAAGTCCTGGAATATGGAGGGGGCGTTAACAAGTCCATAGGGTATGACCAGGTATTCATAATGACCTGTGAGTGTGACAAAGGCGGTCTTCCACTCGTCCCCCTCGCGTATCTGGATCAGGTTGTACGCGCTGCAGAGGTCCAACTTGGTGAATACAGTGGCACCACGGAGATGTTCCAGGGCCGCTGGGACGAGAGGAAGGGGGTACCTGAACTTGACAGTAATGTGTTGTTGAGAGCTCTGTAATCAATACAAGGCCGCAAGCCTCCGTCCTTTTTTGCCACGAAGAAGAAGCTGGAAGCAGCAGGGGAAGTTGATGGACGGATCTAGCCTTGAGCCAGGACCTCCTCGATGTATTCCTCCATGGCCTTCTCCTCTGGGATGGACAGGGGATATATATTTTTCCCCTGGGCACTGACTCACCCGGAAGCAGATCGATGGCGCAGTCCCATGGCCGGTATGGAGGCAGCTTGGAAGCTCTCGTTGGGCAGAAAACATCACTGAAGGGGGCGTAACAGGATGGAATATCCACAAAACGTTTCTCCAGTGGACTCTCGATGGATGTAGCACAGACAGGAAGATGGTCAGAACTAGGAGAACTTGAAACAGGGAGGGCAGAGAAACAGTCTTTAAAACAGGTGTCGCCCCACTTCAGGACTTCACCGGTCTTCCAGGAGAGGATGGGATTGTGCTGCTCCAACCACGGACGCCCTAGGATCACATCAGCAGTGGATTCCTCCAGAACCAGCAATGAAATCTTCTCCACGTGAAGTACACCGATTTGAAGTAGTAGTGGACCGACACTCCAACTCACTTGATGTCGGCTTACAGGCTTTCCAGATATTGATTGTATCTGGTACGTTGTAGTCGTAGCCGTGGTCTTGAGCTTGAGCTGATGGCAGAGGGCGCCGGAGATGAAATTGCCTGCTGACCCAGAGTCGAGGAGGGCGTTAACTGGAAGAGTAATATCAGCAGCAGTAAGCTTCACAACAGTGGTGAGTGGTTTCATCTTATTTATAGAAGGGAAGATGGCACTCACCATGGGACGAGGACGACGAATGGGACATGCGGAGATTATGTCCCGGAGCACCGCAATATAGACATAAGTTCTGGGTCAGCCTTCTCTGCCGTTCAGCAGGTGTTAATCGAGAAGAATCCATTTGCATGGGTTCTTGAGCTGGTTCTGGAGGGCTGACGGAATCTGGCCGGCAGAGGATGGTGGTGAGCTTCGACTGGCCCTGGTGCTCTTCGAGACACGACTGCATACGAGTGGCGAAACGGATGGCTAGCTGGATAAACCTTTCAAGCCCGATGGTATCCTCGTATGCAGCGAGATGCAACCGCACTTGTGGATCCAGACCTTGACGATATGACGTAAGCAGCGCTTGTTCGTTCCATCCACTCTTGGCAGCTAGTGTTCTGAATTGAAGAGCATATTCGTTAACAGACATTGATCCTTGCTTAAGATTGTAAAGTTTCTCACCGATAGCAGAATTCCAGGAAGGTTTTCCAAACACCTCTTTGAAATGATCGACAAAACTGGAGTATGACTGGATAGCTGGGTGTTTTTGGGTCCAAATAGAATCAGCCCATAGTAGTGCTTTGCCGCTTAGTTGTGTAATCAGGAACGCCACTTTGGATTGTTCGGTGGGAAACATGTGCGGTTGCATCTCCAGGACCAGTGAGCATTGTAGGAGAAAACCGTTGCATTCCTCCGCCGAACCAGAGTAGGTTGCCGGTTTGGCCATGGGACTGGCGTACAGAAGTGGTGAAGGAGTGATGGCGGTGTTTGCGGAAGTGATGGCTGGTGAAGTGGGTGGTGTGTGCACGGTGAGTGTTCGGTGTAATGCATCGACCAGGTCCTGGAATGGATCGGGATGACTCATGCTTGCGTCTATAGTGTTGGTCCAGTCTTCTGTTACAATACAGATGGCTCGGAGACAGAAGATCACAGTTAAGGTATTAATTTGACACAAGCAGATGAATTGTTGAACACAGGTAAGTGAAACAGACGTTGATAAAGTGACTGTGAGATGAATGAGTAATGATACTGTCCTTTGTGAATTGCAGGTGATTATCCGTGGCAGATCGCTGGAGCAGTGGAGAGCTGGAAGACTGGAAAACACTCACACACATGATGGAGACACACGAGGTAACTGGGAAGCGCTGGAAACAGGTAAGTAACAACAGGAGTCCTTGAGGTAAGCATTCAGGAAGAGTCCTTAGTGCGAACGAGACCGGACAATGAGTGAGTGTGTGTGAGTGTCTTTTATGTGCGGGCTGATTGCTGAGGTGATTGCGTGCAGGTGTGAGTGATCAGTACTCAGGAGAGGGAGTGCGCTGTGTGGCTGATGTTGGAGCCTGGCGTTTCTGTGACAATAATTATACAGTGCACTGTTTCCTTATTTTTACATACTTTTATTCTGGAAAAACTAGCTGGATCAGCTCAAACTGTATTTTGAAACATGATGGCCTGTTCTGATAAACCAAATCCCATGCACACATACACACAGATATACATATTTAAGAGGAGAATTCAAATGTGAATATCATTCTAACATATGCTCATAAGTCTAAGGTGTCCCCTGAATGTGTCTGTGAAGTTTCAGCTCAAAATACCCAATAGATTTTTTTTTATTAATTTTTTTAACTGCCAATTTTGGGGCATCATTAACTATGAGCCGATTTAGGCTGCGGCCCCTTTAAATGCTCACGCTCCCCGCCCACAGAGCTCACGCTTGCCTTAAACAGTGCATAAACAAAGTTCACACAGCTAATATAACCTTCAAAATGGATCTTTACAAAGTGTTTGTCATGCAACATGTCTAATCACGTAAGTATGGTATTTATTTGGATGTTTACATTTGATTCTGAACGAGTTTGATAGTGCTCCGTGGCTAAAGCTAACATTACACACTGTTGGAGAGATTTATAAAGAATGAAGTTGTATTTATGAATTATACAGACTGCAAGTGTTTAAAAAATGAAAATAACGACAGTCTTGTCTCCGTGAATACAGTAAGAAACAATGGTAACTTTAACCACATTTAACAGTACATTAGCAACATGCTAACAAAACATTTAGAAAGATAATTTACAAATATCACTAAAAAAAACATAATATCATGGATCATGTCAGTTATTATTGCTCCATCTGCCATTTTCGCTGTTGTCCTTGCTTGCTTACCTAGTCTGATGATTCAGCTGTGCACAGATCCAGACGTTAATACTGGCTGCCCTTGTGTAATGCCTTGAACATGGGCTGGCATATGCAAATATTGGGGGCGTACATATTAATGATCCTGATTGTTACGTAACAGTCGGTGTTATGTTGAGATTCGCCTGTATTCTGGTATAGTATTCTGGTCGCTTCATAACATTAAGGTTGAACCACTGTAGTCACATGGGCTATTTTAACAATGTCTTTACTATCTTTCTGGGTCTGCAAAAGTTGCAATTACGTTGCAGTCTGGGGTCAGAAAGCTTTCGGATTTTATCAAAAATATCTTCATTTGTGTTCTGAAGATGAACGAAGGTCTTACGGGTTTGGAACAACATGAGGATGAGTAATTGATGACAGAAATTTCATTTTTTGGGTGAACTAACCCTTTAAGAGCCATATAATATGTTGTTTATTTAGATAAAAAGAACATCAGAATGGTTTGACCTGTAATGTCTGTATGTAGTGATGCAGTTAGATAGACTAGGTTATTTATATGTAAAAATCATACAAATGCCCCATTCTGAAATATATATCTACATTATAAAGAAATTAAAGATCCACCTTTGTTTGTTGAGACTTTCTGGTGCATTTCACTTATAGCCAATGAGATTTCCTGTAGCATTTTCATCGGCCAGGCATGGAAGTCTATTCTGATTGTTAACTTTTGACAACGTTTTATTTAAGAGCACGGAGAGATTCACGATTGCACACTACACAGAGCGCGCACTCATGAGAGGAGAGGCAGTTCACTTGTATATTTGAGAGCTCGCGTCCCCTGATAGCACACGTACATCTCGGAGACGTCTATTTGATGTGTGTGTTTACGTCTGGAAGACGTATTATTTAGGTTGTTTGCTCATCTGGAATACGTCTATAGGACGTATCCTGTGAGATGTCAAATAGACGTTTAGAAGATGTCTTTAAGATGTTTATGATTTAGAATGTATGTAAAACTGACATCTTAAAGACGTCTATCAGATGTTTGTAAACAGCAGATGCTTTCCAGATGAAGTGATCTTTAACAGACGTCTTGCAGACGTACGTGTGCTATCTGGGTCGTTTTCTGCCATTACATGAATGTGCTCTCGCGTTACAATAATGCGCTCTCCACAAACCTGCGGGTATGATTAAAATTATGCGCAATACCTGCAATCCTGCGCTGTAACTGAAACGAGTGACAACAGGAGGAGCGGGTGTGTGTGTCGAACTCGCTGTTGGGGAGATGAGAGAATGTGAACGCGCCGCTGGTAAAATATCAGGGTTTTCATTGGTCCGTTTACGATCGGATAACTTTATTGGCTACCGATATGCTGGTCAAAGCAGAGCCATATGTTTTCAATATTAATTCAAATTGTTGGCGTACTCAGTAACGGAATGTGATTTTACAAGTAGCGAAGTAGATTACTTAAGCTTTATTTGTACTTAAGTACAAGTAGAATTATAGATTAAAAAATGTACTCAAAAAAGTACAAAAACACGAAAAAATACTTAGTGAAGTTCCCTAAACGTAATTTAGGGAGGAGCGAGCCCATCTAATCTTCCAATCAACAGCCAGAGTATATAAGCAGCTGTTTACCTCTCTTCAGTCTCAGCTGTTTCAGCATCCCTCCACCTCCCCAAACTCCACCTTCATCATTTCAGGTACCTTGCCCTATGTAATCACATCCTATATTTATTCACTGAGGGGGTGTATCAGAGCTCGAGTTGAAGATGCTTCATTGAGCCCCTCCTCAGTGGACAGCAAGCCAAATTAGCTAACCTAATACCCTAAAGATTATATGGGCAAACGATCTTGTTAAATTACAGTAACGTGAGTAGTTGTAATTCGTTACTTCCACCTCTGCAAATACACGTAATTTGAATGCGTTCTTCCTGAACTTTGTAATATAAACAATGCAACCTGCATCTCCTTCTACTCTTATTTAGCCTACCTATTTGCCACCGTACCTTATATTTTATTCCGCTGTTTTAGTGTGTGTCCATTATGGATAAAAACGGTGGAATAAAATATGGCTCCAGTGATAGAAGTGGGCACAGGCACAGACAAAGAGCCAACATCAGGCAACATCGATGGAGTTGGAGCCGCAGTGACTTGCGTCCGACGTGGAGTCCGGGTGCCAGAGGACTGAGTTAAAACTGGTGTGACTGAGGACCAAGGTGGAGCCAGAGGGATGAAGGAGTGGAGGGATGAAGCGTAATTGATGGTGGAGCCGACAGGTCAATGGATGGAGGCGGAGCCAAGGGATCCTTTTGACTGGTTGGAGCAGGAGACTGGAAGGCTTGAGGCAAGTGGTGGCAAAAAGAGGAGCCGTCTTTAATAATCAAAAACAGTCTTTAATAATAAATTCCGAATCATGTAAGAGATTACCAGGAATAAAGCATAAGTACCACATAATAAAAAGACGATACTGGACCAAGGAACAGAATGAAACTCAGGCTTAAATTCATAGGGAATGTAATCAAGGTGAACAGAAACAGGTGTGTGGAACTAATTAACAACTATGGAGACTAAATAGGGAACAGAACTCAGGAATAGCAAAACGGAACAGAATGAAACTAAACCAAAATACAACAAACACATTACGTACTTATGATAAAACTCTATTAGATTCTACGAGAAATAAAGATAACACTATCATTTTCACATTCCTTATCCTCAGCTCATTACCCATTGATGAGATTTTATAGAAATCATATGAAATAGATTAACTCAACTAACAATATATAAATCTAAAGGTGAGAACTAGAAGCTATAAGGTCGTGTCTAGGACAGCTTAGAGGTTTCGCAGACACGCACATTCTATTGTCAGTTTGTAGTCAACAAAATAGTTGCTAACATCAGTCACTGAACATTATAAATTAAATTAAAAACCGGCTGGACCAGATCAACTGTGATTAGGTTACACACCACACCAAATGCTGGATTTTTTCCCATTTGTTTGTGAGAACTTTAATTAGATAAGGTTTGATGCATTTTTTTTGTAGCTGTCACTGATTTAATTTATAACAGCTGCCAGCTATAATACCTACCCTATGCCTACTCTGATAACATCTTACATATCATATTACAACTTAAAGGTGCCATCGAATGAAAAATTGAATTTACCTTGGCATAGTTGAATAACAAGAGTTCAGTACATGGAAATGACATACAGTGAGTCTCAAACTCCATTGTTTCCTCCTTCTTATATAAATCTCATTTGTTTAAAAGACCTCCGAAAAACAGGCGAATCTCAACATAACACCGACTGTTACGTAACAGTCGGGGTGTACGCCCCCAATTTTGCATATGCCAGCCCATATTCTAGGCATTAGACAAGGACAAAACGTCTGGATGAGCACAGCTGAATCATCAGACTAGGTAAGCAAGCAAGGACAATAGCGAAAAATGGCAGATGGAGCAATAATAACTGACATGATAACATGATATTTTTAGTGATATTTTTAAATTGTCTTTCTAAATGTTTCGTTAACATGTTGCTAATGTACCGTTAAATGTGGTTAAAATTCCCATCGTTTATTACTGTATTCACGGAGACAAGAGCCGTCGCTATTTTCATTATTAAACACTTGCAGTCTGTATAATTCATAAACACAACTTCATTCTTTATAAATCTCTCCAACAGTGTGTAATGTTAGCTTTAGCCACAGAGCACTATCAAACTCATTCAGAATCAAATGTAAACATCCAAAATAAATACTATACTCACAGGAATCGATGTATGCATGACAAACACTTTGTAAAGATCCATTTTGAGGGTTATATTAGCTGTGTGAACTTTGTGTTTGCTGTTTAAGGCTGTCGAGAGCTCGTGGGGCGGGGAGCGGGAGATTTAAAGGGGCCGCGCTCGGTGCATATGTAATTATGGCTCAAAATAGGCAGTTAAAAAAATTAATTAAAAAAAATCTATGGGGTATTTTGAGCTAAAACTTCACAGACACGTTCAGGGGACACCTTAGACTTATATTACATCTTTTGAAAAGGGGTTCTAGGGCACCTTTAAAATAACTCTAGCCTATATTTTTCGAACTCCCCAGGCAGCCGCAAGCGCTCCCCTCATCAATCCGGAGCGTGAGGGGCAGCGGCTTCTCCAGCGGCCCATCTTCCCACAACTTGATTATACTTGAACATTTGCTTGAACATAAATTACACACCCATATCGAAAATATTTAGAAAAATTCCGAAGCTGTTATGTTTCTAATAAGTAACTAGATAAGACAGTCGGGGTGTAAGTGTGTTCTGTAGCGCTGTAGCGTTACTGTAGCGCTCGAGGGAGCGGAATGCACTCATTGTGATGTGTTTACTGTGGAAGGCTCCACCCATACTTGACTCTCTCTTGAGGGATGAGAGCGTCAAGCATTTGCATCTTGTGGTTTGGGTCCCGTGGCTGCCAAGGGGGCAGGGCGGGATTGATCGCGGGGATTGTAGACAGAGCATATGGAGGAGCCTGACAGGAGCTTTCCCTTCTGGATTCTCCTGTTATGTTGTTTCATGTCGGTTAAGAAAGCTGCTCTGTTGCCGCTTTCTACCTGACTGAGGAATTACATGCAGAATCAAGGCAGGTGTTAATAATCCACCTCCACAGTTGTTCCGCATTTAAGTTTCTGAGCCTTTTATTGCTAGCTATCTCTACTCTGGTGCTGTATCCTCAAAGCTCCTACCTTGCCAATGGAGAGAGTGCATTCAGCTCTCGAGGAAAATCCCCTCTCACTTGATTTTTTTCTTGTGGGATGAAAGTTAGGTGTTTGCACCTTGCGGTTCAGCCCCCATGTCTGCTGAGATAATGTGGCAGCCTTGATCTTTGGGTCACAGGTGGGCAGAGTAGAGGCAGACGTTATAAAATAAATCTGCCACTTCTGATTACCACCTTGTGGCTCAAGGTAAAGCATATGCGGAGGCAAAACAGGCCTTTGGGCTCCTGCACACCATTTCCACTCAGCGGTGCTGCCGGAACCCACGTAGAAGACCCACGTTCTTGTGACATTGTGCAACGTTCCCTAAAAGTTCTCTAAAGGTGACGAAAATTCCGAACCTTTGCAGAACATTAGGGATGTTCCTAAAACATCCTTTTGGTAATGAAAGTGCTGCAGTTCAAGGTTCCGTATATAATTTTAGGGGGTCGTTCCATTTTGGTTATTTTATGGTCACATAATAACGTTACAAAGAAGACATTTGGGACGTTAACAGAACATTCCCACATGGTCCTCTGTTGGTCATTTTATAATGTTCCCGATGTAACTTTAGGGGGACATTCTATTTTGGTTATTTTATGGTTGTGCGAGAACGTTACAAAAAGGACATTTGGGAAGTTAAGCAATCTATTGAATAAAGTGATATATGAAGACGTGACGTGACTGGAGTGCTACTTTGCAGAGCTCGTGCTAACATACCTATGTTGTTATGATCAGACGCTTTTCTTATGCTTTCTATAATAAATGCTTGCTGTTTTCTCATTTTTGTTGTGTTTATTTTGTTACTGAGAAGAAAGTGCACAGCACATATTTACATATTCATCTAACTGTTGCTCTCAGCAGTGTGGGCGGCGTCAGATGTTCGTTTACAGTATATCGCTGGTCACGCATTTCGAACTTAGTTTTACCCCTAAACGAAGAACGAAAAAGAACTTCGTTTGAAGTATACTGGGGCCTTAAGTCTCATTTTTGTGTCATTAGTATTCACTAAGTTACAGTTCATTTTCTGAGAACTATCAGATTGGAGTTCGTTCAGAGGGAGACGAGTGGTGTTTCCATTAGTTGGGCTCTTAGCTCTTATATGTTTCTCTTATAAGAATCAATACAAAATAGCATGAATTACTGATATCATTTGAAATGTAATAAAAAAAAATTGCCCTTAGTGTTTAAATCACAAACCCTGTTTTACTGAAACACAAAAAGCTACTAAAAGACAACAACAACAACAACAAAAAAACACAGCAAAAAATAAAAGCAAATAGTTAAAATTAAATAAAATAATAAGACAATTCAGCTGCATAATTTTTTACTGTTTCGTACAACAGGCATTGCAGCATGACACATTTGATTGTCACCATTATTGAAATTCATGTGCTGATTTTTGATGTCTTTGTGTGTCATGTTGCAGTAACAGTGCAAAAAATGCTTTTCTTGTTTAGTGTTTTTGTCGTGTTTCTAGTCTAAATATCTAAAAATTCTATAAAATATATAAAAAGACAAGATTTTTTTCTTGTTCTCTGGAAAAAAAAATCTAAATGAAACAAGCAAAATTATCTGCCAGTGGGGTAATCAAAAAAAAAAAAAAAAAAAACCCATGCAAAAAATCACATGTCCTTGGGACACACTAGATGATTTTCAAATCATTACTGATTTTAAAACTGTGGGAGACAGACATAATGACAGTTTCAACTGATTTTTTTGCATTATAATCCTCCAGATCATTCGGGGGTGCAAATCGGGCAAATCGTCACACAACCCAAAAAAAAAAAAATAAAAAAATAAATGTTTTGATATCTCAAACACCAAACCAGCACAAATATTCGTTTTTGCATTACAAATCGACACAAACTTAATACAAAGGAATACCATAGTTTTGGTGATCATTTCATTTTATGGGCTGCCAACTTCACAGAGGAAGTAAACCAAGCAAGTTTACCAAAACCAGCATACTTTCTCGTTAATTTGAAGAACTTTGGTGCTGTCTGGTACAAATAACCACACGCTCAAATCTCAAATCTCCTTTCACAATGTTTATTTTGTGTAAAACAAATCTAAAGTGTCTTAGAGATGTGTTGTAATACACAATAAATTTACATGTTGTTCCTTCCGACTTCAATTCATATTGAATTGGCATATAGCGGACGGGCATGCCGGGCTATTAAATTATTTTTCTTATTATCATGCTACTTTTATTATTAAATTAATATTAATATAACCACCGCATAACCGACGCCCTTCGAGGACAATAAAATATTAGTTAGATAGCTCCTCATTTAAAGAATAACTTGTTTAACACAAAATACTTCTCGATTCACGAAAAATACTATTTTTTTCTCACTATGGCCCACAAGAGAAATATTAAGAAAATAAATTAGATTCATCTGTCATTGTCTCTAAGAGAATATGCGCCGTTATTTCAGCGTCAGATGCCAAAAGCTCAGTCCGTTTTTACTTTTGTTTCTGTAGTGACTAGGCCTAATTGACTGGAGTTTGAGACTTCTTCACCCGCATAACTCTCACGCAAAGTTTGCACAGTGTTTGTGTGATATCAAATGGCTCGCCTTCATGGTTTGAAATGGAAATATTTTAAATATTGCAACGTGGCATTTTTTCTTTATCACCAGTTGCTCGCAAAATGTTGGACACTGCTTCACATATCGTCCACGTCATTTCCCGTGATAATAAAATTAAGTGAATTGTTAAATAAGTAAATAAACAACAAGCAAAGTTAAGCTTGTTTGCTTAAAATTTCTGCAAAAAACCCAAAAATATTTTGTACCTGCAAGAAAAAAAAAAAAAAAATCTTGCCCCCCCTACCTCGAGAGTCAAATGTCACCCATGACTATTATCATGTAGATACACCCCAATCTGACTTTCAACTGTATAATAAATCTTTCCTCTTTCAATCATGGCAACAAAAAGGAATAACTCATCTCCATCATTTGTTTATTTCTTTGATTCATTTAACTGAAGGAAGTTGGCAGACATCCAATGTTTCTCTCAGACAATCAAACAAACACAGCAGCCTAGAAACATCCCTTGAATGTAACACTGGAATGCAACACTGAGTATCATCTGCGTAACTGTGGTACGAGAAATTATACTTCCTAAAAATGGTATACAAAAGGAAAGGTAAAGAAAATAAAACAGGACCCAGACTTGAGCCCTGTGGAACCCCATACAAAACTGGTGCACGAGAAGAAGAATAATTCCCATTTACTTTATTTCAAAATAACCAATTTATATCATTTAACACAATTGTCCAGAAGTATACGCTTTTGGGGAGAACAGTATCTCTGGTATCAACAAATAAAATCCATAATCAAATCTATAATTAAGATAATACATAACCCACTACATCCCTCTCAGTTGATGGACAAGATAATGAAAATCACTAATTCTAAAAAAAAAAATAGAATCCAAACTTAATAAACTTGTATCAAATACCAATACAACAATGATTCTACCAATGGCTAAATGGAAAAATGACAACACCGACTTATCTTTTCTATGACTAGGAATACAAATCTACAACTTATACAGTACAAGATAATTCACAGAACTCAGAATTCAGATCTCAGAATCTGCCAACCTGTTTATTCATTTTGTATATCAGTGACCGAAAAGCTTTCCATCACTATGCGCTGTAGGATTCCCCTATCTCCATCACCATTTATTGGGTAATACCATAGAAATCGATAATCTTTTGATTAAATACAAAAATCCACTCCTCATCTCTCTAACTTTCGCCAAAAAATAATTCTGATAAACTGGAAATCAAAAAATATATACATATTAATCACTGGACTAACCTTCTTAAAGAATATATTACATTAGAAAAAATAACATGAAAATATATTTGGAACCCATTTCTGATTCATCTCAATATACATCAGAAACCTGGCACTGGACTCACACACTCCCCAAATTCTCCTAACAGCAACTTTACAAAGAAAGAAAGAGTAAGGGGAATATATTTACAGATATATAAATATTTGTTTGTATGTGTATATGTTTATATGTTATTGTTTAATGTGTACACATGTATTGATATACATTATTGACATATACAAAGTTCTGGCGTGAAACTCTAGATGGCGCAGGCTAATAGGTCCTTTAACACACCTGCTAATTATCACATCAATATCTATAGGTCACTGATGATTGGTTCCTGCTGTATTAGTAGCCAATGAGCTGCGTGCTTAATCTTTAAATACATGAGTTAGCATTGCTTAGTAGTGCAGCGTGCTTCAGAAACCCTCCACCTTCCCCAGCTCCACCTGTATAGATCTGCTATGGTTATTCATGTACGCTATTGTACAGCAGCAGCATGTCTTACTTGCTCACAGCAGCGGGTCGTGTATGTATATTGGCAGTAGCAAGTCCCGTACTTGCTCTGCAGCAGCAGCAGCAATAATCAACAGCAGCAGCAGCAATTAAGCAGCAGCAGCGTAGCAGATCTATTCCGCCAAGACCAAAAATATCTACATTGTCATATCCATTACCATACCAAACACTCCGAGAGTTGTCATGACAGAAATAGTGTTATTATTATATATTCTGTTTCTACTATTATAATAGCACCATTGAATGTAAATATGCAGTCTATTTATCTTCTTTCTACCCCTCCCTTTCATTTAGTTGTTTAGTTATTCACTCCTAAATAAGCTGACTCCCCCCTCAAGGCTTGGGAAAGGTTTTGAAGGAGACCGGGCAGTAAATCAATTCTTCCCATTAAGGGTGAGAGGATGACGACCCAGTAGGTACACTCCCACTGTTGAAACACACACTCATTGAAATATTATGCTCTAACGGAGCATTCACGGCTGTTAGGGCCACTCTGATGCCCCTAAATAGCAACCTGATCTAATACCACCTCTGTGCCCCCATACCACCTCATCCTTTTTTTTTTTTTCTTTCAACTTATGTAGATTCAAAGTTGAGCTCAAATTGATTGAAATATATTTTAATTGACAAAGTGTTCACCACAATTTCAATTATAGTCTTTAATTATAGACTATAATTTCAATTATAGTCTGCAAGGTTACAACATGGAGCAAACATATAGCAAGACATTAGGCAAAATCAATACAAGACGTCATATTTCTGATTTATTAAACGTATAAGATCCCTTCATTGCTCCTTTAGTTTTGGAGTGTCTGATCATCAGTCTTGTATTATGGCATCAGTAATGGTGGCATCTTTCTCCAGGTCCACAGTGATTTTCTTGCCAACCAGTTTGAAGATGTTCTCTGGTCTCATGCCGTGTGGTTCGGCCACTTTTACTGTCAGCATGTCGAGAGTTAATGTCTGACCCTTCTGCAATGGTTTCCGGGCCACCACTGACTTCCCCAACTGCAAGAAAGAACATAAACATTAATTTAATGACTTTTGATCATTTTTTGGTTTTAAAATCTGTCAGAATGACCGTTATATCTGACCTTGCTGTGACAGGAAGCCTCACAGGGCAGCATCTGTTTGATTGGCGAGCCCATTGCCATCTCAACCGTCCTGATGGCTTTCACCAGCTCCGCCAGCTCCGCCGGCTCCAGTGATGCTGAATGGTCACTGCCTTTCCAGCTCTTATCCAGGGTCACGTGACGCTCCAGGACCTTTGCCCCAAGTGCCACAGCAGCCACAGACACATGGATGCCCGTCTCATGTCCAGAGTAGCCTATGGGAATGTCTGGAAACTCCTTCTGGAACTCCTGCATAGGAAAAGGGAAAGAAAGATTTCAAACTACTCTGCTACTACTAAAAAAATTAAACATTTTCTTCAGTAATTTATGAATATCATAAAGATGAGATTAAAGATATTTGCATCTTACAGGGATCAGGCTGAGGTTGACGTGCTCTATTGGCAGTGGATAAGCGCTGGTGCACTGCAGGAACGTGAAATTGGGATTGAGCTTCTTGACGGTTTGGTAAACACAGTGCATGGTCTCCATAGACTGCATTCCACTAGAAATCACCATGGGACGACCTTCACAAATACACCAAAATGTTAGCTTCAAAAAATGGCTGCTTCTGGGAGAAAATAAGGTCAACTTTTTAGTCATTAACACATTAAGATGAGTTCACACATGTCGATTTCTTTGCAGACTTAAATCCAGCCCAACATGAAAATCCAGAAAATCCACACCAGGATTTCTAAGTTTCATTCACTCTGTTTTCTGGCCAATCAGAACTGGGTCTCAACGTCACTGAGTTTTACCTTTTTTGGCTGTTTTCTCCAGGTAAGGGATATTGTTGGTGTCAGCTGAGGCAACTTTGAAAAACGGCACATTGATTTCATGAAGGAATTCTACAGCCATCTGATTGAGGTACGGCGGAGACAAAAAATTATGAGATGCATTTCAATCTACTGGGTCTCTGAGGGACATTTGCAAATCATAATTCATGTTAACATGCATAAACGTTGGGACCCTCTTTCATTTGTTCACCTCATCCATCCCTGATGCAGTAAAGAAGATGCCAACTTCACTGGCGTACTGTTGCAGCTCTCTGTACTGCTGGTGACTGAACTCCAGATGGTGCTTATGAGCCCCGTAGGTCGGGCCCCAGGCGTGAGGGGACGTATAGGGACGCTCCAGAGCCTGCTTGGTGAATCTGTGTTCGATCTCGCTCTTTTGAAACTTAGCACAGTCGGCTCCACAGTCCTGAATGGAGATAAAAGGGGGTAGTAGAAGTGAATTTGGTCAAACACATCTGTCTAGCATGGGTTTAAATTGAAAAACAAAGGAAAGTTAATGTAGTGGAATGAAAAAACGTGTTCTGTGTGAACGACCCACAGGATGATACATGAAAAGGATCTGCATCAACACGGTATCAGACTTCACATCTGATAAAGCAGTACTTTACCTTGGCCATTCGGATCATTTTTTTGGCAATTTCTATGTCTCCTTGATGGTTCTGTCCAATCTCAGCGATGATAAAACAGGGGTTGGAGCCCCCGATTTTTCTTCCTGGACAAAGTTCAAACTCAGCAGACATTTTATCAGATTTTATCATTTTTTTTTATTAAGAGGCTGGAGATGTGATCACAGGTGTGAGAGCATCAAGCTAAGGGGCCGGAAAGAAGGGCACGCTATAATTTAAAGAGATACAAGTGCTCCACCCTAACCTTTGCCAACCTCCTCCCACAAATGCATATCTCAGGGCATAGTTTTAGTTTGAGCACTGGGGGCGGGGACGGGCAGCATTGAAGTCTGTTCCGTGTTAGCAGGTTCCCAGGGCATTTTTACAAAATGGTCTTTT
The DNA here is from genome assembly GCA_028476615.1 of Culter alburnus. Lineage (NCBI taxonomy): Eukaryota > Metazoa > Chordata > Actinopteri > Cypriniformes > Xenocyprididae > Culter > Culter alburnus. The sequence goes on along the minus strand of JAOTNS010001200.1, from coordinate 1,158,965 downwards.
GTGGTGCCACTCACACATGCAAATTTGGTTGATATCTGCAAAAAAGTAATAGGATATAAGGTGTATTTTTGTATCATTTAAGCACCTGGGCTGGAACCTTATGAGTCTGACAAAATGTTCTACTTCAAAGTGCCATGGGAAGTCAAACTAAATTTATCTAACATTTTCTTATACTGTAATGTTTATTTCCTACTCAACAGTTCATCAGGCTCTAAATGACTTTGGCTCTGTCATCTCATGTTTTTCCAGTCAATCATCATAACAAAACACATTTTACACATAAGGGAAAACTGATTGTTAATCCCAGAAGGTCCAGACTTGAAGCCGTTGTAAACTACTCTAAAAACATACACCTGTGACCTCATTACATCATTACTGCACCACTGTCTCTCTGTGTTGCTGCGGTTCCATGTATTGTGTATTTCATGAAAAGTAACTGTTGTTTAAAATTAATAAAATGGCTAGTTCCAGTTCTTGATTGGTAAATAGCTGTTTTATTCACAATAAAACACGGCTATGACCGCTTCACCCAACAGTTCTGTGTATCACTGCACAACAACCTTAGCAACCACCCTTAGTAACGTAAACATGTTTGTTCTCAATTGATATTGTTCATTGAAGCTTACCGTATTATGTAGAAGAGTATTGTGAGAGAGATATCGAGTGACAGAGAGTGTGTTACCTGCATTCAGATTTAGCATTTTCCTTCAGGTCAGTCAGTCCTGTGTTCATAATAAGGGGCGTCGTGCCTAATAACGCCCCTTAGCTGTTATAAATTCACTGCAAACCATGGCTTCTTGGGGCTTATTGCTTTATTCTACAAGTTAGTCACAATTTACTATGTGATAAATTCTAATATGGGTGGTCAAGCTTTCTAATTTAAATTGGTGCAAGATAATGTTTTCCCCTCTTTTAATCAGTCTTATATTTATGTGGCTGTTTCAGAACATGTTTGACTTTCTCCATAGCATTTTAAAGTAGTAAATTCTCGATAGAATTCAAATGGATTGGAGCGGCACACACAAATCTTATGACACTTTTGGAGCACGCTGGTGAATGTACAGTGATTCGCGCTCCACTAAATAAACCGGGCTTCAGACATTTTGCGCTGATATTGGTTCGTTCAGTTCGGATGGGAATTTAGCTGTCCTTTTTTCTGGGGGTGGGGGGGTCTCAAAATTAAGCGAGTTTATGCTTAATGTAGTCAATAATTTTAGAACTTAACACATATAAATATTTAAATATAATAAGTGATGACTATACCTCAGCTCAGAAGTGCATACCATATGCCTCAGAAGATGCAGTAGTCCAGCACGTTGGCTACATATTGTCTGTCAGTTTGTAAATAAGACAACATTAGTATTGCAAACCCCTCCAAATTGCTGTTGTTGTTGTTGTTTTTGGCATATGCCTACCAACACAATGTAATTGGCATAGAAACCAATGCAGATAATCTACTGATTATAATGCAGATAATCAGTATAATTATAATTATACTGGATTTATTATATATTAGAATATATATATATATATATATATATTCCCTCTAATTGAATTCTTAGTAGTAAAAATGCAGTTATAAAAAGCAATGCATGAGACATTAAAAGCCAATTCAACTTGCCACAGAGAAACCCAAGGTCCTGTTTAAAATGACACTCTACATGACATTTGTTGCTACATTTGTGAATAGATGTATGGAACAAGAAACTAAAACCTTTCTTGCATACTTCTCTCCGTCACATTGTAACACTTAAAAATTTAACATATTGTAAACGGGCTATCAATAAAAAGTCTAGGTTACATATGTAACCCTGGTTCCCTGAGAAAGGGAACAAGACGATGTTTCATGGAGTTGATGCTATTTGGATGCCATCAGCGTGACCGGTGTCTGAAGCATGTGTAAACACAGGCCAATAAATCATTGACAGACGGAAGTCAATGAAGTCAATCAAGGAGCACCCGTGAGTATAAAAGGGTGCCTGTATTGCACGTCATCAACCATGGCAATGAGACGCAGCATCTTGTTACTTGTCTCAGGGAACCAGAGTTACATACCTAACCTAGACATTCCCTTTCAAAGTGAAATTTCAACACTGCATCATGGAGTTCATGCTGTGGGGATACTACGCCATGTCGATGCTGTGGGGATACTATGCCATGCTGAGGGAATGTATGCCAAGCTGTGAATATGCACAAACATAATGGCATAAATTGTCTCTACGGATTACTTAGGCAGTAAGAGCACATCAACCCCAAGGGCACATCCAAAATGACTCATATAGACTGTATGATGGCACCACTCCCTAAGACAATATCTTTCCACAGGGGAAGATACCCAATCATTTATGCTCTAAGGGAAAGTGCCAACCTTTCCAACCTTCCTTGTGGGACAGGCGCCAATACCACAGCTCTGAGAAAAAATGCCTCACCTATGCCAGCACCTTGACAAAGCCCTATGGAAGTAGACTATTAAAGCCTACCAAATACCCTAGAGCAATTAGGTGAGAGCAAACATGCCCTGTTTGAGCAAAGGTACTTCTCCAGGATCCATAAAAGGCTCAATTCACCTGGTCTAAGCTATGGAGTGCAAAATAACAAGGGGGAATGCTACCAGTTAAACTTACCTCTACTTGTCAGCGTAAGGCCGTAACCACCATAGACACTGAGGGGGACAAGTCCTTCCCAATAATTATAAATTAGAAAATAATTTGTTATCACAGTGACACAAACTCACTGTTTAAACTAGAAATTGGAATACATTCTAAAAATGAGCCCTGTCAATGTGATCCTGGTGCACCTGTGACATGCTCTTTTTCTCCAGCGTCAGAATGTATTTGGCAATGACCTTTCTAGAGCCGCATAATTCAAATTTGATGAGGCTTGAAACATCTGTGCTGTGTATAATATGCAAATAAAGGTGCCATGAATAAAAAACGGGTTTCGCTGGATTTTTTATAGGGCATATCAACTTGATAACATTCTCACCCATGAAAGCCACCTCGTCCCACCGCAGTTCTTTTTCTCTCTCATCAGCCGCTAAACCTCAAGCCCTTTCTGCTGCTCTCCAATCCTGAGGCCACATCCGACCTGCTGGGCCACTTTCTCCAGGAGACCCCTGGACAGTGGCTCATTCACGCTGGATATAAGGACTACCTAAAATAGTTATGAAACAGGTGTTGCTACATTTTAAATAAATAAACAAAAAATCTAAAATTACTGTTAAAAACCCCCCAGAAGCTGTGGTTGCCAGAAGTAGTAACTTTTCCGCAAGCTAAGATAAATACTAAAATACAGAAGGTGCTCGCGGTGTCATGTACACAAGTACAAAAACTAAAATAATGCAATAATTAAACCACATAAGATGCAATATAAAACCCTAATGTACATAAAATTCCTCGTCAGGGATCGCATAAAGCCCTTTAAAGCTGCACTGAAACTGCAGTTTGGACCTTCTACTCGGTGAACCCCACTGAAGTCCACTATATGGAGAAAAATCCTGGAAAGTTTTCCTCGAAAACCTTTTCGATTGAAAAAAGAAAGACATGAACATTTTGGATGGCATGGGGGTGAGTAAATTATCAGGAAATTTTAATTCTGAAGTGAACTAATCCTTTAAAGCTGATGGGAAGTATTTATGAATTTATGAATTTATGAATTTATCTTGTCACTTGACTTTTGTACATTTTTTAGTGAAGGACTGGTTGAGATATCAGTGATTATTAAATCTTTTTCTTAAATGGTGTCAAAATCATTACCTCCGTTCAAACAAAAATGTTTTACTTTTTTTTTAAAGATGCCCTAGAACGTTCTTTCACAAGATGTAATATAAGTCTAAGGTGTCCCCTGAACTTTTTTTGTGTGGGACTCACATGAATTATAATCAGTGGTTTGTAATCAGTGGTTTATTAAGGTATTCGGGAAAAACTGTGGGAAAAAAAAATGTATTATTTGACAAGATTGAGCTTGTCTGGCTCCCGAACTACATAAAGACTGCTAATTTGAATTTGAATTTTATTTGGGCCCGCCACCATTACAACACACACACACACACTAGGCTATCAATATATGATGTATTATTTATGAAGGGCCAAATTACTCAAAATTAAAATTGTGGTGTGAAAATGTGCCAAAACCAACAAAGACCAAATAAATCAAGTTTGAAAGGTTTATTCATTTACAAATACATTTTTATAGTTCGTGACATTTTTTATAAATAACTTCAACCACAAAAGTCAACAACACATCTTACTCAATCTCTTACTGGAACAAGCTCAGTGTGGCAAGGGGGGTGTGGTTCAGCGGAGTCTGCAGCGGAAGAGAGAGGCAGGAGATGCACGGTGAGTGAGTGGATTAAGCGCAAATAACAAACACCTGTCTCTTGTTTCAGTAAATGGCGTGGAGAGAGTATAAAATGCCAGGAGAAGCAGGAGCGAGCGAGAGAGAGAAGGACTACTGGCTGCCACACTCCTGGATTTCTGTTGTGTTTATTTGGAGTGACTTGATTTGACTGTTTTGTGCCTGTCTGCACACCTCTTATTTTATGAATTGAATAAAAGCAGCCAGTAGTCAAAGCCGACCCTGTCATCTTCCCTCCTACATTACGAACTCTGTTACACTGGTGCCGAAACCCGGGAGGGAAGATGGATGCCGCCGCCATGCCAGCGTCCTCCGATGCACCATTTGTGGAGATGATTACATCCCTCGCGGTCATGCAACATGATCAACACCAGGCCCTGCTGGACTTGCGACAAGATCAGGAGAGGCGGCTCCAGGCCGTTCTCCAAGCCCAGCAGGAAAACCGCGAGAGGTTCCGGAGCTGGATGGACCGGGAGGTTCGGCCAGAAGCCATGGTCCAACGAGCTGTGCCCGCCCATCTCCCACTCAACAAGATGGGGCCTGAAGACGACCCGGAGGCATTCCTAGATGCGCCGATGCACCTGGTCCCACTGCTTTCCGGGGAGTCCCAGGTAGCGGCACAGCAACTTCCGGTGCAGAATCTCCTGGTCTTCGATGACCTGAAGAGGGCCATCATCCAGCGGGTCGGCCGGAGTCCTGAACAACACCGCCAGTGCTTCCGCTCCCTGGAGCTAGGCGAGTCCGGCCGACCCTTCGTGATGGCCCAGCAGCTCCGGGACTCCTGCCGCAAATGGTTGCTGGCCGACGGAAGCGACGTTGAGATGATCATCGACCGAGTGGTACTGGAACAATTTATCACTCGGCTTCCAAGAAGAACGGCCGAGTGGGTCCAGTGCCACCGCCCCACGGGCGAACCCCTCCAATCCGCTTCTCTCTCTCCCTCTTTTCCACCTCCTTCTCTCTCTCGACCTATCCCTTTACCTAGGTCCCGTCCGCCCGGCCCTCCTCGAGCCAGATGGCCAGATTCCTTATTCGGCTCCTAGAGTCCTGCCCAGGAACCCCGCTCCTGTTTCTCCGCTCTCTCCACGTCAGCCACTTAACCCACTCTCTGCCACTGGAGCGGCGGGGAGGTCTGGGCCGGCCTGCTGGCGTTGCGGGGACCCGGACCATTTCGTGGACAGGTGCCCGGTTATGGAGGTGGGGACAATGATCCGGGTCCCTGATGTCCCGCAGGCTGCCCCCGGTCAGGCTGGGTGGTACCAAATACCTGTGAGTATTAAACCTATCAGGCATTGGTGGATTCAGGATGTAACCAAACCTCGATCCATCAAAGTCTGATACAATCCGGGGCATTGGATACGAGCCGCATGGTTAAGGTGCGGTGTGTGCACGGGGATGTGGTGGAATATCCTATTGTGCCAATCATTATCCAATTCCGGGGCCAAAAGCATAGTGTTGAGGTGGCAGTTAACCCGCACCTCCGGCATCCGTTAATTTTGGGAACCAATTGGCCAGCGTTTACAGAATTATTGGGGGCTTTATGTACGGATGCCTCTTGGGGAAAAAATGCACCGGAGGGGAACGCGAGTGTGCAGGCAGGAGAGACTGAACCGGGACCTCTGGGTACTGCCTCAGGGTCGTTGACAAATTCTGATGGTGACAAATACTAATGGTGTTGACAAATTCTGACGTACCAGATGAAAGGGGGCATTTTGGGGACATTAAATGTGTAATGAGACTATTATATTATAAAGTAGTATATTATTATATATATATATATATATATAATTTGTATTGCATTAAAACTCTTGACACGGGAGATGTATAGAAGCTGAAGAGTAGCCTATCAAGATAAAGCAAGAAAATAAAAACATGGCTAGGAAGAAAAACAAACCGGTACGTGAGACAAAGAGCGGAATGCGCGCGAACTTATAATAGAAGACGAGTAGGCCTAGTTTAATCAATGTTACTGTTTTAATTGCTTAATTAATTCATAATAATATATAGAATAATAAACTAATATTGTAATTGTTGTAATTCATTTTGTTTTGCTTCTTTTATTAGGTTGTTTAGTAGGCTATATGTTGTAATAGACTATTTTTTCTTAGCGGAAGCTTTAAAATAATAAAATAACCAGCGCCTGACATATAAAATAATAGTCAGAAATGGAAGAGTTTATTGAACATATAAAGTAATAAAATCTATCTATCTATCTATGATGATAATATGATATGATATAATACTTTATTGTCAGAACATGTCTGAACTTTTTCATGCATCACAGTATTTTCCATGTTTGCAACAATCATCTCTTACACATCACTTAATCCACACACTCAAAAAAAAAAATACTGAATTCCTCTAGACGCCTCTTGTGAACTTCTTTTGTTTCCTTTAATTTAATTCTGAACTCTCTTTCTGTTTGTTTAAGTACCCTAATATCTTTATTCTTAAATGCTACCTTCCTCAGATTTATATCTTCTTTAATATCTTTAGTCACATATGGTTTGTTATTTGGATAAACTTTAATCTCCTTTGTAGGTATGACCAACTCTACACAGAAATTTATATAGTCATTTAACACTGTAGTTCTTTCATCAAGTGAACACATCATTTATATTTCACTCACTCACCACACGAGAGCAGCAGTGTCACATTTTTTACTTATGGACAGTGTTTATGTTCTTGATATAAAACTGATTTATATAATTGCTTATGCCTTATTATTTTACTGTATTTCTTTAAATTTTGTGTAACATCTTAATTTTTAACAGATACAAATGTTTAATTATGAATCTCATCAAACATATTTTGCACAATTTTGTCCATCATATAATGGAAAATGTTATACTCCCCTCAAATCCAGATTTCATATCCATACTCTCAGAACCCAGAGATTTACTAGTTTTAGCTATTGACTAAATAAAGGAAGCAGTTCAAAGCTGCTCTAATCAACCTCTGATCTTCACAGGAAGGACTTGAGCTGACAGGAAAGACATTGATCCAGTGTCAGAGACCGTGGCCTTCACCCTCTTCTCTGATGTAAACTTCAGGTAACAGTGGCACCAGCTGTTTTTATCCTTCTGACTCTATTAAAACAAGTGTTTGCTGTCCATTCTCTCTCTCTCTCTCCAAACACTTCTGTTGAGAAACCAATCAGTTCCTCACAACGGTTCGTGATCAGATAGCGGCGAGCAATTTATTTAGAGCAAACTGTCCGCCAAACATTTCAGTGCTACGTCCCTCAGTTCCATGAAAAGCAATTTATGAGCTGCCAAGACAAGAGAATCAGTCGCTTTTAAGAGGTAAAGGAAGATGTGAATCATTTTACGGCTACAGATTTAATATCCGCCATGAGGAAGATTCAGACAGGATGTCAGGGGTGAGGCCACTCTAGACCTTCACTACATTGCAAGCTAGGGGTGCAAGTCACCATGTCTCTTCGGTTGCAATGGAGATGCAACATTTCCTGCAATGATGTGATATATATATACACATATATATTTGTGAAGGCATTGTGAAAGTCCTGATTTGTTCTGTTCTTTAAGGCAAAAATCTAAACAAAAACAAAACAAAACAAAACAAAACAAACAAAAAAAAAAAACATCTACGGAAGGTACAACAGTCAGTCAAAATTCAGCTTTGATCACAGAAATAAATTACATTTTAAAATATATTCAAATAGAAAACAGTTATTTTAAATAGCAAAAATATTTCAGAATTTTACTGCTTTTACTGTATTTTTTTTATCAAATAAATGCAGCTTTTGTGAACATAAGAGACTTCTTTCAAAACCATTAAAAACTATATAAAATGTGATATTAGACATTTTATTATATACAAATACATAATATATAAATCTTGAATAATAAAAATAATACTAAATGTGTATATCCTCACCAAAACACTGATACCATTATTAAATACATTATTTTTCCAATTTCTTAGGATAAAATTAGCAATATAGCCATTCAATCTGAAAAGTCATAATATTTAAAAAGTGTTTAATAAAATGTTGGGTTGCATGTATATTGACCAAGTACATTTTCTGCCAATAAAATAAAATAAAATAAAATAAATTAAAATAAAATAAAATCACTTTGAAAAAGAATTTTAGGCATAATCTTGGACACTTTTTTGTATCTACAATAATAATTTCAATACATAAAAATAAAATAATAATAAAAATACAAAAAAAGATTAAATAAATTTAAAAAAATTATTTTAATTTGAAAGCTGCATTTAAAATCTACTAGACTCTACTACATTTAACATCTACAAAAATCTGAGCAAAATCTCCAAGATCCCCTCATGTCACATCATTTATCATTATCGCTCATGTTGCCTCAAATCACCAATTCTCCCTGAAAATGACTTTTATAAAATGCTGTCAGTGTGAACGCTCCTATATAATCAACAAATCTGTCAATGTCGTATGCTTACAATGTAGATAGTGTCCGTAGCAACAGAACAGCGTTCAGTGAGAATAGAAATTCATCCATTGTTCGCTCATTGTTGACTTTCTGTCTGATTATTTGGATTTGGACGGGCATGAAAGGAAAATCTCTTCATAACTTGCAAGTAATCATGATTCAAGCCAAAAACAAATTGGCTAAAAGCAGATGTCATATCAAAACTCAACCTCGGGGCAGAAAACACCTCCGCACTCCCTCCTAGGAGTAATATTTCATCCCAAAAAAACTGTTTGTGAATAATTTGGCGTTTAGTCTCAATACTTCATGTTAGTTATTTTCTCAGATTGGATGTATTCTATGTTCTGCTAAAAATTTTATGGTCATTTTTTTTTCTATCCAGCAGCACAGATGTATATCAGTCAAGACATTTTGTATAAGTGCCATCTGAGTGAAACCAAATTTAGCTGAACAAACATCGCTGTGGTGAATTTTTCACTCTCTGCGGTGGCGAGAGTTTTGGTGGTGGGCGAGAAACTGTGAGAAATTTGTATTGTGAGACACCAGTTGCTAAGGCACTCGGGAAGAGTCGACATCCATCTGTGTAGATGTGTATTTATATCACACATGAATAATTTGCTGAAATAGAAGGAAACAGGGAGATTCTGAAGCACTGGACTGTCACATTAGCATATGTGTGTCAAAATATAAAGAATTAAATAAACTCAAACCGCCGGCACTTTTATAATGAATCCCAGAAGCGAAAAAAGGACAATAATAAAAAAGGCAATTTTAAGGGTTAACAAAAATAAACAGAAACAGTGGTACAGTACAGAACAAACAAAAAAAATTTGAAAGTTATTTGATCAGCTTTTTTGCCTCTAACAATCACAGATTCGCATTAACACTTAATAATGCAGTAGAACACCTCATTTTGCATCTATCTGCCACACCATGACCTCTGACCCCTGTCATGTCATTTCATTAGGATAATAGGTCTCCCATTTCTATTAGTCTTTATTATGACTGTGCTAATGCAGAGGAACTGACCTCACGGTCACCCCAAACAAATATATTTATTTTCTCTACAGTTATAATATTATATATATAATATATATATATATATATATATATATATATATATATATATACCTAAAAATTATATAAAAAATAATAGCCTACAGAATCCCCATTAATGTTGAATCAACATAAAGGAAGTATATTTATATAATATTTTGTTTAATGCCATCTTTTCACCAAGTACTTTCAAGGCCAGTAGCCCTGATATCAAATATAAAATATAATAATAGTAAAAAAAAAAAAAAATCAATAATTTCAAATCATATTAGAATAATTTCTAAAGGATCATGTGACACTGAAGACTGGAGTAATGATGCTGAAAATTCAGCTTTGCATCACAGGAATAAATTACTTTTAAAATATATTCAAATAGAAAACAGTTATTTTAAATTGTAAAAATATTTCACAATTTTACTGCTTTTTATCAAAAATGCAGCTTTTGTGAACATAAGAGACTTCTTTCAAAACCATTAAAAACTATAATAAAACTTTTATTATATACATATACATAATATAAAATGTGGATAATAAAATAATACTGAATGTGTATATCCTCAACAACACACTGATACCATTATTAAATATATTATTTTCCAATTTCTTTAGATAAATTAGCAATATAGCCATTCAACATTATATTTGAAAAGTCATAATATTTAATATTTAAAACTGTTTAATAAATGTTGGGATGCATGTACAGTACAGTCCAAAAGTTTGGAACCACTAAGATTTTTTATGTTTTTAAAAGAAGTTTCGTCTGCTCACCAAGGCTACATTTATTTAATTAAAAATACAGTAAAAACAGTAATATTGTGAAATATTTTTACAGTTTAAAATAACTGTTTTCTATTTTAACATATTTGACAAAGTAATTTATTCCTGTGATGCAAAGCTGAATTTTTCAGCATCATTACTCCAGTCTTCAGTGTCACATGATCCTTCAGAAATCATTCTAATATGCTGCTGATCTGCTGCTCAAGAAACATTTAATGTGTACAATTGTACAAAATATTTGTGTACAATATTTTTTTTCAGGATTATTTGATGAATAGAAAGTTCAAAAGAACAGTGTTTATCTGAAATCTAATCTTTTGTAACATTATAAATGTCTTTACTGCCACTTTTGATTGATTTAATGCATCCTTGCTGAATAAAAGTATTCATTTCTTTAATTTCTTTTCAAAAAAATAAAAATAAAAATTCTTACTGACCCCAAACTTTTGAACGGTAGTGTATAATGCTACAGAAGCTTTGTATTTCAGATAAATGCTGTTCTTTTGAACTTTCTATTCATCAAGGAATCCTGAAAAAAAAGTACACAACTGTTTTCAACATTGAAAATAATCATAAATGTTTATTGAGCAGCAAATCAGCATATTAGAATGATTCTGAAGGATCATGTGACACTGAAGACTGGAGTAACGATGCTGAAAATTCAGCTTTGCATCACAGGAATAAATTACTTTGTCAAATATATTCAAATAGAAAACAGTTATTTTAAATTGTAATAATATTTCACAATATTACTGTTTTTTACTGTATTTTTAATTAAATAAATGTAGCCTTGGTGAGCAGACGAAACTTCTTTTAAAAACATTAAAAAACTTAGTGGTTCCAAACTTTTGGACTGTACTGTATATTGACCAGTTGACCCTTCGCCGGGACTTTGATTGACAGGCAATCTAACCAATCATAATGCTGAATCCGCCATTATGTCCAACAAAGCAGTCAGGGGAGTTAGTAGATTCACGTCGGTGGACTTGAACTTGAAAAATGGTGTGTACTGACGGCTATAAATTAACTAGTAGGAAGAGCTGATTGGTTCATGACTATGAGCCAATGAAGAGGCGCTACAGCGATTTGTCACGACACATTAAAGAGCCACAAAATGGTATTTATTGTTTAAATATGAATATATTTGAAATTTGAGACTTTGCTTCATATCAAAAGTAACCTGCACTGTCTTGTCTGTCCACGCGTTGTCGGTGTCCTCTTTGCTCCGCGATGTATTTTTCACTGCGTGAGAACATGATGTGTGATGTGAGAGAGGCATGGCTTGTCGGATGTAGCAACAGTAACAAAAGTGGGTGGGTCTTTGCCAACGGTCAATTACATTTTCTGTCCATTGCCTGGAGAGCTGAAATCAAAAGTACACAGAGATTGATCTGAAAGCCTGAGTGGCTCCCAGACCAGCCTTGTGTTTAATTGGAACGGGTTTTCAGTTTGCTTTGGGGCCGAACTAGCAAATGAATCCCACTGATGAGTCCCAGTAAACAAAAACACAATCTGACATTTGCCAGCAAGGATCCTGTTGCCAAGATTTTCAGTGGCAGAAAAGAGAAAGATGTGTTTGTTTTTTAACTTAAATGTCACAGTAATCATGTTGAAGACGCTCTAGTCCTCTCATCAGAACAGATGCAGAACAAACGAAGTGAACTTTAAGAGCTCTCAGGAGAAATTGCTTGTTAATGAACACTAGTCAGCTAATAACACAGAAAGCACAAAATAAAAATGACAAATGAGATCTCAGATTCTCTCTGACAACATGAAGACTTTTGCTGAAAACTGAGGCTAGGTCTACATTAATACAGATACATTTGAAATCATTTCTCTGTCCACACTTGCGTTTGCATTTTCCAAAAGTTGCTCGTCCAAACTGAATTGTAGGAAAATGCTTAAATGATCTTACTGCGCATGCGTAAAACATAACAAAAGCTTACTGAGATTACAGTAAAGAACATAATAAAGTTTACATTTATAGTGCCCCGTTATATTAGTGTAAGGGTGGCTGTAACAATCGCACGACAAAGAGAATGAACTAGAATCATCTTTAATCAGGAATACATTGGAAACACAACATAAACATAAACAATAACCGACAATAAAGGACTAAACTGAAGAGAGTATATATGCAGGGCATAATCAGGAACTAAATAAGATATAGCTGATGATAATTAATCACAGAAACAAACAGGGACATAAACAGAAATCAGGGAATCCGAAACTAAACAGAGCAGGGAAACAGGAACTAAAGGAAACAGAACAGAATATCAAAATAAGAGTCCATTACCATATCAGTTAGCTTTCATGCAGTGTGTAATATAGCTGTTTATGAAGGTAAAAGGTCTGCAAAGTTTTAGAGATCAAATGAAAGGATCGATTCTGAACTGCCTAAACGAGTCGTCAGCAATTCCAGTCTCACTTCCTGTTACATATCTATGTAACAATGTAAAAGATTTGCATGATGCCAGCCTATGGTCTTCATTGGCTGTCCGTGAACAACGTCTAGTTTGTCCCGCACTCAAACACTGTAGCTGTAGCTGAGGGATGAAGAGTTTGGTTTGTGTTGTTGACATGTCAAGAAGACGCTCTTTTCTGTGCTGCGAAAGCAAATCCACTTTGCTGCACATCCAAAGCATGAGGATTCGCACTCGAATTGATATGGAAAAACTGCCGGCATTGTTCATTTCACTGTGTATCAAGTGCTGAGGAAGATCTGAAGCTGAATTTCAGATATGGTTATAGGCGTTTTGTTTCCGACATGCTCTGTAAGCAGTAGACCAATCACAACAGACTGGGGAATCTAACCAATCAGAGCAGAGCAGGCTCTCGGAGAGGAGGGGCTTGGTGCAATGTATGTTATGAGAAAATTAAAGGGTTTCTTGAACTTGGATTCATGTAAATCTATTGTAGGAGATTAAAATAGCATAATAGAGTCACTTTAATCATTTGGCAGACACTTTTATCCAAAGCGACTTACATTGCATTCAAGACATTGTAATCAGTTCATGCATTCCCTGAGAATCGAACCCAAACCTTGGTATCACCAACGCCATGCTCCACTGTTTGAGCTACAGAAGTTCTCATGCTATTCTTCTGGCACGATCATTTTATAGCAAAATATCCCAATACTTACTGCTGGAGTCATTCAATCGCTATTTCATGATTGGTCTAAAACCCAACTGCCCTCAGTGTTGCCAGATTGGACGGGTTCAGAATATGGCATATGGCAGAATAAAAATGATTAAATGAAAGTTAGAAAAAGAATTGAAAACAAAATGTTAATTTTTTGATTGCTGTTTTGACAGTTTCCACCTGGACATTTTAGTCATATTTGCTCATTCTCTTTAATGTACAGTATTTGACCTGTTTTGACCCGTTTTCCTGGGAAATTTTTTATTTTTATTCTTTTTGTTATAATTATTTTGTTTTTTTGTGCCATGTCAATCAACCTTCATTGACATGGCAATAAAATTCTATCACATTGTTTTGGCAGTTAAAGTTTTGGGCGGGTTTTTCTTGGAGTGGGTGATTTTTGGTGAGCTTTTGGGCTGGAAATCATCGACACAATCTGGCAACACTGATTGCCCTTATTTTGCCGCAGGACAGCAATTGCTAGTAAATTTTGTCATCTTTGCAGGAATGTAGATTGTACAAAGTAACATTTTTCTTGGGTAACTCCATGAAAAGGGAATAGCACATAACACATACCGGTATAAACATATAAATCTATGTTGGCACCGATAGCCTAGTGGGCAGCACATCGACATATATCACCATTGAGCTCGAGTCCCAGCTCGTGGACCTTTCCCAATCCCATCCCCCTTTTGTGGAATGGAAAGATTCTATGGATTTTAAAGGTTCTGCATCATGCCAATAAAGAACCTTTATTTTTAAGAGTGTAATATAATCACAAACCACCTCTAGAGCTTCAGAGAAGAGTCGCACACTGTCCTCAAGTAACAAAATCTGACACACACACACTCTGTGGCCTTTTTTCAGAGGATCCCAAGCACTTGGAATGGAAGAAAATCCAGCATCCATGACTCAGGCGACAGAAAAGGATTTCCAGTTATTAAGGGCAGATGTGCTGTTCTAGCAGGCGTGGGTTTTCATGGCTGGGAAAATGAAAACGGCAGATTAATACTTTAAATTTAACTTCAAAAATCTATTCACACATGTCTGGTTAATCAAAACTCAGGATCTGGACCCGGTTGTCCTGCAGCTCTGGTGTTTATTCTAGCAGAACCGCATGGTAGCACTCAGATCTGGCCTTTTAATCCCATTACAGAGACAGACAGTGAGAAGAGACACAATCCAGAGACGTCCATTTCCTGCTCCTCTGAGCGTCTGCGAATGAATTCTGATGGCTGGAGGCTTCGCTTTGTTGTTTATGCAGATTTTCTCTGCTCTGCCTCCATATTTTTGATGGAGTCCAGGACTGATATTCCTCTTCATCTCTACCTCACAACCATCCATATATAAATAAGTCTCCTCTACTCATCAAGGCTGCATTTATTTGATGAAATACAGTAAAATCAGTAATATTGTGAAATATTTTTACAGTTTAAAATAACTGTTTTCTATTTTAACATATTTTAGAATGTAATTTATTCCTGTGATGCAAAGCTGAATTTTCAGCATCTTTACTCCAGTCTTAAGTGTCACATGATCCTTCAGAAATCATTCTAATATGCTGATTTGCTGCTCAAGAAACATTTTCTTATTTAATATTTTTGTCAAAACATTTTTGATTTCAGGTTTCTTTTTTAAAGTAGAAATATTTTGTCTTTAGTGTCACTTTTGATCAATTTAATGCATCCTTTCTGAATAAATGTACTAAACAAAAACTTACCAACCCCAAACTTTTGAACAGTAGTGTATATTTATCTGTAGAAGCTATAACTCGACTTTTAATCCTACCCACAATCCAGAAGTGAGAGCGAGAAATTTTATTACCCGAGGATTGCAATTACATCTAATTGCTTAAGTTGCCAAAGTACACACTGTTCTCCATGTACAAGTAAAGGCACCACTGGTTTTCACACAAGCCAAGAAAATTGCAAATTGCCGTCTGCTGCTAGTTATCAGCTAAGATAAAGCTGTTGTTGTTATTAGTGAAGCTACGTGACGGTACGACACTTGAGTGATGGCAGCATGAGCGCCGACCTGCTGGTGCACCTCTTAAGATAATGAGCTGTGGGAATTCACATGCTTCTGATTATCCAGAGCAGCTGCTTGATCAAAGACATCGCACCGCTCACTCCATCCAATCACAGAGCAACACACCCGCCCTCAGCCAATCACAGCCTTCCACAGAACAGGTACCTCAATACAGAGATTCTCCTGAAACACTCTGGCCCTCATTGAAGCCAGAATCAATTTTACTGTATTTTTAATTACCCAGAAAGCTTCTACTGCATTTATGCTTTGTAAATTCTTGTGATTTATCATTTAAATCATATTTGAGACAGTCTGAAGTGCAATATAAAATTCCTCTTGACATCTGACCCGTCTCAGTGGTTTAGATAACAAAATACTCACTGAAGTCAAGCTGTATCTTCAGACTCATTTATAAATAGAGGAGAGAGGAGATTAGACACTAGTGTCATTAGCAACCAACCACATTAAAACTTCAGATAGCTGAGTGCTTGACTGCATCTCCACAAAGGTTTTACAACCGTGTCATTTCTTTTGATCATTTCAAACACCGCTGGAATAAAACAGCCAAAGTTGGTCAGAATTAGCGACACTACTAATGTAACTATACTGAAATTTTAACTCAGAAGTTGCTAGTAAACTTCACAATTACAAAGAAAAGGCAAGAAACACATTGAATTTTTTTCCAGACGGGGTGTGTGTATATATATATATATATATATATATATATATACAGTACAGTCCAAAAGTTTGGAACCACTAAGATTTTTAATGTTTTTAAAAGAAGTTTCGTCTGCTCACCAAGGCTACATTTATTTAATTAAAAATACAGTAAAAACAGTAATATTGTGAAATATTATTACAATTTAAAATAACTGTGTACTATTTAAATATATTTGACAAAGTAATTTATTCCTGTGATGGCAAAGCATCGTTCAGCATCATTACTCCAGTCTTCAGTGTCACATGATCCTTCAGAAATCATTCTAATATGCTGATTTGCTGCTCAATAAACATTTATGATTTTTTCAATGTTGAAAACAGTTGTGTACTTTTTTTTCAGGATTCCTTGATGAATAGAAAGTTCAAAAGAACAGCATTTATCTGAAATACAAAGCTTCTGTAGCATTATACACTACCGTTCAAAAGTTTGGGGTCAGTAAGAATTTTTTTATTTTTTTGAAAAGAAATTAAAGAAATGAATACTTTTATTCAGCAAGGATGCATTAAATCAATCAAAAGTGGCAGTAAAGACATTTATAATGTTACAAAAGATTAGATTTCAGATAAACACTGTTCTTTTGAACTTTCTATTCATCAAATAATCCTGAAAAAAAATATTGTACACAAATATTTTGTACAATTGTACACATTAAATGTTTCTTGAGCAGCAGATCAGCATATTAGAATGATTTCTGAAGGATCATGTGACACTGAAGACTGGAGTAATGATGCTGAAAATTCAACTTTGCCATCACAGGAATAAATTACTTTGTGAAATATATTCAAATAGAAAACAGTTATTTTAAATTGTAATAATATTTCACAATATTACTGTTTTTACTGTATTTTTAATTAAATAAATGTAGCCTTGGTGAGCAGACGAAACTTTTTTTAAAAACATTAAAAATCTTAGTGGTTCCAAACTTTTGGACTGTACTGATATATATATATATATGTATATATATATATATATATATAATATACTGTTATTAAAATGTTATCTTATACCGATAATCCAATAATTGGGATTCCTCTGTCATTTTTGATGTGTGTTGAATCAGTACATACAGATACAGGGATTCTTTTACGCAGCACTGCAGGTTTGTACAACAGATTTCCTTACTCATCTCATTAACACTCTGACAGTAGTCCTGTTTGATGAGCCTTAATTACTCGCATTAATTCTCATTATTTCAGCTCTCGTTAAAGCTGAGAATTAACAAACTGGAGGAAGTGAAAGTGAAGAAAATTAAAAATTAGAGAACAGGGTGAAACACCTCAGCAAACATTAGTCCCCAATTAAATGTGTGAGTTTCCCCAAAACTTACTAACAAACATACACACACCAGAGAACCATCCAGCATCTGCTAAAACCAGAAATTACATTTTGTTAATAATTACAGGCTTGTATAATCCTAAATTCCATCTGTTCATCAAATAAAGCAGTCAGATCTCTTTTGGACTAAACCACTCAATTCATATGGATTACTTTTACGATCTCTTTATAAAGCATCAAAGTTAATGGATTTCATCAAAAATATCTTCATTTGTGTTCTGAAGATGAACGAAAGTCTTACAGAGGGTAGAAGTAGGTACAAGAAGAGTAAACAAAGCAGCATATCATTCCCCATCTTTTTTGTTTTGGTTCTCGTTGTAAACTCTGCATGTAATTGCGTATTCGCTACTTTTCTTCTATCTTTTACGAGCAAATGTCCTGTGAATGACACGACTCAGTGCTGCCCTCTGATGTCTTGTAGAGTATAGAAAAGCAGTTGTACTGCATGTGTCAAACTCATCCATCCAGGCTTGAATATATTTCACACGACTGTGTGGCAAGACGGAGCGGAAAATGAAGTATACTTGGGCTTATGTCTAATACTAATTTGCTTCAGACATGAAGAATTGACAGTCCAAAAAAAAGTTTTGCATTATAAATTGCTATGAATCACACACATGTAATTACAGTCATTCTGATATGGCTTAAAGGCAGTGGAAAGCTGCATAGATGGTGAAGAATTTTATCAACCAATGATATTGCAGTTTTTTCCACCCATTCACATTCCAGTCAAAACAGAATTTATAAAATCAGGTACTACCCATGATTATTTTATGCTGAATATTTCTCTGAAATATTCTCATATTGCAGGTTAAATGTCTTGTGAATGTCATTCCAATGTTGCTTTTACTGTAAAATCCGGTGAATTCTAGTGTTTGGAGTCAGTGGTGCACAGCAGTGGATTCCCTGTGTGTCCGGTGGCAATCCAGCCGTGCCCATCTGACGGGCATTAGTGCTCTGTGCTGCGCTTGACTTGATCTTTCCAGAGACCAGCTGCATAAACCTGCCTGTTGAGCTCTATAGCACAATGGCCTTTTATCAGTTAAGCTTCAGATCTCTCCTAAAAGAAAATAAGAGCTGCCTTTTGATATTGTTCATTTGAAATCATGTCTGATTCTCCGGCTCAGATTCTGCTGCTTGGGAAAGCTACTTTGAAACTGGCAAGCCAAGCTGGCAAAGACAAGGCCTTTATTAACCTCCTGGAGCCATTTGGAGTACGTTTTATGATGGATGGATGCACTTTTTTGGGCTTCAAAATCTCATCCTCCATTGACTCCCATTATAAAGCTTGGAAGAGCCAGGATATTTTTAATATAGCTCTGATTGTGTTTGGCTGAAAGAAGAAAGTCATAAACACCTGGCTTGAGGATGAGTAATTTATGGGGTAATTTTCATTTTTGGGTGAACTATCCCTTTAAGTTACAGTATATCTGGTGAATTTGAGAGGTTTTAGGTTTAGTGGTAGGGATATGGTTAAGACTAAATTTTCTGAAAGGAATGTTGTTCCAGGATCAACAAAATATGTTTCATTTAAGCCATTAGTCGACTAGTTGCTGTTTTATGGTAATAGTAAAATAATGTTTTCTGAGTCAGTGTTGGCTGCATAGATAAGGTTGACAACGCTGGCTCAGAATCTCTGCATTATAGAGAACACACCTATTGACAGAAATGCATGTAACGTTAAATGTCATGCATTAAGCGCAGTGGTTAACATTATGCTACTAACATGTTTCAAATGTTTGAGATCGATGAATGATAGGCAAACATTTGCCTGCAGAGTTTGCATGTCATCTTTTTGGGGTCATCCTTTACCATCTAAAAAAGATCCTACGCTTTGGATTTACCACATGGACCACATGTCCGTCTGGACTGCGTGATTCACCGCTTCCTTTTTTTTTTTCCCTGCAACCAACTGACCAATTAAAATTTGGTCGACCAAGCCTCTTCTCATCGTTTAACATTTGGTTGACTGTTAGGAGACAGTGTGCATTTGATGGACACTTTACTATCCCATGAGGTCATGGGAGAGGATTTATGAATGACAGTAATGTGACGCAACTGGCGCTGGTAGGTAACGTGACAGTAACAAAATGGCGGATGTAGTACGAACAAATTTCATTCATACAACCCATATTCATACTATATAGTGCACTTTTTAAAGTAAATTCAAATTCAAACATAGCTCCTACTCAGTACGTGATTTCGGATGCAGTTAATTTTTTGTTACACGACATTTCCCATGTTTCTCTGTGTCAGCATGAGATTGCTAAAATACATAAACATTACAACATTACATCACTGACCCAAAGGTGCATTCACGTCATGTTGGAATTACCATAATTCTGAGATTCCGACTTGTAAAAAGCGTTCACGTCCTCGTAGAACTTGTAATTACAACTTGTAAACTCTGAATTTTCTGAGAGCTCCGACTTGTACTGCCTGATTGCTGATTCATTTAAGCATTGATAGTGTTGCCATAGAAACACATTCCGAGTCTGAGGACGTGAACAGCTCTGAGTAGAACGTCACGAGTTGTCAGGGTAATCAGGGTAATTACTACATGGCGTGAACGCAGCATAATGCACATTGTTTACTCTTCATTTTGTGGCATTTGCACTAAAAAGCTTTCTGTCTTTGATGAAAAATGAAAAGCGCATCTGAAACGCATCTGTTTGTTTACAATGAAAATTACTTGAACGCATGGCATACAGTAATTCCAATTTGCAATCTCCTTAAGCAGGAACTTTGGAGGACTTGAAGGCTGCATTGATTGTGTCTACAGAAAGGGAAAAATAATGTACAAGGCGGAGAACGTTATTACATATTGATAAAAGATAATAAAACCAATCTTTTTTCCCCTTTAGAAAAATGTGCACTTGATGAATCATGCACAATATGACCAGGAACATTTCAATTTCATGTCATTTTTTAGATACCTCCTACATTCTATAATTTTTTTTTTAAATATTCAATATCACCTCATTTCAGAGAAAAATCAAAAAGCCATGTCTCAGATTGAGTTCAAATACACCAAAATAAGTTTAAATTGTGGCCACTTTATAAAAAAGGATTTTGATCAAACTCTTAATGTAGTGTAAATCCATTAATGAGATCTCAGATGCTGTGTTGCCTTGGGGAATCTTTTAAAAAAGCGCACCAGGACACTCAATTTCCCTGCTGCAGTTTCTGTAAAGCTCACTGTATGTTTTACCAACTAAAACAAAAGGAAACTCACCTGTGACAAAAGGTGGAGTGGAGAATTGGTCCCACGGCTCATACTTTATTAGGTTTTCACGTCCTTAGTGATAAACGGAGGTCAGCGGATGTTGGAGCACCAGTTTAGTGCTGGATTGACAGCATGGCTCTGGAGGAAACATGGTAACAGGAAATGGTGAATGTAGCGAGGTGGAAACCACATAAACACACACACACAAACGTCTCCCACACAGCCTGTGGGATAACCAGACAAGCTGTCTGACTAACCTAAATTGATGTGCTTCTCTCTTCAGGGCATCCTGTCAGTCTGGCCTACATGTTCACTTGTTCAGTAGATGAGTTTCAGGAAAAAGTGCATCATCTTCAAACTCCTGTAAACACACAGGAACTGAATTCACCCCATAACAAAGCTCTTTACTGAAGCAGTAGCTCTGAATGTAGTGAGCTGCCTACTTTGACTTTAAAGCATCATAAGATGACACAAAGGCTTCAACATTATGTTGCCTTATGTTGGTAGAAGAATATAAAATAGCTTTTTTATGTATATTCTTTTAAAATTCATTTTAGATAACTAAATGTAATCATTTGTGTATAGACTGCTATTTGTGTGGCACTTACAAAGAGCGCTCCAGATCAGGTATTTTTGCAGATAGTAAACAGCAAGGCACTAAGTTTTGGAAAAGAGCTAGTAAACAACTCCGACATTAGAAATACTGCGGCTTAAACTCACAGTGAAGAAGTGCGCACTAAATGGCTAGCAGCACATTGTGCACTTTGTTTTTCTTTTCAGTTTTGTTGGGAATCATGACTTTTTGCTGTGCCAACACAGACTGCGACTCTCGAACTTAACAAATCACTTGGGAGCCGCAAGACCCCGACGTTCAGTGTTTGATGCCGTGATTCACTCATGCTGCAAATGTTTCTCATGGACAGCAGGGAAAAGGCCTTGTCTTTCAGATGGCTATCTGAGTAAAGCTTGAACAGAGGCCAGTTGCTAACGCTGAAGAGTAAGAGAGTGTATGTTTGAATAATTATTTGACACCATCTCAGTCCTGATATTAGTGGTGTTTGATGACTCAAGAAAGCTGACTGTTTGTAGTAATACCTTAGCAATGTGCAAGGTTTAGCTGGTTAGCTTTAGAAGTTAGCCCCTGCTGGTAGATGTTATAATTACACCTTAATGAGGGCAAAAAACTGTTGCTAAAAAAGTTGTCATGTATTTTGACAAAACTCTTTGCAAACAACATATAACAACACAAAAAAATTATATTTTTAATTATAAAATTTGGAGTGCATTTTACAAGAAAATGCTAAAATGTCATGTTTCATTCAATGTGTTATCTGTTTCTGTTTGTGAAAATTTTTATTTTTTTTATTTTTTAGTAAACTAAATTTACTGTTTATCCAATCGATCCTGTGTATTTAAACTGACACAATTGACAAAAAAGTTATGTTTTAGCATGAAAGTAGCACAAAGCCCATGCAACAAAGAAACAAGTGACAGACAGACAGACAGACAGACAGAGAGATAGATAGATAGATAGATAGATAGATAGATAGATAGATAGATAACGACGACAGATAGATAGATAGATAGATAGATAGATAGATAGATAGACAGAGAGAGACAGATAGACAGACAGACACGGAGATAGACACAGAGACAGAGACAGACAGACAGAGAGACAGAGAGACAGATAGATAGATAGATAGATAGATAGATAGACAGATAGATATAGATAGACAGACAGAGAGAGATAGACAGACAGACAGACAGAGAGACAGAGAGACAGACAGATAGATAGATAGATAGATAGATAGATAGATAGATAGATAGATAGATAGATAGATAGACAGATAGACAGATATAGATATAGATAGAGATAGATGACAGAGAGAGATAGACAGGATAGATAGATAGATAGATAGATAGACAGACAGATAGATAGATAGATAGACAGAGAGATAGACAGACAGACAGATAGATAGATAGATAGATAGATAGATAGATAGATAGATAGATAGACAGATAGACAGAGATATAGACAGACAGACAGACAGACAGACAGACAGACAGACAGACAGATAGA
The DNA here is from genome assembly GCA_028476615.1 of Culter alburnus. NCBI lineage: Eukaryota > Metazoa > Chordata > Actinopteri > Cypriniformes > Xenocyprididae > Culter > Culter alburnus. Next base: position 1,135,812 of record JAOTNS010001200.1, on the reverse strand, counting down.
CGGACGGACGGACGGACGGACGGACGGACGGACGGACGGACGGACGGACGGACGGACGACGGACAGACAGACAGACAGACAGATAGATAGATAGATAGATAGACAGACAGACAGACAGATAGATAGATAGATAGATAGACAGATAGACAGAGATATAGACAGACAGACAGACAGATAGATAGATAGATAGACAGACAGACAGACAGACAGATTGATAGATAATGACAGATAGACAGAGAGATAGACAGACGATAGATAGATAGATAGATAGATAGATAGATAGATAGATAGATAATGACAGATAGACAGAGAGATAGACAGACAGACAGATAGATAGATAGATAGATAGATAGACAGACAGATAGACAGACAGATAGACAGACAGACAGACAGACAGATAGATAGATAGAGAGATAGACAGACAGATAGATAGATAGATAGATAGATAGATAGATGAACAGACATAGATAGAAAAAAATGACAAAAAAAGTTATGTTTTAGGAAGAAAGTAGAACAAAGCCCATGCAAAAAGGAAACAAGTGATCATTTTTTACAGTGTTGCAATTTCTAAATGAAAATACTGTCCTTTTTTTTTTTTAGTATACGCCCATTTTTTTCCAACATCAGGATCTTAAAAGCATGAAATTGACACCGGAAAAGAGACAGACTGAGTGAAGTTTAATAAATCTGCACTTGATGACTACAAGAAAGTCTTGGTCTAGAATCTGCCCTCGGATCACTTGAAATCCTGAAATCCGTCTCATTAATGAACATGTGGGTGGAAAACCTTAGATCTGCTCCCTGCTCTGCTCCAATTACTCCTGTGTGGTTTCCAACTCCAAAGAATCCAGAGATACCTTGAAACATAAAACAACAAGTTGCAGTATATCTTTGAATCTCTCGCAAATAGCTTTCATCGTGATATAGCCCCATTAGACTCCACTTTCAGCCAAATGATCAATAGTTTCAACTCGACCTCCTGAACGGATAACAAGCCAATCAGATTCTAAAATCTTTCACCACGACGATAGAACCACTGTCGCAACAACGAGCCGCTCTCGTTAGTGATGACTGATGACTATCAGACCAGGAAGTAACCTTAAGAAAATCAAACGTAATTAAGTTGGGGCATTCGATCGATGTCGTCAATTTAGTTCTCCTAGAGGGAAATGATCCGCTCTAGCCAACCGTACCTCTAGGAAAAAGTGACCCTTACAGAACATAGGAATCAAATCCTTGGAGATAGAAGAAATATAACTAGAGTTTTACTTTTTCTGAAGAAGATGCGAGGAAAGGAAAGGAAACCGTCCGATATCCTTGTGAAAACAGTAATAAAAATATATTTCAGTGAGCTAATTAAGAGGAAAAGGAAGTTTCCCAACCCTGCAGGCACCAATGGGGATCCTGACACTTGCACTGGCTCTCAGATCAGTGTGTGTGTGTGTGTGTGTGAGGCATTAGATTAGACTTAGAGCTGTTAATATATTCTTATCCAGTCCTCAGTTTTTTTTCCCCCTCCCACCCACATAGAAGTAAAACATTTTTTGGCTCCACCACTGACAAAAAAAAGTTTTTGAAAGAAGTCTCTTCTGCTCACCAAGGATGCATATATTTAATCACAAATGCAGTAAAAACAGTAATATTGTGAAATATTATTACAATTTAAAATAACTGTTTTCTATCTGAATATATTTTAAAATGTAATTTATTCCTGTGATGCAAAGCTGAATTTTTAGCATTCTTCAGTGTCACATGATCCTTCAGAAATCGCTCTAATATGATGATTTGCTGCTCAAGAAACATTTCTGATTATTATCAATGTTGAAAACACTTCAATTTTTTGTGGAAAGTGTGATTTTTTTCCCATTAATCAGGATTCATTGATGAACAGAAAGTACCAAATAGCATTTATTCAAAATAGAAGTCTTTTTTAACATTATAAATGTCGTTAGTCAATTTTGATCAAATTAATGCATCCTTGGGAAAAAAAAAAAAAAAATCACACTGACCTCAAACTTTTAAACAATAGTACAAAATAAAATGTATAAAACATTACAAATAAAAAAGAAATGAACTGAAGACTTACTCTAAAGTCCAATTTGTATGTTTTCAATTGAAATTGATAGCTTTCAGTTGCTGTAATGTTGAATGTCTATAATAAATGTAAAAAAAAATTTATTTCATCATCAGTACCAGTACCATAAAAAGATGCCATTAAACAAATATTTAAAATATACTGTCTTTAAGTTGTTTCTACACTGATTTGGAGAGTAACTGTGAAGTTATTACAATATAAATTAAATTGTGATTAATTACAGAAAAATGTGCGATTAATTAATTGATTGACAGCACTTATACATACACACTACACACACACACACACACATATATAAGTGCTGTCAAATCGATTAATTGCAATTAATCGCATCTAACAGTTTGTGTTTACATAACATGCGATTAATTGTGATTAATATCACAATTAATTGTGATTAGTTCATTTTTTTAATCTATTGACAGCACTAACACACACACACACATATATATATATATATATACATTGCCCTCCAAAAGTTTGGAAATGCCCTAGAAAAGTGGGGTTTTGGACAATATTGGCATGAATCCTTTTTAATTTGTGATAATTTTGCACTGATAAGGGACAACACAAACTACGAAAACATATTTTACTACATAAACAGCTTATACATACAAAAAACTTAAATTTTCGATTCATCAAAATATCCACCATTAGCAGCTATCTGACCTAAACTGGGTTCTAATTCATTGTATTCTAAACTTAATTGGCAATCAATTGTTGAAGCTTTTAAGGTGTGCTGACCCAAAAATCTTTTACAAACCTGGGCCAAGTTTAAACCAGTAACCAGGCATCACAGCTGGCAAAGGGGCATGTGACTTTGACATGTATATATTGCCATTATTATGTAATCAAAATGAAAATTATTATTGCTGGTCTTCAATGATAAAGTCAAGTTACTTTAATGTATTTGCACCAAAAAATGGTAAGATTTTATGCTGATATCGTCCAAACCACACTTTGCCAGGGGTGGAGGGCAGTGTGTGTGTGTATATATATATATATATATATATATATATATATATATATGTATATATAGACACACACACACACACAAACAAACTATACGTGAAACGGCAAGCACAACCTTGCCACAGTAATGTGCTGCTCATGTGTGCGAAGGTCAGGTTACTCCTTTAACCAGCGTAAGTGGAAGCCGACCCTGGCAGCTATGAGCCTATTCATAACACACAAGCGATCGCATGAATAGATGTGTGGGAGATAATTCACATCTCCCTCAAAGGTCACTCTCTGCCTGCAAAATGCCTTTCAATTTCCAAGCAAATGTCAGCGTGCTGAGCAGCTTCTAAAAAGTTTGGCTTTTCGTTCAAACCGCAGTGTAATAGCTTGTGTCCTTTACATTCAGTTTTCAGAAGGATCCTCAAATAACTCCATTTATTTCCTGAATGAGGGGTTACTGCTTTTTGCTCCAGTGTCGTTTTAACTTCAGCTATTTTGGATCATGTTTCAATGTCAAAACCACACAAACTTCTGCCGGTGACTTCCCTGTTGTCTAAATTATATTTGTGCTGAAGAAATAGGTTCCCCTGATGGCCCTTGCAGTAATTCTGCTTATATAAAAGCCAAACCGTGAAATGTGCTTTCTTTGCTATCGTTTCTAATTCCTCTGCCACACGATTAGGTGCTAAAATGAGTGTAATTCCCCCGTAATGAGCCCCGTTCCATTGAAAGCGTTGCACGAATGTCAAAGATGGCTCATAATCTCCTATTAGCCGTCAGACTTCGGGATTCTTCATGCTGCGTTTGACGAGACTCTGGCTGCTCACTTATTTCAATAAATTACCCATGGAATATTATAGGACTGTGGTTGTTTTCACATTACTGTACTGTACGATTCTGACCTCAGGCAATCAGCTATTTTAATATGATCAAGAAAAGTGAAGAGGCTCATGCAGAAGATATTTTTTGTTTGTCTGGAACATCTTTTGTTTTATAGACTTTCCTTGTAGATAAATAATGGAACCATAATGTAAAGTGTTACTGATCAGGGCAACCACAGTTTCCACCAAAATACCATAGTTAAATAACATAACAAAATAAATAAATAAATAATATAAAACTAAAATGCACATAAAAATAAACAGATGTATATACAATACAATAAAATAAGATGCATATAAAATAAATAAATAAATAAATGTAAAATAAATGCATGCATACATAAATAAATAAACATATGCACATAAAAATAAACAGATACTAAATAAATAAATAAAATGCATATAAAATAAATAAAATGCATATGAAATAAATGAATATGCAAGAAAAAATGCAAGAAATGCATAAATAAAAATGCACATAAAATAAACAGATGCATATAAAATAATAAATAATAAATAAAATGCATATAAAATAAATTTAAAAATGCATAATAAATGCAAGAAAGGCATAAAAAAAATGCACATAAAAATAAACAGATGCATATAAAATATATGCATGCATACATAAATAAATAAACAAATGCAAATAAAATAAACAGATACTAAATAAATAAATAAATTAAAATAAACAGATGCATATAAAATAAATAAATAAATAAAATGCATATAAAATATATAAATAAAATGCATATAAAATAAATGCATAAATAAATGTAAAACCTGCATAAATAAATAAAAATAAAAAATGCACACAAAATAAACAGATGCATATAAAACAAACAAACAAATATTATATTATGTTACGTTACATTATATTATATTTTGTTATATTATATTATATTATATTATATTATTGAATGTCACCATATGCAGGTTATTTTCTATTTTTTTCAGTGGCTTAAAATGTTTTTTCCCCCATTCTGAGGAAGCATAATTTCAGCCAAACAGCCAATTAGATTAATGGATTAATACAAAAAAAGCTCACAGTAAACACCTAAAAATAAACGCATGTTTCCACTGGGAGAAAAACACAATGTTCTCTAAATGAAAGATGCTGAATCATTCATTTATTTGTACCAATATAACAATAAACAGCTATGTTTACCTACATACATTTTTACAAACATTTTAATGGAAAATTCATGATGGGAAAGAATCACTGAAATGGAATGAACAAATGATTAGAGCAACTAAGAGGCTTTCACAAATATCTTATGAATATTCAATAAATCATCTGGTCATACAATAACTACAGTAACTATGGTGTTTTGATGGAAACTATAGTAACCATGATGTGTTTTTGTAGGGGTCAAGGTGACCAGCTACGATCAGCACAAGAATCTATTCTATCTGTGGGCTGCATTTCTGTCGATTGTAGAAACACAAAGAGAACTGTTAACTAGATGCAAAAAGCAGCACTGAACACTTGAGAACCCATTTACTGACTCTGTGGGTGTCATGAATGTGGACCTGAGGAGGTCGGGACCGGCTCTGTGACCACGCTGCCGGACCGTGGCTCTATTGTGCAATGAAGAAGTGTACCTGGGAAAGCCATTATTAAGCTGTCATACAGCACATCGACAGGGGCCTGCTTGGCATTTAGTGAGCAGAGGTCTTGCTGAGCCCATATCATCTGTAAAACAGAGAGAGAGAAAGTTTGTGTTAGAGAGAAATGGTATCAAAGATTTGGTAATAACAGAAGTGACATGTAATCCTAGACTTTAAGACTCTCATTGGCCCATGAGTTACATTTCTAATCACATTTATTCTGCAGAAAGCATCCGTATCTTCTACTATTCCCCTCTCTCCAGTCCTTTCTACGAGGTATCAGGCTTGAAACATCATTATGCATTTTTTACGAGGAGCCACTTTCCTTACTGGTTGCCCTTTAAATCCATGTCCTCGGAGACCAGGTTCTGGAGTTGAGAGGAATGTTAAACAGGTTGATCTTTGTCTCCCTGAAGGAAGATACAGAACATAAACACTGTAACAGCTTTAAATGGGCATTGTGCATCACTTTGTTTTAAAACGTGACCAGCCAGACAGACTGATCTGTCCAAACTTTGCAATTGCTTAACTATTACTTAGACTAATGAATATTAATTAGCTTATTGTAGGTTACTTACTATGTCAACCCACTTTTGAGTGTATATATATTATATATATATATATATATATATATATATACAAACCCGATTCCAAAAAAGTTGGGACACTGTACAAATTGTGAATAAAAAAGGAATGCAATAATTTACAAATCTTATAAACTTATATTTTATTCACAATAGAATATAGATAACATATCAAATGTTGAAAGTGAGACATTTTGAAATGTCATGCCAAATATTGGCTCATTTTGGATTTCATGAGAGCTACACATTCCAAAAAAGTTGGGACAGGTAGCAATACGAGGCCGGAAAAGTTAAATGTACATATAAGGAACAGCTGGAGGACCAATTTGCAACTTATTAGGTCAATTGGCAACATGATTGGGTATAAAAAGAGCCTCTCAGAGTGGCAGTGTCTCTCAGAAGTCAAGATGGGCAGAGGATCACCAATTCCCCCAATGCTGCGGCGAAAAATAGTGGAGCGATATCAGAAAGCAGTTTCTCAGAGAAAAATTGCAAAGAGTTTGAAGTTATCATCATCTACAGTGCATAATATCATCCAAAGATTCAGAGAATCTGGAACAATCTCTGTGCGTAAGGGTCAAGGCCGGAAAACCATACTGGATGCCCGTGATCTTCGGGACCTTAGACGGCACTGCATCACATACAGGAATGCTACTGTAATGGAAATCACAACATGGGCTCAGGAATACTTCCAGAAAACATTGTCGGTGAACACAATCCACTGTGCCATTCGCCGTTGCCGGCTAAAACTCTATAGGTTATGTTATGTTATGTTATTTATTTATAAAGCACATATAAAAACAACCACAAGGTTGACCAAAGTGCTGTACATTAGAAACAATACATAAAAAGAAAACTTCGAACAACAGAGTAAAATACACACAATCAAATTCAATTGTTGTTAAACACTGTAGATAAAAAATAAGACTTTAGCTTTGATTTAAACATGGAAAGAGATGGTACCGTTCTAATTGACATTGGTAAGCCGTTCCATAGTTTGGGGCCAGCCTTTGCAAAGGCTCTGTCCCTCTATGTTTAGCTTAGTCCTGCACACAGAGAGTAATCCAAGATCCCCTGACCTAAGTGACCTAATTGGGTTGTGAGGGAGTACCAAAACGGAAAGGTAGTCTGGAGCTAAGCCATGTAAACATTTATAAACGAAAACCAAGATTTTGAACTCTATTCTAGATTTGACCGGAAGCCAGCGCAGAGACGTCAAGATGGGAGTAATGCGATCAAATTTTTTGCTGCCAGTCAACAGCCTAGCAGCAGCATTCTGAACAAGTTGTAGACGCCCAATTGATGAGCTATTAGCTCCATAGTAAAGAGAATTACAGTAGTCAAGACGTGTAGTAATGAATGCGTGGATAACTGTTTCAAAATTCTTGAGAGAGAGAAATGATTTAACTTTTGCAAGGCGGCGTAGATGGAAAAAACACGATTTGACAACAGAATTAATCTGTTTATCAAACCGAAGTCCTGAGTCGATTAAAACGCCAAGGTTTTTAGCGCACGGAGTAACATAAGAACTTAAAAAGCCTAGATCCAGATTACCACGATCATAAAAGTCACTTGGTCCAAAAATTAAAACCTCAGTTTTTTTCTCATTTAAGGCCAAAAAATTTTGCGATAGCCATGATTTCAGATCCTGTAGGCATGCTATCAAAACCTCAATAGAACATGAATCATTGCGTTTAAGTGGGAGATACAACTGGGTGTCATCGGCGTATAAATGAAACGATACTCCATATTTAGAAAACAGGGATCCCAATGGTAACATGTATAAAGAGAAAAGTGTGGGAGCAAGGATCGATACCTGGGGAACACCACGGAAGAGGTGTGCTACTGAAGAAGTATGTTTTCCAAATACATCCAGAAAACTTCCTATTGGTTAAATATGATCGAAACCATTTTAAAACAACACCCTGAATGCCTACATAACTTTCCAGTCTAGAAATTAAAATGTTATGATCAACCATATCAAATGCTGAACTGAGATCTAAAAGAACCAAAGCAACAGCATTCCCATTGTCAGTAGACATCATAATATCATTTGTAACTTTCAATAATGCAGATTCAGTACTATGTAATTTTCTATAACCTGACTGAAATGTTTCATATATTGAATTTGAACTTAGAAAAGACTGTAGTTGAGTGAGTACCACCTTTTATAAAATTTTTGAAACAAACGGAAGATTAGAAATCGGTCTAAAATTACTTAACACGGAAACATCAAGATTGGGTTTCTTCAAAAAAGGGGTGACAGAAGCATGTTTTAGACAGTCAGGAACAGTACCAGTATGCAGACAGCTATTAATAAAAAACAAAAGATCAGACCCTACAATGTCTATAATTTGCTTTAAAAAACGTGAAGGAATAAAATCATAATGACAGGAGGTAGGTTTTAAGTGTGCAATAATATCGTTACAGGTTTGAAAGGAAATGTGATCAAACACACTCCAGGTAGCTGAGCGACTGTTTATTTCAGACAAGGCATAAGACATCTGTGGAGATTGAGGTCTTGATAATTTTGTCTTATCAACAAAGAAAGACAGAAAGTTTTCACATAGAGTGTTAGACACATCAGAGAAAACATTTACAACAGGGTTTAAAACAGAATCTATAGTTGAAAATATGATCCTGGGAGTCTGACAGTTTTTTGCGACAATCTCAGTAAGGAATCTGGATTTAGCTGACTTAACAGCCTTCTGAAAAACAGAAAGAGACTCCTGTAGCATTTCATAGGACACCTGTAGTCTGTCCTTACGAAATTTACGTTCAGCCCTTCTACATACTCGTCTGAGTGAACGAATAGAGTCATTAAACCAGGGCGCAGATTTTTCTTTAGAAAGCTTACATTTCAAAGGAGCAATGTTGTTAACAATGTTCAAACAGGTGTTACTAAAATGATTAAAAAATTCATCAGCGTTATATTCTGAAGTCCGAAACACATCCAAAGACGAGTCAACAGCCGTATATGCAGCCGCAAAATCCTCACTGGCTGTCGGAGAAAAATAACGAGACAATCGAGCCAGGACAGGTGCTTCACTTGATGTGTGAGGAAGACTAGTAGCGAAAATCACAGATTTATGATCAGAAAAACCAATGTCATTAATCTCCAAGTTAGTGAGAGGAAGACCATGTGAGAAAACCAGATCCAAGGTATGACCGTGATTATGCGTCGGACCTCGCACCCATTGACAGAAACTGAGAGAGTCCATTAGATTGCAGAAGTCCTTGGATAACGGTTTATCAAGGCAACAAACATGAATGTTAAAATCACCCACTAATAAAATCTTTTCATACTTTGTTGCAACATTCCCAATAAACTCTGCAAATTCATTCATAAAAAGGTTATTAGGTTGTGGGGGTCGATAGACAACTACACACAGTAGTTGGTCAAAAAAGAAGCCAAATCTAAATATGATCCAGAAGCGCAGGCGTTTTCTCTGGGCCAAGGCTCATTTAAAATGGACTGTGGCAAAGTGGAAAACTGTTCTGTGGTCAGACAAATCAAAACTGGGACGCCATGTCATCCGGACTAAAAGAGGACAAGGACAACCCAAATTGTTATCAGCGCTAAGTTCAGAACCCTGCATCTCTGATGGTATGGGGTTGCATGAGTGTGTGTGGCATGGGCAGCTTACACATCTGGAAAGGCACCATCAATGCTGAAAGGTATATCCAAGTTCTAGAACAATATATGCTCCCATCCAGACGTCATCTCTTTCGGGGAAGACCTTGCATTTTCCAACATGACAATGCCAGACCACATACTGCATCAATTACAACATCATGGCTGCGTAGAAGAAGGATCCGGGTACTGAAATGGCTAGCCTGCAGTCCAGATCTTTCACCCATAGAAAACATTTGGTGCATCATAAAGAGGAAGATGTGACAAAGAAGACCTAAGACAGTTGAGCAACTAGAAGCCTGTATTAGACAAGAATGGGACAACATCCCTATTCCTAAACTTGAGCAACTTGTCTCCTCTGTCCCCAGATGTTTGCAGACTGTTATAAAAAGAAGAGGGGATGCCACACAGTGGTAAACATGGCCTTGTCCCAACTTTTTTGAGATGTGTTGATGCCATGAAATTTAAAATCAACTTATTTTTCCCTTAAAATGATACATTTTCTCAGTTTAAACATTTGATATGTCATCTATGTTGTATTCTGAATATAATATTGAAATTTGAAACTTCCACATCATTGCATTCTGTATTTATTCACAATTTGTATAGTGTCCCAACTTATTTGGAATCGGGTTTGTATATATATAATTTATTTATAATTACTGGATAAATAAATAAACAATTAAACACATAAATAATCCAGTGACATGAGACCTTACACAGTTGTGCCAGATGAACAGAAACGCCTGATGTTTTTGGCAAATCTGTGAGGAAAACCAGTCCCCCATCTGTCACTGTTTCAGACGCTCTCGCTGCTGTCGGTCCATGATAGACGTCTTGAAAGCATTTTGTTGTAAACAACAAGAGATGTTACCAAAGAAAGTTTTAGTGTATCTTCAATCTCCCATGAAAATCTCATGCCGATTACAAATGAGTCGTGTTCTCCTGCAAAAACAATAGACGTTTACATCAGTGTTCTTAAAGGGGACCTATTATGCCCCTTTTCACAAGAAGTCTCTGATGTCTCCAAAATGTGTCTGTGAAGTTTCAGCTCAAAATACCCCACAGATCATTTATTATAGCTTGTCAAATTTGCCTCTATTTGGGTGTGAGCAAAAACACGCCGTTTTTGTGTGTGTCCCTTTAAATGCAAATGAGCTGCTGCTCCTGGCTGCTTTCCAGAAGAGGGCGGAGCTTTAACAGTTCACGCTTCGGTTGCTCAACAACAACAAAGCTGGAGAATCTCACGCAGCCAAAATGAGGATTGTCAATAACAGTGTTCAGCCTTACATTGTTCAAACCGGAGTCGACACTGATGGAGAGACTCAGGAAGAAGTTACAACTTTTAGAGGAGACAGAGCACATGCTTCAGACACGTTGAGCCATGGTGCATATACTGTATGAGAGATGTGGGTTTGAATTCAGCCTTTCCTGTCGCCTTTCTATTGTCTTCATCAAAAAAAAGTAGCAAAAGCAAGAATTGGTACACAATTGCTAATAGACTGAACTTCATGACATATGTACAGCCAGAAAGCTACTGTACTGTAAATGCTGCAAATGAGTCACTAACAGTGTATTTAACAATATTTATGTGGTAAATTTGCTGTATAAATAAACACATCATGTGCAATACCAGCAAAATTGATGTCATTATCACAGCATCAAACATCTGTTGTAGATATCAGAGCTGAGTTTGAACGTCTGAGAGCTGACAACATGCTAGTAGGGAAGCCGTCAGTTCCCTCAGTAAATCGCTAAGGACTCTTTTGATATTGTGCAGCCGAGAGAGAGACAGAGGGATAGAGAGGGAGGAAGTCCTCAGCGCTCAATGTGTGCTGTCTTCCAACAATGCCATCAGTTCACACTACATGCCTGTTGCCATGGAGACCCCTCAGATATAGCAGGTGAAGATCAGGATGGGGAAAATCTTGTGAGTTATGAGAGGTGTGGGTGTAGGTGGTTGCCAAGGTGTTGTTATGCAGCTGCTAGGGTGTTCTGGGTAGTTTCTAGGGCGTTGCCAAGCAGGGTGGTACCCAAATTAGTAGAGAAATTATAAAGAAATTATTTAAATAAATTTTTCATACATAATATCACATGTATAGTACTGCATATATATTACAGAAATAAAAAATACACTGTTTTTTTCCACAAAATATTGTATTACAGTAATAAGAATGACTGAATAATGGAAATAAAGGGTAAATAAAATAAAAAATAATAATTTATATATATATATATATATAAATATATATATATATAAATAATATATATATATATATATATATATATTATATATATATATATATATATATATATATATGTCCTCCACAAATATTGGCACCTTTAGTAAATATGGAAAATTTTTCCCCCATTTCAATTCTTCCTTCAAAAAGGTTAGAATTTTGTGAATTTTTTGAATGAAAGATCAAAAATATACAATGCAGATTTTTTTTATTGCTTTACTAAGGGTGCCAATATTTGTGGAGGGCACTATATTATATATTATATATATATATATATATATATCATATATATATAGTGCTGTCAAATCAATTAATATATATATATATAATATATATATATATGAACTTTATGTTAGATGTGATTTATCGATTTGACATATGATATATACATATATTAGGGCTATCAAAATTAACGTTTATGCATGCGATTAATTTTTTCAGTTTAAGTCATTAAAAATATTTAACACAATTAATGCAGTGTCCCTTTTTTCTGTCATCCTTTGGCTAGCTTCACAATATGTGATCGCTCTAAGTGCGACAAAACACAAAAGAGAACTCAGTGCGGTACTGGCACTCCGGCTGTGATTCTCCTGTCTGTGTGACAGACACACACAACTCATGCACACAGAAAGCCGCTTCAGACAGCGCGCTGGCTCTTTCACGTTTGAACGGACAAAAACATATAAAATTATGGCAAAATGTCCATTTTGTCGAGTATCCTCGTAAGCACAGTCTTAAATTGGTTAAATAAAGTCTTAAATGAATGTAAAGAGTTGTGAGAAAATGGGATGCGTTTCAGATCAGCATCATATTGCAGGTCTTAAAGTGACAGCAGCCTAATAAACCTGCTGCTGTGATTAATGCTATTATTAATGTTAATCAAAGAACAAAGAGAAAATCACTCACTTTTGTAGCTTTGTTAAGGATTATTCTATATCCTTTATAACAGTTGTTGTTATTTACTGTAATGGATCACAACAGTCCTGTTATCATCTCATTATCAAATAAACAAGGCTTATTCATCAGGCTGTATGTTCAGAGAACACGTAGGGCAGATATTTGTCATGCAGATCTGACCTACATCTGAGTATCTCCCACCCCTGGGACATCATCATCATCATCACAAGCTGAAGATTAAAACACAAGTGAGACGGCAGGAATATTCAGCCTGCTGATAAACACACTTCAAAGAGGCGTCATTGTGACTGTAAAATGACTAATGCCAGCGCTTGCCAGATCCAGAACACCTCAATGCGCTCAGAGTGGGTGTTTGGCTGATGCTTACAGTTTAACACTCATTATATCAGCTAAAACTCTCTCTTTCCCTCCTTATGTCTGATTTGGGCACTGACCGGGCCAGATGGACGTGCATCGATCTTTGCTGGGAACAATGGTTAGTGTGGCATGATATTGGTCTCTTGATCAAGAACAAGCTGCCACAAGCATTTTCCCTGTTCTTTATCTTTAAAGCATAACTGCTATGATTTCAGCTCTTTGTTGGAAAAAACTCGAAGCACGTAGTCTGCGAGTAAAGAAGTCTTCCCCCAAACTTACGGATCCGCTTTACTCTGGGTATCTGCCAGCTGATAGCAGCGAGGTTGCTATGGAAACAGACAGGACTTATCGTGGAGGAGGGGATGCATTTTATCACCAAGTGTCAGGCTGGAAAGTCCAAATATCTTTAGTACAAACCATCATATGTTTTTTAAAATTCAGCAGAAACTGAGAAGTATCATTTCTTTTGAATTGCCCTCCATGATTTGGATGAATCTCATGAAACCCCTCAAGAACATGTTCAGATCACATTTCACCCCAAAATTAAAATTATGTTGTATAAAATATAAAGTCTGTTTTTAAAGACCATTAGGGTGACATTAAAGCTCTTTTTCCATATTCTTGACACTGTATATATACACTCTAAAAAATGTTTGGTTAAAAACAACCCAAGTTGGGTTGAAAATGGACAAACCCAGAAATTGGGTTGTTTTAACCCAGTGGTTGGGTTAAATGTTTGCCCAACCTGCTGGGTAGTTTTATTTAACCCAACTACAGATTAAAAATGACTATATGGCTGGCTTAAAATGAATCCAAAATAGGTGAGAAATTAAACATCAGACACATAATTACTAGAGGCAACAATAATAATCAAAAGGTGTACATTTATTAATAAGCAATTTAATAAATGTTTATTGTTTATTATTCATTATCTTATTAATAAATGCTCATTTATTAAACATATTAATAAATGTTAATTTCCAGCATATTTTGGGTTCATTTTAAGCAAGTAATACAGTAATTTTTATACAACAGTTGAGTTAAATAAAACTACCCAGCACGTTGGGCAAACATTTAACCCAACCACTGGGTTAAAACAACCCAATTGCTGGGTTTGTCCATTTTCAACCCAACTTGGGTTGTTTTTAACCCAGCATTTTTTAGAGTGTATATTTAAATTTAAACAAACAAACAAAAAAAATCATCATAAAAATGCTAAATATGATTCATTTTTCTTTTGCTTTTTGGGGTTAAATGTGACCTGAGCGTGTTTTTGTGAAGTTCGCCCATTCCCACTTTCCCATGACAAGTTTTTCCCAAATTCACTCCTGTCCAATTTAGGGTATCGCTGCTAAATGAATGAGTTTTGACGGCTGTTCAAGATCAGTCCGTTCTAAACTCTCTCTAACCCCCGTAAAAGATGTACTATAATTGTTTAAGTGGTCTCTTTAAGGTTTTCTCTTCCTAAACCTACTTGAATGTTTGTTTGCTGATAATATCAATGTGTGTGAGCATTTGCAAATTACTAAAAGGCACCGAGTCCAGTTATTAAGAATGAAAATACAAAAAAAAGCTTTTTACGACCTGAAAAATGAAGCTTGCACAGCTGGTTCAGATTTCCGCTGTGCTTTGAACCACTTTCTTTCTCTCTCTCTCTTCACTTTAGGATCCCTGGTAATTTGAGCATAATAATTAATCGGGATTTATGCCAGGGTGGAGCGAGGCTGTACGATCGCACTCCCTCACCTTCCTGCTCTTCCAGAAGGGGTTCAGATACAAAAGGACTGCTAAAATAATGAACGTTTCTCCATGTGGTTATGAGAGATGTGAGACAGACAGAAAGAGAGAGAGAGAGACTGGTTTTGCTTTTGGGGGGGGGACACAAACGGCACAAGAAAAGGATGAATCGGAGCCAAAAGAATGAATAATGGATGATTTCCTCAAAGTTAAGCAGAATCATTCTAACATTTGTAAGATAAAAATCAGATGAATGAGAACAATTGCAGAATTCAATTCCTCCTCAGATGTTAT
Organism: Culter alburnus; assembly: GCA_028476615.1. Classification (NCBI taxonomy): domain Eukaryota; kingdom Metazoa; phylum Chordata; class Actinopteri; order Cypriniformes; family Xenocyprididae; genus Culter; species Culter alburnus. The sequence continues at coordinate 1,120,504 of JAOTNS010001200.1, read as the reverse complement.
CAGTCATGTGTTGTTTGATACTGACTGTGAACTCACTATTACTAAACTCTTAAATCAAGGCTTGAGTTGTTCTCTTTAAATGAACAGATCAAAAATGAAACATTTGTCATCATTTACTCACCCTCACGTCATTCCAAATCACATCTGACTTTCTTTCATCTGTAAAAGACAAAAGGAGATGTTAAGCTAGCAGTAATGGTGTGGCCTACCTAAAAGTATCATTTTTTTTTTATTTATCACAAAACTGAATGAGATTTGAGAAGATTTTCAGGTAAATAAAAGCTTAAATTTGTGTCTGTTCCTCACACAAATCTATCACATAACTTTAGAAGATTTGAAATATAGTGCAAAAGTTGCATGGACTACCTTTATGACAGTTTTATTGGGCTTTTTGGGCAGTATAAATCACCAACGACACTACACACAAAGGGGGGTTTTGCAGCGATGTCAACATTTTTGGTTTCCCAAAGAACCTTTCATACCCCTTTTCCACCAAGGCCGTTTGAGTGCTGGTTCGGAGCCAGAGCCTAGTTTCAAATCAGTTCTTTGTGTTTCGACACCCAAAGCACCAGCTCCGAACCAGGAAAAGTGGTTCGTAAGTAGCACCAAAACATTGCTGGGCTAGAAGTAAGAACCGCTTGTGTCAGGGGCTGGGGGCGGGGTTACCCTGACCAACAAGAAACTTGTGACCGCCATTTTTGAAATAGCAGCTAATCGAGCTAATAGCAGCTCGATTGTAATCTCCGTCTATATACAAATTACGGCGAGTCGTGTTTGGATGCCATTGTAGGTTCGCAAAGCCATGAGCATCAACAGTAGTGAAACATCCGCGATTGTTGATAGAAGGCTTGTCGGATGCATCGGAGCAGCGCGGACCGATTCGGCGGGTGACATCGGAGTGCCGCGGATCCGCGGGAGCGTTTGTAGAGCATACGACTCCTTGTGCTTTTGGATCATTCTCGCGGTTCTTTGATGTCATGCACCGATCGCTCTGCGGGAAGCCGATGCATCTCGAACAAGCTTGGTATGTTTGTGTTTGCGCTGCGCGCTAGCTTTGCTGTGAAAAATGAGACGTATACAGTGACGCAAGACCTGGCTCTGTGCTGCTCTCTAGCCCGTGGAAAGGCAAACCGGTTCTTAAAAGGCTCATCAGTTGAACCAACTCCGAACTGTCACTAGCACTAGCTCTGAACTAGCACCCGGTTCGTTCTGGTGGAAAGGGGGTATCAGTGAACAGTTCTTAAAAGAACCTTTTCAACTTTGAAGAACCATTTGTGTAATGGAAAGTTTCCATGGATGTTTAAAGATTTTAATAGAACTATAAATGCAAATAACATTTATTTTTAAGAGTGTACTTTCATTGTATGTAAAGAGCAGTTCAAACATTACTAACAACTAGGTTTCACTGAAGAAAGAATGTCGTATGGTTTTGAACAACATGAGATCAAATGATGAGAAAATGTTCATTTCTGGAAGAACTACACCTTTAAATGTTCTTCACAGATCTCCTATAAGTTTTCTCCTTGCTGATGCTACGGTGTGCCAAGTGTAAAATAATAAGAAAAAAGGTGTTGTCTGTTAAGTGTCAGTCGCACTGCTTGAGCCTCACCATTCGGGTTATTTCAGGATTAATTGATGCTTGAATCTCCGTTGCGCGGAAGCACAAAGATAGATTTTGCGTCCTCGAACTCTGACAGCTTTACAAGAAGTCCGTTTGGTCAGTGCTATATGGGTGCCAGCATACGTCAGCACAGTGTCTGTGCACCTGTTACGCTGCCTACATCACGCCAGGAATAACTGATCAAGGCAGAATGACTCATGAAACGTGCCGGTCAAGAACAGATTTTCTTCCCTGAGTGGAGATTCTGATTTCCAAAACATCTCCCAGGATGATTATGAAATGTTGGTGAAGCTTAAAAGTGGTTTTAAACACATTAAATAGTCATCTAAAGGTTTCTTGGTACCATTAAGGGTACAATCTCATAGATTGCTCCTCTTTGAAATATTTACCTCTCTACTTCTTCCCAGAGTAAAAGAGCAGAATTTCCTAAAAATAAAAGCAATTAAGAAAACAAAACCCAGTGAAACACTTCAGAGACTGTGGTGTAGAGGTTTAGTGCTCGGGGCTGGTTACCTCAAAGCTGCTGTTTGAACACTGCAAGAGGTGAGCGATGAGCCATATCTATCGTGCCCTTGAGCAAGGCACTTAACTCCAGGTTTCTCCAGGCAAAGTGTCCCTGCAATGGAGATATTCATTCATGACGTCAATTTTTAGGTCAACCCGGAAGGCTAATTCACCATGGGTAGCTTCAAATGGTTGTTTAGAATATCAGCTTTTGATTTATGAGAAAAACAAAGCCTGTGGATAATATTACCGGAAGAAACAAGGTGGTAAAAAATTGATATGTGAAGGTGCGATCACATTTATGCTACTGGTGAAATTTTGCAGGTGAAATCCAGTCATTTCAATTGGACACTGCACAATCCGGAGTTTCATGGAAGGCAGAAGAAATTCCTCACATTTCTTGTTCATGTTGGTCATACAGTACGTGAAAGTGACTTATGTGTGGTGCTTCATACATATCAACTGAATTGACAATGGACTTTTTTTTTTTTTGCAAGCATTTAAGGCGTACAATGATTGTCGAATTTGTCAAGCATGAAAATTTACATCCTGCGGTCTCAGTCCTTATTGAGAAAGCTATTTTTAAAACATTTCTAAGCACATGGTATTTAAGGTATGTCACTTCCATTGTAGAACAAAAAGAGAAAGTTTCTTCAAGTAATGTTCAACACATCTCATTTTACAGATACTTATTTTGCCTCAAACATGCTAACTCTGAACAATTTCAATACACAAATCTATTGCAACATCACGTGAATATTGTGGAAATAAATGTATTTGTTTAGGGATAGATGCAGACTTCTCAAAGAAAGAAGTCCTTAAAAGAAATCCTTACACTGATTGTTTCTCACTTGTCAGCCCCAACAGAAAAATTTCAGATACATCAACAGTGTTGCTTTGATCAAGTCCTCATTGGTTGTTTTGGATCAGGGTCATGCCAAGCTGTCAGTATTGGTGACTAAGCCTGTATCCTATGAGGTCCCACAAGGCTGTATCCTTGGCCCGCTGTTAAATCGGTCTATCTCCACCAAAGCTGTATCTCTTCACCCCCCACAACACTAGTACCCTTACCTCTGAGTCCATTCAAGGCCTCTCCTCAACCCCATGCCCCCCCCTCACTCCAGTCCAACCAGTCTCTCCACTCGAGCCTTGTGGTACAATCTAGCTGTGATCGGTAGCTTAGCCACCCAATTACCCAGTGAGGAGAACAATGAGCTCAAAATAACAGCAAGCGAGAGAACGTATCTGGCCTCTCTGACGTCAGGCTAGCCATGGCAACTAGCCTGCTCTGATGAACCATCCCACAGACATCAAACATTCCTTTTATTAAGATCAAAGCTTCCATCCTTCCAGACTAGAATTATTTCTGTACAACCAATCTGCAAGCGCTAGGAGACAAGGATCTGCGTGTAGCACACACAAGGGCACTGAAACTCATACGTGCAAATGGAAACATGGGCAGAAATATAAAACTAAGACCAGGTGGTCTTTAAAAATGAAGAATAATTTATCCAAGGAACTTAATTTAGTAAATAACATGCAAAAAATACTGTGATATTAAACTTGTAGGAAAGAAATTGTTTCTATTGTTTCTAGTAGATACTGTAGCAATGAGATTAACTAAAGTAAATGGAGACATCTGATTAAGTTTCCTGAGAAAAAGACCCCGGGAATCCCTTGTGTCTTCTTTAGAATATTAAAATCTCAATGTCTAAAACTGTGTTCAGATTTGCCTGCAGTCTGCAATCAAAAGTCTCTCAATATGAACCCAAAATTTGAGGTATGTATGTGTGTCATTATGAGCTCAACATTTCCCCTAAGTAAGGACGTGTCTAAAGGCCCCCGGCACTGTGATTTGTTGAACGGGGGAGCAGTGCGGCACTTCGATTTCTCATTTTAGTGGTGTGGTGTTCCGATTTTTCGCTGAGTGTGGGTTTTGCATGTGGAGCTAAGATTTCTTGCTGAGTGTTGGTTTTACGGTGCGGAGCTACGATTTCTCGTTGAGTGTGGGTTTTGCGATGCGGCACTACGATTTCTCGTTGAATGTGGGTTTTGAGGTGGGGAGCTGTGATTTTTCGCTGAGTGTGATGCAATTTTTCGCTGAATTTCCTGTGCTGAAGTGTTGGTTTTGCGTGCGAACCCAGTGCGGGAGCATACGATTTCTTGCGATCTACGATTTCTCGTTGAGTGTGGGTTTTGAGGAGGGAGCTGTGATTTTCGTTGAGTGTGAGTTTTGCTGTGGAGCTCGATTTCTCGCTGAGTGTGGAGCTACAATTCTCGTTGAGTGTTGGTTTTGTGTTGCGCGATTTGCAGTGCGGCACTACGATTTGTACTTGAGTTGGTTTTGCGTTGCGGCGCTACGATTTCTTGTGAACGAGAGCTACGATTTCTCGTTGATTGCAGTGGGCACTACATTTCTTGTTGTGTGTGTTTTGCAGTGCGGCACTACGATTTGTACTTGAGTGTTGGTTTTGCGGCGCTACGATTTCTCGCTGAGTGTTGGTTTTGCAGTGCGGCATTACGATTTGTACTTGAGTGTTGGTTTTGCGTTGTGGCGCTACGATTTCTCGTTGAGTGTGGTTTTGGGTTGCGGCGCTACGATTTCTTGTTGAGTGTGGGTTTTGGGTTGCAGCGCTACGATTTCTCGTTGAGTGTGGGTTTTGCAGTGCGGCACTACGATTTGTACTTGAGTGTTGGTTTTGCGTTGTGGCGCTACGATTTCTCGTTGAGTGTTGGTTTGGGTTGCGGCGCTACGATTTCTCGTTAAGTGTGGGTTTTGCATTGCGGGATTTCTCGTTGATGCAGTGCGATTTCGGTTGAGTGTGGGTTTTGCGATGCGGCGCTACGATTTCTTGTTGAGTGTGGGTTTTGTGTTGCGGTGCTACGATTTCTCGTGAGTGTGGTTTTGCATTGCAGCTACAATTTTCTTTGAGTGTTGGTTCTGTGTTGCGGTGCTACGATTTCTCGTTAAGTGTGGGTTTTGCAGTGTGGCACTATGATTTTTCGCTGAGTGTGAGTTTTGCAATGCGGAGCTACGATTTCTCACTGATGTGGGTTTGCAGTGTGGAGCTACAATTTCTGTGGTTTTGCGTTGTGGCGCTACAATTTCTTGTTGAGTGTGGGTTTGCATTGTGGCTACGATTTCTCGTTGAGTGTTGGTTTTGGGTTGCGGCGCTACGATTTCTCGTTGAGTGTGGTTTTGCATTGCGGCGCTACGATTTCTCGTTGAGTGTGGTTTTGCGCAGTGCTACGATTTCTGGTTGAGTGTGGGTTTTGCGATGCGGCGCTACGATTTCTCGTTGAGTGTGGGTTTTGCGTTGCAGCACTACGATTTCTCGCTTAGTGTTGGTTTTGCATTGCAGCGCTACGATTTCTCGTTGAGTGTGTGTTTTGCAGTGCGGCACTACGATTTCTTGTTGAGTGTGTGTTTTGCAGTGCGGCACTACGATTTGTACTTGAGTGTTGGTTTTGCATTGTGGCGCTACAATTTCTCGCTTAGTGTTGGTTTTGCATTGCGGTGCTACGATTTCTTGTTGAGTGTGGGTTTTGCAGTGCGGCACTACGATTTGTACTTGAGTGTTGGTTTTGCGTTGTGGCGCTACGATTTCTCGTTGAGTGTTGGTTTTGGGTTGCGGCGCTACGATTTCTCGTTGAGTGTGGGTTTTGCATTGCGGCGCTACGATTTCTCGTTGAGTGTGGGTTTTGCGTTGCAGTGCTACGATTTCTGGTTGAGTGTGGGTTTTGCGATGCGGCGCTACGATTTCTTGTTGAGTGTGGTTTTGCGTTGCGGCGCTACGATTTCTCGTTGAGTGTGGGTTTTGCATTGCAGCGCTACGATTTCTCGTTGAGTGTTGGTTCTGTGTTGCGGTGCTACGATTTCTCGTTAAGTGTGGGTTTTGCAGTGTGGCACTATGATTTTTCGCTGAGTGTGAGTTTTGCAATGCGGAGCTACGATTTCTCACTGAGTGTGGGTTTTGCAGTGTGGAGCTACAATTTCTCATTGAGTGTTGGTTTTGCGTTGTGGCGCTACAATTTCTTGTTGAGTGTGGGTTTTGCAGTGTGGCACTACGATTTGTACTTGAGTGTTGGTTTTGCGTTGTGGCGCTACGATTTCTCGTTGAGTGTTGGTTTTGCGTTGCGGCGCTACGTTTTTTCGTTGAGTGTGGGTTTTGCGTTGCGGCGCTACGATTTCTCGTTGAGTGTGGGTTTTGCATTGCAGCGCTACGATTTCTCGTTGAGTGTTGGTTCTGTGTTGCGGTGCTACGATTTCTCGTTAAGTGTGGGTTTTGCAGTGTGGCACTACGATTTTTCGCTGAGTGTGAGTTTTGCAATGCGGAGCTACGATTTCTCACTGAGTGTGGGTTTTGCAGTGTGGAGCTACAATTTCTCGTTGAGTGTTGGTTTTGCGTTGTGGCGCTACAATTTCTTGTTGAGTGTGGGTTTTGCAGTGTGGCACTACGATTTGTACTTGAGTGTTGGTTTTGCGTTGTGGCGCTACGATTTCTCGTTGAGTGTTGGGTTGCGTTTTGTTTTTTCGTTTTGCATTGCAGCGTTTTTTCGTTTTGCGTGTTGAGGAGTTCTCTTTGAGTGTGGGTTTTGCGTTGCGGCGCTACGATTTCTCTTTGAGTGTGGGTTTTGCATTGCAGCGCTACGATTTCTCGTTGAGTGTTGGTTCTGTGTTGCGGTGCTACAATTTCTCGTTAAGTGTGGGTTTTGCAGTGTGGCACTACGATTTCTCGTTGAGTGTGGGTTTTGCTGTGCAGAGCTACAATTTCTCGTTGAGTGTGGGTTTTGCGTTGAGGCGCTACTGTAACCCCTCACCCAGGTTCTACTCGCCCTGATCTGTGTGGGCCTCGAACCCAGGTCTCTGGCGTGGGAGTCGGATGCTCTAACAAGGAGGCTAAAGGCTGCAACCTCTAGCATCAGTCGCTAGAGCATCTCATGAGATCAGAGGAGTGAGGTTTACCATTTCTCGTTGTGTGGGTTTTGTGATGCGGACCTGCGATTTTTCACTGAGTGTGGGTTTTGCAGTGCAGCACTACAATTTCTCGTTGAGTGTTGGTTTTGAGATGCGGAGCTACAATTTCTCACTGAGTGTGGGCTTTGCGGTGCGGAGCTAAGATTTCTCGTTGAGTGTGGGTTTTGTGATGCGGCACTACGCATCGCAAAAAAGTAACTAATTGAGTTACTTAGTTACTTTTTATGGAGAAAAATGTGTTACATTTCTCACCTGGGGCTGGGCTTGATTGTTTGTTTTTTAATTACTAAAAACAAAAATTCTGTTTTTGGCAAATGTATAGGCCCTTCCACAGCCAAAGTGAAATAAATAAGCCTGAAGGATATGCAAATTTATGCCTGTACAGTAGAGGGCGCAGCTCAAACAAACTTTACATCTGCACTGCCTTTCTGGATAGCAGGAGAAGAAAGTTCAACACTTACTTGAGCAAAGTGAAACACAAATGTGATGTTTATCTAAAGTCATATGCGCTTATCAGTATGGTTGAATTGTGCTTATTAGTGGTTCCTGTCAACCACCCCAACCCCCCTTTGTAGGTGAAATAAGAATGTTGAACTTTCTTCTCCTGCTATCCAGAAAGGCAGTGCAGATGTAAAGTTTGTTTGAGCTGCGCCCTCTACTGTACAGGCATAAATTTGCATATCCTTCAGGCTTATTTATTTCACTTTGGCTGTGGAAGGGCCTATACATTTGCCAAAAACAGAATTTTTGTTTTTAGTAATTAAAAAACAAACAATCAAGCCCAGCCCAGGTGAGAAATGTAACACATTTTTCTCCATAAAAAGTAACTCAATTAGTTACTTTTTTAGGAAGTAACGCAATATTACAATGCATTACTTTTAAAAGTAACTTTCCCCAATACGGATTATTGTCTCATTTGTGTCTACTTTTGAGATAAACACCTGAGACGAAGTTGAAACTTAAATGAGAAGTTTCCTGAGCTAAGAAAAAGAAACATCTGCACAATAATACATTTTCCTCTGGGTCTCTTTAAGATACAGAACAACATTTCAGCTCAAAGATCTGTCATACCGACACTTCTGCCAGGAATGTTTATGTCTCTTGGAAAGCAGTATGTATGTAATTTTGTTTGTGGAGTGATGGATGGCAGAAAGAGTGTGTGTGTGTGTGTGAGATCCCTCTGGGCATGGATGACAAATCAAATCTAATTCATCGTGTTTCTTGCCAGAGCTTCTCTTTACCCTACCACTGTGCACCTGTGTACCACACACACAGATGAGAAATGAGTTTCAAGGTCTTCCAGGGCATGACAGACAGATGTGACAAGCATGCGCGTGACCAAGGACAGTTTGTCGAGCCCTGAGGACACATTTTTTTGCACAAATAGTTTTGCATTCCTCAGTAAACACCACAAAAGAATAAAAAAGTGCTGACAGGTGGCCCATCATTCGAAATAAGTAAAATATTAATAATACTTTGCTTAAGGTTTAAATATTAAGTTGTATTATTGAGTTTGTTTCTCAAAAATCATTGATGAGATTAAATGCGAGAAACAAATGAGAAAACTGCTAATAAATCTATCAAATGAATATAGATGACAGCTCAGATCATTTGGTCTTGGGGAATATGATGAAAAATTTTTGAATATTGAGGTCTCTGATTTTTGCACAATTTGAAATTCAAAAAAAAAAAAGGAAAAAAAAAGACCTCACTTCTCTTCAAGAGTTTAAAATGCGTTCAACACTGTTTCAAACTGTGCTCAGAATTGCCAAAAGTCTTATATTAAAATCTGAAAATGATATTTCAATACTAATAAACATTTTAGGACAAGATTTAAACACAAGCTCAAACTCTACCAGCGTCCTGAGCTATGAAAGAGAATAAGGTGAAACTCTCAGTGCAGCTCCACCCAGCTGTCCAAACTAAGGTCATGTTTGTCATCTGTCGTGAGCAGGTGTCTATGAGCGAGAGGTCTGTGATAAATCTGTTAAATTGATTTTCTGTACGTTTCCGTGATGTCTGCACACATAATCAAGATATTCAGAAGAACTTATCCTTGGGACACAGACGGCACAAATAAAGAGATGAAAACAGCAATGTTCTCGTACATCTGATGTTTTCTTTTTTCAGGAGGACCGTCAGTGTCTGGGTTTTAGGGCTGATCTAATCTACGTTTCTGCAGTTATCAATGCAAATGAGGCCTCAGGATTTTGTTGAAGATCCATAAGATTCTCTAAAGCAAATTCAAACCCTGTACATTGATAAAAGTTTCTCAGCAAATAAAAATTAAGAGTTAACAAATTGAACTTGTTTAACACTGATTTTGTAGGAAAATCTGTAGAATTTAACAAAATGGATGTTGCAACCAATTGTTAACTAGCAAATTATCAGATTTTTGAATAATTAATTATATAAAATTAATTATTTTACACTGAAATATTTAAACTCACGAGGTGCAGAGGATGGGTGGAACTTCAAATACAGACGGTTCATTTCTGTAGAGTTTTGCAGGTGCAGAATTCATGTGGGACTGTGAATCACTCATCTGAAACAGAAAAGTTCATGAAACTTAGTTGAAGACACCAGAGAATGGTTGTGTAATAGTTTGACACAAAACTACTCAAGACTGCCGTATCATCACTGCATCACTGGATTCTCGGTGATAGCAGGCTTAAGGTGGGCTCTCGATGAAGAAAAACTAATTTTGTGTGACGATTGAGAAGCTAGTCCTGCACAGGCTCTTTGCTGTTGCTATAGCTGCTGCCATGGAGAAAGACTGCAGTATACAGCCTAGAAACAAACACAAACTGCATGATTATTCAGACTGAGAGGACGATATTCCTCATGAGGCTCCGACTGTGATACATTCTTTTCCTCTTTCGGGTTTGATTGACATCTAGAACCAGAATACACAGTCCTGAATGTCTGCATATAGAGATCCCAGTGGAGGCTTCCCCATAGAGAATCAACTAACAGCTAAATAAAACCTCTATATGTGATAATAATATGCAGCGGCTTCAGAGATTACCCTCAACAATTCAGCCTGATCACAGCAAAGCATCTGCCAGATACATAATGTTTCTCATTTATGCCAACAGCCTTCAAAAGTGTTTGAGTGTCATGATTTAATGAAATGTCAGTTGATTTATGGTCCAGACGGAATCTGTGGACAGTTTTCGCATTTTTTTCTGTGCTGATTTTAGCAGGAAATGCATTAAGCCGGGTTGAAAATCCTACATCTGAAAGCATTATAAAATATATAAAGTAATACAAAAATAATAATAATATCATTCATATAATTTTATATAATAAGTATCTTTAAATATATGATATTTTATAACAATTTTTAAATATAATTTTTTATAAATCTATTTTGTAATTACATTACATATATTATTTTTAAGAATAATAATGATGATAATAGATATTACTATTTATTAATTTATTAGTATAAATAAAAATAATATATGTGATGTGAAATCCCATCATGGTGAAATTTTACCTAATCGCAGGTTTCAATATCATATGAAAATTGGATTCAAGCCCTTTCCAAATCTGTTTTCACTTATTTCATAGTCAGCTGATCACTATGATTTTCAGAAATGGAATTTTGAGAAACCCCCTTTTTTCGCATAGACATGAAAATGCACTATCCAAACTTAAATGGTTGTAATTCAAGAATGCTTTGGAATATAAACCTAAAGTTGGAGTTTTAGAAGTGAAAAAAAAAAAAAAAAAAAGTTGTAGAAGTTTAAGTATTTATAATAATATATTACAAAACAGGTTTACTCTTAAACTGCAAGAAAATCAAAGCCAAAAATGTCAACATTCCAAATTTTAGGTTGATATATTTCAAAAATGAGCTTTCAGTAAGATTTTGTTTGGGCGCAGTACCAAACTTTTTCACTAGATGACATCCAAGCTCCAGTACTGACCATGTAAAAGCACCTCCATTTATTTGAGTGATCTGATCCATATATTTCCATATTTTCATACATTTTACGAAGTAGACATCCTATTCAGAAGTAGTATGAGCAGTTTGGCAGTATTTGATAATTAGAATATGTATGTTCATTATAGCTCCATTGTTCTCTTGTGCTCCGCCTTCTCATGATAACATTGTATTAGAAAAAAAAAATCTTTGCATGTCGTAGTTTACACACTGACATATATAGATCAATACCTCAATATGTTACTGAAAAATTAAATTTTTATTTGCCTACCCCCAGCAGTCTTGGTGCAAAATGCAGTTATTTGACACAAGATTGTACGGCTCAGTACATTCCACTGCCATCTTAACTCTGTATTGGTTTGACTTTTCAGTCTGGGAAAAAAACAACTTGGTTCTCAGATTCTAATCAGTCTTGTCAATTTTGGAGCTCTGTAGCTTGTATTTTTTTCTCCCATAGTATTCCAAATGATCCATTTCAGGAAACATTTGGTATGACATATGACCCCATTGACATTTTTGAGCAGTTTTGCTATTAGCTGTCTGCAGGTTGCACCAAGATTGGGACTCTGCTAGGTTCACCTGTCCAAAATCACAGACTTACCTCATCAATCAGGACTGAGATTGATTTAACCCGGATTCTTCGAAACTTCATTTGTTCTTCAGAGGCTTGCGGGACTCAATCCAGGCCACAAAAAGTGATCAAATGGCCAGTGGTGAAATCAGCCCAGGGTGATTTAAAGCTTCATGTGCTAGAATTAGAAATATAATTCATTGCTTTTGACAAGAACTGACTTGAAAAGGCATATTATGAATCACAAGGAAAACCCAGCCAAATCTAAAGCCAGACTACCAGGTGTAGTGAATTTATCGGCACAGGACAGTTCTTCTCTGCGGTGTCCCACCTTACTGCCAATATGATTTGCAATACAATCCGCTCACTTTTTTTTATTTTTGAACTTAGATGGGATTTTTTATTTATTATTTTGAATGTTTTCTCTCCAAATAATTTATTTCAGAATAAACCTACAGGCAGATCAACGGTGTTTCCCCCAGGGAGAATCAGGAAATGAATGATGGCTTTAAATTACGGATGACATTCAAAGACACTCCCCGGCGTCCAAGAGTTGACCTTTAACCTGTGTTCTTGTAAGTAATGAGCCGATCACCTTCTCCCATAACTAATTCTCTCGCCGACCAGCGTCTGGAGCCCACGGGTATTGATGTGTTGTGATCCGTGCATTTTCTGCACTAAAGAAAAATCCATAATTGTTTGGACAGGGAGCAGAATTGATCCCGGCAGTGACGTTCCGAGTGCTGTTTCCACACCGATTATATTACAGCCAACAAGCTCTAAAGTTTCCCTTGGTGGACTGGTTCTGCATTTATTGTTGATTTATTCATTGTCATTCAGTCGGAGGTTCAAATGTACTCTAATTTGTTTCATAGCGGCTCTTTGATTTCGGTTTCTGCAAGTTAAATTAGAGAGGTAGTTTTCCTTGTGGGAGCCGCCGCCATGTGGAGAACTATCATCTGTGTAATGAATTGTCACATAAATAAAGAGAGAACGAGAGAGAGACGAGTTGAGTACAGTGCTGGAAAAGATACAAGCTCGTTATTTAAAGTCGTTACAGTCGAGCTTCCCTTTTAAATCAAGTTAGCTACATTTTAAAGGATTAGTTCACTTTCAAAATAAAATTTCCTGATAATTTACTCACCCTCATGTCATCCAAGATGTTCATGTATTTCTTTCTTCAGTTGAAAAGAAATTAAGGTTTTTGATGAAAACATTCCAGGATTTTTCTCCATAAAATGGACTTCAATGGAGCCCAAACGGTTGAAGGTCAAAATTACAGTTTACAATCGAGTATTCAACTTAAAAGTTTATGTTACAAATTAAGTTCTCTAACTCAATGTAGCTTGTTGGTGGAACATAAATTCACTCAAAGCTGTCATAACTCAAAAAAACTGATGCAAACTATTGCATTTTCTTGTTAAGCCAACACATTATTTTTTAGAGTGTAGACTGACAACATTAAAACTTTAAAATTATGTGGAAAAATCCATTCGAAAGAACTAATGAACTAGCCTAAACTGATGATAAAATTTAACTAAATATTTAATTCTATCTATCTATCTATCTAGTATGAATGAACTGAATGTGAATCACTTACCTACACTGTAATGTTGTAGCCTTCACTTATGTACGTCTGGAATGTCCATAAAACTATATGATACACCATAGAGAGGACATTATGAACAAACATGAATTGAAATTTAATTAAATGATACCTCAAGTGTTATTAATATTTAAAATACCATAAAATCCATAGAGAAACACTGAAGGAGGGAGCCATAGAAATGAGAATATCAGAGACATTTCGACATGGGCTAAAGAAATGCAGCTGTCAAGACGGTAACAGATTTTCAGCAGAAGTGACAAACTGCCAAATGATTTCAGTGCACTATTAACAGAGAGATAATCACTCTGACGGGAAAGACACGTTCCGCAAGACCTCCATCTGCAGGTGATCCGTGAGGTGAAGACCACGTCAGGCAGAGGACAGAGGTCATGACCCATGACTCTCATGTGTGCCGGGAAAAGAGCAAAACAGGCTGATAACACAACCTCACCTCACTGTACGCTGCTAAAAATAAAGGTTTAAAGGTCCACAGAGAGCTATTTAATCTCTTGTGGTACATTAAACTAAGTGTTTTGATGGTTCAAAGAACCAAGAATCCAATACGCTGACCTTAAGAACTTATAATGTATCATCAAAAACATTTTCAATCTCCAAAAGAACCCACTAAAAGCCTTAAACGTACAAAAATGTTTCTCGATAAGAAGGTTGAACCTCACATCCACCGAGTAACCTTTATTTGTAAAAATGTAGAGCTGTGGTGAGCATCAGGGGTTTGGCACATCTGTCCAGAACAGTCTGTCTGCTTTAATAGCTCAAATAGTGTAAGTTGATCCTGCTTGTACAGTCTGTCCTGAAAAACAACAAGAGAACTATGTTCAGCAGACTCATAAACCTCAAGAGAACTCAATAATCACACATAAACAGCACAGATCGCTGCTAAACGTCTACTTTGTCTGTATACCCTTAAAAATAAAGGTTCCTCAAAGGTTCTTTGTAGGTTCGGGAAAGAAAAAAAAAGGGGTTTTGAGAAGGTTATATGGAGCTTTGGAGAATAAAATGTTCTTGATGTTCTATAAAAAGTATTACGGTTTCCACAAAAATATTAAAGAGCTGTTTTCAACACTGATAATAATGAAATGTTGAGAAATTATTTGCTTGCTCCAAGCTTTTTAAGGACTACAACAAACAGCTGGTAGGGACAACAAAGAGCTTCCCAGGTTAGTGACATCACAAACCCCAAAATTTACATAAACCCGGCCCCTGAGAACACACAACAAAGGGGGTGAGGCCATGTTGGCCTGCATTAGAGAAGAGGAAGAGTTGTTGTAGTAGAGTGTTGTTATCATGCCGTCATTTTACGCTTGACTGCTTCAGAAACGAGGGTCAATTCAACACTGGATTTGAACAAAAGATTAACATGACGGCACATGCTAGTTGAATCAACTCCACAGCAACTACATAAATTTATCCACTAACCATTCAGAAACGTCCAGTTTCATTCTAAAAGTCCTGAGTCTCTCCATCAGTGTCGACTCCGGTTTGAACAATGTACGGCTGAACACTGTTACTGACAATCCTCATTTTGGCTGCGTGAGATTCTCCAGCTTTGTTGTTGTTGAGCAACTGAAGCCTGAGCTGTTAAAGCTCCGCCCTCTTCTGGAAAGGGGGTTGGGAGCAGCAGCTCATTTGCATTTAAAGGGACACACAAAAACAGCGTGTTTTTGCTCACACCCAAATAGGGGCAAATTTGACAAGCTATAATAAATGATCTGGGGGTATTTTGAGCTGAAACTTCACAGACACATTCTGGGGACACCAGACGTATATCTTGTGGAGCATAATATAGGTTGCCCCTTGAAGAGCATTGTGACCTTGTTTTTAATTTAAAAATATCACTGAAATGTAAACAACAAATAAGCTTTTTACATTATGAAACTAGAATACAACCAGTTTATAACAGTTTCCCTTCCAAATTCCACTTCCACTGT
Source organism: Culter alburnus (assembly GCA_028476615.1). Classification (NCBI taxonomy): domain Eukaryota; kingdom Metazoa; phylum Chordata; class Actinopteri; order Cypriniformes; family Xenocyprididae; genus Culter; species Culter alburnus. The sequence continues at coordinate 1,105,320 of JAOTNS010001200.1, read as the reverse complement.
GTTTTTGGGCGTATTTCATGCCAAATAATCTCCCCTCTAATATTTTCCAATCCCTTTCAGCAAATACCAAACATTTCCATCAATACAACAGCCTGAAACTTCAGCATTTCAGAAGTTCCAAAAGAATCGCTCATGATGACCTAAATTTCTTTATTTCCTGTGGCGGGCGTAAGTTGTCCTCGATTGACTGCTTTCTGCTTTGAGAGCTCATTTCGTGGTTTTCTCTCACCCAGGAATAAATGTTTAAGCAAATGCAGAGAACTTGGGTTTGTAAACATCTTTACTCTGACGCTACACCTGTGATTTACAACCCAGTCGGGCTCTTCCGGCGGGTCACAGCTGAATTAATGTGCTGTGTTTGGAGCAGAAGATTGTTTACCAAAAGTGACAGTTCTTCCTCGACTACACTGGCCCTGGTGTCCTTTCATCATGTGTGCGTTCGTATTGACAGCACCATATGCTCTTGCGTTCGTGGATTTAATATTGTTTTGTGGGCAGGTGTGTGAAAGAGAGCGAATCTTACAGCAATTCAGAGCCACTGAAAGTGTTTAAAGTGACACTACAGAGGAATTTTATTTAATCATATTAATAGCAAAAAAGACCCCATCACATGCACACCACACACACACTTTCAATGACACTCAGGGCATGAGAGTAATTTAGTCATTAATAATGGTTGAAATCCCTTGACAGTCAAACGCGTGCGTGTGTTTCAGTAAGAGACGTAACCTTCCGTGATAAAATACACAAAGGACACACAGAAGAGTGTCAGAGTAAATTAGATTAAAGTCTAATGAAAAGAGGACACACACACACACACACACACACACAGAGGTTTATTTATCTGAGGATATCTCCTTTAAAAGAAGTCAACATATAATATAAACAGATAAAATAAATATAACAATATAATATATTATTAACATATAACATGAATAAAAAAATAATTTGGTCCATTTTTTTACTTTAACTAACCTAAAATTGCATAAAACAGTCTGGGTCCAATATTATATATGTAAAAAATAATATAAAATAAAAAATAAAATTTTATATACCCCATCTATAAAAAAAAAATAATTAAAGAAAAAAAGCCTTTTTTGGTCCATTTATTAGCTTTTTAATTAATGATTGCATTAGATGAAATAATCAAATAGTTTAATTTCACCCCAAAATGAAAAGAGTGAAATAAGAAAAGTTAAATTAAAAATAAACTGAAAAATCTTTCTTAGTACCAGGACTTTACAAAAAAAAAAAAACAAACAAACAAAAAAAAAAAAAAAAAAAAATAAATAAATAAAATAAATAAAAAATTTTAAACTAAAGGATTTTTAAAATGGAGTACATTAATAATAAAAAAGTACTGTATAGTAATAAGAATCTAATTAAGAATTGAGAATAATAGACAAAAATAAAAAAGTATAACATGGTACACTGGTACATTTATCTAATACAGACATTCAGATTTAAAGGATTAATTCAATTCAGAATTAAAATTCCCTGATAATTTATTCACCCCCATGTCATCCAAGATGTTCATGTCTTTCTTTCTTCAGTCAAAAAGAAATTAACCCTCTGGGGTCTGAGGATTTTTGGGGCCCTGGAGAAGTTATGACATGCCCTGACATTTGTGCTTTTTTCAGTTGTTCATAAACATATTAATGTTGTATTTCTGGAGGAATAATGTTTATGCGTGGTTATTGAAAAAACAAAAAGCTTAAGTCACTGAAATAAGGCCAAAAAAATAATATTAAATCTGTGTTCACAAAACTTCTGGGTATTGGAGGTTGTAGACTAGAGTTTTTGCTTCAAAATAATGTAAAAATTATCCTGCTACTCGTTCAGTTAAAACAATACATTGATTTATATTGTAGGACACTTTTTGTCAAGAAACACAGTATGCATGGAGGTGTGAATCTTCATGAATAATACTGTGATTCACACCTGAGAAGACAAAAGATCCGCATAATGAGCTGCATAATGAGGCCTTTCAGTCAGGTAGGATGTGTGAAAAAACCCTCTGTGATCATGCTGATAACAGGATTAATGTCCACTCTTGATAAAAAAAACATGATTTTTGTGATCTCATGCATGCATGTATTATTGCACATCATGTGAAGAAAATTTTGTATAGACCTATGTTAAATTACAGAGCCAGTCAAAAGATTGAACACATTGCCATTATAATGTTTTTAAAAGAAGTCTCAAGTCTCTAACCAAATAATGGTTTATGTTTTGTGGTTTTCTACATCTGTGTGTTCGCGTGTGTGTGTGCGCATATGCAGTGGCACCATAAAAAAATGTGGACACACGAGTAACACTTAAATACGGAAGAGGATTAGGGCCAAGCAATAATAAAAAAAATAAAACCATCGAGATTAAAGTTGTAATTTAAAACTCATTAAATTTCGAGAAAAATGTCGAGATAAAATGTTGAGAATTAAGTAATTAAATTATGAGAAAAAGTCGTTAAATTACGAGAACAAATTCGTTAAATTATGAGAAAAATGTCATTAAATTACGAGAAAAAAGTCGAGATAAAATGTTGAGAATAAACTCATTAAATTATGAGAATAAACATTAAATTATGAGAATAAACTCATTAAATTAGGAGAAAAAAGTCGTTAAATTATGAGAACAATTCGTAATTTAACGAATTTGTTCTCGTAATTTAACAACTTTTTCTAATTTAATGACTATTTTCAACATTTTATCTCGACTTTTCTCGAAATTTAATGAGTTTTTCTCGTAATTTATGACTTTATTCTCAACATTTATCTCGACATATTCTCATAATTAACGAATTTGTTTCGTAATTTAATTTTTTCTCGTAATTGACTTTATTCTCAACTTTTTCTCTAATAATTTTTTTTCATTTTATTTCAACGACTTTTTTCTCGAATTTAACGTTTTTCTCGAAATTTAACAACTTTAATCTCAAGATGGTTTTATTTTTTTATTATTGCTTGGCCCTCTTCCGTACTTAAAGGATTAGTTCACTCCAGAATTAAAATTTCCTGATAATTTACTCACCCCCATGTCATCCAAGATGTTCATGTCTTTTTTAAAATTTTAATTCTGAAGTGAACTAATCCTTTAAGTGTTACTCGTGTGTCCACATTTTTTTTTATGGTGCCACTGCATATGCGCACACACACACGCAAACACACAGATGTAGGAAACCACAAAACATAATTCTCCCCACACAACCTCTCTCTCTTTCTCTCATTGAGAGCTTTACATTCCCCTCCCTCCTTTCTCACATTGTACTCTCCCTTTCTCTCTCCATTTGGAGCTCCTGGATTCACTGGTGAGGTCTTCAGCTTTGGCTCTTCTCTGATATTTGACAGACACATCCAGGAACCCAGCTGTATCAGGATGAACTCCACATTAACGGCCACCCTGTGTGCTGAAAAAGAGTTTGAGGAGCAACAAAAGACAAACTGACACAGAAAGAGAGAGAGAGAGAGAAAGAGCGCAAGAGAGAGGACAGAAGGGATTTCTTTCTGAGGGATTCCCCCACCCAGGGAAACGGAGGTGAGTGCCGACTGCTGTTTCTGATAAAGAAGGAAAGCAACTAGTATTTCCCTCATGTGGGGGATGGATCGCTCCGTTTAATGCTGTTGAGAATGAAGAGAGATGTCAGACTTCATTTGGGTTTGATGTGAGGTGGATGGTTTCCATAAACTTAGAAGTGAGGGAGCGAGTGTTCGCTCTCGCTCACCAGGTGTCGTCTTTCTTTTCACTTTTGATTATGACTTTGTGATCGATGTGAGAACAGAAGAACATAAGTGCGTTTATGCAGAAAAGCTGAGGTTTTGGTCTGTTTTCTTCCTTACTAAAAAGTAATAAGATATTGTCATGATATTTTGGATGGTTATAAGACATTTTGGACACTTTACTTTGTTAATACCATGTTTTTGGATACAATATCATGGAGATACCTTTCTTAGAAAAATAATGTAGCACTACCATGGTAAATTGATGGCATTAGATGTTATAGTACTTTATGTACTATGATATTTACATAGTAATTAATAGTACCATGGCACTTTTATGTAAGTGCATGTTTTTAGATATGGTACCATGGTTATACCATGGTTTTCGGGGCATAATATCCATGTTTTTGATACAATAATATGGGTAAAAGTACTACGTTGGTACAGTGAGGGTGTCAGATGGAAATACAATGCAACTTTGAAATTTATTATGATGCTAAAATTCATGTACCATGACATTTGCATGATATTTCAAGGTACCTCCAAGAATATCATGGTAGTAACATAGTAATTTTGGTAAAAAAATTTAACAATGTTTTGGACATTACCATGGTATCATGGTATATTAATATAATAATCATTTAACACCATTAAAAACACCTTTAAACACCATATATATATATATATAGACAGAAATAAAAATGATATTACATATAAAATATATAATAAAATATAAAAATGTGCAAAAACCCTGTCTTTTTTGCCAGTAACACCACTTTTTTGGTTTGTCAGAGAACCATATGTACAGGAATATGGTAATCTTATAAAGGTTCATGGTATTACCATCTGATACCATCAATGTACAATGGTACTACCACAATAAAACGTTGTTCTTCCCTCAAATCACTCGAGTTGTTTTGAAGCTTGAAGGTGTTTCAGAATTACACTCAACTGGCAGCAGAGTGAAGCTGGTAACTTAGAAACAGGCATGTCTGAGCGCTCACACACACACACACACACACACACGGGGGATGGGGGCGGTGGGTGTCTTCCATGGAAATAAAAGAAGAATCCATGTGTTCCACCACGGCGGTGTGTGAGAAGTGGTAATGATGGTCTTTATACTGAGAAGTGTGTGTGTGTCTGTATGTGTGTTTGCTTGCATGTGCAAATGCGCATGAAAAAACAAAAGAACATGGTGTATTAGCAGAATAAATTGTGTTGCTGAGTGAAACAGTGCAATCAGCCCATGAAGGCTTGTGTTCATTACTAGTCAAAGCCAGAGGTTTGCTCATTCCTGAACAACCTCATTCAGACAGAAACGGTTTGATGAATTATTAATCATATATTAGAGCGTTTACATCAATAAAAGATGAAAACAGGCCAAAAACAAAGATCATAGTACTCCGATGATACCACCCGCCCAATAAATGATCCATAAACCTGCCAAGAATTAATGCACATCCACATCCTCTGTTTGTGTGTGTGTGTGTGTGTGTGTGTGTGTGTAAGAGAGCGAGAGAGAATGTCAATCTGGAATAAAAGTTGTTTTCTCAGACAAATTTTGTGATGTAATTAGTGCTGAAGTTTTCATCAACTTCTCAGCATGAGTCTCGTGTGCTGATGGACGGCGATTTATTACCATTTAATTAAGAACAAAACAACACAGTGGGCGTCCCACAGCTCACACACACAGAGGGAGAAGCACTGATAGATTCAGAGCACACATGCCTCATAAATACACAGGTAACATTTGACATTGTTATCAGTGGAACAAATAGTTCAAATTCTGCGATTAATCGCGAATAATTGCATCCAAAATAAAAGTTTGTGTTTACATAATATGTGTTAAATATTTACATATATGTGTGTGTATTTATATATACATAATAAATATATACAGTACACACATATATATTATATAAACACAAACTTTTATTTTGGATGCGATTAATCACGATTAATTGTTTGATAGCACTAATTCCATGCTTTTAGTGTAAACTATTAAGCACAACGCATCACAAAAGACAACAATATACTGAAATTGTACAATATTCTAACTGAATTCAAATGGAATAATATTTTGCAGTAGAAACTAGACAATTTTGTCATTTAAAAGGTAAATAAATAAACATATTTAAAGAGAGACAATGGATAGACTAATAAATTATTTACATGCAGAAAGATGAAGTGTATATGCATACAAATGGAGCATCATTCTTTTTTTTCAGCTCAGTTGCTGTCCATTTAACAAATGCTTTTATCATCTGAAGTGACTTACAGGACACTAAGTGCAGGGATGGTCCCAATGGAGATGTTAAGTGCTCTGAAGTGAGAGAAACTGTCAATTAACTCACCTCTATCTGAGGCCAAACACTATTCAAGTCTCTTTAATGGTGCTTTGCACCACTTTAGGTCCGGCAAATAACCTCCTTCAAACCAAGAAGCATTTTTCACTGTATAGGACTCTATAGAACAGCTATAGGCCTTATGTAGCCCCAACCTCTTTTCAGTGATGCGCTCGTTGTGTTCTGTCTTTCTGTTTGTATTTCGACAGCATGAAGGTAAGATCTTACGCATTTATGAATGAAACGCTCGTTTTAAAATCTTCCCTAAGTAATAAAGTAAAAAAAGATATATTGTTATATTATCATACTGAATTGATGACATCATCAAGGACCTGATAGAATGTTCTGTTCCATTTAGAACCCACAGCTTCGGCTCTAATAGCCAACGATAATAAATAACAAACACACACATACAGAAGCCTGTGAGTCAGTCTCTCATAGACTGAGTCTGGGGGTGTCAACACTTCAGCCAATCAAAACAGTCGCACAACATAATCATTCGGAATCATTGAACAATCTCATTTCCAGTCTAAACAGACCTTCTGGAGTCAAATATTTTTCAGAGAGAGAGAAAAAAATTCCTTTGCTATTGCTGATTAGTTGAAATGAGAGGATTTTCCAGGCTGGCATCTGTCTCGACCTACAGCGCCAGCACCTAATTTATGAATCATTAATGATGCACAAAAAGCCCTGAAGTACTTCATCCTGAATATGCATTAGAAAGCTTTAGAAGCTATTCATATCATCATGATTTGACCTGTCATGTATTTCTTCTCAGTGAGGGAATACAGACCTCTTAAACAATCAGCATCCATTATGTAGCAGTCCACGGCTAATGCTGAGATGGTTTTCAGATCAGATATCCTGGCTCCTGCTGTATGTCACATTATCTTGATTACCGGCAACCGAAACACATTCTCAGCTGCACAATCCAGCCAGGAAATTGATTTGCATCAACATTTCAGCGCCATCATCTCATTGTTTCCTGTAACTACTAAAAGTGAGAAGCTTAGTTTTAATGGTTGTTTGTCTTGACCACTTATCAGTCGGCTTCCTACTAAAAGCATTGTTGATGCATTGTGGGAAATGTTTCTCTAATAGTCAACCTTCCATTTGCAAGACCCTTAATTACTGCGTTGCAGCTAATTGTTTCCTCTCTGATGGGCGGTGACGGACAACACAAAGACCTCAGAGCAGTTTATCATCAGAACGTCGGCCAGAAACATATTATTATCCTCCAGCAGACCTGAGTTCAGAGAGAGATCAGAGATTCAGTGTATACGTGTCAAGACCCATGTCATTAAAAGGAATATTCTGGGTCAGGCCATTTTACAGGGTCTTTAAAGGCAGAAATATGTGAAGCTTGTGTTCTTGTTAAAAGACTTCATGGATTCTTTGGTAAAAGCTACAGATATGACAAACAAATAATGGCTGGTTCAGTGGAGGTGCAGTAGACTGGATTTTCACAAGGAAAACAGCTGGGAAGAAAAGTCATCTTTCACTGAAGATATCTATGGCCAAAATATCACAGACTTGGGGAGAGACCTAATGACTGCCTAGCAACCACCCAGAACACCCTAGAAACCACTAGAACATTCTACAAACCATCTAGTAGCAGCCTGGCAACCACCTAGTAACACCTTGGCAACAAACAAAAAACCCAAAATATCATACAAACCAACCAACCAGAACACCCTAGAAACCACCTAGTAACGGCTTAGTAACCACTAGAACATTCTACAAACCACCTAGTAGCAGCCTGGCAACCACCTAGTAACACCTTGGCAACAATCAGAACACCCAAAACATGATACAAACCAACCAGAACACCCTAGAAACTACCTAGTAACACCTTGGCAACAACCAGAACCCTAGAAAACACCTAGTAGTGGCTTAGCAACCACCAGAACATTCTACAAACCACTAAGTATCATCCTAGCAACCACCTAGACACCCTAGAAACTACCTAACACCTTGGCAACAACCAGCAACCAACCAGAACACCCTAGAAAACACCTAGTAGTGGCTTAGCAACCACCAGAACATTCTATAAACCACCAAGTATCATCCTAGCAACCACCTAGACACCCTAGAAACTACCTAGTAACACCTTGGCCAACCAGAACGCCCAAAAACATCATACAAACCAACCAGAACATCCTAGAAACCCTCTCGTAATGGCCTGACAACCACCTGGACACCACAGAAACCACTTAGTAATGGCTAGGCAACCACCAGAGTTATTTTGAAGTCAAATGTGGAACAACACGAGGATGAATAAAATGATGACAGAATCTGAACTTTTGGGGTAAAGTATCCTTTTAATAAGGTTTAAAAGAGAGTACTTACTAACAATTAGTGCAACTGTACCCTTGTTGGAATAATTAAAGTCATATAAATGGATGAGACAACAGTTTCTATGGAAATAACGAATATCAACAAACACACGTGTGGTGCATTTGTTCAGAATGCCCTAGATTAGATTAAAGATGCACAAATTCAATTTAAGAGTCACATGCCATCTAATCTGTGTTCATTATACATACAAGTTTAATTATTTGACTCCCACATTCTGTTTCTAACCCCTCCATCACAAAGACTCTCCAGAGCATCTCTGCTCAGTGATGGGTTCATACCCCAGAGTCATTACTGAATTAGAGAGGAGAAATGAGGGTTATCCACACTATCACAAGCCTTGTTAACACAGTGTGAATAATCAGTTTTTAATGCATAACCATTAATAGCTGTGAATCGCGTGTACATATAAACACCAATAGCACCGTGCTCTGTTGTAGTACCCAATTCAAGGTTGTATACTCTATTTTAAAGCACTTCACCATTATTTGATCATCCTTTGATGAATTACTGAAATAATGTATACAAACGTGATCACTAGAAATAATGTATACAAACGTCTTTTAAATAAAATTGTTTACTGCCCACTTTCTGTGGGCGTTAACATTAATTGTGCAATGCAAAAGAGTTTAATAAAAAAGACTCAAGCATAGATCCAAATGAGTAAGTGTTTTTATGGGGGGGGGTTGTTTCAGTAAGTACTGTACAGTGTTTCCTTTACTCTTTACTTTAAAATTACGTTGTCTATAATGCGTAATATTTTATGTATTTGAGGTCTGAGATGTGGCAAACAGTATTGCCGTCTAATCAGCCAATATTGTCTTAAATATCCTGCATAGCACCAAATGTTGATTTTGGTAAAATGTTGCAACAATATGTTATTTTTTTAATGAAAAATTACAGTTTTGGACATATAGGGTAATAAAAAATATCCCTGCTGTTAAAATGGATTGTAAATAAATAAACCACAAAAAGCAAATAAATAAATAGAAAAAACAAATAAGCAAATAAATAAGTACATTAGTAAACAAGCAAAATAAATAAGCAGATAAATAGGCTAAATAAAGCAAAATAAATAGCAAAAAGCAAATAAAAAGCACACACTAATAAGTAAATAAGCACATAAATAAATAAATGAGCAAATTAAATAGATGCATATAAGTAAATAAGCAAAGTAAATAAGCAAAACAAATAAGCAAACAAGCAAAATAAATAAACAGCAACAAGCAAATAAACAAGCAGATAAATAGGCAAAATAAATAAACACATATATAAACAAATGAGCAAAATAAATAAGAACACAAATAAGTAAATAATAAAAATAAATATGCATGTAAATAAGCAAATAAGCTAAAATAAATAAACAAGTAAATAAATAAGCAAACAAGCAAAATAAATAAACAGCAAAAAGCAATAAGCAGGTAAATAAGCAAAATAAATAAGCACAAATAAATAAATAAGTAAAATAAATAAGCACACAAAGTAAAAAAGAAAAATATGCATGCATATAAATAAGCAAATAAGTAAAATAAACAAGTAAATAAGCAACAAGTAAAAAATAAACAGCAAAAAGCAAATAACAATCAGATAAATAAGCAAAACATAAGCACATAAGTAAATAAATAAATGAATAGTTTTGCACTGAAATAACCAACAAAAAAGTAGTGCAACTGTTGAATTCACTACTACAAACTGTGGGGAATTTAATGTAAAACTATTTTCTAAGCATGCAAGAAAAATTCAATTTAATATGCAGATTTTAATAGATTTCAAAATGTACTCATTGAAAAATAAAGTACACATTGGCTTTTGATTTATTGCCAAGATAATTCATTGTAAAAGTTTATTTTTTTCCCCTAAAATAAGTTTTTAATTCACTGCACACCAGCATTTTCTTTTTATAACATTAAAGTGAAACTGTCAGTTGAATATCAGTCATACAGGGCCTGTCCAGCTGTGTGTCACTGGGTCACAGCTATTTAGAGCCGCAGTCAGGAAATACTGCAACTAAACAAACCAAACATACAGAAGCGGACAAAACCGCAGCCGGGGGCAAAGCTACACACGCAGTTTCAGATAAGGAGAGAGAGTGAGTCCATCATATCTGTGATCCCTTGAGCCTCTGCTGTCTCATTCTGTTTTCGTGTGTGTGATGATTACTGTTAGATAGACGCTGAGCTCGTCTGAATCCCCTGTTGAGACTAAAGCAGAACCACTGTCACAGGGGCGTTGTTAAACTTGAACTGCTTATAGTTTTAGAGCAAAGACAATGTGTTCCAGATTTAGAGCCAAAGGGTTTTTTTACGAGTTCCGCCAAAGCATCTAGTTTCTAGAATATTCCTTACAATGGAAGCCTAGCAGGCAAGCAGAACAATGAAAAAAATGTTTAAAATATGCAGCCATCAGACTGTTTTGCAAGTATAAAACTCTGAAACATTGCAAAGTACACTGTAAACTCTAACGCTCAAAATAATTAATTGATTTGAGTAGGACAAGCTTAAATTTAACAAATTAGTTCCATCAAATGAACTTTTTAGCACTTTCTTTCCAAGTTCTTTTTTAGCCCTTTCTTTTCAAGTTCACAGAACTGAAATATTTGAAGTCAACTGAACTGTTTCATTGTTTTGAGTTTATGAACTTTTTTAATTTATACAAACTTAAGTTTAACTGAAACTGGGCTGGGATTTCCATTTCCCCAGCATGCTTTGCCCATGACACTCGAAAGGCAGAGTAAATGCTAAAATTAAGTGTTATATAATATTTTTTGTGGGAGATTTAATAATGATTAATGTTTTGTTATGTGAATTTAGAAGAGTTTCTGTTAATGTTTTTGGAGAGTTGCCATCATGGTAACAAGTGATGCACTCATTTGCATTCAGTTGCCTCAAAATTTTTGAGTTTTGCCAACTTATTCGGATTTACAGTGTAGTCTACACCAATGTTGCCAAGTCCATGGTTTTCCTGCGGAATTGGGCTACTTTAACACTGTTTCCGAGGGTTGTTTTTCATGTCCGTGGGTCAAAATGACCTCAAATAACATGTTATTTATCCCGGGAACCCTGGCAAAAAGTGCAGATCTTACCCCCGAAATGCAAGATCACCGTTTTACTGCGGGATCCCCCTGAAACGGGCTAGTTTTGAGAAGCAATTGGGCAGGATTTGTTGTGAAAACAAATTAATACTATAATACTATTATCCAGCAAGAATTCACTGATTAAAAGACATTTATAATTTTACAAAAGATTTATATTACGAATAAATGCTGTTGAACTTTCTGATCAAAGCATCCAGAAAAAAGCTATCTACAAAAATATTAAGCATCACAACTGTTTTCAACATTGATAATTATAAGAAATGTTTCTTGAGAGCAGCATGATTTCTGAAGGATCATGTGACACTGAAGACTGGAGTAATGATGCAGAAAATTCAGATATGATCACAGGAATAAATTACATTTTAACATGTATTTAAATAGAAAAGAGTTATTTTAAATTGTAAAAATTTTTCAGTTTTTACTATATTTTTGACAAAATAAATGCAGCCTTGGTGAGCAGAAGAGCCTTCTTTCAAAAACAAACCCCGAACTCTTGAACTGTAGTATAGATCAGGCAAACTAGTTGCCCTTGAAAGTGACTTTAGCATCCACTAAATGAATAAACGTAAAAAAAAAAAAAGATAGAATTAGTGGATGGACAAATTTTCCTCCTGCTGTCTCAAGTCATGTGATCTATGACTAGTGGACACAGATGCACTGAATAATGATAGACCTTGTTGAATAATCAGTGCAGCTCCTTATGCAAAGTTATATCCAATCATTTATTCAAATAAAAATGCAAACTATACTGTATGCTAAGATACCAAGAAGGGGCGTGATATAGCACTACTGTACACGTAGCACAGTAGTGTTGTCAAAAGTACCGAATTGTATCTGTGTAAGCGCTCGGTCAAGAGTGTCATTGATGTCTATTTACAACATGTTTTTGAAGCATTGATCACTGTAGCCAATCACAGACATATCTGTTGAATGCATGAACACAATGGCCAATCAGAGGTGTTTATGAATCTGATCAACAGCGCTCAAAGCACCACATTTTTACAATTTCAGTACCGACTTGGTACCGAATGCTGGTTGAAATAAAATGCTGCGTGGAGTTTACCAATCAAATAACCAATCAAATGCTGCACAAACTCAACCAATCAGCATGTTCAGCGCCCAAGTCCGACCCACTGAAAGTTCCTGAACTTTAAAAAGTACTACCTTGTGAGCAGGGACTTTCTGAGGGGAATATTTTTACCCGGAACTTCATTTAGACCCTGGTTCCTGCGGGCGAAACACACCGAGCGCCACCCTAAAGTTCCTGGGAAAAGTTCCTGCGGTGGAAACGCACCTTTTGCTCCCTTGAACACATGGGATGGAAACTGCTTTATTCATGCGATATTCCAATTTTGGGCACAAGTTAAATTCCCAACTTTTGGATGGACAATATACAGCTCACATAACACATTTTAACAGAAGCAGCCACATTTCTGCTTTTAAATCCAGGCTCCCACTGGAAATATATTACTGTAAACACCCTTCCTGTTTGTTTTACAAACTAAAGGATGAATCATATTATGTAACAGACTGCATGCCTTAAATTTTCTTCATTAGCATAGATGAAAAAAACAGAATATACAGTAGTTTTTGAGGCTAGACACATTCTCACTGGCTAAAAGAGAATTTTAAAATTTTCGGCTTCAAAATGCATGACTAACAGCATTGCAAAAGAAAGGTTCCTTATTCCAGATTTACTCTCTATAAATTGCAGGAGTTCTCAAGGTCTGGGTAGGGAACACAGAATCCTCTTACAGGAGCAGATAATAGCTTGCGTTTTCACCCACAGTGGGCTCTGTCTGACTGGCTCTGGAGGAATGCTATATGACGCCGCTCCTGTATTATGTTGTGCAATAATTCGCTCTCTTGGATCCCTGTCATGTAATAAATTCCACCTATTAACCGCAGGTGGCTCTTAAAAACCTCCCCATACAACTGCTTCTGTCACCGTTGCAAAATGACGCAGAAGATATTCTAAGTTTAATTCTAGAGATGGAGAGGTTTTCGAAATACAAAGGGTGAAGAGGGGAGCTCAAAGCAAAAAGAAATTGTGCACTTTGTTTTAATGAAGTTGGATACCAAACTTTGAGATCAACCTTTGGATGATATCAGTTGCTATTGGAAACCTCTCGCTTGCTCACATGGGGAATAAATGTTGCAAAACAAGTCGTGTGGCTTCCAATATTAGTATGGGCTGTGGATGATCCAGATATACACACAACAATATTGTTTCATAAGTCTTCAAATAAATAAATATGCAAATGAGCAAAAACAAACATGCAGATAAAAAAAGCAAATATGCATATAAATAAGTGAATAAAAGTGCAACTACTACATATTATATATATATATATATAATAGTTGTTGTTTTTTTTTTTTTTGGGTGAACTATCCCTTTAACTTCTGCAACTGATTTAGACCGCCCCTTCTCTCCTAAACCCCACCTTCCACAGACACCTCGATGACACCTGACCCTGTCACTCAAAATGATTGACAGACAAAGAGCGCATCACAGTATGACTGGCTAAAAAACATCCCACAGTCAGATTTCCGGCTATTTACAGAGCCTCGGGCAGTCACACAGCAGGGGAATCTCAGGACGTCTCTTTACAGTTGTTTTATGAATGTTATTCTATTTAAAAAAAAAAAAAAAACTTTGAGACATGCCAAGCACCAACTGCAAGTGAAAAATAGCTCTAGTGAGTAAATACAATTTACTGACCAGCTGGCTAGTCATGCACAGCCACACTTTTGACTAAAGGCAAGACTTATTCTTGCCAAGAACTGCAACTTGGACAGGAAGTGATCACCTGACTGATATATAACTATTGAATACTGACCATTTCACAGACAGAAAAAGCAGGATATACAGTTCTGCTCATGAATATCTATCTGTCTTGTTACCAAGTGTCTCAAAACTGTCTTTGAAATGCAAAAAAAAAAAAAACCCTGTACACCTGTTGAAGACTGTCATCCGGGATAGGAGCTTTTCACAAGCGCTTTCTAGTTTTCTGTGCAACATAAGATCAGACGAGACTGTGGGCGGTTCGTGGGCATGCGATCCGAGGCTGAGACTAGCTGGCTGCTAACGTTTTTAGGAATTGAACCATAATATATGGTTCAAATTGCAACAGAGGAACAATAGTCTAAGCCTTGCTGTTTTTTATCTGACAAGAGTGAGTCAAATCAAACTGATGCACACGGTCTACTAAAGCTTAGTGTCTGTCAACTGTGTCTAATGCATCTTTATGAGCTTTTGCCTTTATAGGACAGAATAGTGGAGAAAGAACAGGAAAAAAAATAGAGAAAAAAATTAAATTTCAGTGAGGGACTGGTTAGTATGTGATGCAATAACCTGCATTGTTTGCTGGAAGCATGCAAGAAAACACATATAATAAATAAATTAAGGATGTGACAATTCTGATGAGTGCGTGAACACAATAGCCAATCAGAGGTGTTTACGAATCCACTCAATAGTGCTCACATTTTTAAAGATGCCCTAGAATTAAAAATTGAATTTATCTTGGCATAGTTAAATAACAAGAGTTCAGTACATGGAAATGACATACAGTGAGTCTCAAACTTCATTGTTTCCTCCTTCTTATATAAATCTCATTTGTTTAAAAGACCTCCGAAGAACAGGCAAATCTCAACAACACGACTGTTACGTAACAGTCAGGATCATTAATATGTACGCCCCCAATATTTGCATATGCCAGCTCATGTTCAAGGCATTACACAAGGGCAGCCAGTATTAATGTCTGGATCTGTGCACAGCTGAATCATCAGACTAGGTAAGCAAGCAAGAACAACAGCGAAAAATAGCAGATGGAGCAATAATAACTGACATGATCCATGATATCATGATATTTTAGTGATATTTGTAAACTGTCTTTCTAAATGTTTCGTTAGCATGTTGCTAATATACTGTTAAATGTGGTTAAAGTTACCATCGTTTATTACTGTATTCACGGAGACAAGAGCCGTCGTTATTTTCATTATTAAACACTTGCAGTCTGTATAATGCATAAACACAACTTCATTCTTTATAAATCTCTCCAACAGTGTAGCATTAGCTGTTAGCCACGGATCACAGCCTCAAATTCATTCAGAATCAAATGTAAACATCCAAATAAATACAATACTCACATAATCCGATGCATGCATGCATGCATGACGAACACTTTGTAAAGATCCTTTTGAGGGTTATATTAGCTGTGTGAACTTTGTTTATGCACTGTTTAAGGCAAGCGCGAGCTCGCGGGGGCGGAGAGCGTGAGGAATTAAAGGGGCCGCAACCTGAATCGGCGCATTTCTAATTATGCCCCAAAATAGGCAGTTAAAAAAATTAATTTAAAAAATCTATGGGGTATTTTGAGCTGAAACTTCACAGACACATTCAGGGGACACCTTAGACTTATATTACATCTTGTAAAAAAACCTTCGATGACACCTTTAAAATTTCAGTATCGACTTGGTATCAAAGTCGGTACTTTTGACAAGACTAATAAAAACTATATAAATATTACTGCTGATGCCAGATACATCAATTAGCTTCTGTCCGTTTTGAGGGGGAAAATATTAAAATCTATTTTGAAGTGTGTTTGGTTTGGTCAGACGAATCATGTTAGCAAGTTTGTGCTTTCAGCTGACAGCTAATGACTTCAGCGTTGTTTCTGGCCATGTTTCTTAATCACTGTGAAAAGATATGTGAAGAAGAGAGAGATACAGAAATTGGAAGAGTTAAAGAAAAAGTGTTCATATTTTACCCTCCAATTAAAGGGGATGATTGCTCTGGGGTCTCCTCTGATTGACACACGCCCCTATAGGCTGTGATTTGCTTCTAGGCAGTGCTGGAAATTGAGAAAGCCAGCAAATTTGACAACTGTATGCTAATGCGGACACTTTATGGTAATTCAGACACCGGATGCTAATCATGAAGCTCCGCACAGACGTGACATTTGGTCCAGCTCACAGATAGAGGGCAACTATACAAAACAGGACAGTGACATGAATGTCAGCGACTCTGATTAAGTCCCACCACATCGAGCGGTATATCATTCAGGTTTATTTATTGCCAAATTAGAAGAACAAAACATGATGTCCCTGCAGGAAAGACCAGAACTGCCATGTTGTGCTGGAAAGACTAGCATAAACCAGCCTACTGCAAGTTGGTTTGATGGTCTTGACTGGTTTAAATTGTTTTTTAGCTGGTCTTCTTGCCTAAAAGCCAAAAAAAGGGAAACTAGCTGGACCAATAAAACACATTAAGCTGTTTTATATTGGTCCAAATGTGATGTTTTGAGCACCTGATAAGGCTATGCTAATCAAATAAACTTAAACTAGCTGGAAATTCATGCTGGGTTTTTCAGCACGATGTCTGCATGGAGTGGGTGGGTGTTTCACTTACTTCTGCAGGTTTATTTCAGTGTTCAGTACAGCATGATGTTGTGGTTAGTCAACAGCTTATGATAGCACAAGCTGAAAACACATTTAGGTGTGATGAGCCCCGTTCAGTCATTAACCTAAAGCCAATCAGCAAACCGCTTTAATGCTTAGTTAGAAGGTTAAGAAAGTAAAATGTCACACCATAGCAATTATTATATATTTAGAAGCCGTGCTGAATCACACAAAATTATCTTCAGAGAGCACAAAGAAGCTGTAATACTGGAGGAAGAGGGCGGAACAGACCAGTTTTAGAACCGGAAAACGGGAAAAATGGAAATCAGGGGGAATCTCTAATTTGTTCACAGAAAAAAAAAAAAAAAAAACACATGATGGAAGACAATACTTACAAATGACCATGCTAAACAGAGTTTACACAAACATACATAGCCTATACAAACAAATAAAGATTAAAATGAATTATACATTTAAAGGGTTAGTTCACCCAAAAAAGAAAATTCTGTCATTTATTACTCACCTCATGCCGTTCCACACCCGTAAGACCCTTCGTTCATCTTCAGAACCAAATTAAGATATTTAGTTGAAATCCGATGGCTCCGTGAGGCCTGCATAGGAGCAATGACATTTCCTCTCTCAAGATCCATTAATGTACTAAAAACATATTTAAATCGGTTCATGTGAGTACAGTGGTTCAATATTAATATTATAAAGCGACGAGAATATTTTTGGTGCGCCAAAAAACAAAATAACGACTTATTTAGTGATGGCCGATTTCAAAACAATGCTTCAGGAAGATTCGGAGCATAAATGAATCCGTGTATCGAATCTGCTGTTCGGAGCGCCAAAGTCACGTGATTTCAGCCGTTGGCAGTTTGACACGGATCTGAATCATGATTCGATACACTGATTCATTTGTGCTCCGAAGCTTCCTGAAGCAGTGTTTTGAAATCGGCCATCAATAAATAAGTCGTTATTTTGTTTTTTTGGCGCACCAAAAATATTCTCGTCGTTTTATAATATTAATATTGAACCACTGTACTCACATGAACTGATTTAGATATGTTTTTAGTACCTTTATGGATCTTGAGAGAGGAAGTGACATTGCTCCCTAAGGCCTCACGGAGCCATCGGATTTCAACTAAAATATCTTAATTTGTGTTCTGAAGATGAACGAAGGTCTTACGGGTGTGGAACGACATGAGGGTAAGTAATTAGTGACAGAATTTTCATTTTTGGGTGAACTTACCCTTTAAGCTAGGTATAGTTGTTTCGTAGCTTAGTCTTAGTAAATCAAATGATTTATTAAATAAAGAATAAAACAAATTATTAACAGACAGACAGATATATAAATAGATAGAACGACAGACGGCAGATAGATAGATAGTTAGATAGATAGAACGACAGACAGATGACAGATTCAAAACGCTGCATAGCAACGTCCTAGCAACCATCCACAACCCTCTAGCCAAGCCGAGGAAATAATCTTATCCAGAGTATAATGTATGGATAACATGATCTTCTACACCTAGGACTTTAATTTCAATTTGCTGGACATTATCAGTAAAGGAGAAAAAGAAAAATGCTGTTTTTCAGAAGCAATCACTGCAGAGAAAGAGGAACAATAGCTAGTTATGAATTCTGTAGAAAAGGAGAAATGTCACATTCTGACACTCAACACCAAATTAAAATACTAAAAATATTACATGATGTTCTTGGCTTGTTCTCGCTCCGTTCATAATCAACAGAAAGCCGCGGTGAGCCTCTCGGCACAAATGTTCTCATGAAGACAGCTGACACATTCAGAGGCGCAGTCTAATATTTCATGTTAACATTTCAACTCTGGCACAGAGATAAAGACTGCTAAATCAAGTGTATTATTAGCTGCTGTACTTTATTACTTCCTTTATTAATGATTTAAGAGCTGATTAGCATGTTCCTTTTAAATGTTATAATTATTTCTGGGGCTTAGGCAAATATCCATTCTGTTGACTAAGATAAAAGTTAAAAGACGTGAAAGTTTCTCGGATACAATTTCCTGACATTTCTGTGTAATATCCTTTTTCTGGCTTGATATCAAATTAATTTTTTTTCTCAAATCTTAGCTGTTTCACAACCTTTATGGAGTTTTTTTTAGTTAAATTTATTTCTTTTTTCCCTTGCTTCCTTTTATAAATGTCTAAAGTTGTCATTTTTGTCATGAAATATATATAAAACAAATGTGTTCTGATTAATTGTACACAATAAAACCATGCACATGTTAAGAAAGTACAGGTGCTGGTCTTATAATTAGAATATCATCAAAAAGTTTTTTTTCACTAATTCCATTCAAAAAGTGAAACTTGTATATTATATTCATTCATTACACACAGACTGATATTTCAAATGTTTATTTCTTTTACTTTTGATGATTAACTGACAACTAAGGAAAATCCCAAATTCAGTATCTCAGAAAATCAGAATATTGTGAAAAGGTTCAATATTGAAGACACCTGGTGCCACACTCTAATCAGCTAATTAACTCAAACTGCAAAGGCCTTTAAATGGTCTTTCAGTCTAGTTCTGTAGGCTACACAATCATGGGGAAGACTGCTGACTTGACAGTTGTCCAAAAATGACCATTGACACCTTGCAGAAGGAGGGCAAGACACAAAAGGTCATTGTAAAAAGAGGCTGGCTGTTCACAGAGCTCTGTGTCCAATAGAGAGGCGAAGGGAAGGAAAAGATGTGGTAAAAAAAGTGTACAAGCAATAGGGATAACCACACCATGGAGAGATTGTGAAAAACCCATTCAAAAATGTGGGGGAGATTCACAAAGAGTGGACTGCAGCCGGAGTCAGTGCTTCAAGAACCACTACGCACAGACGTATGCAAGACATGGGTTTCAGCTGTCGCATTCCTTGTGTCAAGCCACTCTTGAACAACAGACAGTGTCAGAAGCGGCTAAAGACAACAAGGACTAGACTGCTGGTGAGTGGTCCAAAGTTATGTTCTCTGATGAAAGTAAATTTTGCATTTCCTTTGGAAATCAGGGTCCCAGAGTCTGGAGGAAGAGAGGAGAGGCACACAATCCACGTTGCTTGAGGTCCAGTGTAAAGTTTTCACAGTCAGTGATGTTTGGGGTGCCATGTCATCTGCTGGTGTTGGTCCACTGTGTTTTCTGAGGTCCAAGGTCAACGCAGCCATATACCAGGAAGTTTTAGAGCACTTCATGCTTCCTTCTGCTGACCAACTTTCTGGAGATGCAGATTTCATTTTCCAACAGGACTTGGCACCTGCGCACAGTGCCAAAGCTACCAGTACCTGGTTTAAGGACCATGGTATCCCTGTTCTTAATTGGCCAGCAAACTCGCCTAACCTTAACCCCACAGAAAATCTATGGGGTATTGTGAAGAGGAAGATGCGATATGCTGAAGGCCACTATCAGAGCAACCTGGGCTCTCATAACACCTGAGCAGTGCCACAGACTGATCGACTCCATGCCACGCCGCATTGCTGCAGTAATTCAGGCAAAAGGAGCCCCAACTAAGTATTGAGTGCTGTACATGCTCATACTTTTCATGTTCATACTTTTCAGTTGGCCAAGATTTCTAAAAATCCTTTCTTTGTATTGGTCTTAAGTTATATTCTAATTTTCTGAGATACTGAATTTGGGATTTTCCTTAGTTGTCAGTTATAATCATCAAAATTAAAAGAAATAAACATTTGAAATATATCAGTCTGTGTGTAATGAATGAATATAATATACATTCACTTTTTAAATGGAATTAGTGAAATCAACTTTTTGATGATATTCTAATTATATGACCAGCACCTGTACATAAAATAATTTAATTTAATTACAAAAATTATAAACTACCACATTTACAACTATTTAAACATAAATAAATGTTATTGTGCACATTATAAATACAGGCTTTATAATGTTTCATCAAAATGTAGAAACTTTTTAGCTGACATCATGATCCCCTCCTGTCCAATCTCATGGCTCCATTCTATGTAAAGGCTGCATAACCTGATATTGCTGAGTTCAACATGTTCTACTTTAAAGAGAGCCACTTAAATGCCATTCGACGCATTAAACATACCTGCGTGTAAAGCATGAACTTGTTTTGTCAAACTGTTGGGGAATCCCACTCCACTTCAGTGACTGAGATCAAAAGCAGAAACTCACACAGGCCTGTAGCAGAAGCTCCATTCATCTTCCCCAGCAACTAAACTAGCAGATGTATAGTGTTTTGAGAAATACACCCAACAACATATCATCTTCCACAAGGATATTTTTTAGATCTGCCTTCATCCACAGAATGCACAGAAAACAAGGAAGAGCAAAACACTGAGAGAAAGAACAAATGTGTCTGGGATTTGTCTTGGGTTTCCTTCTCCTACAGAGCAGCACAATCAGCCCAAATGAGATGAAATTGCCAAACAGTTGCAAGAATAAACATTATATCCATCACAGGCTCAAAATGAACAATCACAGCATGAAGATTAACCACACTGATTCCATTTAAAATGCTTTCAAAATCAGCCACAAACAACTGGTAATTTAGTACAAAACCAAAGCCCACTAAAGCCTATGGCGCACTGTGCAATTGGACCCTTTCACAGAATGTGATGAGTTATTAACATCGTAAATCTAGCAAAGTTTTAAAAAAAAAAAAAAAATCTAAATGTAGGCTTCATTTATAATACTATACTTTGGGCCAGATTTACTAACAGCTTGTGCCAGAGCAAAACATCTTAAGGCTGTAAAATCGATTAATCGCAATTAATTGCCTCCAAAATAAAAGTATGCGTTTACATAATATATGTGTATATACTATGTATATTATATTATGTATATAAATACACACACATACATGTATATATTTACGAAATTTGTGATATATATCGATATTACATTATACACGCATATATTATATACAAACTTTTATTTTGGCGGTGATTAATTGCGATTAATCGATTTTACAGCCCTACTGTCAGGATTTATTAAAGACACGCAGTGAAAAATTAAGCCACGTGTCACAGAAAACGCCTATCTGTGAGAGCTTGAGACGCTTTGTTGCTATGATACGGAATATCCGTGGCACTGTTACTTGTAACGATTTAGCAGGTAATTTGTTTCAGACTAAAAACCGGTAGAAAATGCCGTGCTTGAGTGCGAAAAAGATGCTCAGCGCCTCTTGATTTACTAAGTTTTACTGGTATTTATGCCATTATTTAAGTCATTAGGTCTAAATGTTTTTGTCACTTTTTTGCTAAGAATTTTCTATGAAATTCTATAGAAGTTACTGAGGTTTGTTTGAATATTTAAAAGCAAAAAATCGAAGTAAATTTATTTGTTTATTCTACGCTTAATCTCAATAATAACTCGATTTAATAATAACTTGATTTGCAAGAACTCAAAATAAAAAAGTTAATTAACTAAATCTTTTATGTAAATTGCTATCAAAATGTATGAGTTCGCTAACTCAGTGCTTCAAGTTAAGAGCAATTAACTTGCATGAGTACTACAAACTCAAAACTTGATAGTTCTGCTTACTTAAAATTGAGTACATCATAACCCCATAGTTAGCCCAACTTATTTGTGTTTACAGTGTGGCAGAAATGCACAATAATTTTGTTTACCATCTGTCACAAAACCGAAAGTACAAAATGTATAGAACCCAGCTAACAAAAATATCTTAGTGCTGTCAAACAATTAATCATGATTAATCGCATACAAAATAAAGTTTGTGTTTACATAATATATGTGTACTGTGTATATTTATTATGTATATATAAATACACACACGTATACATTTAGGAAATATTTTACATTTAAATATATATATATATAATTTTTTTTGTTAAATATATACATGCATGCATGTGTGTGTATTTATATATACATAATAAATATACACAGTACAGACACACATATATTATGTACACACAAACTTTTATTTTGGTTGCGATTAATCGCGAATAATTGTTTGACAGCACTAGTTTGAGCGAATATTATTAATGTTAGTGAAAAAACGTTTCTTCATAACTTTGAAAGAAACTTGCCAGAACGCTAGCCAAAGTTCTGAGAACATTCCCTGTTAGCTGCATGGGAAAACATCCTAAATTAAATCTGGTGGCATTCATGTGCGCTAATCTTGTAAATATAATCATTACGGGCGGCTTTGAATTCTGGCAGCTTTTTAGGTTGGGTTGACTTAAATTAAGGCTAGGTGTGGTGGAGCAGAGATGGATATAAAGTGAATCCAGTAGTAGGATTGTGCAATCTTGGATTAAAGAAAGACATGAGAAATGCCAGATCGTACCGTACAGATGTCTTGGCGTGATCATAACACCTGCCCTCTTCCGCTACAGGTGTGCTGGCAAACTGTTGCAGTCATGAACAGAAGCTGGAGATAAAGATGACATCTGGAAGCAGCTGAAGCTGTCAGGCTTCATGTCTCCATCCTCCCCTGAGGGAGGACAAGAAGATGAGTGTCACCAATCATCACTCCTTCAACATCCTGACCATCATCTTCCTCGTTCTGTCTACTACAGGTAAGATGAAGTGTGCAGATGGTTTAATGGCGGTTCATTATATACCTGGTGTCTGAATTCTGCTGATATGCTCAAACACAGCCATCAGAAAACCTGAGAAATATCTAAAACTGACACAATATTCAGAAGCACCTATATGTTTCACTATTGGTCCTGCACTGTAAAAAGTAATATGATATATCTACTCTATAAAATTTTGCCAACAGATTACAAGCAATATTATTAATTAAATTCAAAAATAGAATTGAGTAAGAACTAATCAAATTAATTCCTTAAATGTCAACCATTTAAAACGAGTAAAATCTAAGTAAAATTTAAACAAAATTTCTGAATAACAGACAGTCGTCAAAGATGAATTAAGAACTCTTTATTTATTTATTTTGTCAACATTGAAGACACCTGATGATAACAAGTATAATCACTGAAGGAAAGAGAAACACATGAATTAACAGAGGTTTAGATGTTGATGTTGATTTTACTGAAAATGTTTGGTCGCTATTATGGTGATCCGTGTTTCATTTAGTTGGGCACTTTGACTCTTTGCTTTTTATGTCAGTTTGTGGTTTTTGTAATGGTGTTTTATTAATTATAACATATGTTGAATCTAATTAATAATATTGCTTGTAATCTGTTGCCACAATTTTATTGAGTAGATAGAGCATATTACTTTTTTACAGTGGAGATTTAGAAATTAATTTGTATTTATTATACTGTAAATATACACAAATATATAATATTTTCACACATTTGGATCATTGTAAATTATTTGAAATATTAGTTTATTAATTTAATTTGTAATTTATTTTAAATACATTTTTTAGTTTTTTTTATTTTAAATTTTTTAGGAGCAATATTTAGTAATATTTTGCAAAAATTGATTTACATTTTTTTTTTAATTAAATCACAGTAAATATTTTATTTTGTTTGTGTAGATTTTTATAGTTTTGTTGTAGAATTTAGAAATTTATATTTTTATTATGGGATAAAACATTAAGTAGGAAAAATAAATGATAAAGACATGGTTCAAGACAAGCAAAAGACAAAACAAATTAAACAATTTTATAACACGGTACACACAAATATATAATTTTTATGCTTTAATTTTAATTTATTTTATAATATATTCATATATTAATTGAATTTATTGAAATTTATTTAAATGTAATTTATTAGGGGCCATTTTTAAACTTCACTAGTCATAAATTTAGTCAATTTGTGCAAAAATGTAATATTTCTCAGTTAAATCACACAGTAAATGCATGTGTGTTGTGTTGATTATAATTCTAAGAATGTAGCAAAACATTAAGTAGGAAAAATAAATGATAAAGACAAGGTTCAGGACAGATTTAAAGTGATCACAGCAAAGTCAAAACCTATTTGTTTCAATAAAAATCAACCTGTGGGACACAAAGGTGCCCATAGATGAAGAAACATCCTCTTATCAGATTTACTCTCATGCGGCCATTCTTTTCCCAGAATCTCTAAGCTGTCCAATTTGTCTTGTCCATTGTCCATCTGGAGCTGATTTTTAGACGATGTCTTGCAGTGAGTTTTACCTCCGCTGGGAGACTAAGGCTTCCAGCTTTTACATTGATCGGGTGGCGGGATTGTGTGAGATTAGAGGTCATAAAGCTGGATCAAATCGAAAAACCTCTTTAATTATTAAAGACAGGCGTGAGTCATTCTCCCCGCAGCAGAGTTTAAAGTCTTGGACAGCATGGAGAAAATCATCATGAAGCAAACAACGATGGTGTCACGAGTCTTTAGACGTTGTGCCATGGTGGGGGTTTAATTAAAAATGTTTTTTATTATTATTATTATTCATGAAAATAAATACATTAAGTTTCGGTTCATTATTGTGATGCGCGCTCCAGAAAGGAGACGGAGACGGCAGAAAGTGCTTATTTGTTTTCTTTATTGTACAAAAATACAACGTTTTGTTGTTACTCTTATTCGTAGTATGACCAAAAGTTGTCTCCGCTGTTGTGAGAAAAACAACAATAAAAAAAAAAAAAACAAGTAAACATGCTGGCTCATTTGTCAAATGCTAATTTAACAGTTAAAGTCCATTTCTGATTTTGTTGTTTAAACAATGCTTGTTACATATATTTTAAATCTTTTTTTTTTAGATATTTCATATAGTCTATTGGTGAAGTAGCATAGCTAAACATTTTTTTTTCGTAACGTTCATTATGTGATACATAGAGAATGTTTAATATTTGTAAATCTTCAGACTCCCAGCCTTTTGTGCTATCTTCTTTCAAGACTTAATTAAACCACCTCAAAACCCTCATAATTTGCACCCTATTTAAATTAGTTTTGAAACTTAAGCTCTAGTTATTGTTCCTCTCACATTTGTCTAATTAATTCTGGTTGAGCCTGAAAGAATACAAACTTGAGCTGAAATTGAAGAACATTTTAATTTATCTACATGAGTCGTATATGAAGCATGAAGATTTATCATAAAGACCTTCGTCTGAAAGGAAATTAAGGTTTCGTTTTTTATCTGAGCTAATTAGGCTGAATCGCATAGAAATTAAAATTCAAAACAAGTGTGGTGCTGACTGGGATGAAAACTACTCTTTCTAGCATGATGTCTGTGAGCTGTTGTTGTGTTTGAGTTGTTCAGGGTGAATCGTGTCAACACGGGTTAGCCGCTCAGACCTCACTGTCACTCTCTGTTTTGAATACGGAGATGAATAATGAAGCAGAACTACGACTGTCATATGAAAAAACCCACCAACCCTTGTTGCGTTTCCTTTGTGCATGTGTCCGAATCAGTGAGAAATTATTCCAAGCACGTTTTTATGCTTCAGAATACCATCCAATTCCATTTCCATTTCTGAGAGGTCCACTAAATGTGGTGAGCATCATTAAATCAGGGTTGAATTATAACTAAAATTCAGTTATTCACTATCTTATTAATTAAAAGACTTGGCTGAAGATCAGTGGTTTGAAATTGAAATGATGGCTAATGCACAAAAACATGTTAAGCTGTGGTCCTCAAGCAAGCAATGAATGTTCAAATCCTGCCTGAATCCATGCACTATTGTATTAAAGTGAAAAACTCACAAAGTGACCATTAATCTGGCATTTCTTTAATATGACATATTTTAATATATATTATATCTTTGGAACGGTGTGTACTGATGAATTGTTTACAATAAGTCTAAAAATATGCATTAAGAATTTTTTTTTTTTTTTACAAAAAAATCTGATTATAATTGTCCTTTTTTTCTCATCTAAGCAAAATAACCAATGGACCATGATATTTATTATATTATGAGTAGTGTGCAAACGAAAAGGTTGATGGGCGCCATTGACCTCCATATCTTCTTTTCCTCCCATACTATGGAAGTCAATGGGGCCCATCAACCTTTTGTTTACCCATATTCTTCAAAATATGGTTTGGGTGAACTATCCCTTCAGTAAGTCAGTTTACACATGTAACAGTCCTGTTTATCCTTCTCGCACAGCTTTCTCTGCTCACTTTCGGGTGTGTGAGCCTTACTTCGACCACAAGGAGCGCTACCACTTTGGATTCCACTGTCCCCGTCTCTCGGACAACAAGACGTACATGTTCTGCTGTCACCATAACAACACAGCCTTCAAGTACTGCTGCAACGAGACCGAGTTCCAAACAGTCATGCAGGTCAACCTGACCACCTCACCGGACGGCTACGCTCACAAGTGAGTTAACAACAAGAAACATGGTGTTGACTCCAGATTATTATACTAGGGAAAAGATGCACCAAGTAATTTTTATCTTATGATTCAATACAGTGATCCTGGATCTTGTGTTGACACTAACAGTCTGCACAGTAAAATCCACAGAGTTAAATCAACATTTGGTCCCTCTCTGAATAGTGTTAAAATAACACTGAAGCAGAGTTAAAGTTAATGAGATAATTAAGCTATTAATTAAGGGATGATTGAACATTAATGATGAACACCTGCTGTTAACAAGCAGAATAACTGAAGAAAAGAGAAACACAAGAACTGATTCAAAAGATCTGATTTACTTATTACTAACCATATTGACTTTATTTCTGTCACGTCTAAATAATTTCTTATTGAGAATTAACAGAGGTTTAAATGTTGGTGTTTTATTGGTCAATAAATTATGCCACCATCGTGGTGGTCGGGGTTTGTTTTAGTTGGGCTCTTGACCTTTTTATGTTTTTTAAAATAATTTGCGTTTGAGCAATTGCAATAGTGTTTCACAGCAAACACTTGTGCATTGCCGAATCAAAAGACTAAAGGAGCAGATCCTTTCTATGTTAGATTTTTCTCTGCAATAATGCATATGTTGTTGTAAAGCAGTGAAGTCAGTGCTTATATGCTGATATAGTCATTGTGAGATGGCCTGATTGTATCCAAAGCAACTGATCATATGTTTAATCATTTGTACATTTTGGCTTTGCATTAGCAACCCTGTGAAATGCCACCATCGCCACCATTATTTCTGTCACATGTCACACATCATCCTCGAAACAAAAGATTCGTAAAGCTTCAAAGCTTCATGAAGCAGTGTTTTGAAATCGCCCATCACTAGATGGTAATTCATGACACAATTTTCATTTTTGGGTGCACTGTAAAAAAAAATCCCAGTAAAATTTACGGTAAAAAAACGGCAGCTGTGGTTGCCAGAACTTTACCGTAAAAAATACAGTAGCAACGTAAAAAAAAATCTGTTAAATTTACGGTAAAATAACGTATTTGATTAACTGATATAATGTTAATTTACCAACCTAATGAAGTACTAATATCTGTTTTGTACCTTTATAATACACTGACAGTCACCAAACACTGGTGATAAGAGTCACATGATGAATCAAAGTTCATCACAAGCAGCTTTTCCACAAGCTGAGGAGAACAACACTAACATATAGAAGGTGCACACAGTGTCATTCACACACACACTAAACACCATCATGGTAACATGCATGAAATTTTAAAAATGCAATAAACATTAATTTAACAACATTAGATGTAACATAAAACCCTAATGGAATGTCAATTTACGGTTTTTCACTGTAAATTTTACAATGAATTGTTATTTTTCACTTCCAAAAACTGTGAATTTAACGGTATTTTACCGTAAAATTACATTAAATGTACCGTTAGATCTATTACAGTTATTCACCGTATATAGTACGGAAACTTTCTGTAAACCAATTGACAGTTTTTCACCGCAGCATTTTTTACTGTTAAAATCACGGTAATTTTTTACAGTGTGAACTAACCCTTTAATTTGATTTGAAATTATGAAGTGTTATGTAAGATTAGATTAAATAAATAGCTACATAGAAAAAATCATTGTATGCACATCATTATCTGTAGCTGACATCAGTATGCACGATCAGAATCAAGTATTTCAACACTGCAATAATATTGGTTAATTTTTTTCCCCTGCCCCTACATCCTTGATTGCATCAGCAGGAAAGTAGTTTCAGAGGTGAAAGATTTCTTGAGAGAGTATAAAAGCTAAATTTGTTTTTTGGCCAGAGGTCACACCTGCTCTGTTTACTTTATGAAACACTATGAAACGCTTCCATTCTCATCAAAATATTAACTGAAAATATGAAGAGCTCTCAGATCAGCGTAACGGCCTCGCATCATCCCTCTGAGACGGTCTCATGACAGCTAATGATGTGGAAATGTCTCGGACCGTGGTGTGCTGCTGCGCTCTCAGGCAGACTGCAAGTTACTGAAAGGGCGGATGTCCTGATGGGAAGCCATTTCATTCTCATCTGTGGTCAGCAGGATGCAGCCAGTGATATTTACTGATGGCCTGAGGTGAAATCACCCTCACAGAGTCTCAGAAGCAGCCGAGACTTTGGACGTATAAAGCTTTGGCATATAAAGTCATAGATCTGAGTTATTGTGCATCTGGCTATTATGAGTCAAGGTTAGAATGAGATAATGCCACACCAGTGTCAACAACCCAAGATAAGTTTGTGCGATTATGGCCCAGAATAACAAAATTTGTGTTGTCATCAATATATAAAGAGTTCAGATGCAAGCCGCTAAATGTCACCTCCATCAAAAATGATATGCTCTCTGCACATATCTAGTATACGTTCATCAAATACTTTCTCTTCATATCTGCTAAATCCATGGTCAGCCCATTCAGAAATACTGGTTTGTTTGCAGAAACTGCTAAACGCCACTTCCCTACATGAGCAAAAGCCTCTAACTCCACAGATGAACCAATCGGAAGATGCAAATCAAGCCATATGATTTCAAGATGAATGACGGTGTGCGCGTATGAGTCGGCTTTCAATTGCCGAGCTGCAAGTTTTTATCATGTTTTGTCCATTGTTACAGTGACAATGACAAGATTTCGTGAGCGGCAAGTAAACACAACAGTGTTCCTTTTGCTGCTGTAAAACTGACAGAAACTGACTTTTTTTTTCCAAAGAGGTGGAATGGAGGTGAAAAAAGCACATATGGAATTTTGAAAAAATAGTCAAATTTGTTAAATACCAATGAATTGACTAAAGTGACATTTTTGAAAATAAGGCATTTCAATAACTGACTATTAATCTTTTTATTGTCATTAAAGTGAACCTAAACATAAGAGTCTGGTATATAATTATATATATATATATATATATATATATATATATATATATATATATATATATATGTATGCATGCATGTATGTATGTGTGTGTGTGTGTGTGTGTGTGTAATTTCACACCAATAGTGACACAATGGCCTGCACTGTTTGTCACAGAAAAAGTAAAACATTACAAATATAAATTGTCATATAGAAAATATTATTAATATTATTATTATTATTATTAACATATAAAATTAATAAATCACAATTCGGATCATAATAGCTTAAATTAATATTTCTTATAATTCTATTAATCATTTTAATATTTTTATATAATTAAACATTAGAATAATTTGTCATAGAAAAGATTTATTAGTAGTATCAAAAGTATCAAAAATCTATAAATCATAATAACCGCAACTCAAATCTTAATACTTAAAGGTGCTAAAGAGGTTTTATACATTTTTGCAATATTACTTGAAACTGTCTTTACTAACTGATAAAAGACTATTTATTAGGTGCACTGAAAGTAATAATATTAATATACATCATCTGTGCACGAGGTAGGGCCTTAAAAACATCAGCCAATCGTTTACGCGATGATTGGCCTCTGGCTTGTCAATCACTGCCGTGACGTTCCTTGTGAGAGACGTGCGCGGCTGCGCGCTCCAGTAACTTTCCACACTCCACAGGCGCCGCATGCAATGTTTTTGTCAGGAGACAGGAGTAACAACTGCAGATTATGAGTTACCTGCGGTGAGTCCGACATAATGAATCCAAAAAACATGACACAGCGAATGCCGGTGGTAAACACTCGTGTTCCAATACTCGTGCACGAGTTTTGGGAGGCGTTCCTTTGAAATGAGCTGTGAAGGAGGGGGTTGTTCTTACGCATGCGCTCATTTCAAAAACTCACTAACAGTCTTTGGATTCACAGTCAACGAAAAAGTCCTCTCTATCACCTTTAATATAATAATATTAATCATTTTAATATTGGTATATAAAATATTTTCACAGAAGAGGTCAAATATTCAAATATAATTTGCCATATAGAAAAGATTATTATTATTAATAAAATATCAAACATCTATCATTCAGAATAATCACAACTCAAATCATAATAGCTTAATTAAATTAATATGTAATATAATAATATCAATAATTTATATAAATATTTTGATTAAATACTGTTGCTTGTTTTTTGTTTGTTTGTTGTTTTTTTTATACTTGTGGGAAAATAGTGCAGGTCGTTTTGCATCAAATAATAGACAAGCCAATCACTTCAACAAAAACATTGTGACCCACTTTGATGTTCTTCCTCATAAATCTATTTTGGCAAAGGATGTCACCAGTTATTGCTGGTGAGTTACAACAATGCAAAAAAAAGTTATTTTCCTAACTAAACATCTGATAATAAACTGTTTTTTATTATTTGTTTCACATCAAATATAAAAGTGAGGTTCCAACTATCAAAATGTATTATATTGCAATCAATTTAAAATGTTAAAGCTAGCCAGTAATTCTTTTTAATATACTCGACAAATCCAGTTTCCCTCACAGTCGGGCGAGTGCTCATGTTGGACTCTGGGTACCAGCATCAAAGAGTTCTGATATCACACACACGGCATCTGTTCCCTTTGCTCCTGGCTCTAATAACACCATATATTATGGAGCCCTCAATATTGTCCCTGTCAGTTGTGGCCTTGTCTGACAGCACAAGGCCTGTGCTTCATCAAAAAAGTGGAAGTTTTGCTTTTAGTTTTCTTTTCGTCTGTGTATGGGATTTACTTCAGAAGGAACTGTAAAGTGGTTTATTAACACTAAATGCCTCATATAATGTTAATGAAGTTTGAATTTATTGAAGTACTTTAACTTTTATAAGACCACTAGTGCTGCTTAAGAGTTTCCATCTACTCCTCAAGGCTTTTTGATACTGTATGTCGTAAAAATGCTTGTTTATGACCACATTAAACATTAAATGTATCTACTTTTTCCCTTTTTTCTCTGTCGCAGCAATTACTCTGCATTAATCGGCGTGTGGATCTATGGGTTCTTCGTTATGGTGCTGCTAGCACTTGATTTTCTCTATTACTCAGCCATGAACTATGAGGTGTGCCGGGTTTATCTGGAAAAGTGCGGCCTGGGGGGCCGCTGGCTGAAACAGGCCCGCGGTCAGTGGCACGGCGACGGACAGGAGGAAAGGGATGGGCGGCCTGCTCAACCCTCATCACAACCTCAAGAGACACATCAACATGGCTGCAGTCAGGCCAGACACAGCCTGACAGGAGACGCACAGAGTCCGACACAAACCACACACAATACGACAACGGCCTGGTGAGTGAAACTAACCGTACTTTGATTTAGTTCTAGTGACTACTAGAATAGATTTTCTATTGTCTCTAAAATAAAAACTATTAGAATGGATTTTCTATGGTCGCAAGTTATCAGCATAGTTCTACAAATCAATGTTTCATAGTTTCAACGAACATTCACAAACAGCAACGCAAAGTTGTGTGGTTGGAACGACAGCTCTCATCCTGTGGATAGAAGCATTGTTTCATGTTTGCATGACATGTGGACTTCATAAATCCTTATCTTGAAGTAAAATAAGCATTCAGTACAATCAATATCTTTTATTTCAAATATATTATATATATATATATAATTTCCGTCTTTTAGTTTGTCAAAAGATTTACTAACAGCTTGTGCCAGCGCAAACCCTCTTTTGACGTCAAAAACTACAGTTAGGATTTACTAAAGACATGCAGTGAAAAGGCATGGACACAGTTATTTTTGCGGCTGACCTTATATTGAATATGCATTTGTAGGAATTTCCCTTTCAGATGCAAAATTTATGAGAGGAGAATATTCAAATGAATCATGCTAGGTGATTTACTAAGGTTTGTGCTAGTCCGTTTACTGGAATTTGTGCCATTATTTACAGCGCAAATAAGCTTGTCTTAAACCAGACGCTAATTTGCGCTGCTCTTAGTAGATTGCGTTGATCATTATGGAAATAATCTGGCTGCATCCATGTTCTTTAATTTGCCCGTCGTCAGTAGATCACGTGCAGAACTTTCCATTCTCATCTGCGCTTTTTTGGAATTGCGTTCTCACGCTAATTTGCCGTTTAGTAAATCTGGCCTTTAATTTTTGAAGAGTGCACATGTGCGTACGTGCTCTAGTAAATATAGAAATTTATAGCAAAACATCCTGGATTTAATTCGATCTCAAGCGGATTAATTTGAAGAAGTTATGCATGATATCATTAACCAATGTGGTTGAACGACAAACGACTATAATACAGTTTTGGGAAACAGTCGTGACTTGCTAGTTGATTTCTTTAACGATGCATCGTACTATGGTAGTTAAGCAGCGAGTTACGTTGTTGTATGGGAAACGTTTAGTTCTGATAGCAATGTGCTCTGATTGGTCAACTGGTACACCATATTGTGATTGGTTTACCACTTCGAGCGTGTTTCATAAATGTCACGCCCCTACCATAACCGCAAGTTTCAGCTTCTAAACACTAACAATGTAGAAGAACAAGCGGATCAACCAGAACCAGCTTTGCAAGCACAACTTGAACAGGATGTTTCACATTGGTACGTTTTTATTTTGTAATTCTCTTATACATTTCAGCGTCTCTTGGACATGGTGACAACACACTACTAACGCCCCTATATTTTGCATATGTGTATGCATATTTAAATGAGGGATACTGTGACGTGTTTGTAAACTCGAGACTACAATTAAAGCATTTCAAGGAGTTCAGAATCAGTGTGCGCTGATATAGAGAATAACTCCCTTTGGAATGACTTTGTAATTTTGCAGACCTTTTTTATGCTCAAACAGCAACATCACACACTAAAGAAAGTTGAAAACACATAGGTCCTCTTTAAAAAAGGCAAAAATCTTGGTTACAGTGAGACATTTACAAACGTAGTGAATGGGGAAATTACTTAATAGTATTGTCACAAAATAAACAATAGGCATATTAACATGATTTCAATGTGAAAAATAATTGCTTACTAATCCAAACCTCCCTAAGAATCCAGATTTACATGACAACACAATGATATAAAGCCTAACACCCTTAAAAACTATTTAAACCTCAAATAATGCACAATTTATGAGAAAATGTGGGTCCTATAATTTTTTAATGAAAGACACCACAGGTAAAGACACTAAAAAAATGTAAATAGATATCACCATACTTCCCAAGTTGGATGGTTAATATTATGTTTAACTATGCAAATTAATTTATCTAATTAAATATGCAATAATTTGCATTCATTTTCAAAACAGAAATCTGAACATTGGCTGAAGCCAGGTTATAAATTATTGTTTCATTTTGTTGACATATTAGAGTCAAAGGTTTTTACAGACGGCATTTTTGATCTCTTTTTACTCCATAAATCAGAAAATACTGTCAACAACAGTATTTTATTTTAGGAATAAAATGTATAAAATCAGGCAAATGCTAAATGAAGAAACCCCTCTGTAAAAACCTTCAGAATATAGATAGGAAAAAAATGTAAATTTTAGTGTAAGTGCTGCTGAAGTCTAGTTTTCTGAGGGGGGGAAAAAAACTCATTTTGAGAAAAAGGCCTTTAAAGATGTGTATTGCATTTGAAACCTACAGATGCAAATACATAAAATGTAATAAAATAAACACTTCAATGTTAAAACAAACTATTTTGGATGTTTTCGGTCCACCAGTCTGACAGAAGACATGTTATGAAAGCAAAATAGCCCAAAACCTCAGAAATTACTGGTGCATGAAAATGAATGGTTTTGCCTGTAGTGTCTTACTTTGAAATCTCCAAAAATCTGCATCATTCACCTCATTGTAACCACTTTTTTTGACAAGCCAAAATTATTAGTGGATTGAGCTTAATTTGTACTGATCTTAAACACATTCTTTCATTACTCTCACAAACTAAGATCCTCACTAGAGGATTTTACTCACGCTCTCATGTCTCTCATGCGAGGCAGCGCGTGGTTACACATATTTGGCCATGAACCAGATGCATCATCATCATCCCAAGCTACAGATCCAACACTTTAAAAATACCTTTTCTACACAAACACCAGATTCGTTCTAGCAGAACTAGGTCACAATCAAGAATCATTTTTCTGTTAGCTAGAACGCTGTCCTTGATTGTGACATATCCAGGTCAAGAACGTTAAAAAGTAAACAAAACTTCACTACAAACTCTTGAAAATGAAAAAAATAAAGAGCTTCTGTTGTTGAGGAAACTTCAATTCAGAAGGTTTTGTCTAGATCTTATAAGCGTGATATTTACATGTTTGTTTTTAATTGATTGTTACGAGTTTTGGGTCATATTGATTGAAGCTTTAACGTTCTTATTTGCATATTCATCATGAATTATCACTTCAGTAATAGCGTTTTGCTGCTGTGCGACATTTTGACGGTTTCCCTCGGATGCTGAAACTATACAATGACTGAAAGTTACAAAGATCATGAATATTTAATAAGGTGAGCACTGAGGTGGCGAATGATTGGTTGTCTGTCACTAAACAAATCTAAATGTTTTTTTTTTCATAATATGATATAGACACAATATATTTTTGCAATTGGAATTCATAACCCAG
Organism: Culter alburnus; assembly: GCA_028476615.1. Lineage (NCBI taxonomy): Eukaryota > Metazoa > Chordata > Actinopteri > Cypriniformes > Xenocyprididae > Culter > Culter alburnus. The sequence continues at coordinate 1,069,671 of JAOTNS010001200.1, read as the reverse complement.
AATTAAAACCAGATTTCAATTTATATTATAGGGTTAAAAAGGCATTTTAGGGACATAATTTGTGGACAAAATTAGTTCAAACATTCTTCAAAATATCTTCTTTTGTGTTCCACGGATGAAAGAAAGCCATACAGGTTTGGAACGACATGAGTAAAAGATGAATTATGCCTTTGACAAGTCTTTTAGTGTCTCAAACACAACTCTTGAACATCTTTCAAGTATTTGATCGAACGAACCTCGCTAACTCTGTGAAATCCAGCGACTAGTCCGTGGGCGTGCTGTCTGAGGTCGAGAGGAACGCATACACACTCTATTCTCTTACAGTTCACAAAAGCGTGTCAGCAAGACACTGTAGCCGTGTTAGTGTGAGTGAATACCCGTCTAATTAAGCCTGTTGTTTGTGCCGAACCCTCTCATTAACAATCACAAGAGTCTCTGAAAGCTTCAACCTCCGAGCGGAGACTTTGAATCTCTGCCGCAAGACAGATGAGGGAGATGAGCATGTCACTGAGATTTCATGTGTGAGCTTTACAACAGGCACGACTCCAAAAATCTGAGTTTAAATAATCATGACATCTGACAAACAACAAGACCTTTTTTTTAGTCACTTTTTTTTTAGCCCGCCCACAGAGAAATCTCATTGGTCAAAAACTCAGTCCATATAGCTGTATTGTCATCAAATATGTTTCGATGAGATTGGCTTGCAAAAATAGCATGTCATATGAGGGCTCAGAGTTGGATGGTCGAGGTCTTTAATGCCCCTTCCCCAAGAGCATTGTGGGAATTTTACTGAATTGGGCCCAGCTCAGAGGAGAACATCTGTTAGAGAGAGAAAAATAAAGATAAAGACAACCACAAATGGAGGTCCCTGACCAAAATAGACCTAAGTGAATTCAATTACTGCTCACGGTCTATTCATAAAGCCTTTTATATGGGTCAGCTCATTCTCTGCCCGTTTACTGTGTTTATTTGAGGGCTACGTGCAGTTTCCCTCCTGCTGGCCTGAGAAAACACTGCCAGGGTCTTTAAATGGCATCGGATTCTTATATTGTGTGATCTGGAGAGGGGCAGAGGCCTGGGGGAATGATGGGGGATGATCTTGTGTGTTCGCTTTGCAACATCTGGTTTGACTGACGTGTCGTGCATGGGAATTAGCTTTAAAAGGCTATAAACAGGACACATTTTATTAAGAGCCATATTTCAGTGGCCCCTTAAGACACATTGATGGTTTAAGCGATTAGATCCTGGTTGCTCAGCATGCCAGATTGATGGTTTTTGGACGTAGTCAAACACAAGAGAAAACATTTATTGCTAGGTTGTTCATTATTGCTTTTAGGACATTGCTGAAATCTCTTCTGAATCTTTAGATGGCACATGTGGGATTACAGCGGTCTTTTGTCTTTGCTTCTCAGATGTTCCTCAAGAGAAAGTGTCTCCATTCACCTTCAGTTTAATCTTACTGTTGTCAGTGAGAAACAACTGAGATTTAAAAGAGTTTTTAAAGTAGGGTTGGGAGCCGAGACATAAAAAAAAAAAAATGTTGTTTCCACATGTGTGTTCTTCTGCTGACGGGGACAAAACACTGCAGTAAAATATGGTGAAATTGTTCCCCGTGTTATTATTTAGCACAACCTGTCCAAATTCCAAAAGCCAATAATTCTTGTGAATTGGTTCTTATAGAGCGGGACCGGTGAAGTCCAATTCCCAAGAGAATGACTCTTGTGAGCCGGTTCTTTTAAATGAATCACAAATAGAGTGCAGTCCGATTCCTGAGCTGATGACTCCATGTCAGTTATTTCTACTGAAACACAAACATACAGCAACTTAAAACTGAAAACTTATTATGCGTTTTGGCCATTCATTTACACAACAACACTGTTTTGGTGGCCTAAAAAAAACTAACGGAAACGGGTTTCAAAGTGGAAGTTTTTGAAAACTATACCGTTATCATCTCCGTGTTAACTGCAAAAACGCGAATCTGTGAAAACGGTGACGGCATTCACATACGTATTACGTGATTAGTCTATCCACCTTATTTTTCAATGTTGAGGCACATTTCTGTGAATGTGCTAGACTTCCGATTTATTAGCCATGGTAGGAAAGTAACGAGAAGAATATCAAAGTGTAGTAAACTGTAAAAATAATGCGGATAGGCATGCGTGAGGCAAGTTCTCTGTAAAAGAATGCATATGTGTGCAGGAGTGTAGTCTTTCTTTACAAAGTGACATCGCCAACTATTTGTATGGCATGCATAATACAGCTGACCTGGTTCTTTTGAGTGAATCACAAACATACATCGTGACCAGTGAAGTCTGATTCTTTACACAATGACTCTTATGAGCCAGTTCTTTTTAGCGAATCACAAACATACAGTGCGACCAGTGAAGTCTGATTCTCTACACAATGACTCTTATGAGCCAGTTCTTTTGAGTGAATCACAAACATACAGTGCGACCAGTGAAGTCTGATTCTTTACACAATGACTCTTATGAGCCAGTTCTTTTTAGCGAATCACAAACATACAGTGCGACCAGTGAAGTCCGATTCTCTACACGATGACTCTTATGAGCCAGTTTTTTAGCGAATCACAAACATACAGTGCCAGTGAAGTCTGATTCTTTACACAATGACTCTTATGAGCAGTTTTTTGAATCACAAACATACAGCGCGACCAGTGCAGTCCGGCGCTAATGAATCTTATGAGTCAGATCTTTTATTGAATCCCAAACACAGCTCAACCAGTTAGATTTGAATCTCGAGATAATGACTGTTTTGAGCAATGAAAAGTTTCTTAAATTGAACAGTAATTCATTTGTCCAAATTTATCCTGTATTATATATTGTACTTAAGGTTTTTGAGACCTAAATCACATAATACAATGTTTGGTTAGAGATACACATTATATCAGTGGTACTGCACAAAAATAAAAAGAATGAATTAAATGTTACCACATTTTATTGGTCCTTGTTTTGCATTATTAAAATGAATTGCAATTTTGTTTCCCAAATAATCCTTCCTCAAAGTCAATTGTTCAGGCACTGCAATTGTTCTATTCGTTACAATTCCCAAACCTATTTTGAAGAGGCGGTGATGTTGTGGTCTGTTTCACTGTATGGAGATGATAGTTCTGGGTTAATGTTGTGCTAATGTTAGCACTGGCTAACCTCTCCGTCTCCTGCTGCTCTGGGACTGATCTCCCAGCATGCTCTCTGCCCCGTTCTGGTCAGGGGTGCATATGTCTGTTTCACACCAGAGACATGGCCTGGATTCAGAGAAAGAACTGCGCTGCAGCACATGGTGTATTATTAGAGAATGTCTGCCAACTCACTGTCTCTCTCTCTTGTTCTGTGGGCAGATTTCTGTAAGAGCACACAGTGAAACCTGCACTTGTCATGTCCATGTGCTCCAAGAGCCGTACCAAACACAGGCCACATAGTGTGACATTTCTGCTGTCCACCTCTTCAGATACACGCACACACGAGGAGGTGATTTCAGTATGTTCTGCTAGTTACATAAAGAGACAAAGAGACATATTGCACTTGGACTATCTGATGCATATTGCACTCACTGCATTCACATTTTATTTTGCATTTGGCAGATGCCTTGCAGGTGTCCTTGAGCACAACTATATCTTGTTTTGTTGTACATGATGTCCAATTTCATATTTACTCACCTCTAAACATCATAGAAAAAGCAATAAAAACACTTTACATGTCAATCAGATGGACTCTTTTTCTCTAAATGACCAGTTCTTGGTCTGACAGCCAAAAGTCTGTCCATGTAAGACTAAGGTGTGTGTGACTTTATGTGTTTGCAATAAGGTGGTAATAAAATCAAGTCCGCCTCCAGTCAGGTGGCTTGTCTAGATTTTGCCCAATTAATCCAGAAACACAGTCCATATGGTAAGCTAATTATCTGTCAGATGGGTGATGCAGTGTCGCAGTAAACAAGAGGGCTTGAGCCGAAGATGCATTTTCACAGTATTATTAGCCACAGATTAAGCAGAGAACAAAAAGTCTACAAGTCATAAAAATAATGTATATATACACACTACCGGTCAAAACGTTTAGAATAATTACAATTTTAAAGGTGCCCTCAAATGAAAAATTGAATTTATCTTGGCATAGTCAAATAACAAGAGTTCAGTACATGGAAATGACATACAGTGAGTCTCAAACACCATTGTTTCCTCCTTCTTATATAAATCTCATTTGTTTAAAAGACCTCCGAAGAACAGGCGAATCTCAACATAACACCGACTGTTACGTAACAGTCGGGGTGTACGCCCCCAATATTTGCATATGACAGCCCATGTTCCCAACATTATGAAAGGCATTAGACAAGGGCAGCCAGTATTAACGTCTGGATCTGCACAGGTGAATCAACAGACTAGGTAAGCAAGCAAGAAAAACAGCGAAAAATGGCAGATGGAGCAATAATAACTGACATGATCCATGATATCATGATATTTTTAGTGATATTTGTAAATTGTCTTTCTAAATGTTTTGTTAGCATGTTGCTAATGTACTGTTAAATGTGGTTAAAGTTATCATTGTTTCTTACTGTATTCACGGAGACAAGAGCCATCGCTATTTTCATTTTTAAACACTTGCAGTCTGTGTAATGCATAAACACAACTTCATTCTTTATAAATCTCTCCAACAGTGTAGCATTAGCCGTTAGCCACAGAGCACAGCCTCAAATTCATTCAGAATAAATGTAAACAATATAACAGTATACAATACTCACAAAATCCGACGCATGCATGCCGCATGCATGACGAACACTTTGTAAAGATCCATTTGAGGGTTATATTAGCTGTGTAAACTTTGTTTATGCACTGTTCAAGGCAAGCGCGAGCTCCGTGGGCATGGAGCACGAGAATTAAAGGGCCAGTAGCCCTGAATCGGCTCATTTATAATGATGCCCCAAAATAGGCAGTTAAAAAAATGAATTAAAAAAAATCTATGGGGTATTTTGAGCTGAAACTTCACAGACACATTCAGGGGACACCTTAGACTTATATTACACCTTTTTAAAAAAAGTTCTAGGGCACCTTTAAAAAACAAATGATTTTGACTGCAAGACTGAATTTCTTTGATTAAAAACTACAGTAAAACAGTTATATTGTGAAATATTATTACAGTTTTATATGTGAATATATTTTCAAATCTAATTATTTTGGTGAATTTTGCCCTCAGTTGAAATCCCATAGGCTCCCCTCTCTGATCAGGGACATTTTTTATTATTGTTATTTTCAATGTTTTTGTTGCTTAATTGTTTGGATTTAAATAGGCAAATGCTTAAAAGTCTATGATTGGACCATTATTGCTGTGATTATTATGTTTCTAGCATGTTATTATTGATGGAGTGTGTAGCTTTTCATTTCTTAATCAACCATGTAGGAAGACCCATCATGGCCATATTCCAGGATGACAAAGCCAAGATTCATCAGGCTCAAATTGTGAAAGAATGGTTGTGAGGGAGCATGAAGAATCATTTTCACAGATGAATTGGCACCTCTGAGTCCAGACCTTAATTTCACTGAAAGTCTTTGGGTTGTGCTGGAGGAGACTTTACAGAGTGCTCACCTCTTGCATTGTCAATACAAGATCTTGACCAAAAATGTATGCAGCTCTTAATGGAAATAAATGTTGTGATGTTATTTCCATCAAGAGGTGCATCAATTTTTGATGAATCTTGGCCTTGTCATCCTGGAATATGGCCATGATACGTCTTCCTACATGGTTGTTTAAGAAATGAAAAGCTATACATTTCATGTTCCCACACAAATAACATGCTAGAAATCACAGCAATAATGGTCCAGACCAAAGTATTTGCCTATTTAAATCCAAACAGTGACTTTTTTTTTTTTTTTTGGCCGGGCAGTGTATATGCTCCAATTGGAACCTATAGATTTTATAAATTAGACTGTTTAATGTTTCTGGCACTTGCTAAATTATTTTGCTTCCAGTTTACTTCTAATCATTCTTTATGCTCCTTTTTTAACAGAGACCAACCAAATGTAAGGACCGACTGCTGGAGTCCCCCAGTGAGGAAGTGCATTATGGGAAATGTAGTACATGCCCCTGCCACATGGACCTACATATCACAGGTGCCTGTCTGCCCCAAATCTCACACAGCACAACTTTCAACCCCTTGACAAACCCAGAACCGCAACTCAGCTGGAAGCAGACAATTGGGGGGACGAGAGATTCTGAGGAGCGGCTTTACTGAGATTTGTGGAAGTACAGAAACAGACTTCAGACCGAACTGGACTTTGATGGACACAGAACTCAGCCAGGACATCTTTGGACCTATGTAGCCATTTTGTGAGTTCTTCTGGATTAAACTCTCTGTAACTGTGCGGTGTCGGTTTATTTATTCATTGTCAGGGAAAGCTAGGAGTGATGAATGAAGTCGTCAAAAGTCATTTGAAAGATTCAAGCACTCGTGACTCTGGAAGTTAAATTGCAGTAAATATCAAAACTCACATGTCGTGGGTGGTTCTGCAGTGAAGATGTGAAATGAAATAGTATGGTGAATGTTCGTTTTTGACTACTGTTGTGATTTGACATTTTCTCATTTGTAAGAATCAGTGAGGTAGCAAATTGTGTTAAATTAAGCTTTTTTATTCACCTTCATTTTTGTTTCATGCCCTGAAGAGTTCATTGTGTATGTTTGTCAGGTTGTTTTGAAGACTTTTGTTCAGTGGTACTCTATTGATATTGATCAGATGAGTTCATTTAGACTTTAGTTTTTGACTGAACCTCTGAAATGAAAACATTATTACATACTCCTTGAACATGACAATTCATTTTCAGAAAGGTCAGCAAAAATGATGGCCTTTGCTTGCCTTGGTTTTGCAAGGAAGCCGTTATCAGCTTCTCATGCCTGTTGAAATTTAGCTAAACTATAGATAGTTTCTTCATCAACATCCTTGCTTGCTCTAGAAGAGTATTACTGCCAGCCAATCGGATTTCAGGATTTCAGCTTATGGCATTCTCATCAACCAATCATTTTCCTCTGATTTTAGGGTTTGGTCAATGATTGTTTAATAGAAATGTTCCAAGACCAACAAAACATCTACTTGGATAATTTCCCAGATGTCCTTGAAATTTCAAGAGTTGGTATCAGTAGGTTGAGGTCTATAAAAAAGCTCTTGGTTCAGTCTTGGATTCTGCACCAAACAGGGACTACAGCACAACAGACAGCATGTTTTGAGCAATAAGTTTTGAAAATGTGTAATGGTGTTCAGTTTTTTCTCAGACAGCAGCCCAATTACACTTATACAGCAGAACCACAGCATCATGGCTGTGCTTCACCACCTTTGGATTGAGGTAATTGGTGGTTCAGAAACAAGCTCAAGGTGAAGGTGATCAGGTACGATTATGGGAAGGAGACGTGATCTCTGCTTTCAGCAGGTGTGAGTTTAATTATGGTGTCTGTTGGCAGGAGGATTGACTGTGATTCATCACGTCTATTCTAGAGCATATGGAAACTGCTGAAGATGTTTGGGCATTTCTAAGCCTGCACGAAATCACTGCCCACAGATTTATGCAAAATGCACTTGTCATTTACCAAACTTGCACCCTGGTGTGTTTGTTTACAAAAATGTTTCAGCTGAACTTTCAGCTCAGTTTGACATCTTTCAAAACAGATTTTTTAATTTTATTTTATTATTTTGTTTTGGCCACAATTAGTACAAATTCACAAAAATGTTTGAATATGCAGATTCTGTGTGGGCCTAGGCAATGCTAAGATGTTCAGGTCACGTATTTCACCTATAAAATCAAAAGGAAAAAATAAAGAAGTATTTTACATGAATAATCTGAAGCATATTAAGACTTAAACAGTTTTCATACTGAATGTTATTTTCGTGAAATTAAACACATTTTACCTTTAATTCGTCTTTACTGTAATGCATCTGTACATTTTGCTTTTGAGGATTAAGTACAATTATTACCAATGAATGATTCTAATTAAAATAGTCTTTTACTTCAATTATTAGAGTACAATATTAATTTAAAATAAGCATAAAAATGCTATCATGATGTTTTTTTTTAAAAATATATTTTAATAAAAAAAATGTGCATTACAGTAACAAGAATTATTTATTTTTTTTGTTGCATAATTTTCATAAACAATTAGGGTATGTTTACACGACAACGATATGCTTAAAATGAAGAAGTTTTTCCTTTGAGTTTTCCGCGTACAGATGACACCATTGTCAAAATGATCCCCATGAATCCATGAAAATGACTAAAAACGCTGTATTCTGCTGCCAGGCCAGTAGATGGCGATGATACACTAATGCGCATGTGCATGACATCATCGTTTTCACAGATTCTCATTTTTGTTGTTTACATGAAGACCGTTTTCAAATACTTGCACTTTGAAACCCGTTTTCAAAAGTTGTGTTTTCAGGCCACCAAAACGCCGTTGTCGTGCAAATGAGCGCCCAAAACGCATAAAAAGTTTTCCGTATGGTGTCGTGTAAACGGCCCCTAAAGGTCAAAATATAAGAACTCTAAATAGTGTTTTGTTTTCTTTAAGCAAAATATCCTTTCTTATTTTCCTTTTGATTTTATTTGCCATGTTTTGTGAAATTCACCCATGCTAATAAATGGCTAGAATCTAAGAAGAGTGCTATTTAAGAGTGCCACATCAAAATGCGTACTAATGGTGGCATTTGCTGATTGTTATTCACGCCAAATAATTTGACTGAACTCGTATCAGGGATCGGCAAGCAATGGGTGGGTTTTAAACAACCTGTTACCACCTTCCAGGAGTCATTCCTCGATCTTTAATCAACATGACGTGCTAGGAAACAAAGAAAGTCATCATGCCGTAATTGGATTCTTGCCACTATGGGAGCTCGAGTTTTGCTGTACGTGATTGAAACTGTCAAGTCACCGCTGGAAACCTGCTTCACGTACAATAAATTACAGTCTTTATCTAAAAAGTCTAATGTCATGCTCCAGTCTTTACATCAACATGAAAACAGTTGCCTTACTGTCAATCTTCACCTGTTCGTACGGCTTTCTGGCTTTTACCTTGCAACAGGTGGTTTGGTAAACACAGACAAACACGACTCTCATCATTGTTTCACAAGTGGGTACTATGTACAACGTAGCATTATGTTATACTTTGTCAAATTTGTAGGACACAGGAAAAAATAAACTTTTAGAAAGTTGAAATTTTGTTTATGTGTTGTTCTTACCACAGTTTATCTCCAGCAGTGACTCAGACTCTTTTTTGCCTTAGGCCTGAGATGATGAGACATCAGCAGGGGGTTTCAGTCATACATTGCTGGCGTCTGTATTCATTTAAACCATTCGCCACCTTCAATAACCGCCAGAAATCACCCCACCACTGCAGGTCATTAGCCGGTTGGGAGTAAACATAGAGGGCGAACTGGAGAGGGACGGATGTTTTGTGTCTCACAAGCCCATCTACCCATATAATCAGAGCGCTGTAGAGTTCTAGATGGGTGTCGTCTGGTCACTCAGCCGGGGTCATTACGTAGGCTGCTTTTTAAGTTGATAATGTGAGAATTTCCAGACATTCTGTCCGTCTGTCCAACCCACCTACATGTCTCTATTGCACTCTGCCTTCTTACCTCTCTCCATCCTACAGATTCCATTCATTTTTATGACTCTAACACCCACGGCAAGGGATAAGAAAGGCTGAAATATTGCGGTTATGATATGAATATAAACGAATAACAAATGGGCGTTAGGATGAAAAATGTCAGCCTCTTATATGTTTCCTGCTCTGTAACAGCAATGGTAAAAAATTACCCAAGGGCAATTCACCATTAAAACGCCATCAGAGCATCCATCCGCCTGCACCTCGAATCCCCCAGCCCATTTGCTGAAAGGAGACTCTCTTAAACCTTCCATAATGCTTTTGCCATTTAGATTAAATGGAAGTCATTCACTGTATCCAATTTGAGAGAACACACATTAAGGAAATTAAATTACGGGGGTGGATAGAGGGGTAGTCTGGGTAAGAGATGCCCAATACTGTTGACGACAATATGAGTTTCAGTTCTTCTAAAATTTAGAAATAATGTGATTGATTGTGCATTTGTCCACATTCTAATCAAACGTTTATCATTTAGCAATCTATTAGCATTTTAGTGCAAGTCATTTTTTATAGCTGCAACGAAACCGAATGACTGTTCTGAGGGAAAATGTATCGTCACGTGACATTTCGTTTACAAGCGGTTTTAATGACAATTCCGCGATTGAAACACTGATTAGGCGATTACACGAGAGTTTATGTTTCAGTAAGGTGTACGGGATCTTTCAACATACCTTCTGTTCTGATGTCCATTCATGTTTTTCGTTTCCAGTAGTAAAGATGAAGAGATGACTGGTTCACGCGCTACAGCGATCGGTCACATGACATTAAAGAGCGCCAAAATGAAATGTATTTTGTAATTCTTAATAAAATTTAGCTTTTTTGAGCTTTATAGCTAATCCTCCATTTTATATATATATATATATATATATATATATATATATATATATATAAGTTTTGCTCCAACAAAAGAATGGTTATAGCTACATGAACCACACACACAGTATAAAGTATATTAAAGAAAAAAATGGACATCGTTTCAGATATATGTACCACTTTTATTTGAAAACAAGCTGCAAGTCAGCAGAAAAATGCTGAGCGATACATTAAGTCTAATGCGCATCTGTTCAAAGGAAAAAAAAACATGGAAAGTGGAAGAGTGAAAAGGTGAAATTAAATTGAAGCTGTCAGCATCCAAACGCAATTTCCATGATGAGATGAGTGGCCATGTTCTCTCATTTCCGCTCTGAAGCCTCTTCAAATGGTTCAGAGACACTCTGTACAATTGCTTCAAATGTGTTCTAACACTCTGAGAGCCAAAGTAATCTTACAGTCAACTCTGTGCCTCTGAATGATTTTTAGTCAGAAGAAAGTCGCAAATTTACAGTTAATTTGATTAGAAAGACATTGGGGAAGGTTTTATTGAATTGAAAGGATGGGAGTGGTTATAATTAGACCTATTTGTGTTTGTGCCTCTTGAATAAGTAATACAGCACTTTCACAGTGGCTGGAACATCTTGGGAAACAATGTCTGTGAGAAACATGAGAAATTTGATTATTAGTGAATGAACAACCATGCTTCCTAATAAGATTTGAGTTACTTCACTCTTTAAAATAAGGGTATTTTCACAGCAATGCCGTAGAAGAACCATTTTTGGTTCCCCAAAGAACCTTTCAGTGCACATTTTTTTCTTAGTGTGCTAACATTTTAATAATAAAGGGAATAAAGGTTTAAAGAACCTTTTGAGCAATTGAAAGGTTCCATGAATGTTAAAGGTTCTTTATGGAACATCAATGCCAAAAAAAGAATCTTCATTTTTAAGAGTGTTGAGTGGTTTTGTTTAGGATGTGCACACTAGGCAGCTCACTAGTTCAGATAGTCTCAAAATAATTACCTTGAGGGTCTATGGATTGAACCGGAAACCCTCGGTCTATGAGGAGATCCAATGCAAGCGTCACATTATGGAGCTGCAGGTGAACAAAGAACAACGATAAAAAAATCAGAATCAGAAACAAACAACTAAATGCTGCAAACACTGCAAGTACTCTGGTAAACGTAAGATCATTAGTTTTGATTTCTGTCTTTTGCATTACCCTCAGGTTCTTAACCTGGCTTATGCTGCTGTGCTGTCATATCCACAGTCATCCTATAAGAGACGTTAATTATACGATGGCGAGACATCTCCTGGAGGTGCATGTTACGCTGATGTAAAATCCCATAAGCCTGGATTAAATTTTGCTTATTGTTGCAAACTGCAGCGAAGCTTGCTAACATCATGGTTCTCATGTCAATGCAAGAGCACAACTCGAAATGTTTTCTCACCATTTCTGAGCTCCCAACAGGACAAAGGAAGAAGTCGCACAGTGGAATGAAGAAGCCTTCCAACTGACCGATCAACAAGAGCAGGATCACTCCGTCTGCAAACTAACAAAATCACATTTTAAATCATTAACATATGAAACATGAATGTGAAATGTCAAAAACATGCCAATAATCATTTAATCAATTCAATTTTTTGTCAGCTTTTGCAGTCATCTTACTAGCTGTTGTTTTTTTCCAGTTTAATTACTTATGCCACATACAAAGATGTTAACCAATCATAACAGAGCATTTACTTAAAAAAAAAAAAAAAAACAGCCATTGATTTAGAAGGAAAATGGAAATTTTTAAAGGGGTCATGACACAAGAAATCAAATTTGCCTTGATCTTTTGACATATAAGAGGTCTTTGTACCATTTATTTAATCAAGCTCCAAAAACGGCTCGTTTTGATAATGCGGGATCTGTGATGTCACACGAGCAAACACATTTGCATATGACTACCTCCAGAGCAAGACATCGACGAATAGTTATACATCGTCTCACCATAGGCCCCGCCCACTGGCGTTCAGTCACTTAACAGCTGACATTTGCCTACACTGGATATGAGCGTCGCGTCAAAAGCAAATAGATCCCCTGTCGACAACAGGACAAATGGAAGAGTGAAAGAACGTTCGCTTTGACAGGTCGTTTGCATCTCTATACAGACTTCAGAATGATCCCGGATCCTGTCCGAAGATTATATGTTTGTTTGGAGCATTTTCTTTTGTAAACGAGGTGTTATGGAGAGATGAAGCAGCCAAATGTATTGGATCTGACAGTAGCTGCATCACAAATGTTAAATAAATGATTTTATAATGCTTTGTCTGTAAATGACAAAACACTTACTCGTTTGCAATAGAGAGTGGCCGTGGATACCAGGGTTACCAGGTGTTCACAACAAAACCGGTCAATCGCCCAAAACTAGTCCAATCGCATTTCAGGGGGGTCCCCCAGTAAAAATCGCATTCCGGGGGGGTAAAATCTGCATTTTTGGCTGGGTTCCCCAGGTAAAATTTGCATTCCAGAGGCTAAATATTATGTTATTTAGGGTTGCTTCAAACTGCAGACATGAAAAACAACCCGCGGCAACAGTGTTGCCCAATTCCGTGGGAAAACTGCAGACTTGGCAACACTGGTTGATACCGTTTCCTATGCAATGAAGTCAGCCAATCATAACAGTGGCCGTTTAGACAAGCTTTAAAGGTTGAAAATAATCATTTTTCTGCATATATATGTTTGTTTTTTTTTGTGCAAAAACTTTATTAACATTATAAGTAAACATCAAGGAATAAAATATTTGCATAGAATATTTGTCATGACCCCTTTAATATGAAACTAAATGACTTTTCAAGTAAACTTTGACAAACCGTATACACTACCATTCAAAGTTTGGGCTTGGATGATTTTTAAATGTTTTTGAAAGAAGTCTTTTATACTCACCAAGGCTGCATTTATTTTAATAAAAATACAGAAAAACAGTAATATTGTGAAACATTATTACAATTTATAATAACTGTTTTATTAAAGATTATAAATAATCTTTACTGTCAGTTTTGGTTGATTTAAAGCATCAGTTCACCAAAAAATGAAAATTCTGTCATTAATTACTCACCCTCATGCCGTTCCACACCCTTGTAAGACCTTCGTTCATCTTCAGAAGACAAATTAAGATATTTTTGATGAAATCCGATGGCTCAATGAGGCCTGCATTGACAGCAAGTTAATCAACACTTTCAATGTCCAGAAAGCTACTAAAGACATATTTAAAACAGTTCATGTGACTACAGTGGATCAACCTTAATGTTATGAAGTGACGAGAATACTTTTTGTGCGGCAAAAACCAAAAAAACTACTTTATTCAACAATGTCTAGTTATGGGCGATTTGAAAACACTGCTTCATGAAGCTTCGAAGCTTTACAAATCTTTTGTTTCGAATCAGTGGTTCAGAGCGCGTATCAAACTGCCAAAGTCACGCCCCCCAGTGGTGAACCATTGAAATTTCGAAACACTCATGACGTAACGAACGAGTAACCTTGTTTACTGAAATCACGTGACTTTGGAACCACCGATTCGAAACAAAAGATTCGTAAAGCTTCGAAGCTTCATGAAGCATCGTCCATCACTAATTGTTGCTTTTGTATCGAAGGTTTGTACATGAACTGTTTTAAATATGTCTTTAGTTGCTTTCTGAGCATTGAAAGTGTTAATTTTGTTGGCAATGAGAAGGTGTTACAGGCGTGGAATGACATGAGGGTGAATAATTAATGACAGAATTTTAATTTTTGGGTGAACTAACCCTTTAATTTGTCCTTGCTGAATAAAATTAAACAAATTTGAATGGTAGTGTAAGATCTCTAGAAAAAGCTGCATACCTGTTTGTCGACGTCGGTCACATTTAGTCCCAGAGATGACATGTTCTTATTCACAAAGTGCAAAATGGCCTGTAGGAAAGAAAACTTGATGAAGCTGTGAAAGATTTGGGTCAAAGGCTACAATTAGATATGTGTCGAACTGGATCTGAACCTTTTTCACGGTCTCAATTTTGTGAGCCTCCAGCTTGAAGAGCTCATCAATGGGACATTCCTCTGCAAAGACATTGCAAGAGAGAGATTAAGAAGCAAACGCTTTCTTCTTTATACGCCTCCGCTATCTGAAAGTTACTGATGCTTTATAAATATGGAAATGAAAAGGCTCAGAGTTCAGCCTCCGTTTGACTCACTGGTAGATTCTCTCTCAAGCTCTTCACCGGAATCACTGCGGAGACACAGAGCGGACCATGAAAACGCTGGTTTGTACATTGTCACTGAGTTTCAAAGTGATGTTAAACATGCTTAGTAGGGAAGGAGGTTCTTCACAGACCTTTGAAATGTGATGAATTCTGTCTGCTTATCTGCCTTGATGCCACTTTTTGTGACCTGTTTAACAAGTGAGATTTTAATGAATGCTGACAACGTGAACATTTAACATTTGTAATGTAATTTAACATCTCAGTAAATATTTTTAAAGTGAAATAATGTAAGTGTCGATTAAATTATGGATATTAGAATTTTATTGGTTAATATAATTTTTCCCTGGATGTGCAGCTTTCATTATACGACAAGGAAAAAAAAAATATTTTGATTAATTTTTTACTTTATATAATATGCATATTAATTTTTCAAATAATATTTAGTGATGAACTGTGAAAAATAATGAAAACAATAGTTTATTATAATATGCATATAGATTTTTTTGCAAATAGTATGCAATGATGAATTGTGAAAAAATATTAAATCAATTTTCAATACAATATGCATATTAATTTTTCAAATATACAAAGATGAATTGTAAAAAATGATGAAAACATTGTTCATTATATAATATGCATATTAATTTTTTAAGTAATATACACATTGATGAATTGTGGAAAAAAAATATGAAAACATTGTTAATTATAATATGCATATTAATTTTTCAAATAATATGCAGTGATGAATTGTGTACAATTATGAAAACATTGTTCATTATAATAAGTACATTAATTTTTTTAAATACTATACGTGATGAATTGTAAAAAAAATAATGAAAACATTTGTTCCTTATAACAATTATATTAATTTTCAAATAATATACAATGATGAATTTAAAAAAATGAAAATAATTGTTAATTATAATATGCATATTTTTTTTTTCAAATAATATGAAATGACAAATTATTAAAAATTAAGAATACAATTGTTTATCATAATATGCATTTTCATATTTTTTAATAATATGCAGTGATGAAAACTACTTTTTCTCATTATATGTATTAATATTTCAAATAATTAGTTGTATTCCAGAATATCATAGTGGACTCATTTTAGCATGTAAATGACCACCAAGAACATCTTAGCAGCCGCATAGCAACACCCTGGCAACCACCTATAGAACAGTAGTATTGAGGCAGTGTGTTTTGCACAACCCTCTTAAATATTCAGTGTTTTGGAAACATTTAGACACATTCAAGTAATTTCCATTAATCAATCACCTCACACTGGATGACCTCCACGCTGACGTTTACAGGCAGGACCAGATCGGGTTGGAAACGCCTCACAATAGCAACCAGAAGATGTAATGTAGACAACAGGTCCTTGCTGTGAATGACTGACAGATTGGAGTGGGAGAATGTTGGGCATGTGTTCATAAATATGTAAAAAGGTCATTGACAAGAGCTGATCTGATTGGCTCACGTTTAACGCTCCATTTAGCTGTTTCCTCATTAAGCTCTAAGGTCTCATTCAGGGCTGTCAGGATCACATCTAGTTTCCGTATCTGGACATCAGTACTCAACGCAATCTCCTCTACATGTAACTGAACACCTGCTAACCTGCCTGGGTTCAGAACATACACAAGACACCTGTCAACGTGCTTGTATGACAGATGTTTCACACATTTTACAAGAAACGTGTGATGTTACATCACTTTCATGACATTTAAGCATGTGAGATTCACTAAATAATGTGCATGTTCAGAATGTTCTTACGTAACAGGTGATGAAGGACGAGTCCG
The DNA here is from genome assembly GCA_028476615.1 of Culter alburnus. NCBI lineage: Eukaryota > Metazoa > Chordata > Actinopteri > Cypriniformes > Xenocyprididae > Culter > Culter alburnus. Next base: position 1,053,191 of record JAOTNS010001200.1, on the reverse strand, counting down.
TCATAGAGGTCTTCCTCCAGCGATCGCACCACAATGTGTTCAACTTTCAGGGTTTTGTTGATCCAGTCGACCAAAAACCTATCATAAAGCAACACAGAAAACCAAGATATTCACACACTCTCAGGAAATGATGCTCACATTGAGGTAGGGTTTGTAAGAACTCATCAATAAGTAGATGTTTTTGATAACTCAGCCACTATGCCACACCACCCTAAAAAGTTGATGTATCTCACCTCTTTAAGTTTGTTGAGTTTGGGGTCGCCTAAAGATGTCGGTTGAATGAATCTTCTCTCTGCTCCTTAAATCCCGCAATGAAACACATTATATGCCACATTTTAAGTCTCAGTATGTTTATTTGTCTTCAGCTGAATGGTAAGTCTGCCCTTCATAAAAGACTGTGAATGCATTCTAATTTAAATATTATACTTACTATATAGAAGATTAGGAGTAGCCTAGTGTGTTCTGAATCATAGTATGTTGAAAATAGCAAGCCAAATGTGTACAGTGAGCTCATTCTGATGTTTTTGCTATTGTACCCATAACCCTTTGCACTGTATACAGAAATGGGAGTTCAAGTTTGAGCGCATTGCATTGTGGGATATACTATTCGGTGCTGTGTGCTCTGGTTGTATACCGGTGACAAATTGGGTTCCCCCATGATAAATGCTGTTAAGAATTTGACCATTTATGTCTGTATTAATTAGCTTTTAGTTAGCATAGCCTGATAGCTTTTATACACGCTCATCATAGTGGATAGTTTAAACGCATTTGCACTTAACCTACATGTATTCACAATCATCTTTAATGTAATTATGTGTTAAATTAAGTGTTAAATGTCCAAATATTCCAAATAAAACAAATTAATGATGTTCAGTTATTCACTTAATAGGCTATTATAGTTATTACGTATTAATTACAGTTAATCAAGTATAAGAAATTACATTCAGTTGGTTTTATTATGCACTTTACGCATTTTCTTATTCATTATATAGTAAGATATATGGGTAGGCCTATTTTAAATTAATTCCATTCGTATATAGGGTAATCATTAATTGACAGCTTGGGGAGACCCGATTTCGATGGAGGACCCGATTTGTCTTGATACAGAGATGTAGAGGGGTATTCCAACCCGATGTCACGAAAATTTGTACGTACGAGGTGGCTAATTTGTATGAATTTCGTATGACCTCACTCATACAAATTCGTACGATGTTTGCTAAATTGTACAATATGTATTTGAAGAGTTCATATGAATTTGTACAAATGACCTACCCCTAACCCCGCCCCTAAGCCTACTCATCACTGGGGTTTAGACAAACCGTACGAATTAAGTCGCTTTCCACTACACACGACATTCGCATCCAATTGTCGCATTTCGCCCCCTAGCGGCAGTCGCACAGAGCTTTGAAATTGGTCGTGAAGCAACCATTACCCTTGGCTTATTCACCACAACTGAACGATTTTAATGAATGTAATGTTAATGCATGTAGTATAGTAGATTTTATAGAGCTAATCAATGTAAAAATTTATTTAATAATTATATATTTTTTTCTGACATGATTATTAATAACCACCATTTTACAGAAATGGTGTTTACAGAATAACATTAAAGTGTTAAAATATTGGTATTTCTAACTTTGCGCTCATAGTTTTGATTAAAAATACATCATATTCGGTCGGCCGGTTGCATACGGTCTAGTTGCAGAAGTTAAAATATTTCAAAGCATCCGAAGCTCAAATCAGATACAAAATTTCTGCATTCGCATATGATTGGAACTCAAGAGTATGAGGTCTCTGCGGAACAAAAGTGGGCGTTTCTGTATTTGTGGGTGTTTTCAAACTGGTGGGTGTTTAAATATCAAGCAATGAAAATGATCCCCTTCACCCGACCCCACTCCTAAACCTTACCCACACTCTAACATGGGCAAAGGTAACGCTCTCAAAAATGCCCCGCTGTTTATGGCCTCGCCCATCAATCATAAATGTCCTGCAGAGACCTGTACTTGGAAGTCCATGCGGCCCCGTACTACTCTCCATTGGAAATGAATGACTTCCGGTCCAACAGCTGTCGTTTGTCATGTGCAGTGGAAAGGCGGCTTTAGCCATCTCGTAAAATACGTACGAATTGGTCGTGAGATAGCGTTGGGTAGGTATTCCATGCATACTATAGAAAATTTGCAAGTTGTGCACATATATAGAGCTAGTAGGCCTAGGCTAAATAGTAGGCCTATGCTATTTGAAACATAGTGTGTGTTTTCCACCCAGAACATTCACTTCAGTGATGTCTGTCAAGTAGTATGAATGAACAATTAACATTTTAAAAAATACATGCAGCACCTTATTTAAGGTAATTAGCTTATTTAGCTAAATGCACCAAGAAGTAAGAGACATCAAGATGCAATTTCATTGTCCCAATGCAAATGTGGGGGTGATTTCGGGTTGATTGGGAAACATTTTGCCATTGAAATGACTGGGAAAAAAGTGTGCCAATCAACCTGAATTCACTCTGTAGCCAAAAGTTGTCCTTTCCCATTATTATTGAAGTACATAAGTGCATGATAGAAGAGTGTAAACTGTGTTGATGATGTGATTGTGCTCACCCTGAAGATTGCCGAATTCGTCCTTTTTCTCCTCAGCTCCATAGTCTGCCATTCTGTTTCAAAACATTGTTTTTGTCAAAAAGTGAACTTAATAATAGTTTTACTCAGCAGACATTTGATTTCTAGTGCTTCTGTTTGGGAAAAAAACAAGTGATGTTCGGGTTCTGTCTGCGTGTTTGTGTCCTGAGGGAATTTCAAGGACTTGATTCATCTCGAGGTTTTGTTTTCGAATGGACATTTTTATGGTTATGATGAAGTGCGGCGAACCGAAGCCGACTTCAAACGTCAAAACACAAGGACGGAGAATCTCCACAACACACAGCAGACGACTGCGGGAGTCTGCACTGATCTCGCGCTGAACGGAGGAGAACACACGGAGATTTCTGCCTTCCTGCATCATGCACGCCAGCCCACATTGACATAACACAGACTGACGGGGAAAACATAAACCTTTCTGACAACAAAAAAACATGCTGTGTAACTCGGAGACAAAGAAAGAGAGGGAGGAGAAAACAAGAAAGACGGAAAGAGAAAGAAACGAGATCTCTGTAAAGGAATAGTTCGTTCGAAAACTGTCATATTTACGGTCGTTTCAAACACATGTGATGTGTAACTTTCATGCAGCTCTTTCTGTCATGGTGACCATTCAAGCTCCAGAAAGATCATAAAAGCATTATAATTTTCATTTTTGAGTGAACTATTGCTTTGAATGTCTCAATTATTTCTCCTAGACAGCAAAATGAGTGCAAATGAAGACTTTTAGGCTGTTTGAGGCTTTCCTCCAGAGAAGAAAGAGTAAATTTACATCTCCTGTAGAGTTTCAGAAAAGATCTCCATAATGTGGTCAGATTTCAAAAAAGTATTATCTCAAATATTTCTTAAACAATTCCAAAATTATCTGGGATTTGCTATCCACATTCATTTTATATAGCTTTATAATGAATGTACACCAACAATTTTGTCCATTTTGTTTCTCCAAAACAATTCTGAGATAAAGGCGATACTTAAACCTAACAGAGAAATCCATAAGTCTGCTGAGCTATGAAAGAGCAATATCTGACCAATACAATCCAGCCCTGTTTCCTGTCAAAAGTTTCACCTCAGCTCTCGTCTGGAGAAATCTTTCTTCTATCAGTGTGGCAGCAGACGAAATGTCATCCAAACGGTCCCGTCACCTTCCTTACAAGAATCGATTTACTTCTACAACACACCGACCATCTTTCTAAATCATCTAAAAACAAAAACAAGAACTCAAATATGGGTGAGGCCTATAAACACCAGACAGGAAGTGGTAAGGCACCACTTCCTCCTTTTTTCTAGTTTGTACAGCACAAAACATGTTCTGAAACTGAAACACGTACCCTATAATAGACAGTACGGGAGGTCCAAACATGACATATGAGTCAGTAACTGACAGTAAGGCTTTTTAGTATACAACCAAACAGTGATCCAATGTTTCCTCTTTTCAAATAACACACTCCAGGTTTGTGAGCAACAATTGCATACATTTTCCTCTCTCTCTCTTTCTGTGACTGAGAGAACGCCTCCATTTGACTAGAAAAAACAGAGGTAATTTGGGCCGGAGGGTTACCATGGTTACCATCCCAATGAATTCCCCCATTAAACACAAGTTTGAATTCAGAACAAACAACTGAAAAAAGACCCTCAAAGGAGCATCTGAAAACAACAGGATTATTTAGATTCAGACTCTCCCATCTGTGGATCTGTTTACATTCGCATCATCCTGGGAAGTACATTCGTACTGGAAACTACGATTTACATATTCCCCCCAAAAAATGAGAGTGGTGTGTTAGGCATTTGCTAAGGTGTTCAGATTGGTTTGTTAGCATGTTGCTATGTGGTTCCTTAGGTGTTTTCAGTTGGTTGTTTGGATGTTGTGGTTCCTTACATGTTCTGAATGGATTTTAGTGAGTTACTATACAGTTGCCAAGGTAGTTTGAGTGCAATAACCACTCAGACCACATGTGATTACTTAGATGTTTTCTGTGGTTGATAAAGTATTCTGAATGGTTGCTAAAAGTTGCTATGCAGTTGGTAAAGTGCTCTGGGTGGTTGCTAGGGTGTTACTATGTGGTTTCTTGGGTGTTGTGGGTGGTTAGAAGAACTGCATGATTAATCGTTAAAGGATTGTGATCTTGATCTTTGTTTCCCCCAGACCTATTGCTAGCTGTGTTTCCATAGCGGTCTAAAGTACCAAGAAGATAGTCCAGTGACGTAGGACTGCGCGTAACTTTCCAGTTCCCGCTGGATTTCGTCCTCTGCATATAAGCCTAATAAAGCCTGAACCTCATCGTCAGTCCATAGGCCGTATTTTTAAACTCCATTGTTGATTCGAATAGCAAACATCTCTTGCTGCATGTACCGCAACAGACTTAAAAAACGTTGGTTGAAATAAAATGCTGCGTGGAGTCAACCAATCAAAATGCTGTGTGAACTCAACCAATCAGCATGTTTAGCGCCCAAGTCCCACCCCCGAAAGTTCCTGAACTTTGAAAAAGTACTACCTAGCAAGCAGGTACTTTCAGAGGGAGAATTTTTTACCCGGAACTTCATTTAGACCCTGGTTCATGCGGTCGAAACACACCAAGTACCACCCCTAAGTTCCTAGTTCCTGGGGAAAGTTCCTGTGGTGGAAACGTGGTTATAGACTGCAGCAATTAACATTTTGTCAGAAGCTCTAGTAAAATACACATTTTGTCTAGTTGTCTATTCAGAATCGATGGAGAATTGTAAACTGTATTTTAAACCAAAAAATCATGATTCTCTCAGTTTATCCAGACTGCAGCTCTAGTTGTCTCTAGTAAGACTCTATTATAATAATTCTATAAAAAGACATAATAAATCATTAATATCTCCAACACAAACACTGCGAGTTACACGTCAAACATTAATGTCTAACACTAGCGGTGTATCTGAAATCGCATACCGAGTAGGTACTACATTTGAATTTGAATTTACTTCGCAAATGTTAAAAAAGTACATTCTATATAGTATGAATATGGATAGTATGAATGAAATACATCCGCCATGTTGTTATGGTCACGTGACCTACCAGCATCAGTTGTGTGTTGCTTCACTGCCATTCATCACTGCGTTCCATTCGGAAGGGCTCATCCCTGTGCCCTAATCCCTTCAAAGGGTTTACCTTCCGGAGTGAGAGATTCGAAGGGATGAATTAAGGGTGTAGGGGTCAAAAAAACCTCTTCTTTTGGAGTGCACTTCTGCGTCATCTTAACGAGACAATCAAGGAAGCGCCTTTTTTTTTTTGTACGCTGGTTAACCCCCCAAAAAACACGCATTTTGTTTAACTTTATTTATTTATTTACGTTAAATATAATGTATATTGTGTCTATATTTGAAACATTTGAATGGACTGATAAAGGTAGCTGTTAAGTATTTTTGTTTTAGTACAATATCATTTTGACCATAATAATGTACCAAATCTAACTTGTATAAATAATACAGTCATATAGAAAAATACTATACATACAATTATAGGTAAAATCGAACTCCGAGCCCCCTGTACCCATTCTGTGATGTCAAACAACTTCCCTGTGCAAAGGATCATGGGGGCCCGAAGTGTCCATCAATTGTACCCTTCGAAATCCTTAATTCCTAAGGGCCCTTTGAAGTGGCCAGTTTTGAGCACTTCGGTTTGGAATGACCCTTCAATATGGCGGCCATGATTGTTTTCACTCCAAAGTGCCCTTCGGAGGGTGATATATCCCATTTGGAATGCACCGTGTAAGTCCCCTCCCTCATGGGATAGTAAAGTTTCCATCGAATGCACACTTCAAAATCTCTTCGGAAGTAGTAGGTCATCCGGGTACTTTTCACCTACTGTTTTTCGAATAGTTGCGTCCCAAATGATGTTCAATACACTATGTACTTAACTGTGTAGTGTATGAATTTTAAAAGGTTATTTTGTCATTCAACATCGGAGTCTGCTAGCCCCTCCCCCCTCCGCTACATAATTAAAGCGGAACTCAGTAAGATTTGCGAAGCTCCCCCTACAGGTTCCTTCAGTGAATCACACTGTCGTAAATACTCCAAGCGCAGCTCTGGACTACAACGACTACAACGCTCACCAGCGCAGTAGTTTTGCAAATACAGTACAAGAAAGAGGAGGTGGGTAATTTGCAAATACAGTACACTCGATTGAGGTGGGTAATTTTCGAAATTGTCTCATAATATATACATTGTTTTTGAATTACCGTAAAGCATTTTGTCACTCTCACGTGAACGTGAACATGAGGCGAGATTGTTTCGGGTCGGTGCAGCTCAACTTGCAAGTGCTGATTTTTGGCATAGACGTGCCAGAGGGGGTTAGTGCACACCTCAAACACACCACAAGTCAATTAACCATCGTAAGGACTTAGAAAACTATTTATGAAGGTAAAAAAAGTTACTTAGTTCTGCTTTAAAGCTGCGACAGTTGAGTGAATGAAGTGTCCGACATTCAACACTTCGTTTTTTCGGTTAATTAAACAAATCATCCAGGTATTTAAAGTGTACTTTTTCTATTTTGAATATACATTGTGAACACAAGTAGTGCATAAGTACACAATTTGGGATGCACCTTATGTATTTGCACATACTACTCATTTGGTGTACTTTTTTTTGCATACTATATAGTGGAGAAGTATTCAATTTCAGATGCAGCATAAGTATGAGCGATGACTTCGGTAAAGTTGGTTTTATATTCGCACATTCGGACTTCTGATAATTCAGACTTTCCAATAAATGTGCAATAATTAATGTTTGCGAATTTTAAGCAGCGACATGATATTGACAACCAACCATTGTCAACTTACAACATTTTTCACAGTCGATCAAAATAGGCATGTATTGTTTTAATGGCATATTTACTTGTGAATGTCCACTTAATGTCCAATGTAGTGTGATTAACAAGGCTATTGAATATGGATGTCCGAATGTGCGAATATAAAACAACTTTACCCAAGTTGAGCGATGTCACAGCAATAGCCAAGGACAACCATCCAATCAATTCCTGATTGACAAAAGTCTCATCCTACATTTTGTCTTGTTTGAGAAGCCGTTTCACTCGGATATATGTCACAACATGGAAGAAAAGACTATCACTACTTCTGTTTCATGCCTACTCCAAGCCTGTGTGAGACATGAAGGTGAAATATTTATATGTACCAAGGTTGTTAAGCATTAATAATTCTGTGTATGAAGACGTGATATGCAACTGCTTATTTTGATCAAAAAAAAACCTCTATTGGTCGCTCATAAAATCATTTTAAAGACCATCAAGATCCAATTCAGAGATGTCAAAATGAATTCATTCCAGCATGTAGAAAGCACTTGTTTATTTGAAATAATTACAGCATTTCTACTAAAATAATACACAGTGCAGGTTTATGAATCATTCCCAGACAAACAGTCATTCCGTGTGTAGTGCTTAAAGCAGTGGCAGGTAAGTCAAAATAAAATATTTTAATGAGCTGCTACACTGACGGATCATTAAGGCTGAATACATTAGATTCTGAGCATAAATAAGCTAAATTATACAAAATATTTCTTTCTTACATACAAAAGAAACACAAGGGATGTGTGAGCACAGAAGTCTTGGCATCAGTGAGGCACGACTGATCGCTTTCAGTGTTAGTCTGAGTTTTTGTAGTTTGTGAAAAGGTTATACAGCACCCTGAGAGTTGACTTCAGATTCAAGTTCACCACATCTGCAAGACACAAACAACAGAATTGCTGTTAAACAGACTGAGGCTTGAATATGTTAGCTGTCATTGTGAAAGAACAGAAAGGGAAGGTACAGTGTGTTGCATCTATTGAGGAACATCTCCATCTAGTGGATAATCTAGGTAACACCGTGAACCGGTTCAGATAATGAGCTAGTCTATTATGATAGCTGAAGGTTGTGTATTTAATGCTGATGTAACATTGCTGGCACTGATTTTTTTTTTGGTACCTTCTGGTCGAGCTTTGGGTTTCTGTAATCCACCATCCTGCATGAGCTCAAAAGCAAATGCGACATTATGTACCTACAAGACAGAAAAACAACTCTAGCAATTCTTTTCCATAGCTAGTAATTAATACAAACCAGTTTTTGAATGCTAGAAATAGAAATGCTCAGGTAATTTGTCAGTTTAATGCCATAGATTGGTTAGAAGTCCACATCAGATCCCATCAGACTTCATGAGTCCACAACAAACCATATCAGAACCGAATTAGACTTCTTGTCTCATGTGGACTCGTTGAGACTGATGCGGTCTGATATGGTGTGATGTCATCTGAAGAGTATTCATGAAATCTGATAAGGTCTGATATGGACTTGTTGAGGCTTATGTGGTCTGATATCATGTGATGTCGTTTGATGTATTCTGATGTGGATTCATGAAGTCTGACAGGTCTGATGCAGACCTCATCAAACCGCATCAGACCCTTCAGTCTAATCAAGCACCATAATACTTCATTAGACCCTAACAACAGAAGAAATCAGTCCTCTTTAGACCACATCAGACCTCAGCAGTCCACATTAGACCAGCCTACAGCACACTTACCTTTTGTTCGAAGCTTTCTGGCGTGAGGTAGAAGTTGTACAGGGGAACAAAGTAATTTTCCAACAGTCCCATCAGCAACACCAGATAGACACCATCTGCAAACTTCACACACACATCAAGAGGTTTAGAGAGACGGTTGTAATCTATGTGAGAGATAAACGGTTAGCTCACCCAAAAATTATCACATGATTTACTCACCCTCAAGCCATCTGAGGTGTACATGACTATCGTCTTTCAGACTAACACAATCAGAGATATATTTAAAAATATCCTTGCTCTTCCAAGCTTTATAATGGTAGTGGGGGAGGCATGTTTTGAAGCCAAAAAAAAATCGCATCCATCCATCATAAATATAATCCATACAGCTCCAGGGGGTTAATAAAGGCCTTCTGAAGCGAAGCGATGGGTTTTTGTAAGAAAAATATCCATATTTAAAACCTTATTAACTATAATAACTAGCTTCCGGTAGACAGACGTACACATCAATTTGTGGAGGAAGAGAAACCTCTGACCTGATGCATGACGTAATGACGAACGCAGAAGAGAAGTGGATAGAGCAAAACAAAACACCGGTCACAAATTAGAAGTCTAAAACAAAATTTTTTAAAGAGAAACGTCATATATATATAAGAGAAGAGGAGCTTGAGTTTGTTGCTCAGCCCTATTTGTTTGAACTGCGAGAGGCGTCTAAGATTATGATACTCCTACATCCTGCGTCATACATCAGGTCAGGGGTTGCTCATATTGCGCAAGTCGTTTTGCTCAGTATGTGTACGGTCATCCGCCGAAAGCTAGTTATTTGGATTTATAAAGTTTTAAATGTGGATATTTTCTTTTACAAAAACGCATCGCCTCGCTTCAGAAGAACTTTATTAACGTCCTTGAGCTGTATGGATTAGTTTTATAATGGATGGGGCTTCACAATCTGGCCCCCATTTTACTACCATTGTAAAGCTTGGAAGAGCAAGGATATTTTTAAATTTATCTCCGATTGTGTTCTTCTGAGACGATGGCCCGAGGGTGAGTAAATCCTGCAGGGGCGTAGTTACAACCCCCCCAATATTTCAACATGAAAATCACAGTAGATCTATACTAAAATATGTATAATTCATTTATTTTGTAACAATAATTTTGTTTATAATCGAATATGTTTGTCATAATAAATTAGTCAAAAAAATACCCCCCTCCATTGAACCAAAGACTATAGAATAACACAAGACGTGTCACTCGTATTGTTTTGAATGGGAGAAAGTGTAACGCACAATATGGCGGAATAAGTCCCGCCTTCTAAATAAGAGCCAATCGCCGACTGGTCATCGCGTCACTTCAGCGGCCGTTAGAATCACCGGTTTCTATAGAAACAGTCAGACGCGCGCCTCCGAAGAGATGCGCATTTAGGTCTGCGCATGCGCATTAGCTTGATCCAGCCTGAAAAACACAGAGGTTTTTGACCTGCGTGAAGTTGACCCCCACCCAACGCAAAACGTATGCAAAATAGTCTCAATCGTTTGTGCTGGTTTGTGCCGTAAAAATTTTCGTTTGTGCTGCTTTGGTTTTTTAGATATTAAAAGAATATTTATAGGTCATTCTGAGGTCACCCAGCCCCCCACATGTTCCAAATTCACCGAAAATAGTCTCAATCGTTTGTGCTTTGTTTGTGCTGCTTTCGATTTTAAAATATTAGACTTTGAATTATAGGCGATGACGTCACTCAGGCCCCCCTCATGCTCCAAATTCGCCCAAAATAGTCTCTTTTGTTTGTGCTCCCGTTTGTGCTGGTGAAATTTTCGTTTGTGCTGCTTCGGTTTTTAAAATATTAAAATAACTTTTATAGGTCATTCTCAGGTCACTCAGCCCCCACATGCTCCAAATTCGCCCAAAATAGTCTTTTGTTTGTGCTCCATTTGTGTGGTTTGTGCTGGTAAAAGTTTAGTTTGTGTTGCTTCGGGGTTTTTTTTTTTTTTTTTAAGATATGCCTGTTAAAATAATATTTATAAAATCTCAGGTCACTCAGCCCCCCACCCCACATAGGCTATGCTTCAAATTCACCCTAGATAGTCTCGTTTGTTTGTGTTCGTTTGTGCTGGTGAAATTTTCATTTGTGCTGCTTCGGTTTTTAAAATATTAAAAGAATTGGCAATTCATTCTGAGGTCTCTCAGCCCCCACATGCTCCAAATTCACCACAAACAGTTGCAATCGTTTGTGCCGATAAAAGTTTCATTTGTGCTGCCTCGCTTATAAATATTAGACATTGATTGCATTGAAATGAATGACACTGAACGGCTGTAAATGCAAATCGCATAAGAGCATATTATAGTGACTATTAGGCTATATACCAAAGCATAGACATTTAACAGAAATAGTAGGAGCAATGTGATTTCAAATTAAGTCTGTTTGCTTTCCTCCTTTTCAGTGAGCGCGTGTCAGAAACGGAAAGTTGTTGCATCAAAAAAGCTGCATCAGTCCGTGTAATTTCTTCAATTAATTAGCCTACGTCAAGAAAAAACGACTTATTTAATTGTCTAACTAAACCAAATCGAAAAAAAAAAAAAAGGCATTTGTTTAATTTGATTTTACTTTAAAATAAACAAAGACAAAAAAGAATTAAGCCTATATAAGACTTTTTTTTTTTTGTATTTTTGGTTTATGGGTTAAACAAATTAGTTTATGCTTTAAAATTCGTTTCAAATGTGTGGGTGGCCCCTAAAATACTCATTTTGGCTTTATGTGGTCTAAAACAACACTGAGGAAATTTTAATCTATTTGTATTTATTTTATTCTTAAAAGGCCTAAGTAAAACCTAATGATGCAACATGTTTCACTTGTTATTACAAGCAGTTATTTGTTTTGTTTTTTATTCTTATAAATAATAACATAATTTGTGTTTCATTGGAAAAAACTAAAATATCAGAAAACAATGGAAGGGATTGCGCCTGCATAAACTAATTTAAGTTAAACCCATAAACCAAAAATACAAAAAAAAAAAAAAAACTCTTAAGCTAATTTTTAATCTTATATAGGCTTAATTCTTTTTTTGTCTTTGTTTACTGTCAAGTAAAATCAAATGAAACGAATGCCTATATTTGTTTGTTTTTTTCGATTTGGTTTAGTTATACAATTAAATAAGTCGTTTTTTCTTGATGTAGGCTAATTAATTGAAGGAATTACACGGACTGATGCAGCTTTTTTGATGCAACAACCTTCCGTTTCTGACACGCGCTTGTCACTGAAAAGGAGGAAAGCAAACAGAGACTTAATTTGAAATCACATTGCTCCTACTATTTCTGTTAAATGTCTATGCTTTGGTATATAGCCTAATAGTCACTATAATATGCTCTAATGCGATTTGCATTTGCAGCCGTTCAGTGTCATTCATTTCAATGCAATCAATGTCTAATATTTATAAAGCGAGGCAGCACAAATGAAACTTTTATCGGCACAAACGATTGCGACTGTTTGTGGTGAATTTGGAGCATGTGGGGGGCTGAGTGACCTGAGAATGACCTATAAAAGTTATTTTAATATTTTAAAAACCGAAGCAGCACAAACGGAAATTTCACCAGCACAAACCAGCACAAATGGAGCACAAACAAAAGAGACTATTTTGGGCGAATTTGGAGCATGTGGGGGGCTGAGTGACGTCATCGCCTATAATTCAAAGTCTAATATTTTAAAATCGAAAGCAGCACAAACGAAACTTTTACCGGCACAAACCAGCACAAACGAAGCACAAACGATTGAGACTATTTTCGGTGAATTTGGAACATGTGGGGGGCTGGGTGACCTCAGAATGACCTGTAAATATTCTTTTAATATCTAAAAAACCAAAGCAGCACAAACAAAAAATTTTATGGCACAAACCAGCACAAATGATTGAGACTATTTTGCAGACGTTTTGCGTTGGGTGGGGGGCCAACTTCACGCAGGTGTTTCTTTGTCATGATTCGAGCGTTTAGAAACTAAATTTATGAGCCGGTTGTTGTTAGATTTCATTGGTGATTTCAAATATGAAATTTAATCATAAGGTTGGCGAACAGTTTTGGAGAATTTGATGTTTCCCCATTCAAAGAGATTGCATGACGCCCAGGATGCCCGAGAGGCGTTTCAAAGATGGCCGCCGAGTGAAATTGGCTTGTCTTAAAGGGACTTTGATTGAACCGATTGGTAACGCCCAACCAATGCGCATCGCACTTTCACCAACACAACGCGAGTGGAGCTCTACTGTTTGAATGAAAGAGAGCGGGTAGCACCAAAAATGAAGAGAACCGCTGCCCAGCCGACTATAACTTATGTTCAAAGAGGGACGTTAAAAAGAATAAAGCATGTAGCCTACTGAGAAGGAGGTATGAAAACATTGTAATAGCTAAGTACACTCCACATATATTTTAGCTAGCTAATCCATTGCAATTTAGCCATAACTATCAGTGTAACTGTAACCAATTACTAAAACAGCCATCTATTTTGTTACTTCATTTTTCAATAGCGTCTTATCAATGACAAAAGTATTCAAATCGGTGTTTGTTTTCTTCCTTAATTAATCTGACTTTTGAACGAATTGGCTGAATGAACGATTTAAGTAGCTCACTCATTAAAACGTCGAATCGCTGCCACCTACTGGCGGTTTCAATATTTAACATAATTTATTTCTTTTTAGAATCACAGTTATGTTAAATTTGATGAATGGTTATACATAAATTCCATAAAGTTATGACAGATAGATAGATAGATAGATAGAGAAGAAATAAATTATCCAATAACGCTACACATAAAACAACAGGCAGCATACCAACGCTCAACCCCCCCAATGTTGAAACCAAATCTACGCCCTTGAAATCCTGGCATAATTTTTGGTGTGAACTATCCCTTTAACAGATGATATTTATACCTGTGATTCCAGTTCCGTAACCTCCAGGTTCAGTTTGTTCAAGTGTTTATTCACAAATGTGATCAGCGACTGAGAAAACAAACATTAAATGTTAATTTTGGATAATCAGCACCATCACACAGAACTTCTTGTCCCGTCCGGATTGGCTTCTTACCGTTTTCACTACGTTCAGTTTGTCAGGTGCGTGATCCAATAAGGTGTCAAAAGCATCACGTTCTGTAAATGACAATACAAAGAAACTTTTTGGGACTAATAAAATAGAAGACAGACAAACCATCAAAATTAAGCTAAAACCAGCTCCTGGTGTTATCTGATTATATGGTTTCTACCTCAGGTCAGGTCATTGCCACATTTAGCTGGTCTAGATGGTTTATTTTCACCTTGGTCAAGCAGATTAGAGCTTGTAAACCACCTTGAACCAGCTACAATGTGCAAAAAATAATAATTTGACCTCCTTAAACTGGTATGCCTTGGATTTTCCAGCAGGGTATTGATCCTTAAGGACAACATGAAAATATGTGAGAAAATGTGTATGAAAATACCCACCTGACCTTCCGATCATCATTCTGTTGGAAACAGTGAAAACAAAGTAAGCATCAGATCACACACTCAAATAAAAAAGTTTTTTTTTTTTCATGTTATAACCATCTTTCATCACTAGATGGCCACATTGAAGCTTACTCTGTTGTGGTACTTGTGAGTTGTTTGGTCACATGAGCAGTCTGCAGGATTCCCTCTTTTTTCTGAGACAAAAACAAACCTGTGTAATTAGGCTAAAGGCATTTGAAAGCATTTTCACACTTTACTGAAGTCGTCATACCTTGACCACGATCACCTGGACGGACACATGCTCAGGTAAGCGGATGGGAGCTGCGTAATACATGGCCAGCGCCAGCAGCAGGTACACGATGGACACCAGGTTCTTCGAGTGGATGGCTGAGGAAGAGACACAGACATAATCAACAATACCTTTCTTTATTTTTGTTAATGTATTTAAAGATGATCTAAATTGACCATTTTTTTTGATTAACTGTGCGTCTTTCAGCACTCACAGTCGACACTCCACTCTGTGTTCCACTCCAACGGTCTGAGAACTCCATTAACGGCTTCCAGAACCGTCTGCAGCTTCTGCTTCTGTCCAATCTCTGACTGCGTCACCTCCGCCACATTCAGCTTATAACCCGACAGCTTCTCTGAAGGAGGCGACAAACGTAAAACATCCTCACTAGTACCACACCGAAAACTTGTTACCATAACAAAATTCCAAAACAGCAGAGAATCATAAATGTAAAGTTCTTGTCTTGGTCTTACCAAACAGTTTTTGCAGGACCTGTCCATCATACAGATCTTCTTCAAGGTCTTTTACGATGATTCGGTCCTCCTCCAGTTCACTGTTGATCCAGTCAATGAGAACCTGAGAGAAAGAGTCAGTGAGTAGAATGGTAATTATGCAATGTCGGTGTGGCTTAGAAGCGTTGTGCCATAAATGATGGAAAATTCCATGGTGGGGAAAGAGTTAACTACATGTTAACATACAATATAATAATAAATACATACAATAATTAACTACATGTACTTACTATAGGGCTAGGGTTAAAGGGGACCTATTTTCCCCCTTTTTCACAAGATGTAATACAAGTCTCTGCTGCTCCCGGCCCCCTCTCCAGAAGGGGGCGGAGCTTTAACAGTTCGCGCTTCGGTTGCTCAGCAACAACAAAGCTGGAGAATCTCACGCAGCCAAAATGACGATTGTCACGATGCTCAGCCTTACATTGATTGGCCTCACCGTTACTGACAATCGTCATTTTGGCTGCGTGAGATTCTCCAGCTTTGTTGTTGTTGAGTAACCGAAGCGTGAGCTGTTAAAGCTCCGCCCTCTTCTGGAAAGGAGGCGGGAGCAGCAGCTCATTTGCATTTAAAGGGACACGCACAAAAATGATGTGTTTTTGCTCACACCCAAATAGGGGCAAATTTGACAAGCATGATCTGTGAAGTATTTGAGCTGAAATTCACAGTGGGGACACCAGAGACTTATATTACATCTTGTAAAGGGGGCATTATAGGTCCCCTTTAAAACAGCACTGGCTTGGGGTTTGAAGTAATAGCTAAAACTCTGCATGCTGTTTAAACAGACTTTAATCTCAAATTTACAGTCCCACTGGTGTTATTGTCTTTATCTTCAGAAGACGCAATCATCTGGATCAACATGCACATTACACAATTTCTATATCCTAATTATTGTTAATGTAATTCATTTTTCAGGAACTCATTGCTTCTACATTCAGTTAAACTGCTAACAGTGATTGTAAATTAATTGCCTAAATTATTACATTATTTGCTAACTGCATTCTTTAAATTGTAATGTTGACATGCATTCTCTGTAAAGCTGCTTTGAAATGATATGTATCGTGAAAAGCGCTATACAAAAAAATGAATGAATTGAATTGAATTGAATTGAATCTACCATTTCTGTTCTTCTCATTGCATAATCTATTCAGAGATGTTAGTGTAAACAGTCGGAAAATGTGTTTTCTACCTTCTGCAGGTCTTTGAAATTGAGGTCTTCTCTGGACGTGGGGTCTAGAATGGTCCTTTCTGCATTTTCCTCTGCAAAAATCAAAGATGAAAGTAGATCATAAACACAGTGTATTTGCAGACTATTATGTTGGACCATCCTCTAGAACTGTCTTGGGTGTGGATGAATTTCTCCAGCTGTGTGACTCAGGGTGAGTAAGAGACATGGAGGAAACGAGAAGTGTCCCCCACACCCAACACCACCACAAAATAGGGGGTTAGGAGTTCTTAGTAATGTATTGCTCAAGTGCCAGCTTTGTCTTAGAAGCTTTCTCCTGAAATTCTTAAATAGGAGAATAAAAACAGACACAAATGAGTCAATAGTGCTAAGGTAATTACATATTTTTGTAGGTCAAAACCTGGAAACAAGCATTTTAGCACTTCCGCTTCTATCGTCCTAATGACAATGGGCTTTTTGAATAGGTTGACATGTATGACTTAAAAAAATACAGCAAATAATACCCCAATAGTGATTTTTTTAAGCTTATACTCATTCATATACTTCATATACTCAGTCACTTGTACAGTCTCATTATGTTTATATTCGTGCTCTTGGAAACTATAATAACTCGATAATACTCGATAATACTATAATATCGATTCATTTGGCTAAATATCAGGTACAGTAGGGCCTACATGCTAATTTTTCTCAAAGAAACAAATCTCTCTCAACGAATGTTGTAAACATACAGGGAAACCTATCAGCTGGTAATATTATTAAAGGTTAAAATGAACAACTCATTCTTATACAATTAATATAATGCGTTTTTTATAATAATGTTATAATATTTTTTAATGATATAGGCCAAGAGTAAAAATATAATAAATATATAAAACAGTGCATGTATTTAGCAAAATGCTCCTCTCTTTAGTTAAATTTTTCTAGCTAACTAGCATGCTATATGGTCACTAAATGGCTTTATGTGACGTTGTTCACAAGCTGTTTTATTCACATCTTTCCATGGTTGTAACACTCACTGAACAATTACATGAGACATGAAACATAGTACATTTCAGTACTGTATCTTTCAACATACCTTCTGATGTTCATTCATGTTTATTTGGTGCTATAACTAGTAATAAAGAGGAAGACAGAGATCTGTTTGAATTTTGAACTCACACTAACACATACATACGAAAACCAGGAAGTAACCGTGCATATGCTTAAATGCGCGAGTCTCACGCTGAATGCATTGAGTGGGTTGGCAGCCCTGATGAAAGAATTGTTAGAAGCTTATGGTGGTGATGTTGAAGTCATGTGACCATGGTGTAGTTCACTTTAGATTTTTATTTCTGCCGATTGTATTTCAAAATACAAAAATTTTCAAAATACAAAAGTTGTGTTAATTTTTGATTATTATCATGATGAAGAAAAAAAAAATGTGTAAGCTCCAAAAACATTTGTTGATCTACAATAATCCAAAAGCCAGTGGAAAAGTCATATTGGGTTTTTGTTGGGGAAACCAGGCTTACAAAAATACGCCATTGCTGCAGCACTCTATTTCTCCATATTACATTGGGTTTGATGGATGAAAAGGAGCAATATGTTACCAAGCAGTGTGTCCTCTGGGAGCAGCTCCGGGCTGGCGTGCAGGAGGGGGGCGTTGATGGCGTTCTTACCCTCTTCATGAAGGTCACTCACTAAGGAGACAAAAAGAGAATAATAAAGCATCATAAGCACCATATTTTCTGGGACATGTTCCATGGTAATATTATAAAAGTACCTTGGAGTACCATGTAAACACCACAGTATATGAATACAGTAATAATATGGTAAATATCAAGGTACTATGGTACACAGTAAGGGTTTGTTTCAAGAAAATATCAACGGCTAATATAACGTAACTCTCTGCTGTTTCTAGATCAGTAGATCATTGCAGTCTTAATTAACTGATTAGTGTGCAGTAATTAATCAGCTGATTCATGAGTGACTCATTCTCTTCCTCCATCAGGTAATTACAGTTCATGTATAAAATGAGCAGTAACCGATATCTCGATCCTATGGAGAACAGCTTCAGTTTAGTGCACTTCCTCTCTACAACGGAAACAGAGTTCCTCCTGTATGAAACCACACTCACACTAACACATACATTACTGTTTGAATGTTTAGAGTCTAAAGAGAAGTTTTTTTTTTTTTAAAGAAAATAATAGTTTTATTCAGCAGGGATGCATTAAATGGATCAAATGTGTCTGTAAATTAAAAAAAAATGTATATTTCAATTAAAAGCTGTTCTTTTGAACTTTCTATACATCAAAGAATCCTGAAAAAAGTATGACATTTTCCACAAGAATATTAAGCAGGACAACTTGTTTTCAACATGTTTGAGCAGCAAATCAGCATATTAGAATGATTTCTGAAGGATCATGTGACACTGAAGACTGGAGTAATGATGCAGAAAATCCAGCTATGATCACAGAAATAAATTATATTTTAAAATATAGTAAAATAGAATTCAAATAATATTTCACAATATTACTATTTTACTACATTTTTGATTAAATAAATGCAGCCTTAGTAAGCTGAAGGGACTTTTAGGGAAGGTAGGGAACTTTAAAAAACTGAAACTCAACTTTTGAACAGTAGTGTACATGAAGATATTTGAGTATTTTAATACTGGCGAATGAGAGAAAAACCATAGATATGTATACATAGATGCCACATTCAACCACTCCAGACATGTCGGCGCCCCGACATATTGGAACGGTTAGCATGCCGTCAGCTTCTAGTTGTGAAACCACAGACATTTAAATTCCTGAAGAAATGGGATAACCTTTCTCAGGTGAGAATGTGTTTTTATATGTATTAACTCAATATTACAGGTTTTTACTATGGTATTTTTAATGTTTTTACTTTTACTATGGTAAATTTTTATTGTTGTGTTAGCTGACGCCTTCATCTTGTATTGTGCCAGTTTAGCAAAATCATCTGCTGAAGTCCATTGGAGATATAGATATTCACATGTCTGATTACGGTTGCAGACGCTCAGTCAACTTGCTCTCGAATGTTCACAAACTGGCTTTGACTGTTCTAATATTGCGGATGGCTTACGTATAGTGGCCCATAGAAACAGCTGCTAATGAGGCATCTATGTTTATATACTATGAGTAAAACAGTCTACTATAATTTATTCTGGTTTAGCATTGCCTGGCTAGCATGGTTAGCCCCTGGTGGTTGATGACGTAACTACACCATCTGGAGCCAAAAAAGCATCTTTCTCCACTGACAGTCGTGTTTTATGATAAAACAATTGTTTGCATGCATCGCTAATATTTCAATATATTTAGGTAGATATTTTCGCTGCTGGTAAATTCTTTTTAGAGGCTCTTAAAAGTGTGAAATGAACCTTTTGACATCGCAAATCATGAAGACAAATTCAAATCACATGTTTTCAGGAAGTCCTGTTCTGTGAAACTATCATTGAGAAGTTAGTACTTCAACTTAAAGTAATTGAAAATGAGAAGTGTTGCCTTTATTTTTTTCATATTTCAAGTTTCAGTCGTTTTATTTCACGTAATGAAAGTGTTAGCATTAGTTAATGATGATAACCCTGCATTGAGATGAATAGGACTGCTAACAGTTTTCCCATGCTGTCAACAGTACAGTGGGAAAAATGACTTTTAGGGTACATTTACATGACAACGATGTACTAAAAATTTCCTTTGCATTTTTCACGTATAGACGACAACGTTTCAAAACGATCCCCGTTCACACGGATCTACGAAAACGAATAAAAACGCTGTATTCTGCTGCCAGGCCAGTAGTTGGCAATGTCACTTTGTAAAGAAACACTATGTGCCTATAGACTGAACATGTAATATGCATGCGCATGACATCACCCTTTTCACAAACTTTTCGTAGTTTACAGTCTCGAAAACAGTATCGTTTTCAAAAATGTGCACTTTGAAACCTGTTTTCAAAAGTTTGAGTTTTCAGGCCCCAAAAATGGCGTTGTCTGTAAATGAACAAATTTAGTTGAAAATAGTGTCATGTAAACGGCCCCAAAGAGGACAGTAAGAGGCAAAAGCAAAACCATCAGCCATTCATGTGTTCAGCCCCCCATGTAAGCTCAGATAAACATTTGAGGTCCAAAGGGACAGTTTTGTGTTGGCAGTTCTTCATCTGCACTAGCCTATAGAGAGCACTGCATGCATCTCGCGCCCAATCTGCATTTCCTGCAAGATTACGCTTCTGTTTTCATCATAATCATGCATTTCTCCTCTGGGGCACCATGAAACATGCCTCATTTTCTTAGGATTACAGTTCCGTCCATGTTTCACGCACAGATAAAATCCTATAGGAAGAGACAGAGGCTAGCCAGAAATGCTAATACTGTACCAGTATATTAAATACTATACTAAGTCTGTATATATTCACCATACATATATATAGTGTTCAATATATACAAATGCATTTTCATTTATATTAAATACTGTATATATGTATGCATTTCGGTTATTTTAAGTATTGTGTATTTAGAAAATACATAAAAGTTATATGTTAAGGTTAACACAATTTGTATTCAGATGTATTAAATCACTGCAGTACAGATTTTAAGGTTACACTACAAAATAGTGATTTAATTGCTCATTTCAATGAACACACATAAATACTGAATAAGCACCAACTATACTATATAACAAATAAGAGCTTAAATATAATGAATAATATAAATGTTATAATATATTACAGTAATGTTCAGTGTTTGTTTGCAAAAGCATATACATTCAGAAATAGATTTATATTACATATTTATAATGTAAATCTAATGTGCTGATGTTATACACAAAATTTTAAATAATTTAATTAAGAGATATTAAATCACTGCACCAAAAAAAACACAACACCATAAAATAGCCATTTACTAATCGCTAACCATAGTGAACATACATATACTGTGCAAACTATTCTATAAATACTTAAATAATATAATAATATAGCCTATATAATATATACGATAGTAATGTTTCATTGTATGATTGCAAAAGCATTTGTATTCATAAATAAATAAATAAATAAATATTTATTTATCATGTTAATCTAACGTGGTAATGTTAACACAAACATTTATTTCAGATATATTAAATTGCTGCACAAAATAGCCCTAGTGAACACACACACACACAAACAGACCTGCTATCTAAAGTCTACCTTGCTTTCTTCTCTTCGTTCCACACAGTAGACCAGCCATGTCTCGTTAAACAGCACTGAATCCCGCTAATGTCCCTGCAGTGAGTCTTAGTGGCGAGTGTGTGTGTGTGTGTGTGTGTGTGTGGTGTGTGGGAGGCCGCCAGTGTGGCTACAGCAGTCGCACTCGCGTCATCACATGTTATTTCTGTCCCTTTGAAACCCCCCACCCTCACTGCTCCTGTTTCAATGAGGAGGAGAGGCTGCTTACTACACACTAATGAATGAGCACACTAATGAGGGACTAACTAGAACAACACTTGATGGAGAGATGATACACCTCTGCTTTTTACAGTATTCTACATTTGTCTTTATTCATTCGTTGTTATTTTTTTTTTCTCCAACACAATAAATCTCTTATATTTTTTATCTTGTCTTAATTTTATATTATGTTTGATTCTATTCTATAATGGATTAGATATTCAAGTTTTTCTGCAATACATGAAATTTTCATGGATCTTCAAAAATGTCCAGATTTTAGATGTGTGCCATCTTAATAATTCTATTCTATTCTATTCTATTCTATTCTATAATGGATTAGATATTCAAGTTTTTCTGCAATACATGAAATTTTCATGGATCTTCAAAAATTTCCAGATTTTAGATGTGTGCCATCTTAATAATTCTATTCTATTCTATTCTATAATGGATTAGATATTCAAGTTTTTCTGAAATACATAAAATCTTCATGTTCGAAGATTTCAAGATCTTAGATGTGTGCTGTCTTAATATTCTATTTCAATTCTATATTATTGGATTAGATATTCAAGTTTTTCTGCAATACATGAAATCTTCATGGATCTTCAAATATTTCCAGATCTTAGATGTGTGCCGTCTTAATAATTCTATTCTATTCTGGATTAGATATTCAAGTTTTTCTACAATACATGAAATCTTCATGAATTTTTGAAGATTTCCTTGGATGCATATTGTCTGATTAATCTTATTCTATTCTATTCTATTCTATAATGGATTAGATATTCAAGTTGTTTCTGCAATACATGAAATCTTCATGGATCTTTCAAGATTTCCATTTTTTGTGTGGCTTCTAAATAATTCTATTCTATTTTCTGTTCTATTCTGAATTAGATATTACGTTTTTCTGTTATACATGAAATCTTCATGGATCTTCGAATATTTCCAGATCTTAGATATGTGCAGTCTTAATAATTCTCTATTCTATGCTATTCTATTCTGGATTAGATATTCAAGTTTTTCTACAATACATGAAATCTTCATGAATTTTTGAAGATTTCCTTGGATGCATATTGTCTGATTAATCTATTCTATTCTATTCTATTCTATAATGGATTAGATATTCAAGTTGTTTCTGCAATACATGAAATCTTCATGGATCTTTCAAGATTTCCATTTTTTGTGTGGCTTCTAAATAATTCTATTCTATTTTCTGTTCTATTCTGAATTAGATATTACGTTTTTCTGTTATACATGAAATCTTCATGGATCTTCGAATATTTCCAGATCTTAGATATGTGCAGTCTTAATAATTCTATTCTATTCTATGCTATTCTATTCTGGATTAGATATTCAAGTTTTTCTACAATACATGAAATCTTCATGAATTTTTGAAGATTTCCTTGGATGCATATTGTCTGATTAATCTTATTCTATTCTATTCTATTCTATTCTATTCTATTCTATAATGGATTAGATATTCAAGTTGTTTCTGCAATACATGAAATCTTCATGGATCTTTCAAGATTTCCATTTTTTGTGTGGCTTCTAAATAATTTTCTATTTTCTGTTCTATTCTGAATTAGATATTACGTTTTTCTGTTATACATGAAATCTTCATGGATCTTCGAATATTTCCAGATCTTAGATATGTGCAGTCTTAATAATTCTATTCTATTCTATGCTATTCTATTCTGGATTAGATATTCAAGTTTTTCTACAATACATGAAATCTTCATGAATTTTTGAAGATTTCCTTGGATGCATAT
This sequence comes from Culter alburnus, assembly GCA_028476615.1. Classification (NCBI taxonomy): domain Eukaryota; kingdom Metazoa; phylum Chordata; class Actinopteri; order Cypriniformes; family Xenocyprididae; genus Culter; species Culter alburnus. The sequence continues at coordinate 1,029,416 of JAOTNS010001200.1, read as the reverse complement.
TGTCTGATTAATCTTATTCTATTCTATTCTATTCTATAATGGATTAGATATTCAAGTTGTTTCTGCAATACATGAAATCTTCATGGATCTTTCAAGATTTCCATTTTTTGTGTGGCTTCTAAATAATTCTATTCTATTTTCTGTTCTATTCTGAATTAGATATTACGTTTTTCTGTTATACATGAAATCTTCATGGATCTTCGAATATTTCCAGATCTTAGATATGTGCCGTCTTAATAATTCTATTCTATTCTATTCTATTCTGGATTAGATATTACGTTTTTCTGTTATACATGAAATCTTCATGGATCTTCGAATATTTCTGGATCTTAGATGTGTGCCGTCTTAATAATTCTATTCATTTCTTTTCTATTATGGATTATATATTCAAATATTTCTGTAACACATGAAATAAATCTTCATGGATCTTTGAAGATTTCTACATCTTGGATTTGTGTTGTCTAATTAATTAGATTTTATTCTATTCTATTTAATTTGATTTAAATTTTGATATTTAAGGTCATTAAGATATTTGATTTGTGTTGTGAATCTGATGATTTTTTTTTTTTTCCCTGGAAAGCTGATTCCTAATGCTTAAATCAATTAATAAAAAGCTGCACATCAGCGACTGCAATAACAAGACATGACACAACAAACACTTCCCTGAAAAATCAACACACACTCACTGGAGTGGGTGTGTGTGTGTGTGCAGTGCTTGTCAGCGGTGTGTATGTCTGTAGCGCCTGGGGAAAGTTATTTATTACAAAGCCAACAAAAATAACAGTCCGGTCAGAGGAATGGAGCTGATCTTAAATATAGCAGCACTTATTTGTGGGATCACTGGGATGCTGGAGAAGGAAAGGGACGCCAGATGAGTAACACAAAGTTCAGATGTCAGAGAAAATAAGATTGTGTCATGTCACAAACACTTCCTGTATTACACACGGTCCACAGTTAGTCCCCAGACACATACTGTCTGTCATTACTACAGATAATGTCAGTCATTTGTGCCAGAAAACTATCATGATCTACTGCTGAATTTAATATATTTCAACCTCATACCAAAAGTACCATAGCTGCCTCAAAATTCAGATTAGTGGTCAGCAATATGTTTTTCAATGGCTGATTCTAAACTACTAACTTAAGCTTGAATATAAGGTTACGGCCTCACTTATTTACCATTACTAACTCTGAAGAACACCACAACAGTGCTTCAGTATATTAACTCAACTCTAGCAAAGTTTGTAACTGAATAAATTATGGTAGTTTTAAAAAAAATTGGGGAAAAAAAAAAAAAAAAAAAAAAAAATTATATATATATATATTTAAATTTTAATGATATCAAAATATATACACTATACATATACTGGTGTTCTATTTTAAAATACAATAAAATTAAACATTTTAAAAATTATTGGACTATTATCTGGGAATGTTAAGCGGTGATGATAACCAACTAACCTATTATAAGAAGAAAAATGATTTTTAGAAAAAAATATGATAATTTCACACCTTAGTCAAAACTTTTGAGCTGAAAAGTATTTTAAGCTGAGTAGTTTTAAACTATTCAATGATGACAAACTAAGCTTCTGCTTTCTATTGAAAGCTTTTCTAATATAGTTTCACTTCAACTGAGACAGCTCCTATACCAACACAATGAGTTAAATACAAACACACCGACTCTCAATGTAAAAATTACATAGACAAGAGTGAAACTTACTGGAATCCATGTTCTTCAAGGGTTTCAACAAGTCTCAGGGTAATTAAAAAATGAAGGCAGCAACAGCCAGATCTGTCAGTATCTCTCATACACACACACACACAATGTGTAACAGCCAGTTCAACATCCTGACACACACACATATTTAAAGGGTTTTCTGCTATCAGCGTCTGCACAGCAGCAATGGAAAATGTGTGGATCTGCTGTGTAAAGCTGCTGTCAATCATGACAACTGCTTTCCTGAAAAAACAAACAAACATTCTTTTGAGAAAATGTCCTCTGGGTGGGGCTATAGACTCATCTACACAAAACAACATGCTTGACCAAAGTCACAGTTTCCACAGACTTCCATCAAAATGTATGCTTGTTCCTCCTAGAGTTTTCAAACTACATCCAACAAAGAGCACAGTTCTGACTACAGGTCAACCAGCCAGAACACCATAGCAACCAGCCAAAACACCCTAGCAACATCTTAACAATCAGTCAGAACCACAAACAGTCAGCCAGAACATCCTAGGAACCATCTAGAATACCCTAACAACCTAAAATCCATCCAGAACACCCTAACAATCAGCTATAACACCACAGCAACCAGCCAGACCACATTAGCAACATCCTGACAACCAGCCAGAACATCATAGGAACCAGTCAGAAAACACTAGCAACACCCTAACAACTTAAAACCCACCCAGAGCACCAGCACAATCAGCAAAAACACCCTAGCAACCAGCCAGACCACATTAGCAACATCCTGACAACCAGCCAGTCCATACAGGAACCACCCAGAACACCCTAGCAACACCATAACAACCTGAAAAAACACCCCTATCAATTTTCAAAACATCCTAGCAACCAGCCAGACTACATTAGCAACATCCTGACAACAATCCAGAACACCCTAGCAACCAGCCAGAACATCTTAGAAACCAGCCATGCCATGTCAACAAATGCCATAGCAACACCTTAACAACCACCCAGAACACCCCCAAACAACCAGCCACAAATCTTAACAACCATCCAGAACACCCAAGCAACTGGCTAAAACACCCTAGCAACCGGCCAGAATATCCTATGAACCATCCAGAACACCCCAACAACCTAAGAAACATCCAGGACACCATAACAGTCAGCAAAAACAGCATATCAATCAGCCAGACCACATTAGCAACATCCTGACAACCAGTCAAAACATCCTAGGAACCAGGCAGAACACCCTAGCAACACCCTGGTAACCCAAAAACTACCCAGAACACCCTAACAATAAGCAAAAACACCCTAGTAACCAGCCAGACTACATTACCAACATGCTGACAACCATCCAGAACACCCTAGCAACACCCTGCCCCAACAACCATCCAGAACGCCCTAGAAACCAGCCAAAATGCCATAGCAACACCTTAACAACCATCCAGAACACCCAAACAACCAGCCATAAATCCTAACAACCATCCAGAAGACCCAAGCAACTGGCAAGAACACGCTAGCAATACCCTGCCCATAAAAATTATCCAGAACACCCTAGAAACCAGCCTAAACACCCCTAGCAACACCTTAACAACCAGCCAGAACATCCCAGGGACCATCCAGGACACCCTAACAACCTAAAAGCAATCCATGACACCCTAGCCATCAGCAAAACACCCCTAGCAACCAGTCAAATCACATTAGCAACATCCTGACAACCAGCCAGGACATCCAAGCAACTGGCCAGAATGCCATAGCAACACCCTGCCCCTAACAACCATCCAGAACACCCTACATTTAGCAACCATTTAGACCACTCAAGCCTGGCCAGCATTCAGGAGACTAACCACTTAGCAAGGCAATTACTTCAAACTTCAAAACTCTTTTCAAATGTCCCAAATAAATCCCTAAACAAAGAGTCACTAAAGAGCCTTTAACACATTGTGTAACTGCGTGACTGTGTGAAGGTTAAAACAGTACAAAAACTATTAAAATCAGCCCTTCCTCTCTGTTCCTTAATGAGACAGGAATGACAAACACACACACACACACACACACACACACTGTACTGTGCAGCTGTTCACACAGACGGAGGCTGGAAGGGGTGAGGGGTAATCTAAAACTGTACAAAACAAGAAATCTAAAAAGCACAGACATAGATGTTTAACTCTTGAGAGTTTAGCAGGGGAAAGCAATATAACTAAAAGAAATACAACACAACCTGCTTCATTGTTATCTGAATAACCTTGAGCTCCTGACCTGGCTATTTCTGTCCCAGACAACAACACAAAATAACTTTGGCTGAAGTTATGCTGATATACGAAGAGTAAATCACATTTTATTTTATTTTTAAATTAGGATTATACAATTACTTATAATAGTCCGGTAGAAATACATATTACTTATATTAAATATTATATTTAAAATATAAATAGGCTATTTTAACATAAATAATAAAAGTGGTTAAATATCCCGCAGAGAAAGAAGCATTTTCATAAATCTATTTATTGATCAAGTGCAGCACCATGGACAGAGATAAAATCATTCACAGCATGATGTCATGTGCTCTTCTAATTACATTATTTTATCCTTTCTTTTGTTCACAGTAACAATATCCTAAAAATAGTACCTTCTTTCAGCTTCTTTTTGCGAACTAACGTTCCTCCCAGTTTTCCCAGCAGCGACTCATCCTTCTTCACCTTGCCCGGCTGCCCGGACGGTCTCGTCGGATTCGCGGCCATCTGCTCCGCTGCGGTTTCTGTCACAGAAACGGAATAAGTGAGAAGAATGGAAATTAGCATTGTCTATAAGGGGCGGGGCGTAGTGGCCCGAAAGCGCTCTCTAATTGGTCAGGTACGACGTGCTAAAATAATTATTTTACCATTTTAAATTCTTTATTATGTGCTTTCAATTCAACAGATACTAAATTCACTCTGTGTCATTTTTCATATGCAAAATATTGTCTAGATCGGTGCTAAATCTAGGCGGCGATATCACGTGGTACAGGTTACTTTTCTCAGCGCTGAACAAGACTAATCAGTTTACTAAAAATGTATTTGTTTGTGTTTGTTTATCGAATATTAATACTGTAATGATTTATTGCAACATTAATATACAAGGGTAGCAACATATTTAATGTTTGACAGGAATGAATATGAGGCTGTGAGAGATGGTATTTTCAATAGATTGTACAACATGTTAGTCGATCAGCTGACAAAACATTAACAAAACAAAAAAAGCAAAAGCATTCAAGACAAACCTTTTTAAAGTTGTGAGTTTTGAAACTTGTGTTATCTACATTTATACAGTACGTACCACTGTAAAGTGCAAGTCTATCCCTCACAGCTTCATCCACGTAAAATCAATATTGATCTGCTTTGACTAAGATGTAAATTCAAGTGGTTATACCATTATCGATAATAAAAGTAAGTTCAACTGAGGATTCAGGCCAGTCAGCGTCCCCTACTGGACGACTGTTTTTAATTTCAATGTTTTAGCTAGTAACATTTTCCACACATGGAACAGCATCACATGCCATTCACAATCATACAGATCATGAATAATAACAGCAAAGCACTAAAAAAGATGATAAAGTACGGGATATCTCTAATACTATTTGATAATGATTGGCTAATAACTAATAATGAGAAACAAATAATCAGAAAGAATAAAAAAATATAACATTGTATAAGCTACTCACCGTTTCTCTGGGTGTGGTGAAGAATTTAGCACACAAAAACAGATAATAATGTAAGAGGCATATAGCAGAAAAAAAGGAAGTATGACCAAATTGTCACTCCAGATATACTTTGAGAGTTAGTCATAGTCATGGAAAAGTGTCATAACAAACATCACTTCCGTCATCTTGAGACACACCCTTACTGTCAGAGAGAAACCAAACACAAAACACACGTCTACCTAGCGAGCTAAGATGTCTAAAGCTAATAATGATTATTAACCCTGGTTCATTTAGCAGAAGCTTTTATCCAAAGCAAACTAACAAATGAGGAACACAGCAAGCAATTTATAATTCATAATTCAAAATTTATAGCAATTATAATTCGTTTACATCCCCAAATGAAGGTTTTGAAGGTCAGATTTAGCTCACTTCAGATCAGACAAACCCTACAAACACACACACCACAAACAAAAAATACTGTACCAACAAAGACTGTATCAGGTTAATTTTTAATGCCATACAAAATGTAAAATCACAAAAAAGTAGTAAAAGAAGTCATGATTTTCCATATCTGGACATCAAAACGGAGGTTGTTCAATGTTCAAGAGGCTTCCATCAGCTTTCTGAAACTGCACAAACACACACTGTTATCCATCTATTCTTCATGTAGGTACATTAAAGTATTTTAAGTTCACAGAATGCATTTATATTTGACTATATATGAACATAATGTGATGTTTGTTACATGCTCCATCTAATATTTTAATTACCTTCAGTCTCAGTTACCTGTGCACCGCAGCAGACCCCAACCTTCCTGCACCGAACTCCAGCGTTTCTGCAGCCTCTGTCTCTGCTTTTCTATCAACTGAACATCTTCAGGTTTGGGAGCCCCTAAAGCCCCGAGGGGAGGGACAGGATTCCCAGAGAGGGCAGCGACTGTAACCTCCACCAGATCTTTGTCGTAGCCCTGAAGACATGCATATATTGTGATTCACTAGTAGCAAGCAACGTTAAGTAATGCATGGGCTTAACCACTATGCCATGTCACAAAACACCATGTTTTGTGGGGTAACCCAACAGGTTCTCAGTTAATATTCTGGGCCATTGTGATAAGATGATATATCACTAAAAAAACATGTATTAAAAATCTATGTCTCTCATATAGAAGTATACACAAAAGAGAATACACTAAATAAATATATTTAAATACATTTTAAATAAATAAATAATTGAATAGAGTTATTTATTTTAAATTTATTTATTTGTTTTAAAAAGTTTTTGACTTAAATATAAATATATTTTCATTTAAAATAAATACATTTAAAGCATATACATTTGAAATAAATCGATTTAAAACAAATAAATATATTTGAAATAAATAAATAATTGTATTATTGATTTAACATTTATTTATTGGTTTTAAAAAGTATTTATTTGTTTTAAATTTATAAATGTATAAAAAATACATTTAAAATAAAATAATTTAAACAAATAAATTTAAAATAAATAAATGTATTCATTTATATATTTCAAATGTATTTATTTGTTTTAAAAGTTTTGACTTAAATATAAATATATTTTCATTTAAAATAAATACATTTAAAGCATATACATTTGAAATAAATCGATTTAAAACAAATAAATATATTTGAAATAAATAAATAATTGTATTATTGATTTAACATTTATTTATTTGTTTTTAGTTTTTTATTTAAAAATAAATACTCTTCAAATTGAAAACAAATACATTTAAAATAAATAAATGTATTCATTTATTTATTTTAAATGTATTTATTTGTTTGTTAGTTTTAAAACTATTTATTTGTTTTAAACTTAAAAATAAATATAATTTCATTTAAACTGAATAAATGTAAAATAAATGCATTTAGAACAAATCAAATTTAAAATAAATACATTTAAAACAATTTAAATAAATAAATAAATAAATTCAGAATAAATACATTAAATTTAGAATAAATAAATACATTTACAATACATTTAAAACAAATAAATATAATAGATAAATATTTTGGCCTGTTTAATAAATAAAAAACTGAATCTGACCTGCAGTAGGGTGAGCGTCCGGCCCTGTGCCACACCTTGAAGTAGGCTGGTCAGGTGACCCCAGACTGGTGCCAAATGAGTCTTCATGCTGCTCTCTCCCACAACCCCCAGCACCAGACCAGGGTTAAACTCATATGCCAGGGGGAGGATCAGGCCCAGAACTGCCTGCATGAAACCTGCCGTGAAGCTCTCGCCCTGGAAACAAGCAGGAAGAGGAAGTGACTTCATAGAAACAAGCTGAAATCTGAGACAATATCAGGAGTGATCACGCACCTCTCTCAGACACAAGGACAAATGGTTCACGCACTTCTCTTCGGGTTCTTCAGCACAGATCTGGACTAGAAACACCTTCCTGAGGAGAAAGAAGCCCACTGTGGTCAAGGAAAGCTAGGCATTTTTAAATAACTTACCAAAAACGGGGCTATAGATAGATAGATAGATAGAGTTAAAAAATATATGTAATAACTGGCTCACCCATCATTAGTAATGACTGGTATATTCCCATCTCCAATAAAAACAACCATCGTCCTTCATCAAAAACACAAGCATTGTATTTAATATCACATATCAGGTAATTATTGATCTGATCAAAGGTGATTTTTAAAAATAATTCTCTCTTAGTCTTAGAAGTGTTGTACCGTTCAGCAAGGCCGATTAGTGCGTGTTGAAAAGCACAGCATACGGACACACTCAAGTCAGACACCACGATGCATCCGTTACACACCTGATGAAGTGTTACAGTCCGTTACCAAATACTGCACACAAAAACAACCACCAGACCCTGTTATCGCTTCCTCACCTCTTTATTCATCATTTGGTCAAGAACTGAAATGATATTTCCAAGAGGCTGGAGGATGTTTTGGTCTGTTATGTCTTGGAAATGTTTATCCCTAGAGATGGAAAAAAACAAATTACAATGAGACCCTAAAAGAGTGATGCCAAGTTTTTTGATTTGATAGTACTGTACCAACCGGATACTTTGCACTTCTTTAGTGGTACTTTGGGAAACGTCCTCCAAATGCTGGCAGCCCTCTGGCAGTGAGAGCTCCACACCAGGAGGGGGGGCGCTATGACTGTTCGCACGCAAGCTGATGTCCTGGGTAAAGGTTCAGGCCACACAATCTCCTGTGTCTTCTTCTCCGTATTGGTCTCTGGTGCAGGTTCTGCAGGTTCTTTTGTTCCACCGTTCTTCTCGTCCAGTCTGGGCCGCTTTGTGCTCGTTTCTGAATGAGTCTCTTAAGAACAGGGGAGATAAAAAAATATCTAATCATCTAATCTAATATACAGTACAATTCAAAAGCTAATAACTGTATTCAGCAAGGATGCAATAAATTGATCAACAATAACAGTAAAGACATTTATAATGTTAGAATCATAAAGGTATTTTAAATAAATGCTGTTCTTTTGAGCTTTTTTTCAGGATTCTTTGAATGAAAAGTATCACAGTTTCTACAAAAATATTAAACACCACAACTGTTTCAACATTTATATTAATCAGAAATCTTTCTTGAGCAAATCAGCATATTAGAATGACTTCTGAAGGATCATGTGACACTGAAGACTGGAGTAATGATGCTGAAAATTCACAGGAATAAATTGCATTCTTAAATATATTTACAAAGAAAATAGTTATTTAAATTTGTAATAATATTTCATAATATTACTGTTTTTGCTGTATTTTTGATTACATAAATGCAGTCTTTTAAAAAAATCTAACTTTTGTATACAGTTGTGTTCAAAATTATTCAACCACCACTGAAATTGCTTGTTTTGGTCGGTTTGACATTGATTTTGATCATTCAGTCATCCTGCTTACAATTAAATCAAAGAGGCACGTGTAGGTCAGACAAATATAACATAACATTTATAATGAAATAACCACAAATGTCTTTTCTGAGCTCACATCATTATCAGTTTTATTCAACCCCCAAGTGACATTCAATCTTAGTACTTAGTACAACATCCTTTTACAGTTATAACAGCTTTTAAACGTGAAGCATAGCTTGACACAAGTGTCTTGCAGCGATCTACGGGTATCTTCGCCCATTCATCATGGGCAAAAGCCTCCAGTTCAGTCACATTCTTAGGCTTGCGCACTGCAACTGCTTTCTTTAAGTCCCACCAGAGGTTCTCAATCGGATTTAAGTCTGGTGACTGCGATGGCCACTTCAAAATGTTCCAGCCTTTAATCTGCAACCATGCTCTAGTGGACTTGGAGGTATGCTTGGGATCATTGTCCTGTTGAAAGGTCCAACGTCTCCCAAGCCTCAGGTTTGTGACGGACTGCATCACATTGTCATCCAATATCTCCTGGTACTGAAGAGAATTCATGGTACCTTGCACACGCTGAAGCTTCCCAGTACCTGCAGAAGCAAAACAGCCCCAAAGCATGATTGACCCCCCGCCATGCTTCACAGTAGGCAAGGTGTTCTTTTTTCATAGGCCTTGTTCTTCCTCCTCCAAACATAGCGTTGATCCATGGGCCCAAACAGTTCTAATTTTGTTTCATCAGTCCACAGAACACTATCCCAAAACTTCTGTTGTTTGTCCACATGACTTTTGGCATACTGCAGTCGACTCTTCTTATTCTTTGGAGACAGCAAGGGGGTGCGCCTGGGAGTTCTGGCATGGAGGCCTTCATTACGCAGGGTGCGCCGTATTGTCTGAGCAGAAACTTCAGTACCCACATCTGACAAATCTTTTCTCAGTTCCTCAGCAGTCACACGGGGACTTTTCTCCACTCTACGCTTCAGGTAGCGCACAGCAGTCGAAGTCAGCATCTTCTTTCTGCCACGACCAGGTAGCGTTTCAACAGTGCCCTTTGCCTTGAATTTGCGAATGATGCTTCCTATGGTGTCTCTTGGTATGTTTAACATCTTTGCAATCTTCTTATAGCCATTGCCCTTCCTGTGAAGAGTAATCACCTGTTCTCTTGTCTTCCTGGACCATTCTCTTGACTTCACCATGTTTGTAACCACACCAGTAAATGTCTAGAAGGAGCTGAGTATCACAGTCATTTTAAAGCTGCCTAATTGGTGCTTATTAGGCTTTATTGCTGCTCCCTGACATCCACAGGTGTTTTCAATACCTGATTGAAAACACTTCAATGAACCTCTGTTCTTCAGAGTGGTAGTCTTTAAGGGGTTCAATAATTGTGTCAATGAAGAATTCACAAAAGAAACATTTCTACTGTATTACAAAACTAATTGATGTAATTTTAGTTGCATATGGTTCTTTAAGAAGTCCTTGTAGGATTTCATTCTGAATACAATTACAAATGTACACTAAATTCCCTAAAACCATTTACAGCATTGGGGGTTGAATAATTTTGAACACAACTGTATGTCTTTGATCTTACTACTTGAGTAATACAATTTGACTTTATAATAAACACAATTTCTTTAATTTTATTTAAGCAAAAGTGAGTAAACAAACACTAACCTATGTGTTTAAAACAGCTCCAGTAGGATGATTGAGCTTTGCGGACATTTTGAATAGATTCCAATGCACTGCGAAAGAACACACAACATATTACTCCAGCTTTCTAGTGACAAGTAGTTTGTTTGTCCATGTTAAAAGGAAAAATGTTGCATAATGCAACCAATCAGGATGTATTTGATGTTTAACCTATGCAGGCAGGCCTTTAGACCAATAAGATTACCTGATAATTTACTCACCCCCATGTCATCCAATATGTTTATTTCTTTCTTTCTTCAGTCGAAAAGAAATTAAGGTTTTTAGTATATACGCTTTTTAACCAAAAATGCTCGTCTTGCACTAGCTCTGTGGAGCGCTACGCATTACGTAATCATGTTGGAAAGGTCACGTGTGGCGTTGGCGGAAGTACCGTGGTAGGGTAAAAAAACATCTCACTTTCTCCTCTAACTTCAAAATAATCTGATATCATTGTTTTAGCTTTTTTCTGTAAAGGCCGTTTGACTTAGTCTTTGCACGATTGCTTTGTAAACGTTTGCTCAATATTTCCACCTATGCCAAGTGTGACCTTTCCAACATGAAAGATGAGCGTTTTTGGTTAAAATTGATATAATTTTTATTTTATTTTTTAGAAAATGGCAGATCATTTCGCTAGATAAGACCCTTATTCCTCATCTGGGATCGTGTAGAGCGCTTTGAAGCTGCAATTTGGACCTTCAACCTGTTGAAGTCCACTATATGGAGAATAATCTTGGAATGTTTTCCTCAAAAACCTTAATTTCTTTTTGACCGAAGAAAGAGAGACATGAACATCTTGGATGACATGGGGGTGAGTATATTTTAAATTTGAATTCTGAAGTGAACTAATCCTTTAAAAGCACTCGCCGCTTGATTGACAGCTCAATTCACCTCTCACAAGCGGCTCCGAGCCCTGACAGCCGTGGGGCCGGATCTCCAAGAAGGGTCTGGACTGTTTGGCAAACTGACTGGGCCAGAGAAGTCAGGTTGTACCCTCCCTAAACATGATCAAAAGAAACCAAGAGAAGTTTATGCAATCTGAAGATAAAACTGAACAGAATGGGTATTTAAAATGAAATTAATCCAAGTTTTGTTTGAGAATGACACCTGACCTCCAGGACGACACACATTTTGCCTGTAGCCAAAGGCATCAGCAGTTGGGTAAGGTGGGCAAAGATCTCAGGAGAAGCACACATTTCACCCTAAACCAGAAAAGATAACAGATATCATCCCATACGGACCATGAAATAGGGCTGAAACTTTGGAGAACAGCCTGATAGATGGACTAAACAAGATCCTGAAAGGGAAGTAACAGGTTTACAAAAAGTCTCTTACTTCTGGGTCCCCAATGGCTGAATCAAAACCAGCTGACACCAAAACCAGTTCTGGATCAAACTGAAAGTCAAAAAAAACGTAGAAACCGTTTACACCAAGAACAATAACTATAAAGATTACTATGACAATAAGAATATTATTGTTCACACCAACGGATGATATCATTCTGTTTATTATATTTGCATGCTGCAGTTTTGTCGTCTGTCACTTTAAATGCTATTCTTTTATATTTAGGATGAGTTTCTAGAACTATATTATTGTTATAGTTATCATCCGTGGTGTGAACGGGCCTTTCCTCTAGTGTGACGGTACCTCGTATGCAGCAGGTAAAAGAACATGGAAGAAGGCAGCGAGATAGTCACTGTTCGTCATGCCCACCTGCAAAAACAAGGCACAGAAACCACATGCATCATGAAATAGTGTTGTAGTTTGTTTTCTTTTAAGAAAACAATAAGTAAGAATGGTTGTTCAAAGCTGGATTTGACTGGCATTCAATGCTATTGTGAAATACAGTAACAGTCTGATGATTTTTTGAGCACTGATTTTGTTTGCCTTGTTCCAGGGGAGGTTAATGTTGAAACCGGATCCTTTGCCTTTCCCGACACTTGTGTAGTCCGACTCTGGGAGATTGGGCCAGAAGGTCTGATGCTCATAACGATGCCAGGAAAAATAAAGCACACTAGAGTAAAAGAGAAATCATTTTAATTCCCTTAAATTATTAAAGGCATCACTACTACAAGTGCTCATACTTAGAGAAAGATTGTGCTATCTGTATAAATGATTCCTCAAATTGTGCAGGTCGTTGACATTATTTTCATCTGGTGGATGATAAAACAGATGGGGAAAATGTAAATAATTTAAATTTATAAAAAATAAAATAAAATAAAATATTGCTCGGGCAAAGATCACTCACATTTTCTTCAGAAAATGTAAAAATCTAGATAGTAATTTATATTGTCCATCAGAAGGGAGAAGGACTCACCTTGGGTCCTCCTCAAAGCAGTACTGGACACCTTGTCCATGATGGACATCCCAATCCACAATCAAAACCCTGGAAAGAAACCACAGATGGAAAATCTTTCTGCAATGGCAGCAGTTTAGTTCTTCTTCATTGAGTATTAGAGGAGTAAATTACTGTTTTGTTCAACAGTCAGAATGTAACACGCGTTCACCTGTTCAGGTTGTAGATCTTTTTAGCATAAAGAGCAGCGATGGCCACGTTATTAAACACACAGAACCCGTTTGCAGCAGAGCGCTGACTGTGGTGTCCTGGAGGCCTGAGGGTCACAAAAAAGGAAAGGAAGGAAGTGAACAAGAATTAATTACTAAAAAAAACTAGAGAGCGACATATATTGTGTTGTTTATGACCGATACGAGTACAGATTATTGATCTAATAACCAACATGCAGAAGTGATGATTAGTTATTGTTTTCAATTTTTTTTTGACATAATAAAATCCTCATTTCAAAAGACTACAATTATTTTATCAATATTATTAATAATCAAATATTATTACTTTTTTTAATTAATTTTCTCATCTAAAAAATAAATTTTTACTATTAATAATAATAATTGAATGCATTATTAAATTAAAGAGAGTACATTTATGTATTACATTTATTATTAAATTAGAATTTTACCTTTATAAGGATTATTAATATTTAATATTAACAATTAAATATTGCTAATAATAATAATAAATCAAATTAAAAACAAGGAAAATAAAATTATACTTAAATTATACATTATTAATATTGTTAATATTAATATAATAATAATAATTTAGAATTAAATGTATTAATTTAAAATTGTATTAAATATTAATATTTAAAATTAACAATTAAATATTGTTAATGATAATAAATAATTAAATGTATTAAATTAAAAACATTACATATAAGTGTTACATTATTAAATTAATGTTATATTTAAATTGTATTAAATATTACTAATATTTAGTGTTAAAATAATTAAACATTGTTAACAACAATAATAATGTATTAAATTAAAAACAATGTAAATATTAAATTTATACATGATTGATTGTGTAAATAATACTAACAATTATTTTATATTATTAATGTTTAATCTGAACACAATTAAACAGTGTTAATAATAAATTATTCAATTAAAAACATTAAATTTAAATATTACATTTATACATTATATTGTTAATAATATATACTAACAATAACAAAATCAACAATACATCATAATTAAACGTAACGCGAGCTTAAATTATTAAATATTACTAATACTTACTATTAACAATTAAATATTGTAAATAATAATAATAATAAAATATATTATTAAATTAAAAACATTACATTTAAATGTTATTAATATTGTTAATAATAATGTTTGTGTGGGTTTTTTGTCAACATTGATAGGATCAGCACTTCAAAGTGCATAAAGGGCTAAACAATGACTATCTATAATAAAAATGTTTCGTTTTATATTAGTTTCAGACAAACAATGAGTCCTGCTTCAAACTCACAGCACTGGCAGAGCAAATATTCCTATGTTGAGCTAGTGGTGTTTATGTTAATAGTGTTGGTGTTATGTTAGTGTCTAGTGGTGAAGATAAGGTATCACACACTTCACCTTTAAGCAGGAAGGTCAACTTGTTGAAGATCTTGCTAACACCCTAGCCATTTATTTCCGATTGTGTGCTCACCTGACCAGCGCCATGCCGTTCCTGACCTCTCTCTTCATCACGCTGTCCACCAGCTGCAGCGCGGCGCCCACCGCCAACTTCGCACAGTGATAGATGTTCTGCAGTCACACGAGAGGCTGCGTTAGAAAGCGTTTACAGTCATCTGAACCCAACGAGCACAAACAATCTGGACGTACCTGGTGGAAATAGACGTCGTTGTACTTCTTGGAAAATGCCTTCAGCTCTTCCACGGTCATTTTCGGAGTCTGTTTAACGGCCTCCAGATATTCCTCACTATATTAAACACAAAAGATTTCGAAACCAAACTTAATTGTATAGGAAAAGAAAAATATGCCCGGTTTAAGGTCATGTGCTGAATGTCCACCAACCTGTGCGCGAGTAAAATCTCCTGCTCGGTGGCCTGACGGACCGGCACACGTGTGCACCTCTGTGCCACGCCGTGGGTCTGGAGCGCTTCATAAGACACGGTCAAACGCTCGGGCACCTCGATCTCACAGACTGGACTGGACAGAGAAACAGCAATTAGATTTCAATCATGACAACTCTCAGAATAGTTTTAGCATGTTACTGAATATGGAAATGTTAATGTATTTGCTCTTGGTGGACTAGATCTGCTACTGCTGCTGCTGCTGGTTATTATTGCTGCTACTACTAACAGATACAAAGACGTGTTGCTGAGAGCATGTAAGATATGCTGCTGCATAAATAAACCCACATAAATCTTGTAGCAGATCTAGGCAGGTGGAGCTGGGGAGGTGGAGGGGTTCAGATGAGCGTGTTGCACAATTTTCTTACAGCAAACACTGAACCAGACTATTTAAATGATGAACAAGCAATCTCATTGGCTGCAGAATAAGCAGAGGCCAATCGGCTTGTGCTGTGTGGTAATGATGTTGTGCGGTACGGACAGATCAGCCTGCACGAGTTTCGTGAATAAACTAGATATTTCTGTGAAAACAGACCATGTTTATTATCTACTGCATGACTATTGATAGATTTTAGAAATGACAGAAAGGAAATCTGCCAAGACTGCAGTTATTGATTTATGCCGATACATTCAAAAATAGCCAAATATCGACATATTAAATGGTCACGATCAACAATGTAATTATTCCCAGTAATAAACTAATTAGTGATATCAGTAAACTACTGTAATTTTGTTATTGACTTCAAACTGCAATTATTACTCTTTTTTAAAGAGGTTGCTATACTAAAAACACATAATATACTTCTTACAAATAAAACTTAATTTTTGATATAATTATGTTATTTGAAAGAAAATAAACATTATCTGAAACAAATTCAAATATTTTCAAAAACTTATTTTATTTCAGCTAGTTGTCAAGGTAATTTCCCATTTTCGTTTAGTTTAACTTGTACTAAAAAAGTATTATTTTTAATTCTCAGATATAATGATCATTTTGGGTCATTTTGACATCTACAAATCAAATCCCTTACCAAAAGAAACTTGGGTAAAGTTGGTTTTATATTCGCACATTCGGACTTCTGATAAATTCAGACTTTCCAATAAATGTGCAATAAATTAATGTTTGCGAATTTTAAGCAGCGACATGATATTGACAACCAACCATTGTCAACTTACAACATTTTTCACAGTCGATCAAAATACTTGGGTAAAGTTGGTTTTATATTCGCACATTCGGACATCAGTATTCAATAGCCTTGTTAATCACACTACATTGGACATTCAGTGGACATTCACAAGTAAATATGCCATTAAAACAATACTTGCCTATTTTGATCGACTGTGAAAAATGTTGTAAGTTGACAATCGTTGGTTGCCAATATCATGTCGCTGCTTAAAATTCGCAAACATTAATTTATTGCACATTTATTGGAAAGTCTGAATTTATCAGAAGTCCGAATATAAAACCAACTTTACCGAAGTGATCAAAATAGGCAAGTATTGTTTTAATGGCATATTTACTTGTGAATGTCCACTTAATGTCCAATGTAGTGTGATTAACAAGGCTATTGAATACGGATGTCCGAATGTGCGAATATAAAACCAACTTTACCCAAGTTTGTTAATCACACTACATTGGACACACTACATAAGTCTGAATTTATCAGAAGTCCGAATGTGCGAATATAACTTTACCGAAGTCCAAAACAACCATGGATATATATCGTCAAACAGAATGATTACCATATTCATGTGTCCATGCATTTGCATAACTGTGAGGTTCTACACTGAACGCTATGGTACCACCATAATATCTAATAATAGTAAAACATGACACTTTTGTAAGTGATTCGATGACTTACTCTGTCCAGAGGAGTTTATAGCGAATCATTTCCTCATCAAAGATCAGTGCGCTTCCTGACGCCATTTAAACACTCTGCTGTGGATGATGTCAATACAAATCACTTATTAATAACTATGTATCATCAGTGTGATTTATAATTTTAATTCACTCTCGATGAAGCAGGCGTGCTCACTTTTAAAGTCACAAGTTTAAAGTCTGATGCTGTTCTTCTTCTTCTTCTTCTGTGAATTTTATTGGCAGTTTGCAATCTTTGTGCATTACCGCCTTCTTCTTCTTCAGTGATTTTTATTGGCAGTTTGCAATCTTTGTGCATTACCGCCATCTACTGGACTGAGGTGTGATCACATTGGGTCGTGAGGGAGAAGAAAAAAAAAAAAGCCTCCATAAGAAGACTAGTAATAAATAAATAAATCAATAATAAAATATAACTCAATAATTAAATAAATATAATAGGCTAAATTCTTCTTGCTAAATGTGTTTCTTTTAGGAACTCTATCACTGCTTTGGTAACTGCCTGTGTTTCAGGTAGACTCAACAGGCTGCTCAAAGTAAAGGCCTTTGCACACTGAGTCCGAAATTTTCGCATGCGTTTTTTCGTATTCGCAATCCTAAAAATTCGTCACGCACAGAGACCTTGCACACTGCGTCCGATGCGTATTAATGAATGCGTTGCGAAAAAAATCGCAAAACAATACAAAATGAAGTCTTCAAGCAGTGAGCACGATTAGTTGTCTCCTCTCTTCTTAAAAGAGAAAAAGAAAGAGGAAATATTGGGTCCATTCAATCCCAAGATTGCATAGAGAGAAAGGAGAATTCACCTCATCAAGGAGCTGCGGGATTATCCGAGCGTTTCAAAGTTTACTTCAGGATGTCAGTGGCTCTGTTTGATGCTTTACTACTGGCACAATATGTCTTTATATTCGGTCTCTTTGTATTCCTCACGTTGTTTGTCATTCAGTGCTGCTGTTTTGTGCTGTAGACGACGTGGATCAACTTGTCAGATGGCATTCTGGATTTTTGCGTTCGCGTACGGTGGCTCTGAATTGTCAAAACATCTCTCAAAATGCGTGCCACGGATGCGAAAAACGCAGAAAATCGAACCTGATCCGAATATTTTTTGACGGACGAAAGTTTCGGAGGCAGTGTGCAAACACGATTGACATAACGTGAGGTCGAATTTATTTTTTAACGTGCGAAAGTTTCGCATGCGAATTTCGGACTCAGTGTGCAATGACCTTAACGGAATTCCTCGTTACCCTCTTAAATATTTCTCTCTCTTCAGAATACTGTCTACAGGTCAGAAGTACATGCTTCACGGTTTCTGTTTCTGTACATTATGGGCACATTCCTGTCTCATGTTTCCCTATTATACGTAGGCCGCTATTCAGTCCTGTATGTCCCAACCTTAGCCTGGTTAACCAGATTTCCTCCTGTCTTGAGAGTGAACTGATTTTTTTACCTGTTACAGTCTGCTGAATACTATATAAATGCCTACCTTTTCCCTCCTTATCCCATTTATCTTGCCAGAGTTTATGAATACCATCTTTAATTATTGTTTTAAATTCTGATTTGCTGAGAGGAATCTGTACTTCAACTTGTTCTGCTTTAATTGCTTCTTTTGCCAATTCATCTGCTTTCTCATTGACTTCGGTAAAGTTGGTTTTATATTCGCACATTCGGACTTCCGCTTTCAATAACTTTGTGAATCAGCATTAAAAAAGGCTCATTTAATTTTATTATCGTTACTGACTGTTATGAGCACAAAGTACAACACGATTTTCTGTAGAACTCGACAGCAAACAAACACACTTACCTCTATGGAGTGCTGTGACGTCATCGTTAATCTGAGGCACCATCTACAAAGTGCAAGTTTCGATTGACAGCGTAATAAAGACTCACTGTCCATGGTACTTAAGTCTGGTGATGGGACGGTTGATACCGAGGCTTCGAGGCACAAATTAATTAATTTAGATGAGATTAGTTTATATTAGATATAACTGATTCAAGACAAGAGTGATTCCGTATGTCACGGACTTCCGAAGCTTTGGTCAAGTGCTTTTTCAAACCGTAGATATGTGATTTAGATGATTTAGATATGGTGGGAACAAGTCTGACCACCAGATGTCGCTAATGCGCACTATGTGGAACTGGAACTGTCTGTGTGCATCAAAACAGCCTTAGACCTTTGATACTGAACTTTTTCAGTAAATATGACTTCATTAAACACTTTTCATTTGTTCTTTACATTAATATAAATATTTTACAACTTCTTTTGAAAGGCTGTGAGTGTGTTATCAAAAGCTATTGAACTGGAACTGTCTGTGTCCATCAAAACAGCCTTAGACCTTTGATACTGAACTTTTTCAGTAAATGACTTCATTAAACACTTTTCATTTGTTCTTTACATTAATAAATATTTTCCAACTTCTTTTGAAAGGCTGTGAGTGTGTTATCAAAAGCTATTGAACTGGAACTGTGTGTGTCCATCAAAACAGCCTTAGACCTTTGATACTGAACTTTTTCAGTTAAAATGACTTCATTAAACACTTTTCATTTGTTCTTTACATTAATATAAATATTTTACAACTTCTTTGAAAGGCTGTGAGTGTGTTATCAAAAGCTATTGAACTGGAACTGTGTGTGTGCATCAAAACAGCCTTAGACCTTTGATACTGAACTTTTTCAGTTAAAATGACTTCATTAAACACTTTTCATTTGTTCTTTACATTAATATAAATATTTTACAACTTCTTTTGAAAGGCTGTGAGTGTGTTATCAAAAGCTATTGAACTGGAACTGTGTGTGTCCATCAAAACAGCCTTAGACCTTTGATACTGAACTTTTTCAGTTAAAATGACTTCATTAAACACTTTTCATTTGTTCTTTACATTAATATAAATATTTTCCAACTTCTTTTGAAAGGCTGTGAGTGTGTTATCAAAAGCTATTGAACTGGAACTGTGTGTGTGCATCAAAACAGCCTTAGACCTTTGATACTGAACTTTTTCAGTAAAATGACTTCATTAAACACTTTTCATTTGTTCTTTACATTAATATAATATTTTACAACTTCTTTTGAAAGGCTGTGAGTGTGTTATCAAAAGCTATTGAACTGGAACTGTGTGTGTGCATCAAAACAGCCTTAGACCTTTGATACTGAACTTTTTCAGTTAAAATGACTTCATTAAACACTTTTCATTTGTTCTTTACATTAATATAAATATTTTACAACTTCTTTTGAAAGGCTGTGTGTGTTATCAAAAGCTATTGAACTGGAACTGTGTGTGTCCATCAAAAAAAAGCCTTAGACCTTTGATACTGAACTTTTTCAGTTAAAATGACTTCATTAAACACTTTTCATTTGTTCTTTACATAAATAATATTTTACAACTTCTTTGAAAGGCTGTGAGTGTGTTATCAAAAGCTATTGAACTGGAACTGTCTGTGTCCATCAAAAAAAAAAAAAAAAGCCTTAGACCTTTGATACTGAACTTTTCAGTTAAAATGACTTCATTAAACACTTTTCATTTGTTCTTTACATTAATATAAATATTTTACAACTTCTTTTGAAAGGCTGTGAGTGTGTTATCAAAAGCTATTGAACTGGAACTGTGTGTGTCCATCAAAACTTAGACCTTTGATACTGAACTTTTTCAGTTAAATGACTTCATTAAACACTTTTCATTGTTCTTTACATTAATAAATATTTTCCAACTTCTTTTGAAAAGCTGTGAGTGTGTTATCAAAAGCTATTGAACTGGAACTGTGTGTGTCCATCAAAACAGACTTAGACCTTTGATACTGAACTTTTTCAGTTAAAATGACTTCATTAAACACTCTAACATCAAGATGGAAATATCCTTAATGCAGACAATATTTTGGCGATACATTGACGAAAAATACTTCAAAATACCAGGCTACATACAGCATTTCAGTGTGAATCAGTTCATTGTTCATTTGTACTCTGAGTTGGGGATCAGCATTCTTGTGCATCATTTGCGAAGTAAGTCTCCTGTGTCCCTCTATCTTGATGCCACTGGTGGTGTAGTGTCAAAAATTCCAGAACAGCCCAAACCGGTGTTGTACTATGCGCTCACTCTTCCAGGAAATGCAGGTCGAGATGCACCACCACTGCCTATTTGTGAAATGCTCTCCAATGAAGCACTCAGTACCACCAATCACATTTTGGCTCATGCAATTCACTTTGCATTTATCAAAGTACACCCAAATAAAAATTCACCAGGTCGAAACTGATTATAGCTGGGCTTTAATACAAAGTGTGATGCTCGCTTTCAACAAAGAGCACATCAGCACTTACCTCAACAGAGCATATGACTTCTGCATGAACAAAAAAATCAGTGGATGAAATGAAGTCATATATTGTACTACACATTTGCTCTGCTCACATCCTGAAAGCTGTCAGACAGGCAATCTGTAGGCAAACAGATGACAAAGGACTGATACTTTGCCATATATGCTTTCACAAGACTTCAAAATGCCAGCAACATGACTTAATCAAGAAGGTGTTCGTGCATTATGTGCCTTGCTCACACCCAACAAAACACAGACCTCGTCAAAGAAAGTCTGCGTATTTTGGAGAGTGTCATTTCAAGATCCAAAGAGGAGCCACTGGAAGAAACTCCCCAATCTGAAGACTAGGAAATGTGTGAAAGTGAAGACAGAACACATGCAACGACCATCAGTGGCAAATCACCATTCTATGCCTTTTTTCAGCAGATTATGAAAGAGTGAAGGAAGAAATGGTTGATGATGACACAGGGTTGGCAACAGAAGACAACCCATACTTTTGTCCAGGCATCCTCACAGTCCTCTTTGATATGTACCTTGCTATCTTTCCTCTTTGGAGTGGCTTGCTGTTGGGAGACCTGATGAATGAATGTCATGAACAGTACATGGAGATAACAAAGAAACAACCAAAACAAGAGATGCCAACTGTCACATTGAAAGGTGGTTTGGAATTGTCAAACATTCCATAATGCATAAAGAAAAAAAAAGTCAAACCAGGGACCTTCATAAGAAAAATGCACAAGTCTCTTCAAGTGAGGTATACAGAGCATATCATCAAGCATGAACTTCCTCAAAAGCTTGTGCGGCAACCTGAGGCACCTTTGAACCTTGATCAGTCTCAAGAAACTTGGAAGAAGAGAAGAACGTTTCCCATCCACCAAATCCAAATTCTTTTCTGTTCCACATAAAATACCTGCTCCCCAAAAAAAGGATCAAGAAGGATGTGGAAGTGGAAACTTCAAGTTCTGATGCATGTCAGCCTCCTGCAGATGGACTCCATGTAGATGAACAGGTAATGAAGTCATTAGAACAAACTTTAAACTATTAATTGCATATAAGAAGGTATGCTATTATTACTCTATGAACTTCATATCATTACAGATCCAGATGCTATTGAAGAAGAAGGAACATACAGAGCTGCTAGTAGCCATTGTTCAGTCTCCTAGCCAGGATCTCGAGTTCCTTTTACATCACAAGGAATTCAATGCACTGAGGCCACATGAATGGTTATTTGGAGAGGTACACATTACAGAACAAAATCTAAATGCATAATTACAATTATATTTGTATGTAACAGTAAATGTTGTCCTCTATGCATCAATCAAGTGCTATTGAGTGCTATTTCAGAGCTGTACTTAATAAGGAGGATGCAAATCTCTACCAGCTAAGCCATGACACCACAGGTGTCATTTTAAATGAAAGGAAATGAAAAGGCAAAAATTCGGGTATGATAGTCTGTTTTAAAAAAGATATTTAGAATGTGTAGATCCAAAACAGTAATAATGGAAACTAAGCAAAGTTCATGTTGTGTAAGACTACCATAATCACACACTGCAAAAAGAATTACCCCCAAAAGAGGAGCAATGCGTTAAGTGTGAACGCAAAGAAATACGTCACAAAGATGATCAATGCTCAAACTGTGGATATAGACAAAGAGATCCAGTAGATGTGCTCTACGACTGGGTATTGTTTATCCAATTTCTGGCTGTTGACTTTACGTTTTAATGGAAAGCATGTGTTTTCATAACTACATTTAATAATTACAACACTGTGCAAATAAATCTAACAACATTTCCTATTTTCCTTCCAGGTTCAATGTGAAATTTGTCTGAGGTGGTATCGTCTCAACATTAAAGTGCCAGCACAGGAAGAACCATGGACTTGATTTGTGATTTGTGTCTGTAAGCTATTCAGTTAGAGGAGCTTATGCTGAAAGTGTTCTTACATTGTAAGAAAAAATGTTTTGCCTATTTGATATGTTATGTAAATGCTTTACACTTTTTTAGTATTTGGTATAGGCTTCATATTGTTGTGTTGCTTGTTGTCCTCTGCTGGTCTTTTATGTGAATGAATTTTGGGGGAAGAAATACTTGCATTTGGGAGGTTGAAATATTTGTGATATTGGGTAGTTGACTTTTTATTATCTACAAAAACATTTAAAACACCTAAAATGTTTTTTTTTTTTTTTTTTTTCATAATTAGGATGCAAGTGAAGTGATATGAACAATGTAAGGGTTTTCAATAACAACCTCTTTTACTTTAAGAAAGTGTTGTGGTTTATGCTCTATGTAAAAAATGACTTGTCAAAGATCTTTGATTACAGAAGTATTTTTACTTTATTGTACAACCAAGGAGATAGCCTCTTCAGGAGACCACTCCTGATTTCTGCTATCGTCTCACTATATATACAGGCAAAAGCCCTTCGCCATACATTTTATAGATATTCTGAGAAATTTAACATTTACCATGTGACACATATTCTTCAGCTTGAAATATAAATTTCCATACATGTAAACACATTCCTAAATTTTCTCATACAGCATACTTTTTTACTAGCAAGCGCTTTCTGCTCTTTGTTCATGTATGATTATATTTGTGGAGTGAGACATGCTTATATTATGCTGTATTATTATCAGTTTTACTATAATAAAATCTTCTTCAAAGGCAACTATACATTAGTGTTTTACTTTCTTATTATTTTGAACATTATTTTGTTTGTTTTTATAAAAAAAATCATAATCATTTATAGTCATGTATGTAGTCATTGATTTATCATTATTATGGTAGTACTTTAAAACATAAATAATACACAGATACAAAACATAAATTACTG
Organism: Culter alburnus; assembly: GCA_028476615.1. Lineage (NCBI taxonomy): Eukaryota > Metazoa > Chordata > Actinopteri > Cypriniformes > Xenocyprididae > Culter > Culter alburnus. Next base: position 1,005,092 of record JAOTNS010001200.1, on the reverse strand, counting down.
GTTAATCAAACATACTCAAACATACTCATAGTGTTTAATATTGTAATATTGACTGTAAAAGAGTAGTTTGTACCCTTAAAGTCTAATAAAGCTATTTTTTATTGACACACTTCTAAAATTAATATCTTTTGAAAAAAGCATCATATCAGTCTAAAAGAAGTTGCAAAATATTTATCTCAATGTAAAGAACACACTAATAGTGTTTAATATAATAATATTTACTGTAAAAGTGTAGTTTGTACCCTTAAAGTGTAGTAAAGCTATTTTGTATTGACACATTTCTAAAATTAATATCTTTTGAAAAAAGCATCATATCAGTGTAAAAGAAGTTGCAAAATTTGTCTCAATTTAAAGACACAGTCATAGTGTTTAATATAGTAATATTGACTGTAAAAGTGTAGTTTGTACCCTTAAACTGTAATAAGGCTATTTTGTATTGACACTTCTAAAATTAATATCTTTTGAAAAAAGCATCATATCAGTGTAAAAGAAGTTGCAAAATATTTATCTCAATTTAAAGAACATAGTCATAGTGTTTAATATAGTAATATTTACTGTAAAAGTGTAGTTTGTACCCTTAATGTGTAGTAAAGCTATTTTGTATTGACACACTTCTAAAATTAATATCTTTGGAAAAAAGCATCATATCAGTGTAAAAGAAGTTGCAAAATATTTATCTCAATTTAAAGAATATAGTCATAGTGTTTAATGTACAAATATTGCCTGGAAAAGGATACTTTTTACTCTTAAACTGTAATAAAGCTATTTTGTATTGACACACTTATAAAATTAATATCTTTTGAAAAAATTATCATATCAGTGTAAAAGAAAAATATTTATCAATGTAAAGAATATAGTCACAGTGTTTAATATAGTAATATTGACTGGGAAAGTGTAGTTTGTGCCCTTAAAGTCTAATTAAACTATTTTGTATTGACACACTTCTAAAATTAATATCTTTGGAAAAAAGCATCATATCAGTCTAAAAGAAGTTGCAAAATATTTATCTCAATGTAAAGAACATAGTCATGGTGTTTAATGTACAAATATTGCATGGAAAAGGATACTTTGTACCCTTAAACTGTAATAAAGCTATTTTGTATTGACACACTTCTAAAATTAATATCTTTTGAAAAAAGCATCATATCAGTGTAAAAGAAGTTGCAAAATATTTGTCTCAATTTAAAGAACACAGTCATAGTGTTTACTATAGTCATATTTACTGTAAAAGTGTAGTTTGTACCCTTAATGTGTAGTAAAGCTATTTTGTATTGACACACTATAAAATTAATATCTTTGGAAAAAAGCATCATATCAGTGTAAAAGAAGTTGCAAAATATTTATCTCAATTTAAAGAATATAGTCACAGTGTTTAATATAGTAATATTTACTGTAAAAGTATAGTTTGTACCCTTAAAGTCTAATTAAAGTATTTTGTATTGACACACTTCTAAAATTAATATATTTTGAAAAAAGCCTCATATCAGTCTAAAAGAAGTTGCAAAATATTTATCTCAATTTAAAGAATATAGTCATGGTGTTTAATGTACAAATATTGCCTGGAAAAGGATACTTTTTACTCTTAAACTGTAATAAAGCTATTTTGTATTTACACACTTCTAAAATTAATATCTTTTGAAAAAAGCCTCATATCAGTCTAAAAGAAGTTGAAAAATAGTTATCTTAATGTAAAGAACAAATGAAAAGTGTTTAATGAAGTCATATTAACTGAAAAAGGTCAAAGGTCTAAGTCTGTTTTGATGCACACACAGTTCCAGTTCAATAGCTTTTGAAAACACACTCACAGCCTTTCAAAAGTGTAAAATATTATATTAATGTAAAGAACAAATAGTTTAATGAAGTCATATTAACTGAAAAAGGTCAAAGGTCTAAGTCTGTTTTGATGCACACACAGTTCCAGTTCAATAGCTTTTGAAAACACACTCACAGCCTTTCAAAAGAAGTTGTAAAATATTTATATTAATGTAAAGAACAAATGAAAAGTGTTTAATGAAGTCATATTAACTGAAAAAGGTCAAAGGTCTAAGTCTGTTTTGATGCACACACAGTTCCAGTTCAATAGCTTTTGATAACACACTCACAGCCTTTCAAAAGAAGTTGTAAAATATTTATATTAATGTAAAGAACAAATGAAAAGTGTTTAATGAAGTCATTTTATCTGAAAAAGTTCAGTATCAAAGGTCTAAGGCTGTTTTGATGCACACAGACAGTTCCAGTTCAATAGCTTTTGATAACACACTCACAGCCTTTCAAAAGAAGTTGTAAAATATTTATATTAAAGAACAAATTAAAAGTGTTTAATGAAGTCATTTTATCTGAAAAAGTCCAGTATCAAAGGTCTAAGGCTTTTTTTTTGATGGACACACACAGTTCCAGTTCAATAGCTTTTGATAACACACTCACAGCCTTTCAAAAGAAGTTGTAAAATATTTATATTAATGTAAAGAACAACTGAAAAGTGTTTAATGATAATTTTAACTGAAGAAGTTTAAAACATAAATGACACACACAAACAAAACATAAACGACTGGTTAATCAAGCTACTTAATACAGGGTTTCAGAGTAAAGTAAAGTTGGCCGCATATTCACAGATTCCAATTTCCCGGATCAATAACGTGTGCGCTAAACACTGTTACTACACAAATAACACCTCTTTTTAATCGTAGTAACACAGACAAGCAGCAACAGCCTTATTTTCCTCAAAACCAGCTTTCATCCGCAGTGGAAAACACGCACTGATCTCTATTCGCACACGGCTAAGAGACAGAATGGAAGGAACCGTCTGCAAAGTCCTACGAAACTCCAAATACTTTACTTGAAACAGTCAAGAACCTCACTGTAATACAATGTTGGTGATTTCTGTGCAGGATTCCACACCACTCCCCTTCACCGCTGGAAAAAAAAAAAAAAAATCACGAACGTAGGCTATATAAAGGTATCTGTCACATCTGGAATGATGATCTGGCGTGGAATAATCATAAAATCTAGGCTAGGCAGGTCAGTTAACAAAATACCGTTTAAAAAATTACTATTAAAAGGTGGTGGAAAACATGTGTATCTTTCATTTCCAATGTGTATATCGTAATGTATATTACCTTGAAAAATATTTATTGTCAAATGTGTTGAATGTAAAGTCCTCTGAGGAATTCCACCATTCAGTGTGAATTTATCTGAGAATAATCTTAAATAAGGAAATCTATTCAGTGATTGGTCCATGCCTATGTCGTCATCCAAAATACCATTTGTGGCACAGCAAAGTGTCGTGAATCATCTCTAAGACGCTGACGCTCTGACACTTAAGATGTAGTTCACTTAAATTATGACTGAGATGCTTCATAAGTAACTTTTAAGCGCAGATTTGAGGCAAGATTTGTTTTCAGCAGTGTTCTTGTGAGTAATTGTCAGAGGCTTGATAAATATGGGTTACCATGATGGTGATTGGTGGTTCCAGTAGTTGGCCACTAAACGTTTAAACGTGATTATGCTTGGCTGCTGAATCGATGTATGCCAAAACACAATTGAAGCAATAAGCTGAATTGGAAATATAAAAATAGAATTTTGGGTGATTCTATATTTAGGTGTCATCAATTGTAACTTATGTTATCAACGAGTTTGAAATATAATAACTGATATGAGCCCTTCATATATTTTATTTACTAATCCGGTGATAGTTCAACATGGGTTATAACTGTACTGCAGATTGAAGGAAAGAGTACTCTAATGAGAAATATAGATATCAGTAATCAGCATATGAATCTCAACAATGGTGACAATAAACAAAATATTCAGAAAGATAAATTCGACATAAAAAGCGAATAAAACTGAACAAAAATCACAGCAAACAACTATCGTTTTCCAACAATAGTTAGAAAAAAATATATTGTACAATTCAGCTGCATTATTTATTAATAGTGTGATGCATTCTGGGAGTTTTTTTTTTTATTTGTTTACCATGGTACCCAGCATGCATTGCGGCATGAAACTTTGGTCACCATTACTGAGAATCATGGGCTGATTGTTGATGTGTTCTTGTGTCACTGCAGAAAAGACTTATTATATTTTATTAATATAGTACATGTTAACAATTGCATTCAAATTAAGACTAGATAGTAAGTAAAATCCATGATACTTATATAACCATAATTTCCAATCTTTTACCTTTTCATAACATTACGATTATGGACTGTAGACATGTCTGTTAAACAAACTGTCTCAGCAGTCAAAGAGCGCCGCTACTTATAACAAAACTTTAGAGACCAACAAATGGAAACATCAATCACCATCACGGTAACCTTAAATAAAAGAAATATAAAAGTTGTGTTAATTATCAATAAGAACTGCTGCCGACATCTGACAGAAATAAATGTCAGTGAAGTTAGTGAAGCTGGTAATGCTGTTTGTGGAGTTCTTTAATCCTCCTCTACTGAGATATTAAGAGATTTAATGTCTTTTGCCTTCGGTTGATTTCAGGCTGGTCGATTTGTTGCTTTAAGTTGCTAAATTACTTTGTGATTTCATTGCGTGATGACATCATCACGTAGCCACAAACGCAAATCTCCGTTTTTGTGAAGTAGACACATAAAAAATAATTTTGTAATATGTTCAGATTTTGTAATATATCATTATAGATGTGTTCATAAAAAAGGATATACAAATATAATTTGTAAAAGTAGTAACATCTTTATGATCACATATTACTTTTTTTAAATGCAGTAGCCTACAAATTGGGTGAATAAACATTGTGGTACCCTACCTTTCTCATAAATGTCCAGTAAATCATCTTGAAAAAAAGTTTTTACACTACTTTTTGAAGTGTTCACCCAAGTTAAACATCCTGTTTGCTGTTATACTTTGTGAATGCTTGTCAATAATCTGATTGATTCAGTACCATGGACAGTGATAATTCTGCAGGACTGTAAACATCCGTCAATGCACATGATTTGTGATGTTGTGAGAGTTTATTGTTAAACGAAGGTGTCGTACAACAGGAAAACATAAAAGATAGTTTAGCGATTCATTTTTTTTTCATTTTCGTTTTCCAACACGTGGAGACACTGTTTTTATTACCACTTCAAACCAGAAAAACAGAGGTGAATAAAACAGCAATACATGGGCTGTATGTTCTGTAGGTATAGAAACAGAAACAGAAAAATATCTATATTCTATATTGTACATAGTTGGATAAAATGTAGTTGTCTGTTTGCACAAAATAAAACAATATCGAACTTTTGAGACGCTCCCTATGTGGTTTTCCGCACAACATTGGACATTCAGCAGACATTCAGCAAGTAAGTAAGCGATTAAACAATATATGGCCGTTTTGTTCGATTCTGGAAAATGTACAGGTTGAGAATAGTTAGTTGTCAATAGCATGCCATGCTTTGTATTTGCAAATATTCACTTCAAAGCACATATAATTAGACAAATCTTAAACGCGGAAGTCCGAATGTGCGAATATAAAACCAACTTTACCGAAGTACATTTTCAATGGAGGGACAGAAAGCTCTCGGACTAAATCTAAAATATCTTAAACTGTGTTCCGAAGATGAACGGAGGTCTTACGGGTTTGGAACGACATGAGGGTGAGTCATTAATGACATAATTTTCATTTTTGGGTGAACTAACCCTTTAATACCCATTGTGCGAGCTGTCTCTTTAATACCGCATGGTTTATACAGTGGCATGAAAAAGTATGTGAACCACTTGCAGAATCTGTGAAAATGTGAATAATTTTAATAAAATAAGTGAGATTATACAAAATGCATGTTATTTTTTTATTTAGTACTGTCCTGAGTAAGATATTTTACATAAAAGATGTTTGCGTTTAGTTCACGAGACAAAACAATAGCTGAATTTATTAAAATGGCCCCATTCAAAAGTTTGTGAACCATTGAATCTCAATACTGTGTGTGGTTGGATGATCCACAACTGTTTTTTTGTTTTGTGATGGTTGTTCATGAGTCTCTTGTTTGTTCTGAGCAGTTAAACAGCTCTGTTCTTCAGAAAAATCCTCCAGGTCCTGCAGATTCTTCAGTTTTCAAGGATTTTTTTGCATATTTGAACCCTTTCCAGCAGTGACTGTATGATTTTGAGATCCATCTTTTCACACTGAGGACAATTGAGGGACTCAGACACAACTATTAAAAAAGGTTCAAACATTCACTGATGCTCCAGACGGAAACAAGACGATCCGGGGGGTGAAAACTTTTTAATTTAAATATCAAGGTAAATTGTACTTAATGTTTCTTCCGGGAAACATGCAAGTATCTTCTGTTGCTTCCAAAGGGCAGTACTAAATGAAAAACAACAATATTTAAATATAATAAGAAAAATTGTGACATCTTCATCCTGTTCAAAAGTTTTCACCCCCCAGCTCTTAATGCATCGTGTTTTCTTCTGGAGCATCAGTGAATGTTTGAACCTTTTTTAATAGTTGTGTTTGAGTCCCTCAATTGTCCTCAGTGTGAAAAGACGGATCTCAAAATCATTCAGTCACTGCTGGAAAGGGTTAAAATATGCAAAAATGCTTGAAAACTGAAATTTCTGCAAGACCTGGAGGATTTTTCTGAAGAACAGAGCTCAGTTTAACTGCTCAGAACAAACAAGAGACTCATGAACAACCATCACAAAACAAAAAAACAGTCATAGATCATCAGGTAACCACACACAGTATTGAGATTCAATGGTTCACAAACTTTTGAATGGGGCCATTTTAATAAATTCAGCTATTGTTTTGTCTTGTGAACTAAATGTAAACATCTTTTATGTAAAATATCTTACTCGGGACAGTACTAAACAAAAAATAACATGCATTTTGTATGATCTCACTTATTTTATTAAAATTATTCACATTTTCACAGATTCTGCAAGTGGTTCACATACTTTTTCATGCCACTGTATACAGGGTCACGTTCAAGCTCAAACCTGTGCGCAAGGTTTTGCTATGGTTTCCGGGTTGAATGACATGTTTCCTGGAAACGGTGTGCAATGGTGTGCAACAGGTTTGAGATACATTTTCTCTTGTTTTGTGGGTGTGTAAAAATCTCAGCCCAATCAGCATCAACATGCATATAAACCACGCGGTATTAAAGAGACATTCTGCACAATGGGTATGAATGTAACATAAAAGTACTACATATGTATATATTTTGCTATTGTATTTTGGAGTTACACTTTCATAAATCTTTCTGTTCTCCTCTGATTATATAATGGTAAATATTACAATATCATAGCACAACAACAGTGATAATGATAAGCCTAATACTCACAATAAAAATAATGTCATATAAATCTTTTAGTCTCGGGTGTAAGAAGTGGATTATCCTTCACCTGAAATGTTTGTCTTTTCATCCTGAAATGCGAGGCAAATGTTGGTTGACAATAATTAGAAGTTTCCACAAATCCCTTCACTCCATTGGGATGTTCTCTTTTTTTTTTTTCTGGATGGCAAGGACAGTGACTGTAACATCGAGCGTATTTTGCAGTATTAAACACGCATTTATACCGATTTCATCAGGTTCCGAAAATTCTTCAAAAAGAACACAAAGAATGGTCTTCTCAGCTGCCGTAGTTCTCCTGCGTCATCAGAACGGGCTGTTCAACGCTCCACCGTTTCCGTTTAAAAAATGTTTTGCAATGTTTTGTCGGGGCTGAACGCAGCCCAGGTTGCCGCTGATTGGGCTAACATTTCTGACACACCCACCAAACAAGAGAAAACGTATCTCAAACCCGTTGCACACCGTTTCCAGGAAACATGTCGTTCAACCCGGAAAACGTAGCAAAACGTTGCGCACCGGTTTGAACTTGAACGTGCCCCTGCTTTTTCCTTCGAACCGGAAGATACTCCCACTTTTGACACAAGGCCTCATGGGGCAGAGGAAACTTGTGGATAGACCTAAGTCGTTTCTCAATATGCGTACTTGTCTGAACTCATGTGTTCTTGTGGACTTGTGAAACGTCATCAGTCTCTGTCCAAGTACTTTTCCAATTCGAAGTTTGCATCTAGCCAAGTTCAGTTCAAATCCCCAGATGTGTTCTTGATCCGCCCTTTTATCGAGGATGCATCGAGGTGACTTGTGCAGACTTGAGACAGCCAGGTATCCCTGGCTGTCTCAGCATTTCTCATGAAAAAGTGGATAAGTATTAATAACAGCGCAGATCATAATCAGTGAGCATGTTTTTAAATAGAGTTGTTTTCTAAATAAAGTTTGAGGACGCAAGCTTGGTGGTGACGACGTTGATCCGCGACCATGGTGTGCTGTAGTCCGTTTATAGCCTACTGTTAGCTTCTTATATCTGACGACTTTATTTAGGCTTCAAAATCTATAAATGTTGTGTTAACTTGTAAAGATTATCTTGATAGACAAAAACGTGTAAGTGTCATAACCCTTTGTTAAACACAGAGCTTATTTTCTGCGATTTTCCAGAAGTCTATGGGAAAAATGCATAGGCTTTCAACTGAGGGAACCCGTGCGCCGCTAACTTTCGGGTTGGCCTACAAAAACACGTCATCCCTGGGGTACTCTATTCACCTTATTTTTCCGCGACAGCAAGGGCGGCGCCATTACGTTCATTTTGTCATCTTACTTCCGGTTGAGGGACCTAAGCTAGTAGTCGCTAGCGGTATAGCTGTAACGGTAGATGAGTATTATATGCTCAGTTAGGGGCTGTCATAACAATTATCAGTTGCATCAACGATGTTACGAATACAATGTGAAGCAGTCGGAGTGTTGCGGTGCACTTTACAATTTACACCCACCACCTTAAGACGAGGAGCACCTGAGGCAATGGCTGAAGGCGCTAAACTTGAAGTACCACCCAAGCACCCTTATGTGTGTTCATAAAATTTCATGGACAGGAAGCTGACTGACGAATACTTTACCCCGAGAAATGTCTCGGCTACGATGTTCCAGTAAAGAAGTCATGGCGGGTGCTGAACAGGTTGTCAGATTCAGGTAAGCTAACTTAGCTAGCGTTAGATTTTGTGAAGTCCTTTCCATGAATACAGTTAAGATCAGTAACGAGCAGTTCACAAAATACAACCTTGCATTATTACAATTGCCACCTATATATTTCATATGTAAGATAGTACAATGGTACATATTTACGATAGGATTATGGTACATTATAGTATAGTAACAATAGCTTACTTACATTATTCCTGTAAATTACAGAGATTGCAGATGATAGCAGGCCAACTAGCTACATCTCTCATATTGATATTGACTTAAGTATTAACACTAGAGTTAGTGATTGTGTATATACTGTCTCATTTTTAATGCACATGCCCTGAATTGTGATGCAGAAACACACTGGGAGGATCCATCTGTCTCTGACCACAACTACACTTCAAAATCACATCTCAATCTGAAGCCACCTACATCTGATATGATAACACAATGCGTTGAGCCGGCGCCATTGTACACAACTCTGCTGAGAAACAACCACCATTCATTCAGTTGCCGAACACTTTACCAATACATACACCAACAGCTTCCAGCTACACACTTGGGATCAGCTCCTGATGATTCTGATGGAGCTGCGTCGTAATTTATTGCAGGGTGATCTTGCTGAAAGTTTTAGTGTTTCTAAACCTGGCGTTGTGATAAATTCATAACTGCAAATTCAGGGTTCCTGGAATACCTTCATCCAGGTGAAGTAACGGCAGACAGAGACTTCACCATTACCGATCTCCTCTATGTCAAGTCAAGTCACCTTTATTTATATAGCGCTTTTTACAATGCAGATTGTGTCAAAGCAGCTTTACAGTGATAATTGGTATATAATTTTGGCTGCACAGCAGCTCTTAAAGAAAATGGTGTCAGTATCCATCTTAAGTAAATTCAGTATTGATTCATTGCGATGTAAGAATCAATAGTTATTAATTTAGTTAATTTATCTATATCAATATTAGAGTAAACGGTGATGTCATCATTCAACTAAGTTCAGTTCGCATCCAATAGTGTCAATGCAGACAGATCAAAACACTGTTGAATATCAAAGGAAGGTGAAACTTGTCATTCCAGCATTCACCAAGAGACGCATACAACTCTTTGAAGAAGACACCATCAACACCAGGCGCATCGCCAATGTACGTGGGTCATATGACTGAAAATCTTCAAAATCCTTTCTTACAACAGTTCCAATTAACCTCACCTCTAAAATTGATCATTTAGAGAATTTGCCAGTTTAACCTTCTAAGCAACAATTTCTGATGTAGAGGATGAATAAGTGTTGATTTGTAGGTATGTTTGTCTGTGCTGTGGTTTTGCTTTAACAGTGTAAATAGTGTATGTAGATATTTTTATAAACCTTTACAATATGACCATATGTTATCTATCTGTAAATTGTTATTTATATAAACCTTTACAATATGATCAGTTGTGAAGTTTTTTTTTTTTTTTTAATCTTTACAATGTAGCCAGATGTTAGCTGTCAGTATTTTTTTTTTTAATAAAACCATATAATGTGAGCTAATTTAAAAGAATTAATTTTTCTGATTAAATTGAATAAGTCATGTCAAGTTTGCAAATTCTGTCTTGGTTTATTGCATATGAAAATTAAATGGTGAAACATTATCTCTACATGAAGGTCAGTAAAAGGTGTCTAGCTTCCTGATAACAACAAATACTCTTACAACTGATTTTATCACAACTTATTAAATTATACATTTGAAGTATTTTGACTACCAAGGACTCAAGTCCGAACTTAGCGAACTTGGTTTTGAGAAACGCCTCTACAGTCTATGGGATAGATAGACACGCCTCTGTTCTGAAGCAGCAGGAAGTGAATCTCGTCAAACACACTTTGTAAAAACTAGACTGATGATGGGAATATATTTACATTTGAGCTCCAACTAAGTCAAGAATATGTCAAGTAAAATGGACATAGGTAAGCTTTTTACTCGTAATTGGAGGCTTTTTGTTTGGAAGTAAAAATGTTGTCTACATGTTTACAGTTTCTGTGAGACACTTCGACTGCTTTCATTTTTATATTGGTCTATACAGATAAGACTTTTTGATCTGTTTATACCACTTTGGGCTTAAGTTTTTGATAAATTCTTTGAATATCAGCAGACACAAATTGACTTTTTGCTTTATTTGCATCCACTAAAAATCTAAATGTAATAATTTACCTTGTTCGGTTCGCTAGTTTTGTCGTGGCCAGGACAATAAACTCGTGGCCTCGAGATCATATGGTGAGGGAACGATATATTTTTCTCATGGCCATGACTTCATTATATTGAGGGAACGACATTCTCATGGCCACAAGTTAAATGTGTAAACAACCTGCGCGACCATAGCAACCTGGAATTATCAGAAATGGATTTTAATTAAGAATGATAAAATAAGGGCGGAATGGACTACTTGCACAACTACTTCTATGGAAGGCCATTTCAGCATAAAAACGTTCCAGCGTTACTCGTCGTAATTATATTTTTACTAGTAAAATTAAATTAAAGAGCTCAATAATTTAATTTGTACTAGTAACAATTACAATTACAGAGCTCTATAATTCAATTTTACTAGTAACATTATAATTGTAGAGCTCTCTAATTGAATTTTACTAGTACAATTACAATTAGAGCTCTATAATTCAATTTTTACTAGTAACAATTATGATTATAGAGCTCTATAATTCAATTTTTACTAGTAACAATTATGATTATAGAGCTCTCTAATTCAGTTGTTACTAGTAACAATTCCAATTAGAGAGCTCTACAATTAATTTATTACTAGTCATATGTCTCCATTGACTTCCATTCATTTTTAATTATAGAGCTCTGTAATTCAATTGTTACTAGTAACAATTGGGATTATAGAGCTCTCTATTGAATTCTTACTAGTAACAATTACAATTATAGAGCTCTCATTCAATTTTACTAGTAACAATTACAATTATAGAGCTCTCTAATTGAATTCTTACTAGTAACAATTATTATAGAGCTCTCTAATTGAATTCTACTAGTAACAATTACAATTATAGAGCTCTCTAATTCAATTTTTACTAGTAACAATTACAATTATAGAGCTCTAATTGAATTCTTACTAGTAACAATTACAATTATAGAGCTCTCTAATTGAATTCTTACTAGTAACAATTGAATTACAGAGCTCTCTAATTGATTTATTACTAGTAAAAATACACATTAAAGATATGTGTAATTGCAGAGCTCTATAATTGAATTACAGAGCTCTCTAATTCAATTGTTACTAGTAACAATGAATTAGAGAGCTCTCTAATCGTAATTGTTACTAGTAACAATTGAATTACAGCTCTCTAATCATAATTGAGTTGAATTAAGAGAGCTCTGTAATTGAATATAGAGCTATAATCAATGTACTAGTAAGAATTCAATTGTAGAGCTCTCTAATTGCAATTCTTACTAGTAATAATTAAATTATAGAGCTCTCTAATTCAATTGTTACTAGTAACAATTGATTATAGAGCTCTCTAATGAATTACAGAGCTCTCTAATGAATTGTTACTAGTAAGAATTAAGTTACAGAGCTCCATAATTCAGTTCTTACTAGTAACAATTAGAATTAGAGAGCTCTGTAATTGCAATCTTACTAGTACAAATTGAATTACAGAGCTCTACAATAGCAATTCTTACTAGTAACAATTGCATTACAGAGCTCTGTATTCGGCGACATATCATTATGCTAATCGTGCCTTATGCATATTCAACTGGGGTCAGTGGCGTAACTTTGTTTTACAAAGTGGGTGGGACAAGAATGTGTATGGGGGGGGGTATGTTGTATTATTATTACAATAATAATAATAATAATATGATATTAAAATGATAAATGTGTTCAAATATGATAGTTTTCCTACATCTGCTATAATACAATGTCGTTAGTCTCGAGAGTATGTACATTAGTTAATAAATACGACGATCCGCCTTTGATAATTGAATGTCCTGATGGACTAGTGGCAGTTTCTCCGTTTAGGGTGCAAGAGGTTCCCGGTTCTAATCCAACCATGTGTAATTTTTTTTTTTTTTTTTCTCATTAAAACCAAAGATTTTCATCAGTGATTGTATATCAAGAGCAGGGACACGTTTATATGTATTTTGTTTTTTGTGATTTCAACGTATCGAATAGAGAGTCTATGCAACAGCGATAGATTGAAGTGCTAATCCGTGTGCACGAGCGCTGTGAACCCTGTTGCACGCGCCTCTGATAACAGTGACAACGAGCACTCAACAACATAATTTCAAAAACAACACATCCCAGCGCCAAATCGCCTATTATTAACACAAATTGATAATCAACTAGAGGTGTTTATTTTGTATTAGATATCCGCGATAATCATTCTATTATTGCATAACAATACTAAACACTGTAAATATTTAAAATGAATTTATACTCCTTAATATCAAGTTTGTCAAAACACTTTGGGTGGCTTAGGGCATTTCACCCTATATTATGTCCAGTGACATGGAGTGTTCTTGGCTCTTAGCTTTACCAATATACAAAGGTGAATGAATATAACGACTAAATATCCATGGGTTTCATGTGACGTCACTGTATTTTATCGCCGCCATATTTGTGTCCGGTCACAGCTGCGTGCTCTGTTTAAGTCTATGGTGACAGCAGCTACAACTACCAGATGAAGGCCAATGAAACGCTCTCAGAAGGTTCACAACAAATTTACAATGTCTGGGATATGTGGTGCTGTTAGCCGTTTCAACAGTCGTCAGAACTGCAAATTTATTTGATCCCAAAGGAGTTAGATCGGCAGAATTATTGGCTTCATTCAGAAAGGACCATACCACTGGCAGCCAAACAGCAATGCACAACATTAATGGGACTGTCAATTACATAACATTATAATTGTATACAATATTGTATTAAAATATTGTGAATTCTAGTTGCTGTGTTTCGGCGTGTTACTACAATATGAACAAATTCACGACACGAGCTGACTACATTAGTTCAAGTACATGCGTGCATGATTTTGTGCAAATATAAGTTGTAATTTATGTCTATCTTGTAAATATATATGAATTACTCTATATAGGATGTGTTCCTTTGAGTTAACTTAAAGCGTTTCATTTTACGGATGGTCATTCAGCGCGCGCAGCTCAAATAATACTGTTATCAAAATGAGATGATTTGAGAAAAAAATTTGTTATTGTTCGTGATCCTTATTAATCAAACCATGTGTTGCTGATTATAATACGAGCAATATAAGAGCTAGCTATTAAAAATAATGCATAATTTTTTTTTAAAAAAAAAATATGAAAGTTTTAATATTACTGTAAACATTTTAATGACTTAATCATTGCTGTTTGAGCTGCGCACGCTGAAGCTGAAGAGTATAAAAACCCGTAAACAAAGTTAATTAACTCAACGGAACACATCCTATATTGGGTAATTCATATATTTATACAAGAGACATAAAATTACAACTTATATTGCACAAAATCATGCACGCATCATGTAGGCTACTTGAACTAAGTAGCTAAGTAGTCAGCTCGTGTCGTTAATTTGTTCATCCTGTAATAACACGCCGAAACACAGCAACTAGAATTCACAATATTTTAATACAATATTGTATACAATTATAATGTTATGTAAATGACAGTCCCAGCAGTTATTAATGTTGTGCATTGCTGTTTGGCTGCCAGTGGTGTGGTCCTTTCTGAATGAAGCCAATAATTCTGCCGATCTAACTCCTTTGGGATCAAATAATTTGTAGTTCTGACGACTGTTTGAAACGGCTAACAGCACCACATATCCCAGACATATTGTAAATTTGTTGTGAACCTTCTGAGAGCGTTTTGTTGGCCTTCTGGTAGTTGTAGCTGCTGTCACCATAGACTTAAACAGAGCGCGCAGCTGTGACCGGACACAATATGGCGGGGGCATAGCGGAAGTGACGTCTTTGAAAACCATGGATAGGCTTCATCTCAGGCATCATCTTAATTTTGCTTTAATGTGAACATGATTAATATGTTACCTAGTCTGTGTAAAATTTCAGGATACTTTAGAACCACGCTACAGGGCTTTTATTTTGAAACGCACTTTGTAGGCGGGAAATCTGCTAAATCTTTTTGCATCTCATGAATAGAGTTTTAGTAATAATACAATTATAGAGCTCTGTAATTAGAATTGTTACTAGTAAGAATTGAATTAAAGAGCTCTCTAATTCAGTTTTACTAGTAACAATTACAATTAGAGAGTCTCTAATTCAGTTTTTACTAGTAACAATTGAATTAGAGAGCTCTCTAGTGGAATTGTAGAGCTCTGCAATTGGATTATTACTAGTAACAATTGAATTACAGAGCTCTGCAATTGAATTCTTTAGTAATAAAATGAATTGTAGAGCTCTCTAATTGGAATTGTTACTAGTAAAACTGAATTATAGAGCTCTACAATTCAGTTGTTACTAGTAAGAAATAAATTGCAGAGCTCTATAATTCAATTAGAGAGCTCTACAATCATAATTGTTACTAGTAAAAATTGAATTATAGAGCTCTATAATTGTAATTGTTACTAGTAAAAATTAAATTATAGAGCTCTTTAATTTAATTGTTACTAGTAAAAATATAATTACGACGAGTAACGCTGGAACGTTTTTATGCTGAAACGGCCTTCCATACTACTTCCGCTTTCTACTTATCAGTCCCTCCAGAAAAACGCGGGATTTTTTTTGTGATTGTTGCAGGCTAAATGCTTGATTTTGCGGCACGTTTTCTTAAAAATGCGATGGAATATGCGGGATATTTTTGCAATTTTATGCGATGAATTGCGGGAACTTGCAAAAACTGCGGTTTGATGAAAAACAGAAAAAAATAAAAGGTGATTCCCCCAACACCCTGTTCTCACTAGGCTACTACTTTAATGTAAAGAGTAATTTCCTATTACTTTCTATGATAAGCAAGCATACTAAATCACAGAATATTTAAGTTATCATTCTGTTTTATTTCAGACCTTAATTAACACATGGCTCAAACTTACAAAACATTGAGTCAAACAAGTTCTGTAGCTTTAGAAAAGGAATTTGTAGAAAGGCGCTATATAAAATAAACGTATTATTATTAATATCCAACAACTTCTATAAAAATGAATAAATAAAATATTTAAAAAAAAATGTGTGCTTCTTCCTGCCTGCTTCCGCTGCTGCTTTAACCATCCTTGGCGGTGGCAAAGTGAAAGTGGTTTTCCAACGTCAACACGCAGTTGCACGGAGTGCAAAATATTATGCCCCCACTGTCATGTAACACACCGGGAAACTGCTTCGCGCGGTCTTTTGCGCTTATTTTTATTGGCAAATGAGAATGATTTGTGTGCTTCATCATGGTTTCATGGTTTGCAGATGATGTTCACGTCGCGTAATTACGTTACTTCACAAGGTTCCCATGGCAATAGGGGGAAAATAATGGCGCTTTACTCGTGTTAAGTAAACGCAACATTTTTCAACTTTCTGCTAAGATATATGTGACTTTTTTGCAACGACAATGCAGGGATTATGAAATCATGCTAGCCCTGCATATATTTTGCTTGCTGAAATCGGCAATTTATGCGGCGAAAGTGCGGCGTATTTGAAAAAATGCGACCCCCGCATAAATATGCGGACTTTGGCTGATTATGCATGAAATCAGGCGATCGCATAATCGCGTTTTTCTGGAGCGACTGACTTATTACGGCTCGAGCGTTTCCGGTCAGCGTTCAGCGCACTTATATACAGAGAGCTTCTTGTGAAAAAGCAGATTATTACTACATTTTAGGGCTGCGAAATGTTTTTTAAACAATTAATCATATTCTCTGCATTAACATTAATTATCTTCAACCTGCTGAAATGTTTATTACCTAATATATTTCCCTTCCAAATGCGCATTCTGAATAATAAATAAATATATTTCCCCACTAACCTTCCGCCGTCAAGTGCTCGTCTTCTCATTAGCAGTGTTTTTCTCTTAGTCATCATATTTCATACCTGTTAAATTTACATTTAAATGAATTTGACTGATAAACACACTCAAGGAAGTGCATTGTTTTACTATGGTAAGTGTAGTAGATGGGTGACGACGCATTATCACGATGGCAAGACAAACAAACAAAAAAAGTTAAAAACTGTCAAGCATCTGCAGTTGCCGGCCTGCGCATGCGCATTAGTTTTTGTCATGATTCGAGCGTTTAGAAACAACATTTAAGAGAGAGTTATTGTCAGATTTCATTGGTGATTTCAAGTAAACGAGCAGAAGAGCATACAAGACATGCACAAACAAACCAAGCTGACGATTAAACAACAGTATAACGTACCTTTCATATAATAATTATAATTAATTAAATACTTATGAAGTCAAACGTTTTACTGTAGTAAGAGTGTAGTAATGATGGTTAATTTTTGTACGATTGCTTGCATTGGTGCTCTTTTATTACAGTGTTTGAAATAGTTGAATGAATGTGATAACTGCTTTAACGGTGTTATTAATTAATCTTAAAGAATAACGCAATGACAGCGCAACTACCTTGAATATTAGGATTTTTGGCATAAATGTGTGAATTACATAAATAGTTGTCAGAAAAAATGGCACAGAATAGAGACTAAAATATTATGTTCATTTTGATCTTATTTATCACGTCTCACACTGCAGTGTCGCAATCACTAGTAGAGCGCTGACACCCTGTGGTGAAAGAATCACAGCTTATGTTGGATTATTAAAGTTCCGTTGAGTTTGGAAAGGTCTGTACCTATGGTCTGTACACGGTAATCATCAGAATCTCTTCTCTTGTCTCTGAATATGTCTGTGATTTAAAATCATCCCGAGGACTCTCGTTTTAAGAGGGGTTTGTTATCTATGTGATAACAGCGCATTGAAAATATATATAACCGGAAACAACTGAGCCGTAATATTTCAAACCGGATGTGCGTCACGAGGCTCAGTGCAAGTAGTCCATTAAGAAATTGTTATATTGATATATTTTTTTGAATGTATAAGCTACAAATAGCCTATTGCGCGCGATGTTACCACTCAAATTAAGTTTGTTATTATCAATTTCTATCAAACTTCATTTAATGATAAAAGAATATGTAAGAACATTAAATAATAAAGGCCTATAAGAAAACATTTAGCCATCCCATCTCACAGCCTTTTAAACGGTGTCTTTTATTATTATTATTATTATTATTATTATTAATATTAATATGCCTATTTATCCTATATAAAATGAACAAAATGATTAACAAAATTAAGTTTTTATTTTTATCAGTGAATGTATTTATTTATTTATTTTTGTAGCTTAAATATTCTTTTAACATATAACCAATTAATAATAATAAATTATTCGAACTTCATTCAAATTATGTCACAGGCACGAGGAGCTACAAATAACAAACGCTCATTTAGCCTATCTTCACCGGTACAGTCAATACAGTCATAAAGTCACATTTTTATTGGCATGATCTGGCATTTACAAAATATAGCTAACATAGGACTACAGAAAGGATATGGGAAATGAAGGGGAAAATAAAGCAAATAGAGCTACATAACAATGAATAAAAAAAAGTAACCAATAATGATAGCCCAATAATAATGATAATAAATATAAAAATATAAAATAAAAGATTAACAATCAGTGAATGGATTTAAAAGTCTGTTGGATGTGATAAAAAATATACAAGGCATATTCTAATTGTCACAGTCTCCGTCTGTGCTGGACTCCATTTCCCATCATCCTTCCTGGCCCTTATGCACTCACTCCACCATCTGCTAAGCACACACACCTGTTCACCGTCAGCATCTTATCACACAGGACTATATAAGCACACCACTCACCTCCCTCAGTTGTCTGGTCTCGTTTATACAGAGGACATTTTCATGTTGACCTCCAAAGACCTTTTCCCATTCCACTCCAGCATGTCTCCTCAGTCTCCGTGTTTGTCTTCTGTGTGAGTTTACCTACCTTCATCATGTGATCATCCCATCCA
Source organism: Culter alburnus (assembly GCA_028476615.1). Lineage (NCBI taxonomy): Eukaryota > Metazoa > Chordata > Actinopteri > Cypriniformes > Xenocyprididae > Culter > Culter alburnus. Next base: position 986,129 of record JAOTNS010001200.1, on the reverse strand, counting down.
CCACCATTCCACCATCCACGATCTGCATTACTGTGTCTACCCTGCTGTTTGTTAAAATAAACATCTATCTACGTTCATCCCTGTGTCTCCGCCCATCTGTCCGTAACACTAATAGGCTATTTATTGATAAACTTCATTCGAATGCTGCTGTAGGCATTGCACATAATACAATAGGTTAATATAATCATTTCTTAATTCTGCGCTTTTTCTTAATTAAAAATAAATATTATCATAATCTTATCCATTTCTGATAATTCCAGGTTGCTATGGTCGCGCAGGTTGTTTACACATTTAACTTTGTGGCCATGAGAAATAGATGTCGTTCCCTCAATATAATGAAGTCATGGCCATGAGAAAAATATATCGTTCCTTCACCATATGATCTAGAGGCCACAACTTTACATCACGTGGCCAAAACATAAGGATGTCGTTACCTCAACAAAATGATCTCATGGCCACAACTTATTATCACGTTCCCACAAATTATTAATTAGTGGCTACGACATATCATGTTCCCACAAGTTTATATGTTGTGGCCACGACAAACATAGACAATACCCGACAAACCGAGAATGAAACAGAGGAACATATATCTGGTGCTGGGGTGATGAGGTGATAGAAGACAGCTGGTGGTGATTGAAGAGCAAGTGCAGGTGATAGACCAGGATGGATTCTGGGTGATGTTGTGCTGCAGGTGATCGTGACACTACTCCCTCTCTCAGAAAGGCGCGACCTCGCGCCTGTAGAAGAAAGAATGTTTCACAGCCGATGTTCTGAAGGAGCCCAGTGGAGCCGCACGCTCGACGGTCCTTGCTGGAGCCGAGGGAGGAAGGAGCGAAGGCGAAGAAATCAGGGCGACGGGCCAAAGTGGAGTGACGGGATCAGAGGCCGGAGGCGGAGTCTTGGTGATCCCACTTCCAGGTGGAGCTGGTGCACTGAAGGCCCGAGGATCCGCGCCACTGAGAGTGGACAGATGAGAAACAGAGGGGCTGATGGAAGACAGCAGAGATTGGGTAGCCAGAATGGTCGAAGGCTGGAAAAAAGACTGAGGAGGGACAGTGGGACTGACGAGGGACAATGAGCTTTGGTTAGGCGATTGGAGAGGAGTTGGGACAGGGAGGGGATTAGCAGGTCTGATGCTGAAGACGAAGAGAGATTCAGGTGGAATCAAAGGGGGTAGGGAATTCTCTTCTACAAATACAAAACAACTGTCGATTAAAGTCAACAGAAACTCACTCTCAGTGTCGGGAGTGTGGGCTGGGCTCTCCTCCATACCCTCCTACTCCACTATGACTCCCACAACGATGGATGGTGTTGACGGCTCACACACCTGGTCTGACGTGCAAGGCTTTGCTTCCAGGGCGATGCTCCGCTCAGTTGCTCTTGTAGACGCTGGCTCTCTTACCACGGCAGAGTCGGGCCCTGTCTGCAGTGGGTGCAGCCAACAGTTCCGAGCTGCTGGGTGGTTCCTGGCTGGGTGCTGGGTTGGGAGTGGGGGCTGGGGTCGTCATCCGCTGGGCTGAAGAGTAGATCCACAGGAATCCAGCACCCACAGGAATCCAGCACCCACTCCACTTATGCGGCGAAGCTCCCACAAGGTCCTTTCCCAGACAATTTAGCCCTTGTCATGGTGTAAAGTCCTGGGTAGAGGAATGAAACAGGGCCTCGTCCGGGAAGTGCGTTCGATGGGCAAGCTCTAAAAACTCGCTTAAATTATGCTCAAGGGAGCGCTCTCCCTAGCTGCTCAAGGCACAACAAATGGACTGCAGGAATGTCCATGGTGAAGGTGACAAAAAAAAAAAAAAAAAAAAAAAAAAAGATAAAAAAACTTGAAAAGGAAAAATATTTGCCACAGTATAACTCACTTATTTGGTCGGGTATTCTGTCACAAGTCGGTAGAACTAAACACACGAACGACGAAGAAGATGAAAGTACAAAGCAGTCTTTAACACTCTGGAGTCAGAGGTATCGCCGGCGATATCACCTCGGTTTTTTCTTACCAGTGTGAAAGAGACTCAAAATACTCAGTCAATGTTGCACATACAATTAAGAGTTATACACCATTTTAATCTGTGAAATATCTTATTTTATTTTTGTACATTCAGAGTAAAAACAAAATGTTGTGCTTTTTGTAAAATAAAGAAAACTAACATGATGCATGATCTGTCGTCTCCCTCTGAACGAAGTCCAATCTGATAGTTCTCAGAAAATGAAGTGTAACTAAAGCCGAGTTCAGACTGCACGATTTTAGCCCCGATTTTGGCTCGCCGACAGGTTTTGAGAAATCGCCGACAAATGCCCGAAATCACAGGCAAATCGGTGCTCGTTCACGCGAGTGACAATCACGCAGTGTGAATGAGCAAAGACGTGATCTGAGAGAATCGCCGACGAGTCGCCGACGCCCGTGAGATATTTGGCATGCTAAATATCTGGACCTGTCGGCGATTCAAAATCCTGCTGTGTGAAAAGTGTTCTGACTGAAAACTACATCGGCGATGACTGACAGCCAATGAAAGAGCAAGATACAGAGCAGCGGGGAGTTCGGGGAGGAGTTATAGACCACAATATCAGCAAGCATGGCTTCGTTTCAGATAAACATTACAATTCTATCAAACAGAAACAAAGCACAAACATTTGCTTGACCATCCGCAACTGCAGCACATTGAAAAGTTATGTATTTAGCTCTAACTGTCGTTGCAGAACACACAATCCTTGTTCTTCACGTCTCCCCAAACATTTCCTCCTCCTATTCTTCTTTTCTTTATGTTGTTTTCGCTGCAAATCAGCGCACAGGCAATTCGTATTTCAAGCTTCTTGCGGGCTACTCTTTTTAAAAATAATCCCACCGTGTGTCTCAATCAGCTCCCTAGTTCAGTAGTCAGGGCACTGATCAGGGTATCAGCCACATTCACTTTCATTATATACTGATTCACGACCTAGGGAGCTAGGGAGCTGATTGAGACGCAGGGCCAGTCTCACTTGAGAACTCCGGTCTTGAACGCGTGATATCGCGATGTTTCCTTGTTACATCTCCAGTGTGTTTGGTTGTGAAACGTAGTTTGCGTGCCAGACAGAGTTGTCGGCGATTCTTCCTATTGTAAAGTCATGCAGTGTGAAACCTTCTGTCGCCGAACCATCGTGCAGTTTGAACACAGCAGCGACTGAATGCTGGCCAAGATAGTCATGCAGTGTGAAAAGAACAGTGACCCCGACTACTTTGAAAATCGTGCAGTCTGAACTCAGCATTAGTGAATACTAATCACAAAAAAATTAGACTTATGTCTAAAGAAACGTTGAAATGTCAGGTTTTAAATCATGTAAGTCAAATCAAAAACAAAAATTCTCTGTTTATGTAATCTGTATGAAAAGAGAGCCATGTCAGATTTCCGTGATTCAGCTCATTATCCGCTAATGCTGCCACGCCCACGGACCGAGCACTATTCAGATGCAAATTCTGAGGCAATACATGTATACATTGTAGCAAACGTGTATTTATTGTCTCAAAAAGTGTCTATCTGCATGTTATAGCCATGGTTAGCGATCTCTGGAAGCCTCTGTTAGTTCCTGAAATGTCACATGGTATGCCTGTTCTTCTTTAGAGTAATTTGTGGACTAAAGGTGTACAGAGCGCCCTCTGGCTGCAAGTATGAATTGAAAACACAGTATCCATCCAGTGCTTATAGTGATGATGACAATAAATATTGAATAAATATTACTCCTCTGTATAGAAAATTGACATAAACATATGAGAATCCATCAATATTTCTCCAAATGTGCATGCTTTTAAGCATATTAAGAAATAACGGTCAATATAAGATTATAAGAAATGTGAAGCTTGAGTCTTGGATCTTTTTAATGATGTACAGTTTGTCAACTGCACATTAACATTTAGGCTATATAATATAACAAATATAGTAGCCTATATGAAATGCCATAGAGGTAGGAATGTTCAGATGCTTTGCATCACAGAAATACATTATATTTTAAAGTATATTAAAATAGAAAACCATTATTTGGTTAGAGACTTGAGACTTCTCTTTTAAAAACATTATAATGGCAATGCGTTCAATCTTTTGACTGGTACTATAATTTAACATAGGCCTATACAAAATTTTCTTCACATGATGTGCAATAATACATGCATGCATGAGATCACAAAAATCATGTTTTTTTTTTTTTGTCAAGAGTGGACATTTATCCTGTTATCAGCATGATCACAGAGGGTTTTTTCACAGCCTACCTGACTGAAAGAGCTCATTATGCAGGTCATTATGCTTGGTTATATATAGGTAAATAATTTATTTTTAAAGAATATAATTTTTGAAAACATTATTTTGAAGCAACTTTTGTCTTGCTTAATCTGTGCACTGTAATCTCTTATTTAATGTGCATATCATTGAAATTATTTTTTTTCAATAATGTGTAGTTTAATATTCTATTCATACAGATACTGGTCACTTTTATCTCAGTAACCTCTTAATTCAAAGAAGGCGATTTCCCAAGAAGAAAAGTTGTCTCAAGTTGTTTTGTTCTCTATTTGTTGCAGGTGACGCTCAACATATCTCAGATCTGAGGATTGTTTTGATGGGGTATAAAGGAGCTGGTAAGAGTTCAGCAGGAAACATCATCCTGGGCAGAGAGGAGTTTGACTTGAAGAGATCTGCTCAGTGTGTGAGGAGACATGGAGAAGTAGCAGACAGACACATCACTGTCATTGAAGCTCCAGGATGGTGGAGTAATGAACCTGTAGAGGACAGTCCTGAGTTACTGAAACAGGAGATTTTGCTCAGTGTGTCTCTGTGTCCTCCAGGACCACACGCTGTACTACTGATCATACGTGTAGACACTAGATTTAAAGAGACTGAGAGAAAAGCATTGCATGATCATCTGGATCTTCTCAGTGAGAGAGTCTGGAGTCACACTATAGTTCTGTTCACTCGTGGAGACTCTCTGTTAGACACATCTATAGAGCAGCACATTGAGAGTGAAGGACAGGATCTCCAGTGGCTGCTGGACAAATGTGGGAACAGGTATCATGTTCTCAACAATCTCAACAGGAGTGACGACACTCAGATCAAGGAGCTGCTGGAGAAGATTGAGGAGACAGTGGCACAAAACAACGGCTGCCATTTTGAAATAGACAGAAAGATTTTACAGGAGATGAAAGAGAGAAGAAGAGCAGAGGAAGAGAGAGCAGAAGAACGAAGGAAAAAGATGAAGAAACAGAGAAACGGCATCAGATCACAGATGAGTGAGTGAAATTTTTTTTTTTCCAAAAACTAGAGAGTCATGGCTGTTGGATTGCCATGTGACTAAAGACACAGTATCAGCATGATGGTATAAAACTGTACATTTCTTGTCTATCCCACACTTAGCTACTGTACTGAAGTCCAAAGTATACTTTGGTTTTTACACAAACACTAGGGTATGAATACAGTGTGCTTGATGCAAATTTTGCCATCAAACACGCATACCCCATAAGCCCAAAGTATACTTCAATAAAACCCAAGTATACTCTATTTGATAGTGTGTGTGAACACAGGCACTTGACACGTGTGCATTAAACATTTCATCCTTGTTCAGTGTCTGCCCTATTTCTCTCCAGAAGAACACATTGATGTTTTGGTGTTGCTTCTGCTTGACCCTCATAGCTCAAAAAAGTGTGACCAACTAATCACAGTTTTCAAATATCCTACAGTTTGAGCCACAATCTACTTATCCCATTATTAATCTGTTGTTATTTTTTTCTTCCTTCATATTGTTTATGCCCTTCCCATCTCCTCCCCTTCTATAATGATACATAAATGTGAACTGTTTTCCTTTCCTAGGCATCAGAGATTTATTCATTGATTTTAGATGGCTAGTTGTGCATGTGAAGTATTTTAATTCTTAAAAAAGTTATACTTGAAGCAAATTGAAATTTAGCCTTGTTTAATCTGTTTTATATAATGTTTATGCTAATCAATGCAATTATGCAGTTCTTTATCCATAATTCATAAAAATGTTTTTAGAAATGAAAGCATAAACCAAAACTTTAGAATGACACAATCAGTCAAAGCTGACATGTAACACATCTTCAGGCAGAAGTTTTTCAATAGGCTCATTTTAGGGATGAGCAAAATCTGCGTTGAACCTATCACAGATGATCAGCACGAGATTCATGCTGGTTAGAAATGTGTCAGAGTGTGGACCAACTTGCTCTGATGTTATGATGATGATGATGATGTGTGCCAAAAAACTCTCATGATGAAGAGGCAGCAGTGGCAAATGGTGCAGTAAAGGCACTTCTCCAGACTTGACCTGAAGGCACAATGGGAAACTGATGACACAACCTAATGCTCATCACTTTGAACATGTGTGATGTCTTGCTCTCTTCTACAAAGTTTGATTTTTTTTCTCTGATATCATGTTTTTTTTTATGTGTATAAATTTTGTGTGAAGAATATTCCCAATGACTTCAGCCACCTAGCGCCTACTCTCATCTAATCTCCAGGTGAGGTGCATCTTAGATGAGCCTAATTTGTGTGAGATTTGAGTGTTATAGCGGATAGAGACACAGATACAGTGATCACTTATACACACAAAGCAATTGTTTGGCTTTGGAAGGCCTTGCAGTTTTTTAATATTTTGTGACTGTACTTGTACCCTCCTGTTATATCCTTTGTTTTTTTATTAACAAATGGTTAGGATTAGGGTTAGGGGTTGGGTTAGGTGCTCAAAAATGTCTAAATAGTGTAATGTTAATAAAATAACTGGGGCTGATAAGACGTCAGAGTGAACATTTCACCAACCTGCTGGAAAAGAAAAAAAAAAAAAAACAATGAAACAAACATTAAAATGTACATTATTTATTTTCCTCATATAGTACCAAATGATTAGGTACCACTTAGTAGTACCATGATATAGTACCACTTAGATAAACCTGCTAATCTAAAGTCACTGACATCTGTTTCTGTTTTTCTGTATTGTACATATTAGCTCAGAAATATTGAGGTTATTATGGAAAATGTTTCATTTTTGTTTGGACTGTGCACTGCCATTTGCCCTTGTTGGGTCATCAGGTGACGACACCTCAGGTGACACATCTCTGTAATTCATATGAATTTTAAAATTTCATTTTGAGAGATTCCTTTCTGTTTTCAGTTGCCCTATGTTGTAATGTTAACTATGTTGCACTATGTCTAATAATTGTTTTTCTGAATTGCATTTCCAATCAGGATATCAACCTCCCTCAGTGCAAAGAGAGTCAGGGGCTGTTTACACGACACAGTTTTCAACTAAAAACGGAAAACATTTTATGCGTTTTGGCCGTTAACGGGTTTTAGAATGCAGGTTTTTGAAAACAATATCATTGTCATCTCTGTGTAAAAGGCAAAAATCCGGATTTCTGAAAACGGTGATGTCATGTGCATGTGTGTTACAGTTCATGTTTCTTTACAAAGTGACATTACCAACTACTGGCCTGACCTGACATAATACAGTGTGTAGCAGGCCCCCCGTACAAGGATGAGACTTTTACTGATGGTTTTATGATGTTTAATCCTTCCTTTTGAACCTTAAACCATACACCATATCACCAACGTAAGAGCTGAAATGCATACAAAACATGTGACCGATTAGCTAACATTGTTCACATACTGCTGTCTTACATTAATGCAAAAACGAACACATTATCAAACGAAATGATCATATCTCAACTTATTTAAATACCTTTTGCTTTTCTTTTTGGTGAGTGCCAGCGCTGTCTTGCAGTAATGTTTTGCAGATACTCACACCTCCATCTGCACCAGAACTGCTCAGTCAAAAACTGCACACGACGCCATCTCTTTGCTCCATAGAGGTCCTCTTTTGAGAAGACACCAGGTGGGGGCAGTGTTGTGCTGGATTTCATGTGGAGCAGATGGTTAGGGGTAAGCGGTTCCAAGCTGTCAGGGTTGTTAAGGTTGTCTACAGTCAGTGGGCGACTGTTTACTATGGCCATAGCTTCATAGAATAAAGTCCTTAGTGAAGCATCACTTAATCTACCATGTGCAAGTGACAGTAGTATTCAATACACTTCTGACAGTCCTTATCTGGCGTTCCCACACTCCACCTGCGTGACTGGAGTGTGGTGCGTTCATCACAAAGTCGCACTACTTTTGGGACAGATAAGCACTCAGTCTTTGAGTGTCCAGTTCACTTAGGGCAGTTTTAAACTCATTCTTTGCGCCAACAAAGTTTGTTCCCTGATCACAATGGATTTGTCGAATTTCACCTCTGATAGAAATTAAACACCTTAGTGCGTTAATGAATGTGTCAGTGGATAGGTCCTCTAATAGCTCAATGTGAATGGCGCGAGAGCAAAAACAAGTGAACAAAAGTCCATACCGTTTATGTTGTTTTCGGCCTTCTGTAGTTACAAAAAGACTGAAACAGTCCATACCGCAATATGTGAAGGGTGGAGAGGGCTCTAAGCGTTCTGCTGGCAGGTCGCTCATTCTCTGACTGTCAGGGTTCTTCCAAAAATATTCAGGAGGCACTCTTAGAAGCTTCTCTTAATTTTATTGCTACACACAACTCACAGGTGCAAACAGGGGGAAAATGAATAAAATAAATAACTGGAAGAGAAAAAAATAATAATAAATTACAACGCGGCATTCTGGACTTCAGATGTTACTCATGGGATCCCTCACCAGAACTGATCCAACCCTAGAAAATTCCACCCTTTTAACAGGCCGGACTAAACCATTTTAAATTACAGGGAGGTCTTAATCCAGTAAATCAAACCAAAACAAAAAACAATTCAGTATATACAGAAACTCCATGAACATGAAATAACATTTACCATAAAGCAATGAAAATACAAATAAACTTTACAAAAATACATTTAAATCAAGCAATCCCAAACCCATATGGTAACAAACAAACAAACAAAAAAAACTACATTTCCCATAATTCCCAGCGAAGAATAAAGGACATGAGGAAATGCCGCGCTCTTTTGATAGCCTTTGTTCCATGCTGCAGTCACGGAACCAGGCGAAACTCCAGGTAAGACAATTCAAAAACAATTTAATAAAGAATCAACCTCAAACCCATATCTTTGTCTTGGTGTTATTCAATCACTAGCGTGCACTCTAGCAATGACTAATCACTCTTTGATGTTGTTATGCGCGCATAAAGAGCATGTATCCGTTAACAAAAAAAAAAAGGTTTGGGTAAATATTAAAAAAAACAAAATAAACACATAGAAAATATATAAACAAGCAAGGAAATCAAATCAATTACTTACAAAAACCATAAAAAAAAAAACCATTGAAATAATCCATTTAATAAATGTGGCCTTTGCCGTCACATTTCCCCCCACCTAAGCATTCTCGCATGGTGAGCGAGAAAGAAAATCAGCTGCAATATTTTCTATACCCGGACGATGCTTCACTGTAAAGCGAAAAGGTTGTATCGACAAAAACCATCTTGTCAAGTGGGAATTGGTATCCTTCATTCTGTATAACCATTTCAGCGCTTTATGATCAGTTTCTATAACGAAATCTCGGCCGAGCAAATAATATTTCAGCGAGTCAAGAGCCCATTTTAAGGCCAGACATTCTTTCTCCACTACAGAATACCTCGTTTCTCTGGGAAATAATTTCCGACTTAGATACAGCACAGGATGCCGTTCACCGTTTTCCTCCTGCATCAGGACCGCTCCTAACCCCAACTCCGACGCATCTGTTTGTAATTCAAACGAGTTTGCAAAATCAGGACTATGCAAAATGGGTTCTTTACTCAGCATCCCCTTTAACTCAAAGAAAGCTTTTTCAGCAGGTACGGTCCATTGCACGGTATTGGGCTTAATCTTTTTAATTAAATCCGTTAACGGCGCTGCGATAGTCGAGAAGTGGGGAATAAACTTCCGATACCAGCCAACTAAGCCAAGGAACGAGCGAATTTGTTTCTTTGTGGCTGGGAGTGGACACAATTGAATAGCGCGCACTTTCTGCACTTGCGGCTTAATTACTCCATTCCCCAATACGTACCCCAAATACTCAGTCTCGGTTTTAACCAAAGAACATTTTGTGGGGTTAATGGTTAGACCAGCGTCTTTAATTCGTTTAAAGACTGTTTGAAGATGTTGAAGGTGACTCTCCCACGAAGTACTAAATATCACGACATCGTCTAAATAAGCCGCCGCAAATTCTGCTAAACCATTTAATACAGTATCCATTAATCTTTGAAAGGTCGGGGGTGCTCCGTGCAGCCCGAACGGTAATACCCGAAAATGCATTAACCCCCGTGGTGTACGGAAAGCGGTCAGCTCTCGCGACTCTAAGTCCAAAGGCACCTGCCAGTACCCTTTACTTAAATCAATGGTACTGATAAATTTGGCTTTGCCGAGTTTTTCAATTAATTCCTCAATACGAGGCATAGGATACGAATCGAATTTAGAGACGGAATTTAAATAACGAAAATCGATACAGAACCTAAGGGTATTGTCTTTCTTTGGCACTAATACCACCGGATTACACCATTCACTCTTTGATGGTTCCACTATACCCATTTGCTGCATCAATTTTACCTCATCTTCAAAAGCTGTTTGCAATCGTTCAGGGATACGATAACTCATTCGTTTCGGTTGAGCATTTTCTTTAAGCACAATTCTATGCTTTATAAGCTCGGTGTAACCTGGCTGATTTTTAAACAACTCAGAATCACACAATGGCTGAAGCTGAGCTCGCTGTTCTACCGGAAGATGGTTAAGGTCAACGGGCGGCGAATACGGACTAACGTTACCAGGCAAGTATTGTTCTTCTGCCTCCTCCTCATCCGTAACCAGTCTGATTAAATTAACGACTGCGCTCTCGCTCTGTGGGTACCATTCCTTCAACAGATTAATATGCAACACCCGATGTGATCGTGCCTGTCCTGGGGTCGCAATCTCATATGTAGTTGTTCCTATTTTTTTAGTTACTTCAAACGGCCCTTGCCATTTACCCAGAAGTTTATTTTCGGAGGTAGGAAGCATCACGAGGACTTTTTGACCCGGCTCGAAAGATCGTATTTTTGCCTTTCTATCATACCACATCTTCTGTTTTTTCTGAGTTTCCTTCAAATGTGCAGAAGCGAACTCGGACATTTGTTGCAATTTGTGTCTCATAGCTAACACATAATCAATTACGTTTGTTTTAGTTGACGTCCCCGAATTTCCCTCCCACAATTCTCTCACCAGAGACAATGGTCCCTGCACTTCGTGGCCATACATCAGCTGGAAAGGCGAAAACCCGGTTGACGCCTGCGGAACTTCCCTGTATGCAAACATGAGGTATGGGAGCCACTGATCCCAGTCGGTCCCTACCTCATTCACAAATTTGCGAAGCATTTGTACCAAAGTTTGATTAAATCGCTCTACGAGCCCGTCCGTCTCAGGATGATAGGGAGATGTCTTTAACCCTTTTATTCCCAACAGCTGATACACCTGTTGCAGAAATTTAGATGTGAAATTCGTTCCTCTATCGGTCAGTATTTCTTTCGGAATACCTACCCTTGAGAAGAATTGGACCAGACAAGAAGCGATAGCCTTAGCTTTGATGTTTTTTAAGGGAAACACCTCTGGAAACCGCGTCGCATAATCACAAATGACTAGCATATACTTATAGCCGGTCTTACTTCGTTCCAGCGGACCTACTATGTCCATTCCCAGCCGCTGAAAGGGAACATCAATGACTGGTAATGGAATTAACGGTACTTTGCGGGGTTTGCGAATTTCGCTGTATTGACATTCAGGGCAAGCCTTACAGAATTCAGCAATGTCTTTGGACATACCCAACCAGTAAAAATGCTTACAAATTCTAGAATGCGTCTTCCGCCTCCCCAAATGTCCTGCCCACGGGATGGAATGCCCCAACGTCATCACAGTATTACGTACACTAACGGGTAAGACCACTTGTAATTTATCCCCAGTTTTACGATACAGCAAGTCATTCACTACACAAAAAGATCTTCCTTGAGACATGAATTCATTCGACCCTTTTCCCGCTGCCTCTACTACCTGAGAATACAATTTTGAAATTTCAGCATCCTCTTTCTGCAGCTGCCTCAAATCTTCAGGTATTAGAATTTGATCGGGGTTCAACAGGTTTTCAGGTTCGCGTTTAGTTCTCTAACCTGCCCTATGGTTCTTTTCAATTTTTCCTGTTTTCTTTCCCTCCTAGATTTCTTCACTTTGCCCTTTTATGATTCTGACCTGTCTGTGAATAAGTGTAAAGACACCAATGGGTTTTCATCTTCACTTTCATTCTGTTTGCTTTGAGCCCGCGTGAGAACTACATTACAAATATCCCGAAAAGGTAACAGATCCATTAGAGCCGGGAAATCATGTCCTAAGATCACTGAATATGGTAGATTCTGTACAAGTCCCACCTTCATCAAATAGGTTTGCCCCGCTATACCCATATACACATCAGTGACAGAATACTGTCGCTCCTCTCCGTGAACACATCTCACTATTACCGGAGCATCACTACTAGCACATAATTCAGGTACCAGTTCTGATTTTACAAGGGTTTGCGTGCAACCTGTATCTAATAAGGCAGTGACTCTTTTCCCATTCAACTCAACAGTTCTTATCACTTGATTTGGAACGGGGAGATCAGCAGGTTCAGGTACGGTCTCTCGAGGCACATAACACACATTAGTAAGTGTTTTCGTCAGCTGCGGGCACATTGGCTTTTTATGACCTAATTGACCACATTTGTAACACTTAATAGTCTCTAAAACAGAGGCACCAAAGTTCTCAGTTCGATTCACACTTGCCTCGTTCGTAGCCCTGCTTCCTTGGATTGCTGAACTTGGCCGTCGGGAAGATCTATCTCGCGCGCGGTCTTCCAGCGAGAGAAACTCCAGGGCTCAGCTCTACGACGCGCTGCCACGAAGACATCAGCTAGTCGCGCCGCCTCCTCAGCTGTAGCCGGGCCGTGTTCTTTGATCCATGTCTGCAATTCTGGACTAAGCATCCGCAGGAATTGTTCAAGGATAATAATCTCTCCGATCTCATGTTTCGTTCTCTCTGCCGGTCTCACCCATTTCGTATACAAGTCTTTCAAACGAACATACAGCTCTTTAGGGGTCTCTTCTTCCAGCACATCCATAGCACGAAATCTCTGTCGATACGTTTCATGGTTGATGGAATACTTCTTCAAAATAGCCTCCTTTACCTGCGCGTAGTCAACTGCATCTGCAACATCCATGCCCACGTATGCGCTGCGTGCCTTGCCGGTCAGTAACGGAATGAGTCTAATGGCCCAGTCTTCCCTTGGCCATCTACACACCTCAGCAATCCGTTCAAACTTGGTTAAATAATGCTCGATGTCATCGGACTCACACAATTGTTGCAGCTTTGGTTCCTGCAGCGCATATCCATGGCTCATACTGCGGGAGCCAATAGAAGCTCTCGGCAATTCCTCTGGCTCGTCGGCTCGGCTCCCCTGCCTCGCAGATCTTCCAACGAAATTCGCTGGCTGACTTCACCTTGAAGAAGACGGAACTGATGCTGAAGAGATTTCCATCTCGTCTCTTGTCGAGCTTCCTCTTGTGCTTGACGTGCATCTCTGTCTTGCTGATCTTGCATAAACCGTTGAAACATCCGTTTAAGCTCCAGCACGTCGCTCTCCGCCTCATGATCAGACACCTGCCCAGCTGCACCTGTCGCCTCCTCTCCCTCCTCGGGTACGATCACGACGTCAGCAGGAGCAACAGCGCGCACCGCTTTCTTGGGCGCCATTCTTGACTCTCTAACAGTGACCTCCTTCTGGACACCATCCCACCGCTGCCACCATGTTGTCAGGGTTCTTCCAAAAATATTCAGGAGGCACTCTTAGAAGCTTCTCTTAATTTTATTGCTACACACAACTCACAGGTGCAAACAGGGGGAAAATGAATAAAATAAATAACTGGAAGAGAAAAAAAAAAAATAATAAATTACAAAGCGGAGTTCTGGACTTCAGATGTTACTCATGGGATCCCTCACCAGAACTGATCCAACCCTAGAAAATTCCACCCTTTTAACAGGCCGGACTAAACCATTTTAAATTACAGGGAGGTCTTAATCCAGTAAATCAAACCAAAACAAAAACAATTCAGTATATACAGAAACTCCATGAACATGAAATAACATTTACCATAAAGCAATGAAAATACAAATAAACTTTACAAAAATACATTTAAATCAAGCAATCCCAAACCCATATGGTAACAACAAAAAAAAAAAAAAAAACTACATTTCCCATAATTCCCAGCGAAGAATAAAGGACATGAGGAAATGCCGCGCTCTTTTGATAGCCTTTGTTCCATGCTGCAGTCACGGAACCAGGCGAAACTCCAGGTAAGACAATTCAAAAACAATTTAATAAAGAATCAACCTCAAACCCATATCTTTGTCTTGGTGTTATTCAATCACTAGCGTGCACTCTAGCAATGACTAATCACTCTTTGATGTTGTTATGCGCGCATAAAGAGCATGTATCCGTTAACAAAAAAAAAAATGGTTTGGGTAAATATTAAAAAAAAAACAAAATAAACACATAGAAAATATATAAACAAGCAAGGAAATCAAATCAATTACTTACAAAAACCATTAAAAAAAAAACAAAAAAACAACTAGAACCATTGAAATAATCCATTTAATAAATGTGGCCTTTGCCGTCACACTGACCCTCCGGAGCCTTGCGAAGTCTACGACAAATGACACACTGGCGGATGAAAGAAGCAACGGTTCTGCTCATCCCTGGGATCCAGTAGCCGCTGGATCTGATTACGTTTGTGGTGAAGCCTTTTCCTTGGTGTTTTACTTTGTCGTGACAGTGAGCTATTATAAGTTTAGTCACGTGATGTTCTTTTGGAATCACGATAGGGTGTTTGAAAGAGTCTTTGATGGATGAAAGTCTCCCTCCGACCTTGATGAGACCATCCGTGTCCCTGAAAATGTCTAAGTGGAACAGTTTGTTGTGGTGTGGGAGCTGATTGCCTTTGTTTAATAGCTTTATCTCTTTTCCATATGTGTGTTTTTGTACATCCTGAATGATGACATGTATTGCACTTTCTTGTTCACTCACTGTAGCGCATCTGATTTAACTTTCTTGGCCCTTCTTATGAGACGTGCTACAGCTTTGACTGCTTTGGACCATGACGAGAACTTGGACAAACGTTCTGCAAGGCTGAATGTCTCTGTAACTTTGGTTAACATTGCCTGTGTTTTTCTGACTTGTGGATCACCAAGAGACAATTCTAACTCTACACTTTGTGGTGTGGGCAGGTCCCTCTCCCAGAGAAAGGAGGGGCCTGTGAACCAGTTAGATGAGAGAAGCTCAGTGACAGATTTACCCCTAGATGCACTATCGGCTGGGTTCTTTTCAGATGGCACGTAAAACCATTGCTGAGGGTTTGTACTTTGGCGAATCTTTTGGACCCTATTCGCTACAAAAGTGGTGGAAACGCTGTACCTCATTGTTTACGTATCCCAAAACTACTCTTGAATCAGTCCAGAAATACTCTTTGATTTGAGCATAGCAGAGTTCATCTCTCAACATGTTACTAACTGAGACTGAAACTACAGCTGCAGTTAGCTCGAGTCTGGGGATTGTAGTTGGCTTGGTAGGAGAAACATGGGCTTTGGCTATTACTAATGAACAGTGGATCTCCTCTTTGATGTTTTTGGCTCTTAATAGGTGCATTGTCCATAACCACTTGTGCTCGCATCAGAAAAGTGGTGCAACTCTATTTCTTTAAGTTCTCTGAAACTAGCAGGAAAGTAACAGTGAGTTATGTTTACCTTGTCTAAGTTGGCAAAGTCACGTTGCCAGCTCTCCCACCTTGGCCTCAGTGCTTCTGGCAGGGAGTCGTCCCAGTTGATACCTTGGTGACACATTTCCTGCAAGATCCTTTTTCCATGAAGCACGAATGGCGCCAGGAAGCCAAGGGGGTCATAGATAGATGCAACAGTAAATAAGATACCTCGACGTGTTGCTGGTTGGTCCTTTAAAGTGTTATCAAATCTGAAACAGTCCCTTTCAACGTTCCATTTGATGCCTAAGGCCCTTTCTTGTGGCATGTCTTTGAATGTCAAGTTCTTTGTTTTTTGTCTCTATTGCACATTCAGATGGCGGGATGCTTTGTAGAACAGCAGGGCTGTTTGAGATAAATTTGTGTAGACGGAGCCCTCCTTGCTTGCATATCTCTGTGGCCTCTTGTGCGAGCTGTATTGCCTTTTCAACTGTGTCTGTGCTTGTGACTCCATCGTCCACATAAAAGTCCCTTTCCATGAACTCAGATCCTGCAGGGTGTGTGTGACAGTGTTCTTTAGCCAAATACCTTAGACCGTAATTTGCACACCCTGGAAATGATGTCGCACCGAAAAGATGTACCTTCATCCCGTACACCTGTGGCTGTGTCTCTGTGTTGCCGTTTTTCCACCACAGAAAACTCAGGTAATCTCTGTCGCAACACTGAACGTGAAACTGGTGAAACATCTTCTCTATATCCAACATTAGAGCAACATGATGTTGTCTGAACCGAAGGAGGATGCCTGTTAGATTGTTAATCAGGTCTGGCCCTTGGAGAAGATGATCATTTAGACTTGTCCCATTGTGTTTGGCTGAACAATCGAACACAACATGTAGTTTTGTGGGCTTTTTGGGGTGATATATCCTGTGATGGGGGAATGTACCATCGTTCACCTTGTTTTCCTTCAACGTGTACTTCTTCAACATCATCCCTTTCAATCATGTCTTTCATGTAAGCTATATAGTCTCTTTTGTAATTTTCATCTTTGTTGAACTTTCGCTTTAAGTGTTCGCATCTGATTTCAGCAAGCTTTCGGTTGTTGGTTAAGTGTGGCCTTTGTCTGAAAGGAAGAGGCATCTCATAGTGTCCTTGTTCGTTTTTCCTTATTCCTTCCTTGAGATCCTCTTGTGAGACTGTGTTGTCACTTGCCTTTGTGTCCTTAAAATCTGACTCGAGCACATTAATCACGTCCATGGGAGTTACAATAAGTAATTCCTTTATTGTGATTCAATGACACAAACTTGACTGAGTTTCATTGAGCTCTGATGCGGAGCCTCCAACGATACTCCACCCTAGGTCCGTGCGGATGGCATATGGCTCCTCACCTTCTCCTAGTAGAACTTGTCTTGGAGCTAAAGTTCTGGGACAGTTAAATCCTATAAGGAGTCCAACATCACAACTCAGAAGAGGTGGTATCTTATCAGCAATTTCTGTCAGGTGGGGCCATTGCTTTGCTGTGTCACTAGTGGGTATGTTGTCATAGTTGACTGGGATAAAGTCTTTGGTATACGAGGGGGGGGTAGGTCGATGCAAATGTCTGAACCCCTCACACGCATTCCAGTTACTCTGTGAGTCTTAACAATAGAGTGAACACCCAGCATGGTAGTTAGCTTTAACTTTACGGGGTGAGTGTCCGCTCGTAACTGTTTGCTTAATTCTTCACAGACAAATGTGCTGTCACTCTGTGTGTCTAGTACTGCATAGACTAACTGCTCTTTAGATGGGCTCTGAACCGTAGACACCCACACAGAAACAATCATGGATGTGCTACTTGACTGACCCACCTTAGATATGTTGAGAGCTGTGACTGCCGCAGTTTCATTTGGAGTGCTTGGAGTGGTGTTTCCATAGCTTCGAGACCTTTCATATGCCTTGTAATTGTCATTGTGCAGACAAGTGGGATGCCTTCCTTTGCAAATGTCACAAGTGTGACAATGGCGACAATCTTTGACATTATGGCCCACCTTTAAGCATCCATAGCACAGTTTATTGTCCTTAACATATGTGCGTTTCTCTTCTAAGGGCTGATCTGAAAAGTTAGAGCACTTTGACAACTGATGGGTTTCATCTTTGCAAAACATGCACGGTACCTTTACTTTTGTGTAACTTGTCCTTGCCTTGTTTTGTACCGTGGATTGCGTTGTGAAGACTTGTGTGGATCTGTTTGGTTTAAAGTCTTTTGTGGACCTTTTCTTGTGAGATGCGTTGCATGAGTGAAGAGCGTATGAAGTGATCGGGTTGCATGCGATCTCCGCTTCAACTGCCACAAATTGTGCAAAGTCTTTAAAAGAGGGAAATCCTTGCCGTCCATAAGTGTAACTGTGACATGTCGATGCCAGCCAGTCAGGAACTTTCTGTAGTAACTTTTGATTTTCCTCACAGTCACTTAGTATTTCTAGGCCTTTTACGTATGGTGTGGCTTGGAGACATGCATTTAAAAAGTCTGAAAATGTTCTTAATCCTTCAGCGTCTTTTGAGCTTATTTTAGGCCATTTTGACAGTTTGTCTCTGAAAGCTCTCTGGACGATAAAGGGCGGTCCATAACGTTGGTCAAGTTTTTGCCATGCGTCCTTGTATGCCTCTTCATCACTGCGAAAGAATGTGCCCTCAAGACAATTTTTTGCTGGGCCTGTGACGTACCTTTTGAGCAAGTGCAGCTTATTAGCAGGTGAGATGTCTTTGCAGTCTACAAGTGAAGAGAATGAAGCCTTCCATTCAATGTAGTTAATTGGATCTCCGCTGAACACTGTGAGCATTGGCACTGGAATTCTGTTTATAGCTATACTGTTTTGAATTGCTTGGGCCAACTGGGAAATGTCTGTGAGAGGCGTTTGAGTGACAATTTGAGGGTTTGGGTTGTTCACCGTGTGACTTGACATATGAATAGACACATTGTTTTGTGGCATTAATGGAGGTAAGCCACTAGAGGGAGCTGGCGCTTCATGAACAGATTGGTGGTCAACAGGGAAAGGAATATTGTTTGGTTGTATTTGCTGACTGTCCACATCCTTGTTCATTTCTTTGTCGTAGATCTCAAGTTTTGCACGAGCAGCTTGCATTTCCTTTTCTGTCTTTAAACGCTCAAGTTCAGATTCTATATCTTTCATTTTTTCCCTTTGTTTAATTTCCTCCTGCACAATCTTATATTCTGCTTCCTTTACAGTTAACTCCGCCGCTGCATCAATCCTTTTGACTGTGATGCTTGAAGTGTCGGACTGAGAAGCGGTGCCATAGATGGAGTGGGCATACTGATGTGACAGTAGCTGATGAAGGTGCTGCCTTTCTCTACTTGCATCAAAATCACCATCTATTGCTGTTATACGTTCATTAAGTATTTTCATAATGTCCTTAGTTACTGCTTCACAAGAGTCCATTTTGCGTCTTGTTTCAGAGGATGGCATAGTATGCTCCCTTATTTCACTGTACACCTTCATCATGTCATTCAAACCCTTTTCAATATCATCGGCCATTACACATAACTCGTGCTCTGATAAGTCAGTTTTTACGCTTTCTCTGGATGTTCTGATTAGCCCTTTCCATTGTTCATAGAGACTCATCAGTTTTCTGTCCTTTTTCATCATTTCGTCTTTTTGGTAGGCTGGTAGGCTAGCATTTTCTCCGTTAGCACACTAGGCCGCTCTGAACGCCTGGGCAACAATAACTCGGTCGCAGCCTCCATTTTATGAAGTTCGGCTAATTGTTTTTCTTTGCGTTCAACATCTTCCTTCAACTCCTGTCTTGACATGCTCTCTGCATCTCCTTGATGTAATAAAGCTCTCCTTTCATTGATTTCAGTTTGTAGCTTACGTGTTTGCTCTTCGATACCGTCCATTTTCCGTGTTGTTGTAGCTTGCTGACTGTGCAATTGCCGTTGTCCTTTTTGTAGCACGTGCCGCTCGATGTAGCTCGCAGAGGCAAAAGCTCTTACTGTAGCAGGCCCCCCGTACAAGGATGAGACTTTTACTGATGGTTTTATGATGTTTAATCCTTCCTTTTGAACCTTAAACCATACACCATATCACCAACGTAAGAGCTGAAATGCAAAAACGAACACATTATCAAACTAAATGATCATATCTCAACTTATTTAAATTCCTTTTGCCTCTTTGGAGGGGCTGCAAATATGAATTTAACGTTCATCACTGCTCCGTGTCAAAGTTACTGCCATATTTGGGCTAACAAGCTATATACACTGCAAAACTGCGCTAGCCAGGCACACGCGCTTCCAAAGGAAGGGGAAATGCGCGTAGCTTAAAACCGGAAGTCAACCATTTCACTATAAAAATTTCAAAATAAAAGACACTTACCTTATCTATAACAAAAAATATACTTATGGTTATTTACACAGTGTTTTACACTGGATCATTTTCACAGATCCATGTCAGCGGTGATCGTTTTTAGTACATCACTGTCATGTACAATGACACTATCATTGTAAATGCTAGTAAAAATTTGACTGTTAATACTATATAATATGTATAAATATATAAGCTGTTTAATTGATCAAATACAATTAAAATTAGTTAAAAGAATTAATTAAAAACAAACTCATATTTGGAACCCCTTAAAGGTTCTATGTTTTGCCTTTTCCTGATGCACTTTATGCTCTTAAAAAGGCTATAAATATGAAGCGATTAACAGAACCTCTATATAGAACATTTTCTTCTAAGAGTGTGCAATATCATTTTGGATAAGTCTGTTTTGTTCTCCATTTGTTGCAGGTGATGCCCAACATCTCTCAGAGCTGAGGATTGTGTTGATGGGTGGTAGAGAAGCTGGTAAGAGTTCAACTGGAAACACCATCCTGGGCAGAGAGGAGTTTGACTTGAAGACATCTGCTCAGTGTGTGAGGAGACATGGAGAAGTAGCAGACAGACACATCACTGTCATTGAAGCTCCAGGATGGTGGAGTAATTTCACTGTAGAGGACAGTCCTGAGATATTGAAACAGGAGATTTTGCTCAGTGTGTCTCTGTGTCCTCCAGGACCACACGCTGTACTACTGATCATAGATGTGAGCAGTAGATTTAAAAATAAGAGAAAAGCAGTGCAGGATCATCTGGATCTTCTCAGTGATAGAGTCTGGAGTCACACTATAGTTCTGTTCACTTATGGAGACTCTCTGTTAGACACATCTATAGAGCAGCACATTGAGAGTGAAGGACAGGATCTCCAGTGGCTGCTGGACAAATGTGGGAACAGGTATCATGTTCTCAACAATCACAACAGGAGTGACGACACTCAGATCAAGGAGCTGCTGGAGAAGATTGAGGAGACAGTGGCACAAAACAACGGCTGCCATTTTGAAATAGACAGAAAGATTTTACAGGAGATGAAAGAGAGAAGAAGAGCAGAGAAAGAGAGAGCAGAAGAACGAAGGAAAAAGATGAAAAAACAGAGAAACGGCATCGGATCACAGATGAGTGAGTGAATTTTTTTTTTTTTCCAAAAACTAGAGAGTCATGGCTGTTGGATTGAAATTTTATTTGAAGCATAATTTATTTTTTTGTTTTGACTCATTCCGTTCGTTTGCATTGAGAGGGTGGGGTTTATGACCTGTACTGCATCCAGCCACCAGGGGGCGATCAAAGAGCCCTCAGCTTCACTTTTCAGGACGTATGAGGCACACTCATAGACTGTAAAAAAATATGGACATAGTGTCCGTGACGTCACCTATAGAGTTCTGAAGAGCAGTTTTGAAGCGAAAATGAGGCCGCTGCCATCTTAGCAGCGCGTCACCGCACGTCACTCCCGGATAACTGAAAATGGGCAAAGAGGCGGGACTTGGTTGGAGCCCATTATGTGACTGGTTGCTGAAACCACGCCCGCCTAGCTCGATGTGACAATGTTAGCAGGCAAATGAGCTATCTAAAATATTAATAAAGATAACAAGTTATATCATTAGAAAGTTATAAAGGTTTACTGTCAATCTACGGTGTTTTTTTAAGATATAGATGCTCCAACACCAGTAATTAATTTGTGTGGGGTGTGCAAATAACAACAAGAAAAATCAAACGGGACTTCATCCCTTTTATAATGAAATAGCGATCGCGAGATAAATCCAGTCTGTGGCACTTGGGTAAAATGTCCGTACTTTTTGTCCACGAAAGTGTTAAATCCATGAAATATTGATATATTATCCATTGTTTGCATCACATTTCTTTGGAATGATTTGCTCTCCATCGTTCTTCAAGAAATTATGCAATCTAAGCAACGTTTATGATGTAAAACTGTATACGTACCTATATATCTGTATATTTCCCTAATTTTCTCTCAAACAAATGAGCACATGTGCAAAGTATAATTTTTAAAAATAGTGCAGCAGTTTTAGTTATAATATCCAAGCAGTGCTGTCGGAGTTTTATAGCTGCTATTGTCATTGTAGTAAATCTCAAGACGATCCAACAACGTGTGTTCTGTTTATCTTCCGCATGCGAGCACATGTACACAGACGCACATCATCAGTCTCAAATATTAATGCAGCAAGCTATATTTTATAATTGTATAAAATAATCAAGAAAAAAGCACAAATACGGCTGAGATGCCAAATTCAGTGGCTGAAATTAGCTGCTGAGGTAACATGACTGCTCACAGACAGCAGCGGCATACCTGTCACTCAAGTGACCACGCCCTTAATTAGGCAGAACTTTAAGGCTTAATATAATTTAAACGGATGAGTTTCCCCCCTTAGAATTCACCCCCCTTAGAGTTGTCATGAAGGGCAAAATTCGCTGTATAGACCAAAACCACAATTTGCACCAGACTGTAAACATGTTTTTTTCTGCTGTATAATTAGGTATTTTAACATGGGACTCAATGAGATTCTGCTCTCTTTTGCAGCCTGTCCCTAGCGGCCAGTCGATGAATTGCAGTTTAAGTCACTTCCGTATTGGCTTCACGAGAAACTGGGGGAGGTTGCCACTTGGGCACACCCCGTAAACACATATAAGAGAGATTTATCTGTATGAAAGCCCAACGATGCCCCCTAGAGGTATCTTTATGTATATTTTTTATTACTGTCTGGGCAAGTCAAGACATGTCTTCATCAGTATCAGGAGGCATTATATTGATGGGAAAACTAACTTGTTCTTTGTGCCAGATATTGTACTTCTGCACGTTTGTTCCTGTGAGTGAATGATTAAGAAGTAAGTTATCGTTTTTACATTCTAAGCTGTTCAACTTATTTTGTACATTCTGTTATTGTCATGTGAAGCTGTGGTTTACAGGTGGTACCTCATGTTTGACAGCTTATAATTTATTTAGTGTTACTACTACTGTAATAAGGTTAATTTTCTTTATGTTATTTGTAATACTGCTTATATCAGCAATTTTATATTGTATTTTGTTTTCTTTGTTGTAGACCACACATACCCCTATGGGCGAATGCCTGTAATACTTCATACATGCAGATGTAATTCGAATAAAATCATTCAAATGGGACCCGCTCTCTCACTCCAGTTTCTCTAACCGGAAACTCCCACCACCATAGAGTGCCCCAGGGATGACGCGTTTTTGTAGGCCAACCCGGAAGTTAGCGGCGCACGGGTTCCCTCGATCGAAAGCCTATGCATTTTTCCCATAGACTTTTGGAAAATCGCAGAAAATAAGCTCTGTGTTTAACAAAGGGTTATGACACTTACACGTTTTGTCTATCAAGATAATCTTTACAAGTTAACACAACATTTATAGATTTTGAAGCCTAAATAAAGTCGTCAGATATAAAAGGCTAACAGTAGGCTATAAACGGACTACAGCACACCATGGTCGTGGATCAACGTCGTCACCACCAAGCTTCCTCAAACTGTATTTAAAAAACAACTTTATTTAAAAACATGCTCGCTGATTATGATCTGTGCTGTTATGAATACTTTTCCACTTTTTCATGAGAAATGCTGTCCAAATGCCCCGTTTTTAATGATGACGTCTAAAGTCCCCGCCAAAGGAAGTAGTCCCTTTTAGCAATTTGTTAGCAACCGCCGATTTTAAGACATAGTAAAAGTTTAAAAAATCAGAAGTGGGTTATAACTGGTGTGTTTTATGTCATAGATCAAAACGTGAAAGTATTTAGAGGCTTTGTTAACCACAGACCTTATTTCAGGCGATTTAGCAAAAACACATTCAAAAAACCCATAGACTTTACGGCGTTGGAACCGGAAGTCCTAAAATGCTCACTCGCTTCCGGGTTTTGCCTACAAAAATGCGTCATCCCTGGGGCACTCTATTTCTACTAGTGCCTTACCGAATCCTTTGAGCATCCTTTACACTTGCACATTATCATTTCTTTAGATGGCCGGTTGTACATGGTTTTTAGATTATAAGATTATAATATAACAACTTGCATTTAGCCCTGCTTAATCAGTGCTTTATGTAGTAAATATTTTGTTTATATTCATCAATGAAATTAAGTAATTTTTTTCACTATTCATAAAAGTTATTAACATATGATTACTGATTTGAAAGATGAACTTGATTCATGAAGAATACATTTTTTGATTCATGAAAAATATTTTTTTTAAATGAGTCTGAAACGTACTTATTATGAAACTAAAGAGATATGATAACAGAACAAAAATCAATGAATAGTCCTGTTTTTTTTTTTTTTCAACAGTGTTTTTTATATGACCAAAATATTTACTGTTTCTTTAAGATGTTCTTACTGCTTTTAATTTTGTTGTGCATCATCTGTGATAAACAGACATCCACTCTCGCATTGCGTGTGTAACAGTGGCCAGATAGTGAGAGTTGTGCAGGTAAACCCCTGCACACAGACGGTCGCTAGAGAATGCGTTGTTTAGTAGAGCTGGGTAAAAAATATAGATTTCTCGATTTTAATCAATTCACATTTTTACGAACCGATATCGATTCTTAAATCCCAAGAATCGATTAGTCTAGTCTGTTTTCAGTTGATGAATGAACAGAATATGTAGCACCTCCCATCCAATAAATCGCAATAATCTTTGTTCTTTGTCATTTTTGATATGAAGCAAAGTCTCAGATTTCAAATGATGTCCATCTTATTATGAGATTAAAAAAATAAATACCATTTTGGCGCTGTTTAATGTGACATGACAGATCGCTGTAGTTAAAGAGAAGCAGCAGAACGGAGCACATGTGAACAACTTGGGTAAAGTTGGTTTTATATTCGCACATTCGGACATCCATATTCAATAGCCTTGTTAATCACACTACATTGGACATTCAGTGGACATTCACAAGTAAATATGCCATTAAAACAATACTTGCCTATTTTGATCGACTGTGAAAAATGTTGTAAGTTGACAATCGTTGGTTGTCAATATCATGTCGCTGCTTAAAATTCGCAAACATTAATTTATTGCACATTTATTGGAAAGTCTGAATTTATCAGAAGTCCGAATGTGCGAATATAAAACCAACTTTACCGAAGTATGTGAACATACTCTCCTCCGCTTTAATACCAGTTACAGTGTGAAATAAACATGAATAAACATCTGAAGGTATGTTAAAAGATACAGTACAGCTTACCAAAATCTGTATCATGTCGGTCCGTGTACGTTTTGATAGTTTGTTTTCCAATTTGAAATGAATACGAAACGAGAAAACGTCGTTTCCCGTTTTTTCGTTTGTTAAAAAAACCGGGAAAACGAGATTTTGACTCGATTTTCGTTTTTTTCGGGTCACGGATAGAAAACAGAAACACGACTTCAAAACTTGTTTTCCACATGTGGGCGGTCATTACACGCCCCTTTCAGCCGATTGGTCAATCAAATCTGAGCCATTGACGTCATCTTCAGTTCGTTCAACAAAATAACAGTCCTCTGCCGCTATATCAGTAGATGACATAAATCGGCTTTCTTCTGTGCAACCTAACGCGTATTTCACAGAAATATTTATTTCAGAAATGTTAATCAGCACACAGACGTTGTAATGCTGTTTGTAGTTTAATATATGGTGAAACTGCGCTACCACACACAGAGGAGCGGATGAAAAGCACAGATTAAAAAACAAAAACAAAAAAAAAAACTACAGTTTTTATTTTATTGTATTTTGAATAAATAGAATAAATCACAATAAATAAGTAGTGTAAGCAATTTTGAAAAACGAACAATAGCTCATCTCTCTTTATTTATTTATTTTATATAGCCTAACATTGCCTGCTGAATATAGGCTAATGTTAATAACCCTTTGGTTAAAAGATTGGGAATAGCCTGTAAAGATCAAACATTAAAGATCAAAATTACAGCTACATAGCTATTTTAGCTATGACAAAATAATATATAAATGTTAAGCCAAAACGAATTAATTTAAAGCTGAACTGAAACAGAAACCGGCGTTAACTACCTCTCTAATTTGACACAAATCCAAATGTTTCAATATTCACGATTTGGAGGCTAAACTATATTTATTATTTAAACGCTTTCATTGTAGCCTACACAGACTACTTAAAATGAGCAGTATAACTTTTTATATATTTGGTTGAATGTATGTTATTTTGACAGTTAACAGGCTGTGATGTCAAGTTACTAAAACTGATGTTGTGTGAGCGCGAGGCGCCGACGCGTTCTTGAATTTTCTTATAAAAGCGGAAACAACTTAAAATACTCAGACATTTATGGTCAAATATATGTAACACCATTCGAATCTGTGAAGGGTTAAATAGGCCTATTATTTTGTACGCTCACAATAAAACAAAACATTGCTCGTAAAATAAACAAAGAAATGTTTCTGCCGTCTCTGTTTCCTTTCTGTGAACTTCTCAAAAATGAACCGACACTCATATTGTCGCATTTTTCCCCTTTCATTTTGGTAATATGTTAATTACTTAAGTGAAATAAATTTCGCGCACAGACATAGGCTATTTATTCCTTTTATATAATTGAATCCTTTGTTCTCCGTTCACAGAAGCTGCAGGTGCGTGATGATGATGAATCCTCATGTTCTGTGTTTATTCTGCTATTTGTTCATGTAGGCTAAAACTAAACCCCTGGAATTTGTTTAATGATTCACAGACATTTATCAATTCTATTTCGTTTAATTCCAATTTAATATAATCGGTTAATGAAACGATGATCGCACCAGTTGAAAGTCAGGGGAAAAACAGAATTATATTGACATGGCAACAATAATTTTCGTTTAGTTTAAGTTTTTCAAAACATCCAGAACTGCATACAGTAAATTTTCCCGCTGTTTAAGCCACGAATATTTACAAAATAAAATAATTACAAAGATGATAAAAGATAATAAAATAATTACATAGATAATAAAAGTTAAAAAATGTTTAATATACGAGAGTTTTTGTTTTGCTGTTGTCCACTAAAGCAATTGACGCAGAATCGCCAATAGCCGTTAAATCGAAATTGAAAGTAAAATGTTCAGGGCCATTTATAGCTAATTAATTCAAAAGCGAAGGAAAGACAGAAAAAGTGAGGATAGCAAGTAAACTGTGACATATAATAATGTTCACTGTGTTAAAAGTGTTTAATTTAAGAGATAAAATCTGTATGGCCATTTATAAGCTAAGGAAAACTAAAAAGCCCCCCGATGGTGATAACGTTATTAGGTGTTGCCACCTAGTGGATAGCCTATTTTCTAATATGACTGCATAGTCTACTGCAAGGAATGCGTCTGCTAAATGATTAAATTTAAATGTATAAAATGTAAACAAAACATTAAAATAAGAAAAAAAAAATGAGTGCGGTAGCCACTGATCTATAATAGAGAACAGTCTATCATTATGTATAGCCTATTGATCGGTGGTAGTAGCCCAAAGGATGTCATGCGCTTGGTAACAGATGTAGGGGCATTTACATTTTACATTTTAAAAACACAATGCCAGCTTAAAAACAGACTTAATTAAATTTACTGTAGGTTTTTTAAACTTTTTTTATCTGTGCAAACATATTTCTGTGAAATACGCGTTAGGTTGCACAGAAGAAAGCCTATTTATGAAATCTACTGATATAGTGGCAGAGGACTGTTATTTTGTCGAACGAACTGAAGATGACGTCACTGGCTCAGATTTGATTGACCAATCGTCTGAAAGGGGCGTGTAATGACCGCCCACATGTGGAAAACGAGTTTTGAAGTCGTGTTTCCGTTTTCTCTCCGTGACCCGAAAAAACGAAAATCGAGTCAAAATCTCGTTTTTCCGTTTTTTTTTTAACAAACGAAAAAACGAGAAACGACCGTTTTCTCGTTTCTGCGTATTTCATTTCAAATTGGAAAACAAACTATCAAAACGTACACGGACCCATGTCTCGTGTAATAGCCCAATCAGTGTTTCAACCTCGGAAAGACATCAATATAACAGCTTGTAAACGATGTCACGTAAAGTCACATTTACCTCAGAAAAACCATATTCCGTGACCATAAACTCATTAGTCAGGATTCCTCTAGCTATCTTTTTCTTTAAGCTCCACCCTGGCGTTTTGCCACCATTGTTTATGAATCCTCCTTAATTTTATTTTTAATGGTGGCGAATCTCCAACCATTCTATTTTTTAAAAAACATATTTTT
Source organism: Culter alburnus (assembly GCA_028476615.1). NCBI lineage: Eukaryota > Metazoa > Chordata > Actinopteri > Cypriniformes > Xenocyprididae > Culter > Culter alburnus. The sequence continues at coordinate 957,824 of JAOTNS010001200.1, read as the reverse complement.
AATGGTCTTTTTGGTACTTTCCACAGCTTGTTATTGTTCTTTACATTGAATGCATTTACGTTTGGTAATTTCTGAGCAGAAAATACAGTGTTTTCCAGTGTTTTTCGTACAGGCTATTTTCTACATGTAATATGTCAATGATCAATGAATTTTCCCAACACTTTCTGATACATATATACACCATTATATAGGCTATTAATTATAATTTTTAATGTTTTTGGATATTTAATGCATGTTTGAATAAATCAGTTATGATAGCCACTTAAATGTTTATATTTAAAAAAAAAAAAAACGTACTGGAGTAGAATGATTATGTAATAGTAAACTTTATTTATTATAAAAAAAAAACAAAAACATCATTGAGTGTAATTTAAGTGTTTGTACTGTAATTCAATTCAATTCAAAATTGCTTTATTGGCATGACTGTAAATAATACTATATTGCCAAAGCATATATAAAACAATAATAAAAATATCTGTATAAGAGAAGAAAATATTATCAAATAGTATAACACTATCAAATATTATAACATAACTTAAACTTAAATTAACAGTGTAACAAATTAGAACATGTCTGAACATTTGATACCACAGTATTTAAACATATATATATATACACACATACTGAGGGTCACTATGGTGGACAGTAGGGAAACACACAGTGGTCAGACACACACATTCACCTGCTGTCTCAGGCTGTGGAACATCCACACATATCTCGCAGCCAGTGCTGCTGTCTGTCCCTCTCCTAATATTATCTTTATTTGTTCTACTTCAGTCATGGCTGTAAAGTTCTTTATTGAGTTGCTGAATTTGGTGAAGTAGAGATCTCTTATAGGTGTGTATTTGTGGTAGTGAAGGAGGAAGTGCACCCTTTACTCTCTGGGTAACCAGCTCTTTCTGTGTCTGCCGGTCTCGATGGCTAGACTGTGCTCACTGAGTCTGTACTTGGTCAGGATCCGTCTCTGCTTTGTGTCTTTGACACTTTGGAGATATTCTTCTAATTCATAATTTGATATTAGAGTTTGATAGAATTGTAATTTACTTTGTGTTTTAGTTTCCTCATCCCAATGTTCCAGATATGTATTTTTAGATTGTTTGAAAATTTAGTTTATTTTGATGTTTGGATGAGAAGCAGTTCTGATCTGAGACTGGTTAGTGTTAGTAGAGTTAGTCAGGTTAGTAAGTCTCAGAACCAGCTGACTGAGAGGACTTTTTTGGGGGTTCAGTTCTTGTGTTTGTAATGCCTTAAAATGTAGCGATTCTGTGGGACTTGATATTAGATGCATCCAGAATTTTAGGGATCTTTTTTGCATATTAATAATCAATGGGAATCTGCCTAATTCTGCCCTACATGCATTAATGGGTGTCCTTCTTTGTAGTTTTAGGATCATTTTACAGAATTATGTGTGTAGGGCTTCTGTTGGATGTCTGTCCCATCTAGTGTAGCTCATAGTACAATGCAGATTGTGTCAAAGCAGCTTTACAGTGATAACTGGTATGTAATTTTGGCTGCACAGCAGCTCTTAAAGAAAATGGTGTCAATGCAGGCCGATCAAAGCACTGTTGAATATCAAATGTCAAGTGTCCCCAACTAAGCAAGCCAAAGGCGACAGCGGCAAGGAACCCAAACTCCAACAGTTGACATCAGGTGGCAAATAGGTGTTAAAATGGAGAAAAAACCCTTGGGAGAAACCAGGCTTAGTCAGGGGGCCAGTTCTCCTCTGGCGAACAGTGCTTTATTATGATTCAGGTAGGTATCATAAGTCAGATTGGATCACAACATTCAAAGTATTTATTCCAGTTCCATCCAGTTGAGGATCGTATTCATCACACTGGTATGGACGGTTTGTTGAGGAACTGTGCCACTGGCTGTCGTGTCGATGAGGCCTTCACAGTCGATGATCTAGTTGACTTAATCTCTGTTGATACTGTGTTGTGGTCATGTCAAGGCGCAGGTCCCCGATCTCACCTGGATACGGCCCGGATCCGGTTGACTACGGTAAACCTCGGGATAAACTAGGGGTGTGTGATATAACGATTCCCTTTCAAGGGAACTCACACTGCGTCAAGCGCTTTGGGAACGCCTCTGCGTGATTGCGTCATGAAGCACATGTGAAATCTGTCCAATGGCATGACGGAACGTCATAGGCGGGTGACGTCATGACCAGGAAACTAGAAAGCACACCTGAACCAGAGTTAGCATCTGTGTCTTCAGTAAGCACTCTCTGTGAAACTGTCTGTCTTATTTACTGTTGTTTGTCTCTCACGTTATTCAAGCACACACTTAAGACAATTTATTATGGCGACTAAAGTGCAGCAATTCAGGCTGTATGCGTCTCCTTGTCCTCGCTACATCATGGCGGGAGATTCACACAAGCTTTGTGTTGTTTGCCTGGGAGTGGAGCATGCCCAGTCAGCTCTCGAGGGGGCCGGCTGTGTGCATTGCGAGCAGATGTCTATGAAGACGCTCTGCTACCGCCAGGCGAGGAAAGCGGTTCGACCCCGCGGCTCGGGTCCTGCTGTTGCCGAGGCACAGTGAAGGCTCGCGTCGTGGGGTTCACAAATGGATCTTGCAGAGGGGTTAGAGATGGGCCCTGCCCTTTCTCTGCCTTTACCTGCAGGACTCAGCACTTCATTTCAGGAGGTAGAAGCACGCTCTGCGGTTTCTTCTGCCCCTGGTGAAGTGCTGATACTGCAGCGATCTAGTTCTGAGGAACTGGACGTTGTCAGCATCGACCCTAGTGAAGTTGAGTCGACGCCACCTCACACACAAGCATATGAGGAGCTAATGGAGGTTGTTACTAGAGTGGTTGCCAGATTAAACATAAGCTGGCCAGCTGAGAAACGGGAAGCCCGTCAGTCCAGTTTATTAGACGAGCGCTTTCTTCCATCTCGTGCACAACCTCCATGCCGGGGCTTGCCTTTCTTTCCCGACCTCCACAACGAGGTGTCGAGATCGTGGAATAGACCCACGTCCTATCGGGTCTATAGTCCACAGATTTATAACTATATTAACATCATGGGACTAAAAAGGCATGGTTATGGGGAGATGCCTCGGGTGGAAGAGACGCTCACGAGCTATCTCTCCCCTGAGTCGGCAGCCTTTCTCAAAGCCCTGAAGTTACCCACTAAACCGCTACGTGCATCATCTGCTTTAGTGGGTAAAGCATACTCGGCAGCAGGTCAGGAGGCGGCTTGTTTACATATTATGGTCGTCCTCCAAGCATATCAAGCTGACCTGCTGAAAGACCTTGATGAGGGTGGGGAAGTCAGCCGCAAGGCGTTTGTTGAGTTAAGAAAAGCTACAGATCTCTCTCTCCGTGCTACCAAGGAGACCGCCAGTACTATTGGTCTATCGGTCTATGGCAGCCCTGGTGGCCACGGAGAGGCATTTATGGCTCAACCTCGCGGATATGAAAGATAAAGATAGATCTTTTCTTCTGGATGCCCCGCTTACGCCACCTGGCCTCTTCGGCGTCTCTGTCAATACAGTCGTCGAGAGGTTCCAGGAAGCCAAGAAACAGGCGGTGGTATTCCAGAAGTTCCTTCCTCGCCAATCTCAGGTCTCAGGGACTGCTGGTCAAAGAGAGCAGTCCCAACCGAGTATGAGCTCTTCGCACAGGGCGCAATAAAAAGTGAGCGTTGCTTCCCTGGTTCAGGCTCTGGTTATGGAACAGGAAGTACAGACTCTCTTACGAAAAGCAGCTATAGAAAGGGTTCCTTCTCCCAGCAGGGAGTCAGGTTTTACAGCCGGTACTTCATAGTTCCAAAGAAGGATGGAGGGTTGTGTACCATTTTAGATCTGCGCCTATTGAATCACTCCGTCAAGAAGCTCAAGTTCAGAATGTTAACTCTGAAGCAAATCATGTCAGAAATCAAGTCTGAGGACTGGTTTGTCACGATAGATCAGAAAGACACATACTTTCATATATCCATCCTTTCTCAATACCAATACCAGTACCAATATCAGGTTCTTTATCTCCCTGCGCCTTCACAAAATGCTTGGATGCAGCTCTGGCTCCTTTGCGACTCCAGGGCATCTGCGTGTTGAATTACATTGACAACTGGTTGATTCTAGCACAGTCAGAAGAATTGGTGGTTCAGCATCGAGATGCTGTTCTCATCCATATGAAGCGTCTGGGGTTAGGGCTAAACGCAAAGAAGAGTGTGCTTTCTCCAGCTCAGAGAACCTCTTTTCTAGGCATAGTTTGGGATTCGGTGTCGATGTAAGCACATCTATCGCCAGCTGGCATAGAAGAAGCCAAGAAGAACAAGAAGCTAGGCCAGTCACTCACTGTGAAACGGTTTCAGAGACTGTTAGGTCTGATGGCAGCTGCGTCTAACGTGATACCTTTTGGCCTGCTGTACATGAGACCTTTGCAGTGCTGGCTCAAAACCAAGGGGTTTTCCCCAAGGGGAAATCCGTTTCGCATGATCAAGATCACGCACCGCTGCCTTCGTGTTTGTGTCATGTGGAAAAAACCTTGGTTTCTTTCCCAAGGCCCGGTGTTGGGGGCTCCTTGTCATCGCGTAACGCTAACGACGTAACGCCCCTAGTAGCCCCGTTTTGGCCGGGCCGAGTTTGGTTTTCGGACCTTATGTCTCTCCTCAGCAGCTCTCCCCTCGAGATTCCGGTCAGGAGGGACCTACTTTCACAGGTGGGGGGCTCACTCCTTCACCCCCGCCCGGAGTTGTGGAAGCTGTGGGCATGACCTCTGAGTAGGCACAGCTCATAGATTCGGGTCTCCCTACTGAGGTAGTGGAGACCATACTCCAGTCCAGAGCTCCCTCCACAAGGAGGCTGTATTCCCTGAAGTGGAACGTCTTCTCTTCATGGTGTAGAGAGCACACTTTTGATCCTGTAAACTGCCCAGTCGGTACACTTACAAGAAAAATTCTCTTCAGGGTTATCTCCGTCTATGCTAAAGGTCTAAGTGGCGGCCATTGCGGCTTACCACGTTCCTTTAGAGGGTGCTTCTCTTGGCAGACACCCATGGGTTACTCGCTTCCTTCGGGGTACTTTGAGGCTGAGGCCTGCGGCACGTCAGAGAGTTCCGACCTGGGACTTGGCCATATCGTTGGAGGGTCTACAGCTCCGTTTGAGCCCATTGAAGAGGTTCATGAAAATTTCCTCACACTCAAAACTTTATTCCTCCTCGCTATCTCATCTCTTAAGAGAATTAGAGACCTACAAGCCCCCCTCTTGCCTGGACTTTGCGCCAGGCATGGTTAAAGCTTTCCTCTTCCCCTGGGAAGTATATGTTCCTAAGGTTCCCACTAATGTGGCGGGCCCGATTATGCTGCAGGCCTTCTGTCCTCCTCCATTTCTGGATCCAGACCAGGAGAAACTTAATTTGCTGTGCCCTGTCAGGGCTTTGGATGCTTACAACCACAGAGCTGCCCTGTGGCGTAAGACGGATCAGTTGTTCGTTTGATTTGGGGCCCCATGTAAGGGGCACCCTGCATGCAAGCAAACCTTGAGCAAGTGGGTAGTTGAGGCTATCTCACTTGCATATGAGTCTGCCGGTCATCCTTCTCCTCAGCGTCTCGTTCCCTCTGTACATACGTAACCTGAGATGTTTTTGATCGTGGACGATTAAAATGTCTCCAAGATCTGCCCTAGTGAAAAAAGTATGCTAAGTATACTTGCAGCAATACTAATTATTAGTATATTTCAAGTGTGTTAATGATTAGTTAACTTAAAGTGTGCTATTTTGAAACAACTAATTTTGTACTAAGTATATTTTAGTTGTAATTAAGTTTTATAAAAACACAACTCTAAGTATATTTAGTGTACTTTTGTGTGCTAAATTGGACCAACTTCAAATATACTTAGTAAACTTTAAGTTTATGCCTGTGTAGGAACTAATTACATGCTTGATTAGTTATAACACAAATTAAGTGCACTTCAATATAAGTATATTTTATTTGTGTTATAAATATACTTTGTGTTACAAGTATACTTTATTTGTGTTATAAGTATACTTAATTTGTGGTATAAGTACACTTTGTGTTATAAGCACAATTTATTTGTGTTACAAGTACACTTTATTAGTTTTTTAAGTACATTACAAAATAATTACGAGCGTCTTCCGAACACACAAGCAATAAATTAATATATTATTTTACAGGTAATAGTATATACTGTATGCTCAGTACATTTGGCTTATTCCAAATACTAAAAATTACACACTTTGCAGTCAATAACAATACACTTTATTACTTATACTTTGTTTAATATAGTCAACATTTGAAGTGGATCAAAACCTTTAATCAAAGTTGTCCTAAAACCTAAACCCAAAACCTAAAACTTTTTTGATCCACTTAAAATGTTGACTACTGTACTTTGAATTACATAATCTCACACAATACAGTATAATAATTGTGCTACTATTTAAATACAGTTTAACAAATTACTTAGGTGACATTTTCCCAAAGTTGAATGCATTTGTTTTCAAGGCCATTAAAATAAATAAAATGTAACAACATCACTAATGAAGAGACATATTTCATTAACAAATCCAATAGTTTTTATTTAAACTTAACATGGTTTCAGCAAAACTTACCATGTTTTTCATTAAAGAAAAAAAATATTGTACCAATGGTGACCCTCCATACACAAATACAAATTACACATTATATTCCATGTTCTGATGAGCTTCTCATTATTGTGTCTGATGGCCGCTTACACAGAGGCAGTGACTGCAGGAACTTGTGAAGAACAGCATCTGTTAAAGCAGAACTAAGTAACTTTTTTAAGTAACTAAGTAACTCATAAATAGTTTTCTAAGTCCTTACGATGGTTAATTGACTTGTAGTGGTGTGTTTGAGGCGAGCACTAACCCCTTCTGGCACGTCTACGCCAGAAAACAGCACTTGCAAGTTGAGCTGCGCCGACCCGACACAATCTCGCCTCATGTTCACGCGAGAGTGACAAAATGCTTTACGGTAATTCAAAAACAATGTATATATTATGACTTTATAAGACAATTTCGAAAATTACCCACCTCCATTGAGATTTCTTGTACTATATTTGCAAAACTACTGCGCTGGTGAGCGTTGTAGTCATTGTAGTCCAGAGCTGCGCTTGGAGTATTTACGACAGTGTGATTCACTGAAGGAACCTATAGGGGAGCTTCGCAAATCTTACTGAGTTCCGCTTTAACAGAATATACATAAGATAGAAGGTCAGACAGTATGTTCAACTTTTTATTCACGTTTACAATATCTGTCTGAATCCTACATTGAACCAATACTATTTTTGAACAGTAAGGATTAGCAGCAGGGAACTGTATCAGTATGGTATGTTGATATTGTTTTCGGTACATAGTCAAGCATACAACACTTTATGAATAGAGGGTATGCATCGACGTCACTTTCCCGCCGAAAACGCGCTCCCTCAGTTGGACTGAGTGGCAAAAGAACCTGCTGCGTGACTGGATTTAATAGGGGAAACTGCGAAAACTGGAGTAAAACTAACGAATTACACTAAAGGTTGGGTTCAAAAGTGTTCCTTACAACTTGTCAAATAAACCTAATCCATGGATATTGACATGCAGCCAGGAGTCGTGTTTCCTGATATTTATATGTGTCTGATTTCGACGGCGGGGAGACACACAAAGCAAATCTGCCTGTGAACGTTTTATATAGGTAGGTTTAAATCCACGTAATCACTTATATCAATGTTATATCGTCATATTGTCCAGCCCTAAAACTATAGTTTTATAGTATAGTTTTTGTCAGTGTTGTTTATTTAAAAACACCCAATTATGCAGAATATAAGATGGTAAATATTTAATTATTGTCAACATAATATATAACAACACAATATATACAGTATGATTTTACCTCAAAATCCAACAATTTGACACAAAATGATAACTGCAAATCCATGTTTCTCTGCTGGAGTCCAGCTGTTTCTGTGAATTGCAGTAATCCATTTGCTTTTTTTTTCTGTAGCTTTCGCAAGTTTTTAAATATATACCTCAGGTTTTGTGTGAAAGGTATTTATACAGTCAGTCGCAAAGCTCTTTTCCGTTTTGGACGTGTTTTGTGTGTTTTTCGCGACATTCACGCTGAAAACCAATGCTGCCGCTCAGTCTTTTGCCACTCAGCGGCGTGACCGCAGTCGTAACGGTCGACGGTGACATCACGTGCGTACAGAATACGGGCCGATTTGACGAATCATATGAATGTTTTGGTGCTGCATACAAACATGTGCCATAAACCACCACACACAAACTCAAAAAGGAGATATCAAGCCGAAATATCGCTCTCCGTTTGTTAAAGCAAAAAAAAAAAAAAAAAAAAAAAAGTTTTTTAACTGGTAGACTACAACTTTCCACCAAAATAGCACCACTTTTCTCCGGTTCTTTCAGGATCGCGTAGTAGTCCATTAAATTTCCAGCGTTGTCGTCGCCATCTGTCAGTCTGCGATGTCACTTGATTGAACTTTTCAGAATTCCCAAGCCTGAGCAATGTATTGCGCTTTCAGTGTTTTATTAAATAAATTATACATTGCGACAATATAATTCACCTGAGTGACTGAGCAAGGGCGATTCAGGCGAGGACCGTGACGTCAGCAGATCTGATTGGCTGAAGGCAGTGAGCAACAAAATCTGATTGGTCACAGACCGAGTTGAAGAGACATTTGAATTCCGAAGTCTCAAGTTTAACCACTCAACATATTTTTTTCGCATGTAACGTTACTGCTGGTGTGTTGTTCAATATAGATATGTGTGTACGATTGTAAAATAATTCTGCCAGTGTAAACGTATTAAACATATTTACTTGGAAATTGTAGGCTACACTGCATATATTAAATGGGCTTGTAATGCATTAGTCATACTGAAATAAATAAGCACAAGTAATAAAATGAATTCCATGAATGAATAAGTAAACTTAAAAAATATACTCAAATTTAAATTTAAATACACTACAACTTCAGGATATTAAATAATGTATTTTTTAAATATACTTTTAGTGCATTGTTACAATGTTCATTTTCAGCACACAGTTAAAATATACCTCAAATATATTTTTATAAAGTGCAAATAAATACACTTTTAAAAAAATAAACTGAACTTACACTTCAAGTATATTTTTCTAAAATATATTTTTTAGAAAATATACTAAAGTATAATTATTTTAAAGTGTGTTAAAAGTTGTATTGTGAAAATATGATGCTAATATACTTTTTATATATTTAAAGATAGTACATTTTTTGTTGGTATATTTGCAATGTACTATAGAAAAAGGGAATATATTTAAAATACAATAAAGTATACTTTTTCACTAGGGTTTTCTTTCGCGTGCTATGCGCTGTTCTTACATGCGTTTTTTTCAGAACGTGTACACCATAGACTGTAAAAAAAAAAGCGCACAGGCACTAAAAGCCTGTCAAACTACGGTGACCGGGAGGGGACATGTTCGGTTCACTTAGTTTTGTCGTGGCCACGACATATAAACTCGTGGGAACGTGATAATATGTCGTGGCCACAAGATATTAATTCGTGGGAACGTGATAATAAGTCGTGGCCACAAGATCGTTTTGTCGAGGTAACGACATCCTTATGTCGTGGCCACGCGATGTAAAGTCGTGGCCTCGAGATCATATGGTGAGGCAACGAGATATTTTTCTCGTGGCCACAACTTCATTATGTTGAGGGAACGACATCTATTTCTCATGGCCACGAGTTACATGTGTAAACAATCTGCGCTACCATAGCAACCTGAACTATCAGAAATGGATAAGATTATAATACTATTTATTTTTAATTAAGAAAAAGCGCGGAATTAATAAGTGATTATTAACATGTTGCCTATTGTGTTGTGTGCGATGCCTACAGCAGCATTCGAATGAAGTTTATCAATAAATATTAGAATATGCCGTGTATATTTTTATCACATCCAACAGTCTTTTAAATCCATTCACTGATTGTTAATTTTTTTATTTCATATTTTTACATTATTTATTATTATTATTATTAAGCTATCATTATTGGTTAAATGTTTTTTATTCATTGTTATGTAGCCCTATTTGCTTTATTTTCCCCTTCATTTCGTGTATCCTTTCTGTAGGCCTATATTATGTTGTTAGCTATATTTTGTAAATACTTTAAATGCCAGATCATGCCAATAAAATGTGACTTTATGACTGTATTGTAGCCGTGAATATAGGATAAATGAACGTCTGTTATCATTTGTAGACCCTCGTGCCCGTGACAGCATTTGAATGAAGTTCGAATAATTTATTATTATTAATTGGTTGTTAAAAGAATATTTAAGCTAAAAAAAAAAAAAAAAAATCCATTCACTGATATAGCCTAGACAAAAACTTAATTTAGTTCATCATTTTATTTAGGTTTAATAAGCATATTAATAATAATAATAATAATAATTATTATTATTATTATAAAGACACGATCAGAAGGCTGTGAGATGGGATGGATAAATGTTCATTATCATTAAATGAAGTTTATCAAATTGATAGCAACAAACTTCATTTGAATGCTATAGTGGCAACATCTCGTGCAATATAGGCTATTTATAGCTTACATTGCGCGCGATGTTGACTATATAGACAGCATTCAAATAATAATAATTTCTTAATTCCGCACTTATTTTATTATTCTTAATTCCAGGTTGCTATGGTAGCGCAGATTGTTTACACATGTAACTCGTGGCCACGAGAAATAGATGTCGTTCCCTCAACATAATGAAGTCGTGGCCACGGGCGGACTGGCCATCTGGCATACCGGGCACTTTCCCGGTGGGTCGACGTGCTTTTTGGGGCCGACGGTCGCCGACCGCAAAAAAAAAAAAAAAAAAAAGAAAACTCTCGTCCCATGAAAGTGGTAGGTCTAGATCGGCGGCCCAATGCTTTTTCAATTGACACTGGGCTGCTGGCCAAAAACACTTTAGTCAAAAATATCACATAGGCTAGTTTTTTTTCCTTCTGACAGACGCGGCTCATGAAACATGTAGCTCAGCGGCCCATTGGTTGGTTTCTTGATTGACACTGGACTGGCCCAATCATATCTTTGAACAGCACCATCTATAGGATTTCTGCCTGCAAGCAGTTTCAGTGTAATCATGGAGAAGAAACGCAAAGGAGGTGCAGAGAAGCTGCATGAGAGAAAAAAACGCTGCCAAATGTGTCAAATTGACACAAATGTTTTCGGCAGTAGCAGCAGGGGCGTAAATCGCGGGGGGAACAGGGGGGCCAGGACCCCCCCATCTGAGTGCTGTCACCCCCCCCCCCCCCCCCCCCCAAAAAAAATATAATTAATAACCACGCAATACAAACGCAAACGGGCGTTTTAAGTTTAGAAACATTTTGAGTCACCCCTCCCTTGCCTCACAGTGGTTTGGTCCACCGCGCACGTCACACTCGCTTGTGTGTAGATTCTGTAGAAGTCCGGCGGCGCCGGCGGGAGAGAGCAGTTCTACAGACAGATGAGTTCCAGTAAGTCGGCTGTCAAGGTTATTTTATTCAAAAACATCGGATGAAGTGATTATTTTCTCTTTAATGCTGACGGTGCTGAGTAATTAGTCATAACAACAACAAAAAAAGATGATAACTGATGATTTTTTCCCGTGAGTCCGCTATTTTAGCGATTATAATGTTACCTAGCTTGTTTACCATAGCTTGTTGGATATAAGTCACCCACACCAACAACAATTAACATTGTGATAAGAATATGTAAACTGTAATAAGGCTAATAGATTTACTGTTGTGTGTTGGGTTATGCTCAGTGTGTATTCATCGTATTTTGGTGACTTGGTTGTAAACAACTTCCAAAAAAATAAATAAATAAATAAAATAAAAAGTATTGAAGATATACTGATAATTTATAACTGATGTTATTTAATGATACTATAGACTGCACTTTGTATATTACACTGAATTTAACGAAAACAGAAGTGCACGAATGCAGAATGTGCCATGTTTGCTGTTCTCGCATTTACGAGACATTGACCAGTGGATGTCGCTAGCGGGCCATGTCCTTCTGCTCCGCTGCTCTGCGCATGCGTGGAAGTTTCTCATTATTATGAGAAACTAAGTCATTATTACGAGAAAGTTTCTCATTATTATGAGATACTAAGTCATAATTACGAGAAAGTTTCTCATTATTATGAGATACTAAGTCATAATTACGAGAAAGTTTCTCGTTATTATGAGATACTAAGTCATTATTATGAGAAAGTTTCTCATTATTATGAGAAACTAAGTCATTATTACGAGAAAATTTCTCGTTATTATGAGATGTTAAGTCATTATTACGAGAAAGTTTCTCATTATTATGAGAAACTAAGTCATTATTACGAGAAATTTTCTCATTATTCTGACATACTAAGTCATTATTATGAGAAACTTTCTCAATATAATGAGATGCTAAGTCATAATTATGAGAAAGTTTCTCATTATTATGACTTCATTATTATGAGAAAGTTTCTCATTATTATGAGAACTAAGTCATTATTACGAGAAAATTTCTCGTTATTATGAGATGTTAAGTCATTATTACGAGAAAGTTTGTCATTATTATGAGATGTTTTGTCATTATTACGAGAAATTTTCTCATTATTCTGACATACTAAGTCATTATTATGAGAAACTTTCTCAATATAATGAGATGCTAAGTCATAATTATGAGAAAATTTCTCATTATTATGACTTACAGAATTATATTTTTTTACTCAACTGTGGCGGAAACGGGCTTCCATACTATTGACTTCCATGGTAGGAAAAACATAGTCACTTTGGACCAGCAACTCATCAGGGTTTAAAACAACTTGACAGAGTAAATTATGGCAGATTTTTGGGGGGTAACTATCCCTAATTATCCCTAAAGAGAAAATCACCCACTGCTCTTGACTGAGAACTTTAATAGAGTGTTTTCACGACGCGTCATCAATCCGGAAGTCGGCCATTCTGGCGGTACTGAACGTAAACAAAGCCACGGAACCGAACGGAGCACGTAAATTTAGCTGATTAATTCTGCTGAAATTAGTCAATTATTGTCGTGTTTTGGACTGTACTAATCGGTCGGACCGGGAAAAACATCTGGAGTAGCTATAGACTGCCAAAAGTTATAACAAATTGATGAGAAGAGTGCAAAAAAACTGAGGAAAGAAGGCGACAAGTGATCATGTCAGCGAAAATGTATGCTGTGTAGAAACTCAAACTGAAATGGCTGGTGATTTTATAAATTCTATGACCAGTTTACTTCAAAATCTGAAAACATTCAGTTGCGTTTGTGTTAAATTCTTCTAGGGTATTCACTGATGTTATTGATGTCATGTTTAAGATATTTTTTGTACAATAGACAAGTACAAACACAGTATACCACTGTCATTAGAACAACAAAAATTTATTAAAAGAGCAACAGAACAGTTGGGTATGCAACAACTTTTTACTTTATTGTATGATGTACAAAAAAATGAAAATGTACTCAATTCTGAAATAAAACTACAAAAAAGTTATCTTTGTGAATTGCCCAAAACACACATTACATTTTAAAAGGAAATAAATATTACAATAAAATTTTCAGCCTAATTTAAACCAAAAGTGCCCTAAGTGCATAAGAAAAAAATCTTTACTATGCTTAGCTAGGCCGCTACAAGAATCCTCCCAGACTTTTCTGCAATTAGCCAGGATTTCAGGGTTTTTTTTTTCTCGAATTCGCTGGGAAAGTACCTGCAAACCTTTGTAACATTTAAGGTCCTCAGCTGTGTATGGGCTTTTCGGACGTCAGAATTGTCGGATCGTACGGACCTTTACCACCCATTTACTTTAGTTTGTCAAAATATTGCGCCCTTTCCTGCTTACCAAGTGCTTCTCTATATGATTTAGCAGCTTCCACGCGTTTTTTCCGTGGTTTACACATAATACATTAGTAGAACAACGTCTTATGTTGTACATTAACCGTGCAATCCATGCTGTTATTTACATCCGAGTATCTCCAATATGGCCGCGCATCCGGGTAACTGACCAAACCGTGATGTAGGTGCAAACGCTCTATACATTAGCTTTATTAAGAATCAATGTATAATTTATACAGTGAAGTCTAGTGTTATATTTTTATATTTGTTCATTAATTTTTTTACTTGAATTCTACTGTTAAATACACCTACTGTTGCTGAAAAAATAAACCATTTTATTAATTTTATTTGTATAATGTGTAGCCTATGTTTTTCTTCTTTTTTAATAACAAAGATAAAATTAATAACAAATAATAACAAATAAAAGATAAAAAGTAATGACATTTTTAACAACTTCAAATAATGATTTTTATCTTCACCACTTTGGCCTAAATGTCATTTTTTAATTTTATTTTATATTTTGTTATTTTGTAAGGCTTTGTTTTTAAAATAGAGAAATTAGTTTGGCTGTAATGCTCAGTCACAAAACAACATGAAGAATCGTGATAAAATTGTGAATCGTGATTTTCCTGAAAAAATCATGATATGATATTTTTGCCATATCGCCCACCCCTAGGATAAACAGAGAGACTAATATTAGCGTAGATGCCATTCTTTTTCTGATGTAATGAGTACATCTGGTGTTATAGGAAGTGTTCCCGGTTCCAGCTGACCTAATTTATGCAGCATAACAATCCTTTAACAGATTTGAAAATATAAATTGATAATTTGTCATGTGTATGTCAGGTTAAAGAGATGCAATTTTAGTCTAGATTTAAACTGACAGAGTGTGTCTGCTTCCGAAACAATGCTTGGAAGATTGTTCCAGAGTTTAGGTGCCAAAAAGGACAAGGATCTACTGCCTGCGGTTGATTTTGATATTCTAAGTATTATCAGCTGGCCTGAATTCTGAGATCGCAATAGACGTGAAGGACTATAATGCTTTAAGAGCTTGCTCAGGTACTGGGGCGCTAAACCATTTAGTGCTTTGTAAGTAATTAGCAATTTTAAAATCTATATGATGTTTAACAGGAAGCCAATGCAGTGTTGACAAAACTGGGCTAATATGGTCATACTAAGAGTTCTAACAAGAACTCTAGCTGCTGCATTTTGTATGAGCTGTAGTTTATTTACAGTAATCTATCCTTGAGGTCATGAACGCATCTTTTTTTACAGTCTATGGCATGAACTAACTGTTCTGCATTTGTCATTGGGAGCATATGTCATAGTTTAGATATATTTTTAAGATGGAAGAATGCAGTGTTACAGATGCTAGAAACATGGCCTTCAATCAAAGAGCACACCTAGCTTACTAATTGATGACGAAGACTTAACAGAGCAGCCATCATTTAACTTAACAGAGCTAACATTGATTCTTGTAGTTTGGTTCTTGCTTAGTCTTGTGTAAACACATACAAGAGAGATTTATCATTTCTTTAGATGGCCAGTTGTACATGGTTTTTAGATTATAAGATTCTATTGAAAACAATTTTGCAGCAACTTGTGTTTAGCCCTGCTTAATTTATGTAGTAAATTTATGTAGTAAATACCATTTGATTATATGCATATCAATGAAATTAAGCAATTTTTTGCAATTGGGCAATAAAAGTTATTAACGTATGATAACTGATTTGAGAGCTGAAATTGATTCATGAAGAATACATTTTTATATATATAAATTAAATGTTTTTTTAAGCATTCTTTCTAATACTGTTGATGATTTGAAAGAAACACATCTCTTCTGATGAAACAAGTAATATTTTTTTTTCTGTTTTTCGAGGCCTATTTCCAGAAAACAATCAAGTTTTTGGTTCGCTGATGCTTGGCCCATAAAACCTTCATAAAGTGTCACAAACTAAACAAGATGCCAAGTATCTCAACCTGACATTTGAACCACAATCTACATAATGCCATTATTGATTCTTGTAGTTTGTTCTTGCTTAGTCTTGTGAAAACACATACAAGAGAAATTCATTAATTTCTTTAGATGGCCAGTTGTACATGGTTTTTAGATTATAAGATTCTAATTATTGAAAACAATTTTGCAGCAACTTGGACTTAGTCCTGCTTAATCAGTGGTTTATGTAGTAAATCTTATTTGATTATATGCATATCAATGAAATTAAGCATTTTTTTTCATAATTCATAAACAAAAGTTATTAACGTATGAAAACTGATTTGAGAGCTGAAATTGATTCATGAAGAATACATTTTTATATATATAAATTAAATGTTTTTTAAGCATTTTTTCTAATACTGTTGATGATTTGAAAGAAACACATCTCTTCTGATGAAACAAATAAGATTTTTTTCAACATTACAACCATCCAGATATTATTAACTTTATCTCAGTAACTCCCTGTTCAGAAAGGGACTGTACTTTAGTTCAAACTGACTGAACAAACTCTTTGTGTTTTGTTGATCAGTGTGTTCAACCTGTTAGTTTTTGTTGGTCAAGAATGCTTAAAAACTACACTTTCATGTTCATCATTTATCTGACAGGTTTATTTCATGATATTAATTATCCCTACATTATCCTTTGTTTTATTAGTTAAAGATTTAATTAAGTGTATATAGAATAAATATTTATAGATTCTCAGTACGATATAATTTTGAATAAGTGTATTTTTTGTCTGTTTGTTGCAGGTGATGCTCAACATCTCTCAGAGCTGAGGATTGTGTTGATGGGTCATAGAGCTGCTGGTAAGAGTTCAACTGGAAACACCATCCTGGGCAGAGAGGAGTTTGACCTGAAGAGATCTGCTCAGTGTGTGAGGAGACATGGAGAAGTAGCAGACAGACACATCACTGTCATTGAAGCTCCAGGATGGTGGAGTAATTACACTGTAGAGGACAGTCCTGAGATACTGAAACAGGAGATTTTGCTCAGTGTGTCTCTGTGTCCTCCAGGACCACACGCTGTACTACTGATCATACGTGTGGACGATACATTTAAAAAGACTGAGAGAAAAACAGTGCAGGATCATCTGGATCTTCTCAGTAAGAGAGTCTGGAGTCACACTATAGTTCTGTTCACCTGTGGAGACTCTCTGTTAGACACATCTATAGAGCAGCACATTGAGAGTGAAGGACAGGATCTTCAGCTGCTGCTGGACAAATGTGGGAACAGGTATCATGTTCTCAACAATCTCAACAGGAGTGACGACACTCGGATCAAGGAGCTGCTGGAGAAGATTGAGGAGACAGTGGCACAAAACAACGGCTGCCATTTTGAAATGGACAGAAAGATTTTACAGGAGATGAAAGAGAGAAGAAGAGCAGAGGAAGAGAGAGCAGAAGAACGAATGAAGAGGATGAAGAAACAGAGAGACGACATCAGATCACAGATGAGTGAGTTTGAAATGTACTTATTATGAAACTAGAGAGTCACGATAACAGAACAAAAATCAATAAATAGTCCTGCTTTTTTTTCAACAGTGTTTTTTATATGACCAAAGTATTTACTGTTTCTTTAAGATGTTCTTACTGCTTTAATTTTGTTGTGTGTGTAAGGAAAGGACCAAAATTAGCTCAAATGAAATAATTAATTTATAGGGAATTATAAAGAGTCATTTAGTTTACGAACGAGCAACTGAATCGTCCAGTGTTCATCTGCTCGAGCCGTAATAAGCTCTTGTAGCGGATGTGAATATCCACTATCGTAAAAGCACTGATTAGAGCCAGGTAACTTTAAGATTGACAGTTTAAGACATTAAATTTTACAAGCACATAATACAAGACACTTTCCTTTAAAATCTACAAGAGACTTTATTTATTCTAACACAAACTAATCTAACACACACACACACATTCATACGCGTTGCAGTAAGAAAGGAAATGAGAGAGAAAGAGTTTTAAGAGAGAGATAGATATGATGAACAGGATTCCTAGCAAAATATGCACATCAAAAGACCTGACCTGAATGAACCATGAATCATTAATTTAATGCACCAGTTCAGTTTTAGAATCTGGAGGTACTTGCTTGAGTCGACTTTAAATCTGAATCTCCTCATCGACGTGGAGAGAAGAGTTTTCCGAGTCGATGATTTGTTGCAGGGTCTTTTCAGGTCCGGATTGTGTTGGGTAAAAACCACTCACGTTTGAGCCTGATGGCGAAATGAAAGGAAGTCTCTTTGTCGTGGCTGGAGTTAAAGTTGAAGCAGCAAAAATCATTGGTTGGACTTTGCGGCAAAACTTAGAACACGAGACTCTCAACAGAAAAGAAAATTAAGTTAAAAAAAAAAAAAGAAAAGTGAGTGTAAGTTGGATGGCTTGAATGAGCTGCTTGTCTGTCCTTTGTCAGCTTAGTCTTGTCTTTGTTTTGTTCTTTTTGTTACTCCATGGTTACTCGTTACGTTACTCTGCTTACTAGTTCTTTGTCTTGTGATATGACTATTTAAACTTAGGTGTTTGTCCCACCTCTGAGAGGAGTTCTGGCCAATCAGATATCATCCTGTTTCAAAAGAAGGCTTTTTTCCGCCCCACTCATAACATAAGTGTTATCTCCAGTCTCTGGTATTGCCGCCTTTGGCAGAGAGTACCGTTTTAGATATAATTTCTATTAAATGGAATATGATACATTTTACACAGATTTCATTCAAGCCATGATTTAGAGGAGAGGAAGAGAATTAAAGGTGCCCTCGAATGAAAAATTGAATTTATCTTGGCATAGTTAAATAACAAGAGTTCAGTACATGGAAATGACATACAGTGAGTTTCAAACTCCATTGTTTCCTCCTTCTTATATAAATCTCATTTGTTTAAAAGACTTCCGGAAAACACTCGGATCTCAACATAACACCGACTGTTACGTAACAGTCGGGATCATTAATATGTATGACCCCAATATTTGCATAATGCCAGCCCATTCGACGCATTAGACAAGGAAAGGCAGTATTAACGGCTGGATCTGTGCACAGACAAGGTAAGCAAGCAAGAACAACAGCGAAAAATGGCAGATGGAGCAATAATAACTGACATGATCCATGATATCATGATATTTTTAGTGATATTTGTAAATTGTCTTTCTAAATGTTTCATTAGCATGTTGCTAATATACTGTTAAATGTGGTTAAAGTTACCATCGTTTCTTACTGTATTCACGGAGACGAGAGTCGTTGCTATTTTCATTTTTAAACACGTGCAGTCTGTATAATGCATAAACACAACTTCATTCTTTATAAATCTCTCCAACAGTGTGTAATGTTAGCTTTAGCCACAGAGCATAGCCTCAAACTCACACAAAATCAAACGTAACCATCTAAATAAATACTTTACTCACATAATTTGAAGCATGCATACAGCATGCATGACGAACATCTTGTAAAGATCCATTTGAGGGTTATATTAGCTGTGTAAACTTTGTTTATGCGATGTATATATAGTCGAGAGCTCGTGGGGCAGAGGGAACGCATCTCTTAAAGGGGCCGTGCTGAAAAAATCAGTGCATAGTTAATGATGCCCCAAAATAGGCAGCTAAAAAAATTAATTAAAAAAAATCTATGGGGTATTTTGAGCTGAAACTTCACAGACACATTCAGGGGACACCTAGGACTTATATTACATCTTGTAAAAAAACAATCTAGGGCACCTTTAAAAACATATTCGACACAAAATACTTTCATTCAACCATTCAATAGTTACAGAGTTACATGAGTTGTTGGTGTTCTAAAATATAACTGGTCACATGTAGCATGTGTAGACATGATATAAAATTTATGTAGTTAAAGTTAAAAGATTGATAAGTCCATTTCAAATTGTTTGGAGAAATTTGATGCAGTTTTAGTTGTAGAACAGTCTTTGTTGGATTTTCTGTAAAGTTAGGTCACTCAGAGAAACAAAACAGGCCTCTCTGTCTCTTTTGATCTGGAGATCAAAGACTTTTTATCTTTTGGTGACCATTTGGTTTGTCACAAATAGCTTAAGTTTGTCACCTCTCCTTCCGTCAAGAAGCATGGGTGTCATAAAAGTACCTAGAAGGGTTTTTCTGTAGACGGACTGGAGTCGAAAATTAGATTCTCTGAGTTTGTGTATCTGGAATTATGTTTTGAAAGAATCATCTGAATGATTAATTTGTCTGGTTCGTCCTCAGTCCTTACACGCGTCAGCTGTGATAAACAGACATCCACTCTCGCATTGTGTGTGTAACAGTGGCCAGATAGTGAGAGTTGTGCAGGTAAACCCCTGCACACTGATGGTCGCTAGAGAATGCGGTGTTTAGTAGGGCTGGGTAAAAAATATAGATTTCTCGATTTTAATCGATTCTCATTTTTACAAACCGATATTGATTCTTAAATCCCAAGAATCGATTAGTCTAGTCTGTTTTCAGTTGATGAATGAAGAGAATATGTAGCACCTCCCATCCAAAAAATCGCAATAATCTTGTTCTTGTTACTTTTGATATGAAGCAAAGTCTCAGATTTAAAAAATAAATACCGTTTTGGTGCTGTTTAATGTGGCGTGACAGATCGCTTTAGCGCCTCACTTAAAGAGAAGCAGCAGAACGGAGCACATGTGAACATCCTCTCCTCCGTTTTAATATCAGTTACAGTGCGAAATAAACATGAATAAACATCTGAAGGTATGTTAAAAGATACAGTACAACTTACCGAAATCCGTATCATGTCTCATGTAATAGCTCAATCAGTGTTTCAACCTCAGAAATACGTCAATAAAACAGCTTGTAAACAATGTCACATGACATCACATTTACCTCAGAAAAACCATATTCCGTGACCATAAACTCATTAGTCAGCTAGAAAAATGAACTCTAGAGAGCAGCATTCTGATAAATATATGCACTGTTACATAGGCTATTCATTATCATTTTTAATGTTCTTCAATATTTAATGCATGTTTGAATAAATCAGTTATGACAGCCACAATTTAAATGTTTATATCTCAAAAAGACGTTCTGGAGTAGAAATATAATTATGTAATTCCAAACTTCATTTATTATAAAAAACATAATTGAGTGTAATTTCAGTGTTTGTATATAAATAAGATCATTTTAACCTTCAATATTATAGTAATAATGTAGTACCAACTGACTCCCATGTGTAATTTACAGCATTAGTTGAGAGATGTCTTCCTCTAGAAAATTTGCCATGTACTGTATCTGATATACTACATCCAAAATAATCGATATCGAATTAAATCGAAAATCGAATCGAATCGCAAGCATGTGAATAGAAATCGAATCGAATTGTGAAAACTGTCAATACCCAGCCCTACTGTTTAGCGTCATTGTTAGTGCATTTGCCTCGCCTGCCAGCAGCGATCAGGTCAGGGTTTGAAACCGTATCGGAGCAGGGTGGCTAGGATTGGAGAGTGAGTTTTGGAGATGGAGCAATGAAGAGAGGGGCCGAGGGTGGGTTTGTTCGGGTTGATTTCGGGTTGCATTCTTTCTAATACTGTTGATGATTTGAAAGAAACACATCTCTTCTGATGAAACAAATAATATTTTTCAACATTACACCCATCCAGATATTATTAACTTTATCTCAGTAACCCCCGTTCAGAAAGGGACTGTACTTTAGTTCAAACTGACTGAACAAACTCTTTGTGTTTTGTTGATCAGTGTGTTCAACCTGTTAGTTTTTGTTGGTCAAGAATGCTTAAAAACTACACTTTCATGTTCATCATTTATCTGACAGGTTTATTTCATGATATTAATTATCCCTACATTATCCCTTGTTTTATTAGTTAAAGATTTAATTAAGTGTATATAGAATAAATATTTATAGATTCTCAGTACGATATAATTTTGAATAAGTGTATTTTTTGTCTGTTTGTTGCAGGTGATGCTCAACATCTCTCAGCTCTGAGGATTGTGTTGATGGGGGTATAGAAATACTGGTAAGAGTTCAACTGGAAACACCATCCTGGGCAGAGAGGAGTTTAACCTGAAGAGATCTGCTCAGTGTGTGAGGAGACATGGAGAAGTAGCAGACAGACACATCACTGTCATTGAAGCTCCAGGATGGTGGAGTAATTACACTGTAGAGAAGAGTCCTGAGATACTGAAACAGGAGATTTTGCTCAGTGTGTCTCTGTGTCCTTCAGGACCACACGCTGTACTACTGATCATACGTGTGGACGATACATTTAAAGAGACGGAGAGAAAAACAGTGCAGGATCATCTGGATCTTCTCAGTAAGAGAGTCTGGAGTCACACTATAGTTCTGTTCACCTGTGGAGACTCTCTGTTAGACACATCTATAGAGCAGCACATTGAGAGTGAAGGACAGGATCTTCAGCTGCTGCTGGACAAATGTGGGAACAGGTATCATGTTCTCAACAATCACAACAGGAGTGACGACACTCAGATCAAGGAGCTGCTGGAGAAGATTGAGGAGACAGTGGCACAAAACAACGGCTGCCATTTTGAAATAGACAGAAAGATTTTACAGGAGATGAAAGAGAGAAGAAGAGCAGAGGAAGAGAGAGCAGAAGAACGAATGAAGAGGATGAAGAAACAGAGAGACGACATCAGATCACAGATGAGTGAGTTTGAAATGTACTTATTATGAAACTAGAGAGTCACGATAACAGAACAAAAATCAATAAATAGTCCTGGTTTTTTTTCAACAGTGTTTTTTATATGACCAAAGTATTTACTGTTTCTTTAAGATGTTCTTACTGCTTTTAATTTTGTTGTGTGTGTAAGGAAAGGACCAAAATTAGCTCAAATGAAATAATTAATTTATAGGGAATTATAAAGAGTCATTTAGTTTATGAACGAGCAACTGAATCGTCCAGTGTTCATCTGCTCGAGCCGTAATAAGCTCTTGTAGCGGATGTGAATATCCACTATCGTAAAAGCACTGATTAGAGCCAGGTAACTTTAAGATTGACAGTTTAAGACATTAAATTTTACAAGCACATAATACAAGACACTTTCCTTTAAAATCTACAAGAGCCATGATTTAGAGGAGAGGAAGAGAATTAAAAACATATTCGACACAAAATACTTTCATTCAACCATTCAATAGTTACAGAGTTACATGAGTTGTTGGTGTTCTAAAATATAACTGGTCACATGTAGCATGTGTAGACATGATATAAAATTTATGTAGTTAAAAGATATTTGATAAGTCCATTTCAAATTGTTTGGAGAAATTTGATGCAGTTTTAGTTGTAGAACAGTCTTTGTTGGATTTTCTGTAAAGTTAGGTCACTCAGAGAAACAAAACAGGCCTCTCTGTCTCTTTTGATCTGGAGATCAAAGACTTTTTATCTTTTGGTGACCATTTGGTTTGTCACAAATAGCTTAAGTTTGTCACCTCTCCTTCCGTCAAGAAGCATGGGTGTCATAAAAGTACCTAGCAGGGTTTTTCTGTAGACGGACTGGAGTCAAAAATTAGATTCTCTGAGTTTGTGTATCTGGAATTATGTTTTGAAAGAATCATCTGAATGATTAATTTGTCTGGTTCGTCCTCAGTCCTTACACGCGTCAGCTGTGATAAACAGACATCCACTCTCGCATTGTGTGTGTAACAGTGGCCAGATAGTGAGAGTTGTGCAGGTAAACCCCGGCACACAGACGGTCGCTAGAGAATGCGGTGTTTAGTAGGGCTGCGTAAAAAATATAGATTTCTCGATTTTAATCGATTCTCATTTTTACAAACCGATATTGATTCTTAAATCCCAAGAATCGATTAGTCTAGTCTGTTTTCAGTTGATGAATGAAGAGAATATGTAGCACCTCCCATCCAAAAAATCGCAATAATCTTTGTTCTTTGTTACTTTTGATATGAAGCAAAGTCTCAGATTTTAAAAAATAAATACCGTTTTGGTGCTGTTTAATGTGGCGTGACAGATCGCTTTAGCGCCTCACTTAAAGAGAAGCAGCAGAACGGAGCACATGTGAACATCCTCTCCTCCGTTTTAATATCAGTTACAGTGCGAAATAAACATGAATAAACATCTGAAGGTATGTTAAAAGATACAGTACAACTTACCGAAATCCGTATCATGTCTCATGTAATAGCTCAATCAGTGTTTCAACCTCAGAAATACGTCAATAAAACAGCTTGTAAACAATGTCACATGACATCACATTTACCTCAGAAAAACCATATTCCGTGACCATAAACTCATTAGTCAGCTAGAAAAATGAACTCTAGAGAGCAGCATTCTGATAAATATATGCACTGTTACATAGGCTATTCATTATCATTTTAATGTTCTTCAATATTTAATGCATGTTTGAATAAATCAGTTATGACAGCCACAATTTAAATGTTATATCTCAAAAAGACGTTCTGGAGTAGAAATATAATTATGTAATTCCAAACTTCATTTATTATAAAAAACATAATTGAGTGTAATTTCAGTGTTTGTATATAAATAAGATCATTTTAACCTTCAATATTATAGTAATAATGTAGTACCAACTGACTCCCATGTGTAATTTACAGCATTAGTTGAGAGATGTCTTCCTCTAGAAAATTTGCCATGTACTGTATCTGATATACTACATCCAAAATAATCGATATCGAATTAAATCAAAAATCGAATCGAATCGCAAGCATGTGAATAGAAATCGAATCGAATTGTGAAAACTGTCAATACCCAGCCCTACTGTTTAGCGTCATTGTTAGTGCATTTGCCTCGCCTGCCAGCAGCGATCAGGTCAGGGTTCGAAACCGTATCGGAGCAGGGTGGCTAGGATTGGAGAGTGAGTTTTGGAGATGGAGCAATGAAGAGAGGGCCGAGGGTGGGTTTGTTCGGGTTGATTTCAAATCATCAACAATGTCCAACAGTGTTTTTCAAAATCTACTTACCCCACATTTAAGTGTTTTTTAGCTTGTTTTTTACATAAAGTCAAACATAAAGTTAGTTGGTTGTGGTTTTTCGAGGCCTATTTCCAGAAAACAATCAAGTTTTTGGTTCGCTGATGCTTGGCCCATAAAACCTTCATAAAGTGTCACAAACTAAACAAGATGCCAAGTATCTCAACCTGACATTTGAACCACAATCTACATAATGCCATTATTGATTCTTGTAGTTTGTTCTTGCTTAGTCTTGTGAAAACACATACAAGAGAAATTCATTAATTTCTTTAGATGGCCAGTTGTACATGGTTTTTAGATTATAAGATTCTAATTATTGAAAACAATTTTGCAGCAACTTGGACTTAGTCCTGCTTAATCAGTGGTTTATGTAGTAAATCTTATTTGATTATATGCATATCAATGAAATTAAGCATTTTTTTCATAATTCATAAACAAAAGTTATTAACGTATGAAAACTGATTTGAGAGCTGAAATTGATTCATGAAGAATACATTTTTATATATATAAATTAAATGTTTTTTAAGCATTCTTTCTAATACTGTTGATGATTTGAAAGAAACACATCTCTTCTGATGAAACAAATAATATTTTTCAACATTACAACCATCCAGATATTATTAACTTTATCTCAGTAACTCCCTGTTCAGAAAGGGACTTTACTTTAGTTCAAACTGACTGAACAAACTCTTTGTGTTTTGTTGATCAGTGTGTTCAACCTGTTAGTTTTTGTTGTTCAAGAATGCTTAAAAACTACACTTTCATGTTCATCATTTATCTGACAGGTTTATTTCATGATATTAATTATCCCTACATTATCCCTTGTTTTATTAGTTAAAGATTTAATTAAGTGTATATAGAATAAATATTTATAGATTCTCAGTACAATATAATTTTGCATAAGTGTATTTTTTGTCTGTTTGTTGCAGGTGATGCTCAACATCTCTCAGAGCTGAGGATTGTGTTGATGGGTAATAGAAATACTGGTAAGAGTTCAGCAGGAAACACCATCCTGGGCAGAGAGGAGTTTGACCTGAAGAGATCTGCTCAGTGTGTGAGGAGACATGGAGAAGTAGCAGACAGACACATCACTGTCATTGAAGCTCCAGGATGGTGGAGTAATTACACTGTAGAGGACAGTCCTGAGATACTGAAACAGGAGATTTTGCTCAGTGTGTCTCTGTGTCCTTCAGGACCACACGCTGTTCTACTGATCATACGTGTGGACACTAGATTTAAAGAGACGGAGAGAAAAGCAGTGCAGGATCATCTGGATCTTCTCAGTAAGAGAGTCTGGAGTCACACTATAGTTCTGTTCACCTGTGGAGACTCTCTGTTAGACACATCTATAGAGCAGCACATTGAGAGTGAAGGACAGGATCTCCAGCTGCTGCTGGACAAATGTGGGAACAGGTATCATGTTCTCAACAATCTCAACAGGAGTGACGACACTCGGATCAAGGAGCTGCTGGAGAAGATTGAGGAGACAGTGGCACAAAACAACGGCTGCCATTTTGAAATAGACGGAAAGATTTTACAGGAGATGAAAGAAAGAAGAAGAGCAGAGGAAGAGAGAGCAGAAGAACGAATGAAGAGGATGAAGAAACAGAGAGACGACATCAGATCACAGATGAGTGAGTTTGAAATGTACTTATTATGAAACTAGAGAGTCACGATAACAGAACAAAAATCAATAAATAGTCCTGCTTTTTTTTCAACAGTGTTTTATATGACCAAAGTATTTACTGTTTCTTTAAGATGTTCTTACTGCTTTAATTTTGTTGTGTGTGTAAGGAAAGGACCAAAATTAGCTCAAATGAAATAATTAATTTATAGGGAATTATAAAGAGTCATTTAGTTTATGAACGAGCAACTGAATCGTCCAGTGTTCATCTGCTCGAGCCGTAATAAGCTCTTGTAGCGGATGTGAATATCCACTATCGTAAAAGCACTGATTAGAGCCAGGTAACTTAAGATTGACAGTTTAAGACATTAAATTTTACAAGCACATAATACAAGACACTTTCCTTTAAAATCTACAAGAGACTTTATTTATTCTAACACAAACTAATCTAACACACACACACACATTCATACGCATTGCAGTAAGAAAGGAAATGAGAGAGAAAGAGTTTTAAGAGAGAGATAGATATGATGAACAGGATTCCTAGCAAAATATGCACATCAAAAGACCTGACCTGAATGAACCATGAATCATTAATTTAATGCACCAGTTCAGTTTTAGAATCTGGAGGTACTTGCTTGAGTCGACTTTAAATCTGAATCTCCTCATCGACGTGGAGAGAAGAGTTTTCCGAGTCAATGATTTGTTGCAGGGTCTTTTCAGGTCCGGATTGTGTTGGGTAAAAACCACTCACGTTTGAGCCTGATGGCGAAATGAAAGGAAGTCTCTTTGTCGTGGCTGGAGTTAAAGTTGAAGCGGCAAAAGTCATTGGTTGGACTTTGCGGCAAAACTTAGAACACGAGACTCTCAACAGAAAAGAAAATTAAGTTAAAAAAAAAAAGAAAAGTGAGTGAAAGTTGGATGGCTTGAATGAGCTGCTTGTCTGTCCTTTGTCAGCTTAGTCTTGTCTTTGTTTTGTTCTTTTTGTTACTCCATGGTTACTCGTTACGTTACTCTGCTTACTAGTTCTTTGTCTTGTGATATGACTATTTAAACTTAGGTGTTTGTCCCACCTCTGAGAGGAGTTCTGGCCAATCAGATATCATCCTGTTTCAAAAGAAGGCTTTTCTCCGCCCCACTCATAACATAAGTGTTATCTCCAGTCTCTGGTATTGCCGGCTTTGGCAGAGAGTACCGTTTTAGATATAATTTCTATTAAATGGAATATGATACATTTTACACAGATTTCATTCAAGCCATGATTTAGAGGAGAGGAAGAGAATTAAAAACATATTTGACACAAAATACTTTCATTCAACCATTCAATAGTTACAGAGTTACATGAGTTGTTGGTGTTCTAAAACATAACTGGTCACATGTAGCGTGTGTAGACATGATATAAAATTTATGTAGTTAAAAGATATTTGATAAGTCCATTTCAAATTGTTTGGAGAAATTTGATGCAGTTTTAGTTGTAGAACAGTCTTTGTTGGATTTTCTGTAAAGTTAGGTCACTCAGAGAAACAAAACAGGCCTCTCTGTCTCTTTTGATCTGGAGATCAAAGACTTTTTATCTTTTGGTGACCATTTGGTTTGTCACAAATAGCTTAAGTTTGTCACCTCTCCTTCCGTCAAGAAGCATGGGTGTCATAAAAGTACCTAGAAGGGTTTTTCTGTAGACGGACTGGAGTCGAAAATTAGATTCTCTGAGTTTGTGTTTCTGGAATTATGTTTTGAAAGAATCATCTGAATGATTAATTTGTCTGGTTCGTCCTCAGTCCTTACACGCGTCAGCTGTGATAAACAGACATCCACTCTCGCATTGTGTGTGTAACAGTGGCCAGATAGTGAGAGTTGTGCAGGTAAACCCCTGCACACTGATGGTCGCTAGAGAATGCGGTGTTTTAGTAGGGCTGGGTAAAAAATATAGATTTCTCGATTTTAATCGATTTTCATTTTTACGAACCGATATTGATTCTTAAATCCCAAGAATCGATTAGTCTAGTCTGTTTTCAATTGATGAATGAACAGAATATGTAGCACCTCCCATCCAATAAATTGCAATAATCTTTGTGCTGTTACTTTTGATATGAAGCAAAGTCTCAGATTTCAAATGATGTCCGTCTTATTATGAGATTCAAAAAAAAAAAAATACCGTTTTGGTGCCGTTTAATGTGACATGACAGATTGCTGTAGCACCTCAGTTAAAGAGAAGCAGCAGAACGGAGCACATGTGAACATCCTCTCCTCCGCTTTAATACCAGTTTACAGTGTGAAATAAACATGAATAAACATCTGAAGGTACAGTGGTGTGAAAAAGTGCTTGCCCCCTTCCTGATTTTTTATTTTTTTGCATGTTTGTCACACTTTAATGCAGGGGTGTCCAAACTTTTTAAAAGGTGGCCAAATTCAATGTCGTGGACACATCTGGGGGCCAGTTTTGGCTTATATTTTTTATGTAGATGGATATATATACATACATTATATATATATATATATATATATATATATATATATATTTATATTTATTATATATATTATTTATATTAGACCTACATGTTTGTTTCTTGAAAACATAGATTTGTCAAAAGCTTGAGCTGACAGTAGAGTAGTTTGAGATAGGACACAGATGCAAATTTAATACACAAACAATATCTATAAAACTTAACCTCGTTTTTAAAGGGTGAAATTTAAATATTATTAGTTAGAACTCTATTTCTTATTTAAATTAAAAGTACTCTAATTAGATCACCGCAGGTAAAACCACACATGGCACTTCACTACATGGTAAAAAGTAAAAATATTGCTTTTATATCTAGAATGGCTTTAAGGTATTTAGTCTATAAACATCTAATATAAATACGAATGCACAAAACCAAGTTTATGACAAAAATAGTGTGGCCTTATTGGCATTTAATACAAGTCTACATTAAAAATGAAATGAAATAAGATATTAACCTACATTTCTTACAATATACCACGGTTACAGTTAGTGTTACCACTGTAATTCCAAGATAAATGTTGTTGAATTGTTGGTTTAAAAGTATTCTAACTGGATTGGCTCAATGTTTCTCCTGATTTGCCCGTTACTGTTGTTGATTAAGTCAGCGCTGTTTCAACTGGCTTTAAACTGAATTAAATCACAGAGAGATTTGCAGCTTGTACCTGAGACCTCTACGCCGAACTTGAACACTTCTCGCTGGCTGTTTAGTGGTCGTGTGATCGAGACACTCAGCAAGTAAACACATTTGTGAGCTCGTGAGTCGCGCAGTGCGCACAAGTAGCGCTGTTTCGTTCCGCTTTTGGTGCGTTAATGTTTCCCTTGCCTAAAATCTAGTACTGCCGCCTTGTGTTAACATTGTGAAACTGCACGATTTGTAAATTATGCATGGCGGGCCACGTATAATATATTTTAATAGACAAGCTGCGGGCCGTTTAGTTAGTTTAGCATACACACATACACAGCCATTGTGCATCAAAAAGTCTCGCTGTCACCAGTTATAAAACAAACACAAGCACACACATAAGTTTCATTATAACCCCGTTTATTTACTTATCTGCATAGTTTGTTATTTGGTGTCTTTGTTCTTTAAAGGTGCCATCGAACGTTTTTTTACAAGATGTAATATAAGTCTAGATGACAGATGGACAGGCGCTCTGCAGGTGGAATAGAGCGCCTGTAGTTGGTGTCCTGGAGGGAAATCCTCCCACCGACACGGGACAACAGGTCATCAAACTGGGACCGGCTCAGTCGGAAGTACCGCTGAAAGCGGCCGTCATCCAGGCGCAGCTCCTGGAGGAGTTGGTGAAACTCACCAAGCTGGGTGCGCCTCTTAAGTATCTGATGGACCCAGACACGGCGCCGAACGGATCTACGCCGTTTTTCAGCCTTCCAAAGCACATAAAGCACAGCTACTCTCTCAACGAAATCCAAGTCAGCCATTTTGCAACGTGACTGGAGACGCGAATTTCACGCGCGAATGAAGCGAATTTCACGCGCGAATGAAGCGAATTTCACACGCGAATGAAGCGAATTTCACGCGCGAATGAAGCGAATTTTACTTAAATGTTCACGCGTCCAACTTCGCGCGAATAGCGCGATTTATTCGCGCAAGTCGCGTCTGGTGTGAACACAGCATAAGGTGTCCCCTGAATGTGTCTGTGAAGTTTCAGCTCAAAATACCCCATAGATTTTTTTTTATTAATTTTGTTTAACTGCCTATTTGGGCATAAATCGTTTTTTAACTGCCTATTTGGGCATAAATCGGCCCCTTTAAATGCTCGCTTTTTTTTCATCATTCATAAACAAATGTTATTAACGTATGATAACTGTGTCAGGATTTTGCCCTGGCAGCCTTGTCTGTGTTGTCTTTGTTTAATGTGTCTTTGTTTTTGTTGTGTCTGAGCACATGGCTTTGTCTTTGTTTGTGTTTGCCATGTGCTCCTCTGTTCCCACCTACTTGTTTCCAATTACCTCGCCCTCTTTGAGTTGTTGATCAGTCCTCGTTAGTCTGAGTGTTGTCACCTGTTCCTCATGTTCTTTGCTTCCTTTTTATTGTGTTTTGCCAGTTCGTTAAACCTCATGCCTCTGTGTTCTAGTCTTCTGGTTACTAAAGTCTATAGTGTTTTTATAGTAGTTACTTTTAGTCTTTTGTTATTCTAGTTGTCTTGTTCAGCCTGTTCCTGACCTTCTGCCCTGTCCTGTCGAGTCCAGTTCTGTTTGCTGTACAGAGTCATGTCCAGCAAGCTGAGCTTCCCTGGCCGCTCTCTTTCCCTGCCAAGCAGCAAGACCGGTGCAGACCCTGATCATGCACCGTGAATCTAACTATGTGTGCTGTGTGATCTTGTCTAGCTTTCGCTACATCTGTTGGCCACGTACTGCACACCTTCCAAAGCTTTCCAGCCTGTTTACACCCTGGGCTGATCTCAGTGGCCATTCCCTCAGCTTGCTTGTCATCGTGCCTCACCCCTACTGTATGGAGTGTGTTCACCACCTCACACTCAATATCTCGTCTTAAGTCTTGTCTTGTAAATAAACCTGTAACACTCATCCTGCGTTTGAGTCCTCCCTCATAGATCCCTGACAAACTGATTTGAGAGATGAACTTGATTCATGAAGAATGTATTTTTATATATATAAATTTGCTGGTGCTTGGCCCATAAAAGCTTCATAAAGTGTCACAAACTAAACAAGTTGTCAAATATCTCAAACTGACATTTGAACCACATGTAAATGTTATATGTTTTATATGCTGATCAATTAAATTAAGCAATTCTTTATTCATAATTCATAAAAGTTTTTAAATTAAATCTGATTTGAAAGATGAACTCAATGGGCCGGTTTCACAGACAGGGCTTAGGCTAAGCCAGAATTAAGCCTTATTTCAATTAGGGTATTTAAGTAGCTTTTATAAACATACCCTAGAAAAAACATTACTTGTGTGCATCTTGAGACAAAACAATGGCAGTGACATATTTTTAAGATATGTCAGTACAAGTTGCTTTCAGTTAAAACAGCTCAAACATGCATTTTAGTCTAGGACTAGCTTAAGCCTTGTCTGCGAAACCAGGGGAATATGTTTGTATTTTATATAAATTAAATGTTGTTTTAAGCATTCTTGCTGATGCTGTTGATGATTTGAAAGAAACACATCTATTCTAATGAAACAAATATGTTTCAACATTACAACCATCCAGATATTATTAACTTTATCTCAGTAACTCCCTGTTCAGAGAGGGACTTTACTTTAGTTCAAACAAACTCTTTGTGTTTTGTTGATCAGTGTGTTCAACCTGTTAGTTTTTGTTGGTCAAGAATGTTTAAAAACTACACTTTCATGTTCATCATTTATCTGACAGATTTTTTTTATGATATTAATTATCCCTACATTATCCTTTGTTTTATTAGTTAAAGATTTAATTAAGTGTATATAGAATAAATATTTATAGATTCTCAGTACAATATAATTTTGAATAAGTATTTTTTTGTCTGTTTGTTGCAGGTGATGCTCAACATCTCTCAGAGCTGAGGATTGTGTTGATGGGTCATAGAGCTGCTGGTAAGAGTTCAACTGGAAACACCATCCTGGGCAGAGAGGAGTTTAACCTGAAGAGATCTGCTCAGTGTGTGAGGAGACATGGAGAAGTAGCAGACAGACACATCACTGTCATTGAAGCTCCAGGATGGTGGAGTAATTACACTGTAGAGAAGAGTCCTGAGATACTGAAACAGGAGATTTTGCTCAGTGTGTCTCTGTGTCCTCCAGGACCACACGCTGTACTACTGATCATAGATGTGAGCAATAGATTTAACAATATTAAGAGAAAAGCAGTGCAGGAGCATCTGAATCTTCTCAGTAAGAGAGTCTGGAGTCACACTATAGTTCTGTTCACTCATGGAGACTCTCTGTTAGACACATCTATAGAGCAGCACATTGAGAGTGAAGGACAGGATCTCCAGCTGCTGCTGGACAAATGTGGGAACAGGTATCATGTTCTCAACAATCTCAACAGGAGTGACGACACTCAGATCAAGGAGCTGCTGGAGAAGATTGAGGAGACAGTGGCACAAACCAACGGCTGCCATTTTGAAATAGACGGAAATATTTTACAGGAGATGAAAGAGAGAAGAAGCAGAGGAAGAGAGAGCAGAAGAACGAATGAAGAGGATGAAGAAACAGAGAGACGACATCAGATCACAGATGAGTGAGTCTAAAACGTACTTATTATGAAACTAGAGAGTCACGATAACAGAACAAAAATCAATAAATAGTCCTGGTTTTTGTTTTCAACAGTGTTTTATATGACCAAAATATTTACTGTTTCTTTAAGATGTTCTTACTGCTTTCAATTTCATATTGCTCTATACTGTTAAAGCTGCGTTCACACTGATTAAATTGCTGGAGATTGTCAATTCTCTGGTATTGGTGTGTAAGATGAAGTCAAATACAAAGTTAGTTAGTTGGTTGTGGTTTTTCGAGGCCTATTTCCCGAAAACAATCAAGTTTTTGGTTTGCTGATGCTTGGCCCATAAAACCTTAATAAAGTGTCACAAACTAAACAAGATGCCAAGTATCTCAACCTGACATTTGAACCACAATCTACATAATGCCATTATTGATTCTTGTAGTTTGTTCTTGCTTAGTCTTGTGTAAACACATACAAGAGAATTTCATTAATTTCTTTAGATGGCCAGTTATACATATGAAACATTTTTAGATAAAGTGTAGCAAATTAGCTCAAAAGAAATATTAATAATTAATCATAACTAGTTATAATTAATTATAAATATTTGGATCAGTTAATAAAATTAACTTAATGTAATAAAATTAATATTACAATCAATTAACCTGTTGTCCAATGAACGCACAGTGTTAATTGTTTATTCATTCTAAGAAATGTTCATTTCCAGGTTATGGGGAAATAACAATCTTATTGTGCAGTACTACTAAGAGCCTGTAGTCCGGATCTGCTTGAATAGGGACTCCAGTATATGAGCGCAAAACACAGACAACTTTACATGTGACATGAACGAGACTTTATTAACTAGACTAAACACTTAACTACTCTAACATTCACACACATACATGTATACAGTTTACCAAGGGAAAGAGAGAGAGCTAAAGCAGAGTACAGGAAGCAAGAAGTTACAGCATTGTTTGACATTCAGCAGATCAACAGCCTTGAGCAAACCATCAGTTTAGTTTTAACAGGCCCTTCTTTAAAAGGGGTAAGGATACTTAATGTATCAGATAATGAGACTAAGTTTGATACTTGCATGTCTCTCCAAGTTGAATTAAAACTGTCCTGATGCAATTTGTGGAGGCTCCCATCGAATCTTTGCTGATATTGTCTTGATGAAAGAGAACCAGTTGGATTCAGAGGATCTTTGATGAATGGAAGGTCTAGGCCGAAGCCTGGCACAAGCTTAGGTTCTGTAGAAGCTTCTAGCTTCTTACAGCATCATCTTAACATCAGCATTTTTCAGTAAAAGGAAAGAGAGAGAGTTTGATCTTGTGATCAGTGAATATAAGGGGTGAAGATGTCACACCCTCTTAAGGTGTCTGAGCCAATAAGGAGTTTCCGTTTCAGAGGGAAGTTTTACGAGTCTTTGTTCTGTAGCAAGATATTAGCATAAGAACCTGGATTGGATGCATGAGAGAAGAACCTTCTAGATTCTTATAATACTAATGTGTCACAGAGTTAGTAACATGTAACATAAATTACCAAATAGGAAACGAAAGTTAGAGTCCGTAGATACCAAACATGTTACCAATGTAATTTCAGTTATCTATACATTCGCAACTCTGGAACATTAATACCAAAATAGCTCAAAAAAGAGAATTAATACATAGAATAAAGCCTATAAAAGGAAAGTCATGAGATGGGAAAATTGGATACATGTTTATACATTTCCCAAGTGGTTATATAGAGAATACATAGGATTAAGAGAGTTTATTTGTCCCTCTCAGAAAGAATGAAGTCAGAGTCACTAGTCTCTGCAAAATTCTTTCTGATCGCAAAAGTACCATGTATCTGTAACAGGACACCTAGTTCTGCCTGTGTGTTTGGGATGCTTGTAGCAGTTTTAGGGGGATGGGTTCACAGAACTTTGATAGAGTGAGTTTATGGGTAATTCATTAAATACAATGAATAATTGTGTGGCTGATTGGTCCAGACGCTACAAAAGTTACAATTGTTGAAAACAATTTTGCAGCAACTTGCATTAAAGTATTGCTTAATCAGTGGTTTATGTAGTAAATGTTGTATGTTTTATATGCTGATTAATGAAATTAAGCAATTCTTTCTTCATAATTCATAAAAGTTCATTTGAAAGATAAACTCAATATGTTTGTATTTTATATAAATGAAATGTTTTTTAAGCATTCTTGCTGATACTGTTGATGATTTGAAAGAAACACATCTATTCTAATGAAACAAATATTATTTTTCAACATTACAACCATCCAGATATTATTAACTTAGAGGGACTGTACTTTAGTTTTCAGGCACTAGTTCAAACTGACTGAACAAACTCTGTGTTTTGTTTGATCAGTGTGTTCAACCTGTTAGTTTTTGTTGGTCAAGAATGTTTAAAAACTACACTTTCATGTTCATCATTTATCTGGCAGGTTTATTTCATGATATTAATTGTAAATTATCCCTTACTTGCTTTATTAGTTAAAGATTTAATTAAGTGTATATAGAATAAATATTTATAGATTCTCAGTACGATATAATTTTGAATGAGTGTATTTTTTTGTCTGTTTGTTGCAGGTGATGCTCAACATCTCTCAGAGCTGAGGATTGTGTTGATGGGTAATAGAACTGCTGGTAAGAGTTCAACTGGAAACACCATCCTGGGCAGAGAGGAGTTTGACCTGAAGAGATCTGCTCAGTGTGTGAGGAGACATGGAGAAGTAGCAGACAGACACATCACTGTCATTGAAGCTCCAGGATGGTGGAGTAATTACACTGTAGAGGAGAGTCCTGAGATACTGAAACAGGAGATTTTGCTCAGTGTGTCTCTGTGTCCTCCAGGACCACACGCTGTACTACTGATCATACCTGTGGATGATACATTTAAAGAGACTGAGAGAAAAGCAGTGCAGGATCATCTGGATCTTCTCAGTGAGAGAGTCTGGAGTCACACTATAGTTCTGTTCACTTTTGGAGACTCTCTGTTAGACACATCTATAGAGCAGCACATTGAGAGTGAAGGACAGGATCTCCAATGGCTGCTGGACAAATGTGGGAACAGGTATCATGTTCTCAACAATCTCAACAGGAGTGAAGACACTCAGATCAAGGAGCTGCTGGAGATTGAGGAGACAGTGGCACAAAACAACGGCTGCCATTTTGAAATAGACGGAAAGATTTTACAGGAGATGAAGAGAGAGAGAGCAGAGGAGAGAGAGCAGAACGAAGAAGAGAGAAGAAAAAACAGAGAGACGACATCAGATCACAGATGAGTGAGTCTACATACTTAATAATGTAGAAATGATCACTGATTATCTTCAGTAAATTCCTGAAAAAATTTTAAATTGTATTGTGGAATAAATAAAATAAAAAAATGTTGTACCAATAACATAAATGAGAAACTGCTCTCTATAGGGGTTTCCCGAAAGCATCGATAGCCAACTATATTTGCCTTTTAAGTCATCTATACCTAAACATTTAAGTTAATTCCAAGAAAGACCACATTAGGTCAACTCAATTAAATTGAGTTGCCAATTTTCCCATTACTCAAACTAAGGGAACCATCTTTCCTCAAATCATTTTAGTCTCAATTACTAAGGTTTACAGTGTATGGACGCAAGTCCATATAGTTTCGTCTGAGAACGAGCCTATGATTGAATCCTGAAATAAAACAAAATAACAGAAAAATGAGAATTAGTCCTCAGATGCCATGTCTGTAATTTATAGCAAAAATCTAGCATTAATTAATTCTTAGACGGCTTCATTAAAATAAGTTATTACTCCACCACTTGCATTAGAGCTGAACAATTAATCGAATTTCTAATCGCGATTACGATTACAGATGCCTCGATTTCGTAATCGGTCATAGGCACGATTACAAGGGAAAATATTCACTTACATTATGCTGCATTTTTAAGAGGTGTGTTATGAGGACATTGTGAGAGGTGAATCACAACTACAGTACTTCAGAATGTAAAAGGTCTAAGCCTGCACAAAAGGAGCTACGAGTGACGTAGGTGTACGTTTGATATGTCGAACGCACGTGAAACACCAGCACCCGCCATTTAAAAAGCAGTGTATGCAGCCTATATATTTCTGCTCAGCAACAACAACAGCAGCCCCAAACATCAAAAGCCAGCTCCACACAGCTCAGTGCCACCCAAAAACAGAGAGTTACCACCTGTACTCCCCCTCAGAAATATAGGGGGTCAGGGGGACGTTCTTAACCGCAGCCTTGAAGGGGTAAGACGAATCTGAGGACCGTCATTATCACCAAGAAGGCTGCGGGGAAGAAGTCCTGATGCTACCAGTGTCAGGACCCTGAGGGCAGCCCCCTCCGAAGTGAAGTGGTATCAGCCAGTCTCTTTCTGTGCCCTCAGGGGGCCATTCTGCCAACCCTGCCACCTTGTGTGCTTCAGGGTGCAGCGGTCCCTAGCGAGCAAACACCCAAGTGTCTGCGTAGCGGTGCTGGGATGCTCGCCCCCTCTGAGGAGGGTCTCAGAACAGTCAGTTTGGTCGCACCCTGCTGGTACGCCACTTAAGGGCACCGAATTGGTTGTTCAAAAAACACCAGAGGCCAGACACGAGAGACTGATATCCTTAGTAGAATATCTGACAGCGTGGAAGCTACTGCCAAATATTTCTCAATGGGTCCTGCGTACAGTCTAAAAGGGTAATGCCATTCAGTTCGGGTCTCGCCCACCCAGATTTATGGGGGTCCTGCCCACCGTGGTGGGCCCCGAGCAGGCTCTGGCTATGGAACAAGAGGTAAAGACTCTGTTGGAGAAGGGAGCCATAGATTATGTACTTCCTTCTGACAGAGAGAGCGGGTTCTACAGCTGTTACTTTATCGTTCCAAAGAAGGATAGGGGCGTCCCATTTTGGATCTGCGTCAACTGAATCAGTCAGTTATGAAGCTCAAGTTCAAAATGTTAACCTTGAGACAAATCATTTCACAGATCAGGTCCGAGGACTGGTTTGTCACGATCGATCTCAAGGATGCATACTTTCATATCTCCATCCTAGCAAAGGGGCCCCAGCATCCAAGCAGAGAAGGAGTAAGTGCATAGTTGAGTCTCTCTGTCTTATGAGTCGGCC
Source organism: Culter alburnus (assembly GCA_028476615.1). Classification (NCBI taxonomy): domain Eukaryota; kingdom Metazoa; phylum Chordata; class Actinopteri; order Cypriniformes; family Xenocyprididae; genus Culter; species Culter alburnus. The sequence continues at coordinate 919,680 of JAOTNS010001200.1, read as the reverse complement.
GGACTACCTTCCCCTTTGGCAGTTCGAGCCCACTCTACTAGGAGTACGGCGGCCTCTAAAGCTCTTCTCTCCGGAGTATCTTTACAAGATGTTCGTGATGCGGCCGGCAGGCATCTTCTGAACACAAATGAAGATATTTTTGATAAAATCCGATGGCTCAGTGAGGCCCGCATTCCCAGCAATAACACTCCCTTTTTCAATGCCCAGAAAGCTACTAAAAACATATTTAAAACAGTTCATGTGACTACAGAGGTTCAACTTTAATATTATAAAGCGACAAGAATACTTTCAGTGCGCCAAAAACAAAAAACAAAATAACGACTTTATTCAACAATATCTAGTGATGGGCAATTTCAAAACACTGCTTCATGAAGCTTCGAAGCTTTACGAATCTTTTGTTTCGAATCAGTGGTTCAGAGAGGCAAAAACACGAGACAGGAGACACACATCTCCGCTGTCATTGGTGAGTCTGACCAATCGTGAAACAGCTGTGTCTTCATCAGAGCTCGTGCAGCCGGTCTGGAGAAACTGTGCAGAATGAGCAGCCGACTTTTCCTGAATCGTTCTCACAGTACTTTGATGGCAAACGTCACAGTGACATGGTCTTTTCAGCACCAAATCAAGTCGAACACACCTTATGTTTCTTTGTCTGACGCGCACATTTCCTACAGGTCTTGGAGTTTCTAATGAGCTGATGACCTGAATCACATGTGTTTGGTTAGAGAGCCAAAGGTGCAGAACAGGGTTTTTGTTCACATTGTGTTTACATTAGTCACTATTTCACTCTCTGACCCAACCAACACCATTTTCCATTAATGAATGTATGTTAATCCACAGTTATTATAAAGATTTTACAAAAGTCAAAAAAATCTGTTCAGAGTTTTGGTAAGAACTGGACAAATTCTGAAGGAGGAGCAGTGAAAAACATTTCATTTCAGAATGGTCACTGATGTAATGAATCTTAATGACATTGTGCTCAGCCTTAGAAGTGTAATCACATCAACAATTCTGGTTCTAGGACAAAGTGTTTAAAAGTTATACTGTAACATGTCTATAACATAACTTGGTTTTGTTGGATCATTGGGTTAAACCTATTAGTGTTTATTCCTCAGAAATGCCAAAAATCTCTGCTTATTTCATGTACGTTTATAATAAAAACCTGTAACGAATCATCACTCTGGCAGGGATCCATTTGCATGCTTTATTTACAATAATCGTAGTAGTACAGGCAGGGTCAGACAGGAGCAAACTGCTGCAAAAGGGACAGGCAGAATCGTAGTCAATGAACAGGCAGAAAGTCAGGGCTGGCAGATATCACTCACAGAATCAGGTACACAGGCAGAAGTCAGGGGTAGGCAGCAACGGGTCGATAACGGATAACAGGCAGAAACAGCAACAGGTAATCAGACAGATGAAATAATGCTCAGAATTGTTCACCGCGGCAAAACAAGACTTCGCGATCAACTGAAGTGTATGGCAGTCTTTTATAGTCCTGGTAATGAGTATCAGCTATGAGGTGATTAGTCCAAGGCACAGGCTTGTGGGAAATGTAGTGTGAAGGGGAAGGGAGAGTGTCAGTATTCGGGTGAGGGCTCCTGGCGTTGACCCAAGATTGTTCCTCTGGACCGAACCTCTGCCAGTCTACCAGATACTGGAGTACTCGTCCTCGGCGTCTGGAGTCCAGAAGTTCATGGACCTGGTAGACCTCCTCATTCTCCACCAAGATAGGCGGGGGGCCCTGGTCACGAGACACCTCCTCTCCCTCCTCGCTGGGACCATCGGCAGGTTTGAGCAGGGAAACATGAAATGTAGGAGAGATGCGGAAATGGTTAGGCAAAGCCAAACGGAATGAGACAGGTGTAATCTGACGAATAATCTTGAAAGGACCAACGTACCTTGGACTGAGCTTTTTACAGGGGAGTCTGAGGCGTAGATCTCTGGTGGATAGCCATACCCACTGGCCAGGTTGATAGTCGGGACCGGGACGGCGGTGGCGATCAGCCTGTTCTCTCTGGCGGCACACAGCGCGTTGCAGGTGAATATGTGCCCTATCCCAGGTCTCCTCACTCTGGTTCATCTAGTCGTTGATGGCCGGGACATCGGTGGGTTCGCCCTGACCAGGGAAACAATGGAGGCTGGAACCCCAGGATGCATTGGAATGGAGTCATGCCAGTGGCGGGCTTGCGGATAGAATTCTGTGCGTATTCGGCCCAAATGAGATGACGGGACCAGTCATTTTGGTTACGGTTGCAATAGCTACGGAGGAATCGGGTCAATTCTTGGTTAAGCCTCTCCACCTGACCATTAGACTGAGGATGGTAGCCGGAAGTTAGACTGACGTTGATGCTTAGGGCTTGACAGAATGCTGACCACAGACGGGAGGTGAATTGAGGACCCCGGTCAGACACAATGTCCTCTGGTAACCCATAGATCCTGAAGACCCAATTGCAGAGATGTTCGGCCGTTTGCATGGCAGTTGGGATGTTTGGGTAGTGGGATCAGACGGCAAGCTTTGGAAAAGCGGTCGATGACTGTCAGGATGGTGGTATACCCATTTGAGATGGGTAGGTCGGTGACGAAATCGATGGCAATGTGGGACCATGGGCGGCATGGTAATGGAAGGGGCTGTAATAGACCTGCGGGAAGCTGATGTGATGCTTTGTTAGTGTTGCAAGTGTGACAGAATTTGACATACTGTGTGGTATCTTTTGGGAAGTGATGACCACCAAAACCGGTTTTGCAGAAGTTGCAGGGTGGCAGCAATACCTGGATGCCCAGAAGCCGGTGAAGTGTGGACCATCTCAAGGACACGATTGCGGTAATTCTCGGGCACATAAACCTTGTCAGGTGGACAGCTGGCGGGAACCTCACCCTCGGCGTTGACTTGCTCCAGTTCAGACATGATATCCCATTGAATGGGTGCGACAATAAGAGAGGGAGGTAAGACAGTTTCAGGGCTTACAGGATTGGTCTCACCTTCAAACTGACGGGACAGGGCATCCGCCTTGCCATTCTTAGACCCAGGACGATAGGTTAGGGTGAAATGGAATCTTGAGAAGAATAGGGACCATCGAGCCTGACGAGGGTTGAGTCTCTTTGCTGTACGGAGGTACTCGAGATTCTTGTGATCAGTTAGAACAGTGAACGGATGCTGAGCTCCCTCCAGCCAGTGACACCACTCCTCAAACGCCGCCTTCATAGCCAGCAATTCCCTGTCTCCAACATCATAGTTCTGTTCAGCAGCCGAGAGTTTCCTGGAATGATAAGCACATGGATACAGTTTAGGTGGATTACCATGACATTGAGATAGGATTGCTCCAAGCCCGGTGTTAGAAGCGTCGACCTCGACTGTGAACGGGAGAGAGGGGTCAGGATGATGCAGGATAGGAGCAGTAGTAAAGCGTTCCTTCAGGTGTTGGAATGCGTTTATGGATGCAGGAGACCACTTGAGACGGGACTGACCTTTCTTGACCATAGAAGTGAGCGGGCAAGCTATGGTGCTGAAGTTGCGAATGAATCGCCTGTAGAAATTAGCGAAGCCAAGGAAACGCTGTAATTCTTTGATTGTGTTAGGTTGTGGCCAGTTTAGGATGGTTGATGCCTTCTTCTCGTCCATAGCCACACCCTCTCGGCTGATGATGTAACCCAGGAAAGAGGTAACAGTTTTATGAAATTCACACTTCTCGGCTTTGGCATAAAGATGGTATTGAATCAATCATTTTAAGACTTGTCTGACCTGCTGTACATGTTCCTCCAGGGTCTCAGAGTAGATCAGGATGTCATCGATGTAGACAATGACGAACCGGTTGAGCATGTCTCTGAACACATCATTGATGAAGGCTTGGAACACTGACGGACTATTGACAAGGCCGAAGGGCATGACGAGATATTCATAGTGCCCAGTAGTGGTTGAGAATGCGGTTTTCCCACTCGTCTCCCTCCCTGATGTGAATTAAATTATAAGCACTGCGTAGATCGAGCTTAGTGAAGTATCGAGCAATGCGTAGCTGTTCCAAAGCTGCAGGGACCAGAGGTAGTGGGTAGCGGAACTTGACAGTTATTTCGTTCAGACCTCGGTAATCAATGCAGGGACGGAGACCCCCATCCTTCTTGCCCACGAAGAAGAAGCCGGAAGAGGCTGGTGAGGTTGAAGGATGAATGAAACCCTTGGCCAACTCCTCTATGTACTTCCTCATTGCCTCTGATTCAGGTTGTGAGAGTGGGAAAATGCGACCCTTGGGGGGTGTGGTTCCTGGAATCAGATCAATTGCACAGTCATAAGGGCGATGAGGTGGCAGTTGAGAAGCACGTACCTTGCTGAAAGCGAGAGCGAGATCATGATATTCCTCTGGAAGTGGCAGCTCAGGTATGGGTTCGACAGGTTCGCTGGTTTCATCTGTTTGAATGGTTCTTATACGCAGAGGAGATGAGTTTGACAGACATTTAGATAAACAGTTATTATTCCAATGAATAATTTGACCCTCTCTCCAGCATACATGTGGATTGTGGTTGCGGAGCCAGGGTAACCCCAGGATGATAGATGATGTAGATGTGGGTAGCACATGAAATTGTATGTTCTCAGTGTGGAATAAACCGGTTTGCATGGTGATGGTTTGAGTGATGGTATCGACGCGTCCTGTACCCAGAGGCCGTCCATCTATCGCTTCCACTGTCAGGGGAGAAGAGCATTTAATTAATGAAATCTGGTGGTGTTCAGAGAAATGGTGGGACATAAAGTTTCCTGCAGCCCCGGAATCCAGAAGGATTCAAGACGTTCATCGTTGAATATTAAAGTAATGGGTACAGTGACACATGTATCTGCAGAGTAGTAAGGGTTAACATCACTCACCAAGCGAGAGTTTTCAGGACGAGTGCGGACGGGACAGTTATTCCTCACATGCCCGGGATTGCCACAGTATAAGCACAAGCGATGCGTCAGGCGACGACTTCTCTCCTCTTCAGATAAATGATAAGCGTTCACTTGCATGGGTTCAGAGGTTTCAAGATCAACAGGTGACTGAATGCGTACATGACGTCTCTGTGCTGTTTTACGAGAGCGGATAAGGTTGTCAACTTGAATTGCGAGCTCGATGAATTGATCCAGACTCTTTCCATCATCTCGGCAGGCCAGTTCTGTCTGTAACTCATGCGTTAGACCTCTTCTGAAGCATGTCTTTAAAGTGTCACTCACCCAGTCTGTTTGCGCTGCGAGTGTTCGAAAGGCGAGAGCATACTCAGCCGCAGTTTGGCGTCCCTGAGTCAATTCCATCAAGCGGTCACCGGCTCCCTTCCCGTCTCTCGGGTGATCGAACACTTCTTTAAATCTCTGTAGGAAATAGTCATAACTCGGGAAAGTAGATCTGTCATTATTCCATACTGCCGTTATCCAATCCAATGCTCTCCCCGTAAACAATGAACAAATTAGAGCAATCTTACCAGCGTCTGTGGGATACATAGCAGGTTGTTGGTTAATGAAGAGAGAACATTGCAGAATGAAGCCCTTGCATTTGGTAGGATCTCCATCAAATTTCTCTGGCAGAGAGAGGTGGGGATTCATTGTCGACGGCGTGCCTGACGCGTGGTTAATGGCAGTCGCGGCAGGTGGAACAGGTGTCGCGGGCACTGTGTGTTGGATACCTTGAAGTGCTTTGACCAGTTCCTCAGTGAGATTAGTTAGACGATTGAGCTGGTGCTGGTGGGTAGCGAGTTGACTTGCTTGGGCAGAGATGGAAGCACACAGGTGAGTGAAAGCAGCTGGATCTTGGGTCGGCGAAGTCTTCTGTAACGAATCATCACTCTGGCAGGGATCCATTTGCATGCTTTATTTACAATAATCGTAGTAGTACAGGCAGGGTCAGACAGGAGCAAACTGCTGCAAAAGGGACAGGCAGAATCGTAGTCAATGAACAGGCAGAAAGTCAGGGCTGGCAGATATCACTCACAGAATCAGGTACACAGGCAGAAGTCAGGGGTAGGCAGCAACGGGTCGATAACGGATAACAGGCAGAAACAGCAACAGGTAATCAGACAGATGAAATAATGCTCAGAATTGTTCACCGCGGCAAAACAAGACTTCGCGATCAACTGAAGTGTATGGCAGTCTTTTATAGTCCTGGTAATGAGTATCAGCTGTGAGGTGATTAGTCCAAGGCACGGGCTTGTGGGAAATGTAGTGTGAAGGGGAAGTGAGAGTGTCAGTATTCGGGTGAGGGCTCCCTCCGATGGTCAGAGGAGGGAACCACGGAGTTCGTCTCCATGACAAAACCTTAAGTCTCAGTATCATTTGAGCATCAAGATCATTCTGACAGGTTGATTTTGTGATGATAATTAACACGTCCTTATTTCATTATATATTTTATTTCCTTACTTTATTATTTATTAAATGTAAATAGAGCAGATATTTACTGATTGTGTGTTTGTTCTCTATTTGCTGCAGGTGATGTTCAACATCTCTCAGAGCTGAGGATTGTGTTGATGGGGTATAGAGAAGCTGGTAAGAGTTCAACTGGAAACACCATCCTGGGCAGAGAGGAGTTTGACCTGAAGAGATCTGCTCAGTGTGTGAGGAGACATGGAGAAGTAGCAGACAGACACATCACTGTCATTGAAGCTCCAGGATGGTGGATGTTTTACACTGTAGAGACAGTCCTGAGATACTGAAACAGGAATTTTGCTCAGTGTGTCTCTGTGTCCTCCAGGACCACACGCTGTTCTACTGATCATAGATGTGAATGACAGATTTAAAGAGACTGAGAGAAAATCAGTGCAGGATCATCTGGATCTTCTCAGTGAGAGAGTCTGGAGTCACACTATAGTTCTGTTCACTCGTGGAGACTCTCTGTTAGACACATCTATAGAGCAGCACATTGAGAGTGAAGGACAGGATCTTCAGCAGCTGCTGGACAAATGTGGGAACAGGTATCATGTTCTCAATAATCATAACAGGAGTGACGACACTCAGATCAAGGAGCTGCTGGAGAAGATTGAGGAGACAGTGGTACAAAACACGGCCGCCATTTTGAAATAGACAGAAAGATTTTAAGGAGATGAAAGAGAGAGAAGAGCAGAGGAAGAGAGAGCAGAAGAATGAATGAAGAGGATGAAAAAACAGAGAGACAACATCAGATCACAGATGAGTGAGTCCACATACTTCATAATAGTGTTGTCAAAAGTACCGGTACTTCGGTACCAAGTCGGTACTGAAATTTTGAAAATGTGACGATACCAGCATTTCTGTAGTACCGGTAGTACCGAGAATCCGGGTATATTCGGTACCCACTAATAGGACTGTGGCAGTATTTACGTGAATATGACACGAGTGAAGCACAAAGTTGTGTTTACAGAAGAAATAATAGGTTAGAAATTAAATGTGACATCGCAGCCATGGAAACATTTTGGTTAATGCCGAATGAGAGAGAGACGTGAGTCCATACATTTAAGCTTTGTATTCGCGATGGTCACCTGATTAGCAGAGAATTTAACAATATTCCATTAGTTATTCCACATGGAATCTCTGTTTCTTTTCCCAAATCTTCACTCACGCAGGGGATTTAAACGTTTCTTTCTTTCGTTCGTATTTAGGCCTATTATAGGCTATTCGCATTCTTTACTGTGGTAAAGTTATCATCACCGTAAGGCAGAAACCTTTTGCTTGCACGTCAATTTCTATTAACACAGTTTGCGATCGTTATTAGGACTTTATAAGGCGCGTCAAGTTTATTTGTACAGCGCGTTTCACAAATGCTGGTGATTTTTACTTTCGCTTTCTCTGGTAGCGCAAAATCAAACATAGCCTGAATGTCTGAAGATAAACGCGCTTCAGACCTTTTATAACAAGTGTCAGTTGTTTGTAACATCAGGAGATAACATGAAGATATTATTAAAGAGAAATGGTCTCTTTCCTGCTCGTGTCCCACATCCTTCTCAAAGCGTAGAGCGGTGGCTATATCAAAGACTATAATAACGGGACTTTGGCTATATGACGCATCTTTGTGTGGAAATAAAAACGAATGCTTTTTGAAATAATAATTAGCTTTTATTATTTAGGTTACCATTTTACTTATATATTTCATAGTTTTACAGGCTGTAGTGTGTGTTTCACTGACGAAATAGCTAAAATAAACACGCACGTCTGTTACCCTGTTGAAAAAAACAAGCATATGCTGGTAAGGTAGGTTTTGAAGCTGGTATGGTCATTTGAGCTGGTTTATGCTGGTCCAGGACCAGCTTAGGACTAGCATGGACCAGCAGGACCAGTTTAGGACCAGCACTTGACCAGCATACAGCTTCAAACCTACCTTACCAGCATATGCTGTTTTTTTCAACAGTACAAATGGATGTTTGAGCATTTATTTATTTATTTTATATTTCAAAATTTATTGAGGTAGCCTATAAATATATATATATATATTATATATATAATATATATATATATATATATATATATATATATACACACACACACACACAAACACTCCAATCATATTTAATGTTTTTAAAATAGGCTATATAAAATAGTAAAATAGATTTTGCTGTGGTACCGAAATTGGTACCGAGAACCGTAAAATTTTCATGGTATCGGTACCGACTACTGGAATTTTGGTACCGTGACAACACTACTTCATAATGTAGAAATGATCACTGATTATGTTCAGTAAATTATTCCTGAAAATGTAAAAACGTGTAATTATTTAATCATTTATGTAGCAATAAAATAAAAAAAATGTTGCACCAATAACATAAATGATAAACTGCTTTCTATAGGGGTTTTCTGAAAGCATCGATAGCCAACTATATTTGCCTTTTAAGTAAATAAATAATTTGCCTTTAAGTAAGTTAATTCCATGAAAAGACCACATTAGGTCAGCTCAATTAAATTGAGTTGCCAATTTCCACATTTCTTAATTGAACTGAGGAAATCACTTTTCTCAAATCATTTTAGTCTCAACTTATTAGGGTTTACAGTGTATGGACACAAGTCCATATTAGCATAGTTTCATCTGAGAACGAGCCTATGACTGAATCCTGAAATATACCAAAATAACTTACATTATAACTAACATTACACTTACATTATTCTGCGTGTTTAAGAGGTGTGTTTAGAGAGAGGTGAATCACGACTACTTCACAATGTAAAAGGTCTAACTCAGCACAAAAGGAGCTACCAGTGACTTAGGTGTACGCTGATATGTCAAACACACGCGAAACACCAGCACCTGCCATTTTTAAAAATTTGTGCATATAATTGAGCAAATAATTGTGCAGCCCTAACATGCACGACATCATTAATCAACAGGGCTGAACAACAAATTTGCCAAAAATTGTTTCGGGAAACAGTTGTGACTAGCTAGTTGATTTCTTCAACTATGCATCGTACTATGGTAGTGAAGCAGCGAGTTGCGTTGTTGTATGGGAAACACACCCAACGATAGTGTTAGAAAATAGTACTGTGCTGCCCTTAGTGGTCAACAGCAGGTGTTTGTGTGTGTTAATTATTTTGTTGTTTTGTAATATTTGCTGGAAGTGTGTTAAAGTGTTATTTCACCCCAAAATGAAAATGTTATAGTAATTTTTTTATCTTGTCATACCAGATGTGTATGACTTTCTTCCTTTCATGCAGTGTGTAATATAGCTGTTTGTGAATATAAAATGTCTGCAAAGTTTCAAAGATCAAAGTGCAGATAAACGGAGTTATTGTCTCACAAAAGAAAAAAAAATCAGAGCTGCCTGAAATGAGTCGTCAGTAATTCCAGTCTTACTTCCTGCATGAAACTACGTAGGTTTGTAGCAGATTTGCATAATGCCTGTTTATGGTCTTCACTGGCTGCCTACGATCAATATCTACTTTTACCCGATTAACACAGATTAACACAAAGACTAACATAGATTGTAACCTTGGGGCCCACATGATCAGGGGGCCCTTGTTCAATGGTTTTGCAAATATTTTCTGATTAATCTATAATTTCTACAGTACTAGTTTTACTGGAAGGAGGTTCAATTGATGAACAGTGGCGTAATGGATTAATGTTACATAGCGCTAGTTTTCTAAGCTGGAGCTTTTCAAGAACAGGTTGAGATCAACAGTGGGCCAGCAGAGACTGAATCAGCTCACCTGAATGACCATTGAGAGAGATATTCTTTGCCTGATAGATTTAAGGAGCATGATCATGAAATCTCTATAAATCACTTCAGCTTCACTTATTACATCTACTTCACAGTGATCTACTTGAGCTTCACTTATTACAAACCATTTTGTTTTTATTTATCATATGTCTACAAAAGTTCTCGTTGAGAATTAATTGAGGTTTAGCTTTAGATAATGTTGATGTTTCATTGAAAAGGTTTCATTTGAAGTCGTCACCAATATGGTGAGTAGATTAGTGTGTTTATGACACATTTGTTGAGGCAACAAAAGCCAAGAGAAAGTGACATTAGGTGATTGTGACAAGCAGGGTGGGGCCGAGAGCAGTGGGAACAGGGCGAGTCTCACAGAGGAGCTTGGAAGGATAAAAGGAGGAGTGGCAACAGTGAAGGATCAGAGAGGACCAGGCCTGGACTATTTATGTTGTTGTTTTATTATGCTTTATGCAGCAGTCATCCGTGATGGGCTGCCACTTTACTTTAATTTTGGTGTTTGTTTATTTTATGAATAAAGATCCTGCCGGTTCCCTCCTCCTTCTTCCCTAAATTTTAAACCTTGTTACAGTGATGTTGGCTACATACTGTAGTGATTTTTACTTTCGCCCCATCCAATGACGCAAAGTAAAATAGGGATTGGTACTCACGTCACCGCTGACATTGTGATTTTAGTATCACACGTCTCTTAGGGTGTGGTTATGAGTACATCAGATGACCACTTCCCCCCTTTCCCTAGTTCAGGGCACCAGTCAAGGTCTTTTACCTTGGCAGCATGAGAACACTCCCAACAGGGGCTTTTCATTCATTTAGAGTTAACGTGAAGTGGTCAGCTGATTTATTTGAAAGATTGGTGAGATTGCTAACTTGTAGACCCTCTTCTGTATTATCAGCACAAGGAAGACACAAGTGTAATAAAAATAAACTTTATTAACAAAAAGATAAACAAGAATAACTAACACAATTACTAAATGAATACCATGAATGATAAAGGAATAAAGTGCATAAGATACATAGAATACAAGTGATTAAGTTGAGTGTGGCTATGGAAGAGTTACGTTATCTTATGGAAAGATAAACTGTTTCTCTGAAAATAATAAGGTGGAGAACCTTATTATGCACTAAACAAATAAACGAGAGGTTATTTGTTATTAACTAACATTAGCTATATTACATCTAATGGGAATTAGGAAATTATATACTGATAATATACAACAATGCCAAGGTCTCTGGAAAGAGGTTTGGTTAAGTGATATTTGTGTTCCATGTGGTTGAGTCCGATGACAGTGACGTCTTCCACTGGTTGTGCTGGGTGACAATGCAGTGGGGAGAGGAGCCAGAATCTGTTTCAATAGTCTTGAACACGAAGCTCTGTGGGATGCTGATCTCCTGGAGCACCAATTCATTTAAATTCAATTCACATTTTTTTGTATATATCGCTTTTCACAATACATATCGTTTCAACGCAGCTTTACAGAGAATGCATGTCAACATTACAATTTAAAGAATGCAGTTAGCAAATAATGTAATAGGCAATTAATTTACAAACACTGTTAGCAATTTACTTGAAGGTAGAAGCAATGAGCTCCTGGAAAAATTAATTACATATTAACAATAATTAGGATATATATAGAAATTTGGGAATGTGCATGTTGATCCAGATGATTGCGTCTTCTGAAGTCCTCGCAGGAGTTGGCGCCGTCTCTTCATAGGTCTGTGTGCCGAGGTAAAACAGAAAAGCAAATGGAGAATGATTAGCGTAGCTGCTGTTCATAACATTAAGCAAAGATAGTCATGTGCAATTGATCTGATATGAGATGCATTATGTGAATGCTTGGCTAAAGAGATGCGTCTTTAATCTAGATTTAAACTGGGTGAGTGAGTCTGAGCCCCGAACATTATCAAGAAGGCAATTCCAGAATTTAGGAGCCAAATGTGAAAACGCTCTCCCTCCTTTAGTGGACTTAGCTATCCTAGGTTCAACCAGAAGTCCAGAGTTTTGTGATCTTAAAGAGCGTGAAGATTTGTAGGGCGATAGAAGATCAGTTAAGTACACAGGAGCTAAACCATTTAGAGCCTTATAGGTCATTAGCAATACTTTACAATCTATATGGAACTTAATAGGCAACCAGTGTAGAGGTGATAAAATTGGTGTTATATGATCATATTTTCTTGACCTGGTAAGAACTCTAGCAGCTGCATTTTGGACTAATTGTAGCTTGTTTATTGAGGAAGCAGGACAACCAGCTAATAATGCATTACAGTAATCTAGTCGAGACGTCATGAATGCATGAACTAACTTTTCTGCATCGGAAACAGATAACATATTCCGTATCTTAGCAATGTTTCTGAGGTGGAAGAAGGCTGACCAAAGGGTCCTAAAATCTGGAACACGTAGATGAGGCCCTAGTGTAGGTGCAGAAGGTCCTTAGCAATCTGGAACACGCAGACGAAGGTATACCTTGGAGTGAAGGTTTGCTCTCCTGAGCTTAACCTTGTTGCAGATGTCGTTACTGTCTCGCTGGACGAAACTCTGAATGTAGTGTTTGTTAATGTCTCTCTCACAGGCTTGAGGCTTAGAACGTGGTCGTCTCTGTTGCTGCCTCACAAAATGTAGACTCAGACCATGGGACCTGTTGTTGTCTCTTCTGGAAGGGCAGACTCAGAACGGTGTATCTGTTGTGTCTTTCCCCTTTGAAGGGCAGACTCAGAACAAGGAGTGTTTTTTGAAAGGGTACATTTATCCCTTTCCGATGAGGACGAGATTGCATTTTGGCGCTTCTCCATTCAAGTGCTGTGATTGGCTGCTAGCATCAGAGGGGACACAAACAGTGTGGCCCACCCTTCTTTCCCCTGTGGAACTCATTTGCATAAAGCACAAAGTTGGAAGTCTTTACAGTGTCTTTAAAGTTTACCAATGCATTCCTCACTTTCCAAACCACCACCAGAATACCTTTGGCAATATTCTAAACAAATAGAGACTAAACATGATGGGAAAAGATTGAACTGTTGTGCATTCATTCAGATGTCAGTGTCAGATGTTGCACTACAAATAGCTGTCACTGCGAATACTTATTTCGGTGAATAAGTATGAAACGGATGTGTAGTTTGTGAAGTTTTGAATGGATTTGGATGGATCTTTGTGATCTCTCACTTTGTTTCACCCGGTTTCACCCATTGCTGCTAAGGTCCCGAGGAATGTTTATGGCGGTCTGTGACCAACCTTAGGAAGTAGTCTCTAGATGGGTGAAGGGCAAAAACTGCCTATGGACCAATGATAAGTCCTGTCCTACCCAGGCTTGGTACAAGAGGTCTTCTTCTTGCCCTCTAAGAGGTGTCTGGATGTTGTCCTTACATCTGATGGTGTTGGACAGTTTGTTTGTGTTAGTCCACCAAGATCCAATCAAAATGTAGCAAACTTTTGTCCGCTGTTACGGACAGAGAGGGGCCCGGCCATAAACTGGGCTCTGGAATGTGCTGTTCACTACAATACTAATTAGTACAGTTGTGATTTGTTTTTACAGAACAATTTTACTTGATGATTTATGGTACTCTTGTTAATTTACAGTCCTACTGGCAACAAAAATTGCCAGACAATTACTGTAAATTTTTATTTTATAATATAGAGAAAACATTTACACATTCTCAATGCAGTATCATTTTAGATCAGTATTTTGTTCTGTTTGTTGCAGGTGACGCCCAACATCTCTCAGAGCTGAGGATTGTGTTGATGGGGTATAGAAGATCTGGTAAGAGTTCATCAGGAAACAGCATCCTGGGCAGTGAGGAGTTTAACTCGAAGACATCTGCTCAGTGTGTGAGGAGACATGGAGAAGTAGCAGACAGACACATCAATGTCATTGAAGCTCCAGGATGGTGGAGGAATAAACCTGTAGGGTTCAGCACTGAGTTACTGAAACAGGAGATTTTGCTCAGTATGTCTCTGTGTCCTCCAGGACCGCACACTGTACTACTGATCATACGTGTGGACTCTGGAGTTAAAGATTATGTAAGAAAAGCAGTGCAGGATCATCTGGATCTTCTCAGTGAGAGAGTCTGGAGTCACACTATAGTTCTGTTCACTCACGAAGACTATCTGTTAGACACATCTATAGAGCAGCACATTGAGAGTGAAGGACAGGATCTCCAGTGGCTGCTGGACAAATGTGGGAACAGGTATCATGTTCTCAACAATCACAACAGGAGTGACGACACTCAGATCAAAAGGAGCTGCTGGAGAAGATTGAGGAGACAGTGGCACAAAACAACGGCTGCCATTTTGTAGCAGACATAGAGATGTTACAAAGAAAAATTGATAGAGGAAGAGCAGAAGAGCTAATGAAGAAGGTGCAGAAATGGATAGAGGACAACAGATCACAGATGAGTAAGTGGATAATGAAATTGGTCAAAATCAATCAGTTTGATTATTATAATCATACAATATTCATGAGATTGACCATCTGAATGGATCACACTTATCTGTGTCCACTGCTGAATGTCAGAATTATGTTACATTTGTTGAGTTTTGTCACTTTGGATAAAAGTGTCTGTCAAACTCAATGTAAATGTTCTACTGATCTGCTCTCTGCTTTCATTATTATAGTGAGTGGAGCTGAAGGATCTGATTCATGCCCTCCGGAAAATTCTGCTTGCGGTTCCTTCAGATCACAATTAGGAACTGACAAGAGTTTAATTTCATCCAACACTACAGTATATGAGTCAGGGGTCCTAAAAAGATCTGGCAGCATTGAACTCCAACCACCATCCAGTGAGTCTTTTGTTTTATTGGCACTTTAGTGTAACATCATGCATGACATTTGTTAAAGGATTAGAGGCACAAAGTACTTGTTTTTTGTTGTAAAAGTGTAGTTTCTCAATTACCTCCAACATATTGAAAGCTTTAAATGTCAGACTTTTGTTCAAAAACCGTTTCAAACCTTTTTATGATGTCACTGTTTTGTTTTTAGTGAGTGGAGACACATGCTCTGGAAGTTCTGCTTACAGTTCATTAAGTTCAGGGATCCTAAAAACACCTGGCAGCTTGATATTCTCACCACCATCCAGTGAGTGTCTCTTGTTTTAGTTGGCTCTTTTCACCAATATACGGTACACTTTGGTGTAACATCATACATTTCTATAGCATTAGAGACACAAGTTCCATGTTTATGTTGTAAAAATGTAATTTTCCATTTCCCCCCAAACATACTGAAAGTGTTAAATGTCAGAATTTCTAAATCAGTTTTAAACCTTTTTCTTTCTTCTTTCTTTTTTTCTAGTGGGTGTGGATGAGCGTTCGGACACACGCTCTCTGGGAAGTTCTGTTTGTGGTTCAATCAGTTCACACTCAAATGTCTCATCGAACAGCTCGGGAATCGGGTCTTTTCGGTCCATGCCCCAGTCTGTGGAATATATCAGAAACCAGATGAGAACTTGAGTTGCCCAGGATCTCAAAACATTTCCCAAGAAAACTGAGGAAGAGTGACAAACATGAAAAGACTCTAAAAGACTTTAGTATTAAATGAACAAAAGAGAAATTGTGGCTTTAGAATGGTGACAAAGTATCATTTTAACATCATAATATGTAACTATTACTATATTACTAAATAATACAGGATGTGCAGTTGTTTAAACTTAAATCATGTTTTGGGGATCTTTAAACATTAACATATTGACACATAATTAACAGAAATATTGCAGCGAGTCTAAAACGTTGTTTTTTAATCTAAATTATTATTTTGTCCAAACATTGTTTTTATTTTTAATAATCTTTCTAAAACTTCTAAAAGTTTTGCTGTTCCAAACCTAGCTGTCATGTTGATGGCAAAAGCAGCTGTTTTCTTTAGAAAGCTGAAACTTTTATCTGCTTTTATTCATGTATTTTAGATGTTTCTAATGCAGCATCCTGAACATCAAACGACTGAACTATAATGTTTTACAGGAGGAAACTTTTATGAGATACACAAATTTTAGGTGGAATAGTTTTTAATTAGACAGAACTATATGTAGCCCTCTCACCAATATACCTTATAGCTCAAATGTAAGAATACGTCTAGGGGAACTTCCAAATTAACAACAAACTAGTGAGAGGCACATCTCTAAATTTACTTAACTGCCATAGAATAACAAATCCCATGGAGACTCTCTGTTAGACACATCTATAGAGTGGTACATTGAGAGTGAAGGACAGGATCTCCAGTGGCTGCTGGACAAATGTGGGAACAGGTATCATGTTCTCAACAATCTCAACAGGAGTGACGACACTCAGATCAAGGAGCTGCTGGAGAAGATTGAGGAGACAGTGGCACAAAACAACGGCCTTTTTAGGAGGAAGAGCAGCCATAATAATATACAGGAGATGGATAAAAGAATGAAATAGAAGGATAGAAGAAATAGCCTTGAATAGAAGACATCAGATCACAGACGAGTGAGTGAAATCATGAAACTATTATAGTGTCCATCAATATATTGGTGTCTTAATATCTACACAGGCTGCTGGAGCTCTAACTCATCTTCCAGCACAATCTTAGGTTTTCTCAGATCTAGGTCCAACCCTGCTTAGCTTTACTAGGAAACTAGTGTGTTTGCTGCTTTAGAAATCAATACAGAAATCAATTTGAATATCATAGAATATTCTGTACTATTCCTGTGTGAACCAAAGTGCTGCAGTGAAGTGAAGGTTCTCCATCTGAATGAATCATGATCGCTCACATTATCTGTGTCCACACTGCTATATTGTTTTAAGCCTTTGATTTTCTGAATGTCAGAATTATGTTATACTGTTCTGTTCGCGTGAAATGATAGGATGGATGATTGAATGTCTCTTTTTATAAAGGGGTCTACCAAATGCATGTATTGTCAGTGTTCTGCTACTGATCTTCTCTATCTTTCATCATTACAGTCAGTGGAGCTGAAGGATCTGATTCACGTTCTCTCTCTGGGAAGATCTGCTTATGGTTCATCAGAAGCAGACAGCAGATTCAAGTCAAGGGTTCTGAAAATATTTAACACCATTGAGTGAGTGTCTACTGTTTTATTTGGCATTTTCCACAAATACAGTACATTCTGGTGTCACATTACAATTTTTTAAAGTATAAGAAGTACAATTGCCAAGTTATTTATGTTTTAGACTAACTTAATTATCTTAAAATGGCCTGTGCCACCTCTTGACCTTCTCAACTGAATTTAAATAAAATCATACAATAAATCATAATTATTACATAATATTTGAATTGATATTGAACTCATTGTAGAACAAATTATTTTTCCTTATTGGCTAATTATAATGACCAAAAATGTAATACTATCCTGCAAGATCCTTGTGCTTATCCCTGTAACAAATTTAACCCAATTACAAAATTTGGATTCTCCCTATAGTATGTCAAGAAAGGGAGATAGATAAATGATCTCTCTTTATTTTCACAGCTCAGATCATATTTAGTTTGACTGAGGTTGATGATCAATATTTTCTGAAGGTTTTGCACCTTCTTTTACTTACATTTGAAACCTTTTAAATCATAGAGTCAGTTCAGCTTGATCTTCATTTATTGCATCAATTAAATTAAATTAATTAATAATTTAAAAGATATAACAAGGACAAACTGTTTTTATAAATCCTTCATGATTAATAGAATATATGAAAGTAATCTGGCAGTGATTCCCTTCACATTAGTTACTATACTTTATGTATTTATGCAGTAGGTTATTTCATTTGTTGGGGAACATATTTGAAGCATTTAAAATAAGACTTTTGTTCTACAACAATTTCCAGTTCTCTGAATCCATTTTTTTTCCCAGTGAGTGGAGATGATCAGTTGGACACATTGTCTATGGGAAGTTCTGCTTACGGTTCGTTGAGATCACTGTCAGAGGCAGACAGATGGTCAATTTTCAGATCATCACGTTCCAGAAATTCATCTCACACAAGAAGATTTGAGTCAGGGGACTTAAAAAAATATAACAGCATGGAATTTACACCACCACTCAGTGAGTGTCTTAATTTTATTCGCCTCTTTCCACTAATACAACATTACACTCTGGTTTCACATTACATTTTTATTAAAGCAAAAGAGGCACTAATGCCTTTTTTTTTTTTTTTTTTTCTGTTATTTTTTATATTTTAGACAAATTCCTTTCTTTAAAATGTGATTGTTTTGACCTCTTGACCTTCTCAACAATTAAACTCATACAACATAATCTGTGAACTGATATTGAATTCATTGTAATTCAAACCATTACAGTTTTTCTGTTAACATACAATTCATGAAACAACTGACCATTTTCTCACAGCTATAAACAATCTCAGAACTACACACCCACTTGTACAATCCTCAAGCTGTCATGTAAATCAAATATTTTAGTCAAAAACATATTGTCTTTTGTCAGAAAATGATGATGATCCAGTGAGTTTTTCCGAGAGTCAGGTGGTGTTGGTTATGTTTTTACATAATCATTATTTGATCTGAATCACTGAACTCATTTAGAGCCCAATCTCTGAGTTAAATTTACATGATTGATTACAGCAGAACTGTGATTCTACAACAGATCAACTTGTTAGTTATTAGCTTGTTTTCTAATGTTCAGAGTTGATCTGTTTTATCAGAATATGTTGCTTGTCACCGTCGTTGAGATTCATACGCTGATTCTTGATGTCTGTGTGTGCCTAAAATAGATCTTTCTTTTGTGATAAGAACAACTTTCAAAAAAAAAAAATTGTATTGATAAAGTTGATCTTCTGTAGAATCACAGTGCTGCTGTAATCAATAATGTAAATCTAACTCAGAGATTGGGCTCTAAATGAGTTCAGTGATTCAGATCAAATAATGATTATGTAAAAACATAACCAACACCACCTGACTCTCGGACCCCTGGACTTCCCACCTCTGCAGAATGGTCACCGTATTCATGTGTCCATGGTATTGTGAGGTACTTCACTGAACGCTATGGTACCACCATAATATCATTTATAATAGCAATATTGTAAAATGACACTTTTGTAAATGATTCGATGACTTTGTCCAGAGGAGTTTATAACGAATCATTTCCTCATCAAAGATCAGTGCGCTTCCTGACGCCATTTAAACACTCTACTGTGGATGATGTCAATACAAATCACTTATTAATAACTATATATCATCAGTGTGATTTATAATTTTAATTCACTCTCGATGAAGCAGCGTGCTCACTTTTAAAGTCACAGAAGTCTGATACTGTTGGTTCATGCTGTGTCTTTTTCTTCGCTCTTTGAACGCGGCGCGGCTGTTGCATTACCGCCCCCTACCGGACGATACATTGAATAACAATCTGAGAAACATGTTCAAAAGACATTTACATTTACATTTACCAAGCTGTTTTAAATGCTTATTATTTATTTAACACTCATAATATTGTCACATGACACCTGTTACATGGTTACACACTGGTTAGGATGGACCTGAAGACACAATGACAGATTCTTTTTTCTGATGACAGAAAAACAGAAAAAGCATATAGAAAAAAAAGAGAAAAATACAAGTTACAAGTGCAGTCATGTATTCTTGAGAACTCAGTTCAGCAAAAACCCTGAATGTGTCAATAATAATAATAAAAAAAATAATATTAAAAAAAAATTAACAGAACTAAACAAAATAATGAGCAACAGATTATTGATATTTAAATACACAAATAATTAAATTTTTAGTGTAATGTCTTTTTATTGTTGTGTGTTTCTTGTCTCTTTGTCCTTGTTGGTTGTTTTGACCTCAATATTGGAATATAAATGACATACTAGCATAACATTCTAACTATTGTTGCAATATAGAATATGTATGCAAATTTTTATGTGTGAAATACCCATATGACCAAATACATTTGTCAAAATGTATACAGCAGAGAACACATGCAATATTGTATCCCACAATGCAATCGATCGACATTCGATTTCCAGTGTGATGAATGAACCGAAGGTTTTTACAGCTGTGATTTTTTTTTTTATTCGTTTTGATCTGATCTTTGACTCTGACTTTGATTTAATCATACCAGAAGTTGAGACATTTTTAGACAATTTTTTTTAAATAATGTTTTTATTTCCAAGATGATAAACAGACAGCAGTTAGTGAGGGAGTGAGGGAGTGTGAGTGTGAGTGTGTGTGTGTGTGTGTGTGTGTGTGTGTGTGTGTGTGTGTGTGTGTGTGTGTGTGTGTGTGCACAGACCTCGACGCCAAGACTGGTGTGGGGAACTCTATGAAAATGGCTCTTTCTATTTTTATACGAGAAAAGCCCCGGAAAACGGCCTTGAACAGGTGGGTCATTATCAAAATATGGTGACAAACCTGTTCTTCACCTCTCAGTCATGGAAATTAGAATAATTTAATATAATCAAATTTAAATTAGCCTAGAAACACCACCTAAAGGCATAATGTAAATTTTATTTAACATTTTACACTATTTTATAATACACATTTACATTTTTTAATTATTTTTTAAGTGCCTGAAAAGCCCCTTTCCTCCTGTACACCAATTATACGACATTTACAGTTACTTACTTCTTTCATTTTTATTGCTTTCGAAGCTAAGCATTAATCCAAAATCAAAATGAAAATAAATAAATAAATAAATGAAAATAATTAATGAATAATATAAACACTTTGAAAAGAATGCTTGTTTTTTCTAACAAAAAGTTAGAAGAAAAAGTTTGCAGAAAGTACAAAAAATAGTGGAAAATTTTCATAAATTTTACGTTGAAATTTCCGCGTGGAACATTTTCTTTGAAAAATTTTTTTACTGAGATGATTTTGACACCATCTTCAAAAAAGATTTAATAATCACTGATATCACGACCAGTCCTTTGTGTGTGAAACAAACTAAAATAAAGTACAAAAGTAAAATGTCAAGATGTTCACAAATACTTCCCATCAGCTTTAATGGGACAAAAACATTTTGTAAATTGAGAATCAACATGACCCATGAGAGCTCATGAGCTCAAACGCTCTGCTTCAGATATTTTGATCTGTTCTGTTTGTTTTAGTTGGACAAGATCGCTTACTATGAGATGCTGCCTGAGCACAGCGTTGATATCGACGTGGACATCGACTGGCCTGTCGCTGAGCAGAGGGTGCTGAGGTGGGATATTTCAACAAACTCTGTGGCTGCTGGACAAAACACAGTAATGAAGATATAAATGCAGCTCTTTTCTGCAGGTTTGGCTACTTCGGCCAAGAGGAGAAAGCGGCGATCAGGCTGTTTCTGTGTAATGTGTCTGGCTGTTTGACGAATTGTCAGATTTACACGTCGGTTTCGGGAAGAGGACCTTGTGGCCATCAATGCTCGAGACGTGGCAGGCATACAGATGCTGCAGAGAGAAGATATAGAGGTGCAGTCATGTAGGCTGGCACAAATAATGGGGCATAGTACCTATACACTATAATAAAAATGTTCATTTTAATGGTAAAATTTAAAGGCACAATATGTAAGATTTTTGGAGACCACTAGAACAGTGTTAAACATTTTGTTGACTTGTGTACTTACATTATCTCAGATGTTTCCAAAAATGTTTAAAGGGTTAGTTCACCCAAAAATGAAAATGCTGTCATTAATTACTCATGTCGTTCCACACCTTCGTTCATCTTCGGAACACAAATTAACATATTTTTGATGAAATCTGATGGCTCAGTGAGGCCTACAATGCCAGCAAGACAATTTACACTTTTAATGTCAAGAAAGCATTTAAAACAGATCATGTGACTACAGTGGTTCTGTCTTAATATTATGAAGCAACGAGAATACATTTTGTGCGCCATCAACAATCAACAATATCTAGTGATGGTTGATTTCACAACACTGCTTCATGAAGCTTCGAAGCTTTACGAATCTTTTGTTTTGAATCAGTGGTTCAGAGCGTGTATCAAACTGCCAAAGTCACGCCCCCCAGTGGTGAACCATTGAAATTTTGAAACACTATAATGTAACGAAGCCTCGTTTACTGAAATCACGTGACTTTCGCAGTTTGATACACGCTCCGAACCACTGATTCAGAGAAATCCAGAGAAAATAAACAATTTGAACCAGGACAGGGACCATGTCCATGCATCGCCTAGTGATACCTGCACAGGGTTGCCAGGTTTCCACAACAAAACCCACCCAATTGCTACTCAAAACTAGCCCGAAACTAGCCCAATCACATTTCACGGAAGAGTCCCCCCAATAAAAATCATGTTCTGGGAGTAATATCTGCGTTTTTGGTGGGGTTCCCCTGGTAAAATTCACATTCCAAGGGCTAAATATCATATTATTCTGGGTCACTTCAACTTGTAGACATGAAAAACAACCCACAGCAACAGTGTTAAAGTAGCTCAATTCTGCGGGAAAACCACCGGCTGTGAGGTGAAGACAATCTCCCACGATTCAGCGCTCAATCTCGGTGTCATCAAGCTACACCTTTGTTTTAAATAGGGACCTCTAGTGGGGGAAAATTACATATTGTACCTTTAAGTCCCATAAAGTAAAGTTCTGGTAACCACAGCTGCAGTTAATTTCACTTTTTCTATTGTGTAGGAACACGTATGAACACACATTCACAATCCATTTTATTTATTCATACATCTATTATTTTCAGTAGCATGCAACATTAAGATCAGAAGAACGTGTATTAAATTAAATTGATTTCCATGTTTCATAACTTTCATTAGGTGATCCTCATATCCAGTGTGAATGAGCCACTGTCCAGGGGTCTCCTGGAGAAAGTGGCCCAGCAGGCCAGATGTGGCCTCAGGATTGGAGAGCAGCAGAAAGGGCTTGAGGTGGAGCTGCTGATGAGAGAGAAAAATCTGCGGTGGGACGAGGTGGCCTTCATGGGTAAGAGTGTCATGTTGATATGCCCTATAAAAAATCCAATGACCTTTACATGTGAAATTACTAAAACAAATTGGAGCTCCTTTATTAATTAATTATTCCATGTATCAAAGGCTGTCAGGTAAAGCTTTGCTCTACACTGTAAAAAAAGTCAGTAAAATATACAGCAAAACACCGTCAAATTCCAACGGTAATGGAGTGTAAAACCAAAAACTTCCTTTTACTGTATTAAATAGATTGAATAACCGTTAATTGTGAGACTGGATAAAACTTTGTTTTTTACTGTAATAAAATGTTGAAATTATAAATATTTTCTGTGAAAACAAATAAATATGCATACATTTTACAATTAAATATTGTAATGTTGAAAATGTCTAAAAACCTTAGATTTTATGGTATTATTTGAGTAAAACTACATCTTTTGGGGTTGTGCACATTGGAATTCACAGTATAAATCTGTAGATTTTTAATCTGTAAAAGACAATACGGTATACTGGATTTGTAACCCTAAATTTTACAGTAGACAACATATTTTTTTTACCAAAATCATGGTAGAAAAAAACAAATATATTTGTCAATTATACAGGTCCACTATTTGGACGTCCAACCACACTGTTAAAAAAAAAACTGTCAAATTTACGGTAAAATACCGGCAGCTGTGGTTGCCAGGAATGTACCGTGAAAAAAATGTGGAATCTGTAAAAGACAATACGGTATACTGGTTTTGTAACCCTAAATTTTACAGTAGACAAATATTTTTTTTTACCAAAATCATGGTAGAAAAAAACAAATATATTTGTCAATTATACAGGTCCACTATTTGGACGTCCAACCATGACCCAACTTGGACGTCATCTTGACGTTCAACATTTGACCTTTGAACAGGGTAATTTTTTTGGACGTCAATAACAGATGCAGGAAAATTGACATGATTAATATGTAATATTTGTTTATAGGGCCTATCAACATTAATACACGAAGAGCTCAGATGCAAAAGCCTCTAAGTGCCATCTGAAATTTTCTTCTAGAATTATCATTTTTATCAAGCTTGTATATTTAAGTTCAATAATTTCACTTAAATGGCAATGCAAATTACCTTGTTAATTGTCATTTAAGTGAAAGTACTTAACTATACACACAGCAAAATCCCCAGTGTTAAATTAACACCCAAAGTGAACATACGAGTCCATCTTACTGGGTGTTAAAAAGTAACACTGAAGCAGTGTTAAAGTTAATGAGATAATTGATGATGTTGTGATGATTGACAATTAGTGGAGACCTGATAATAAGCAGAATCATTGAAGAAACAACAAGAGAAAAAGAGAGAGACAACATCTACAACTGACTTCCAGCCATTAAACATTATTACACTTATTATTAACCAGTTTGATTTGATTTCTGTCATACATCAACAAAAGTTCTTACTGAGAATGAACAGATGTTTAGATGTTAATGTTTGAATGAAAGTTTAGTTTGAAGTCACCATGATGGTGAAAAGCATTTCCTTTAGTTGGGCTCTTGACTTTCTTTATTAACATTAATTTATCTCTGGCTGCTCCAACTTTGTGTTTGTAAAGCACATTTGTTATGGTCAGAGAAACTATAATCTGGGTTGTATTTCCCAATAGAGCTAAAGTTGATCAATCTAGGTTTACAATGCTTTGGGAATCACAGTCATGATGGTTTTGATTTGATGATGATATTCTCTTTGTGAAATGGTCAGATTCATTGGTGACATCCAATATTGATGGTCAAAAAGATGTTATTTATTTATTTTCAGTAAATGTGTTACCACTTGAAATTCAGAAGAGCTTTTGTAATCTGAAGACTCAAGACAAAAAACACACACACACAGACATCAAGAATCAGCATATGATTCTCAAGAACGGTGACGATAAATAAATACAAAATACTGACAAACAGATCAACTCTGAACATCACAAAACAAGCTACTGTCACAACAAAACAACAGAAAAATAAAGCAAACATGAACAATCTACGAAAATTACAGGACAATTCAGCTGCATAATTTATTCATGCAGCAATGCATGATGGGAGCCATGGATGAGTTTTGATTGGTGGCTCCCATCATGCACTGCAACATGAAGCACTTTGTTTGATTGTCACCATTGTTGAGGGTCATATGCTGATTCTTGATGTCTGTGTTTTTTTTTTCCTCTGTTCTTCAGATTATAAAAGCTCTTCTAGATTTCAAGTGGTAACAGATTTACTAAAAAAAAATATATAACATCTATATGACTGACAATATTGGATGTCACCAATGAATCTGATCATTCACAAAGAGAAAGTCATCTTCAATTCAAACCATTATGATTGTGATTCCCAAAGCATGTAAACCTTAATTGATCAACTTTAGCTCTATTGGGAAACACATCCCAGATTATAGTTTCTCTGGCCATATCAAATGTGCTTCACAAACACAAAGTTGGAGCAGCCAGAGATAAATTAATGTTAATAGAGTCAAGAGCCCAGCTAAAGGAAATGCTTTTCACCATCATGGTGACTTCAAACTAAACTTTCATTCAAACATTAACATCTAAACATCTGTTCATTCTCAGTAGAACTTTTGTTGATGTATGACAGAAATCAAATCAAACTGGTTAATAATAAGTGTAATAATGTTTTAATGCTGGAAGTCAGTTGTAGATGTTGTCTCTCTCTTTTTCTCTTGTTGTTTCTTCAGTGATTCTGCTTATTATCATCAGGTGTCTCCACTAATTGTCAATCATCACTCAATCATCAATCAGTTATCTCATTAACTTTAACACTGCTTCAGTGTTACTTTTTAACACCGGTAAGATGGACTCATATGTTCACTTTGGGTTTAATTTAACACTGGGGATTTTGCTTTATAAAATGATCATTCTAGAAGAATTCAGATGGCACTAGAGGCTTTTGCATCTGAACTCTTCACATACAGAATATTTAGAAACAAACACGATTTATTATGTGAATGCCTATTTATTATTTCAGGCCATGTTTTTTGTTTTTAGTCTGTTTTCAAATGGTATGTCAAATTTTCTCATTGTTTATCAGTAATATTCACTACCTTGGTTATATGAGCATCTTTAGATTTTTCTATATTTAGCGGTTGCAAATGTAAAATGTACAGTAAAGTATTATGTTCCTCATATTGTACTGTATTTAGTGGTAAAATACTGGCAGCTGTGGTTGCCAGGAATTTACCGTAAAATGTATTGGTCAAAATAAAATGCTGTAATTTGTTATACAATTTCACTGTGTTTTTTACTGTCAAAGGTTTTAATAAGGTTTAACATATTTCTGTTATTTTTACAGTTATTTACCATAATAGGGTCTAGACCATTTTGCAATGTTTTGCACTGTAAGAGATGTGAAGGTCCAAACGAATGGTGTAAACAAACCTGGAACCACATGCAAAATAATCAAAGGTTTATTGAGCAGTCTGTGATGTTTTCCCTCACAGGTTCAGAAGCTGAAGATGTAGATGTCCTGTCTCAGGTGGGGCTGAATGGCGTCCCATGTGACGCACCTGTTGCTGATCTCATTGCAGCTAAATACATCTGCCAGAGACCCGGTGGCCACGGAGCCATTCGGGAGTTTGCCGAGTACATTCTGACGCTGGAGAAAAAGAGCACGTCACAGGTGCACCAGAATCGCATTGACAGGGCTCATTTTTAGAATGTATTCCAGTTTCTGTTTTAAACAGTCAGTTTGTGTCGCTGTGATAACATGACATCAGATCTAATTTGAATAAAACACCTGTGCGTGTCTGTTAACAAAAACACAACTGCGTTCCAGTTTATCTCTTCACTTGATCTCTCTCTCTCTCTCTGTATATTTACAATTTATTCATATGCAATACACATTTACTTGTTGCTCACCATTTTATGGTTTGTTTAATTTTCTTCTGTATGAAAGGGAAATGTCCTCATATCAGTGTCATCAAGGACAGTGTTGTGCATCAGGAGTTTTCCATTAACTATACGTGTTTCATTTTTGCCAGTCCGAGGACATCAGGAAGGACACAGCTAAAATTAATCTGTAATGTTTAAGGTGTGATTCAGTTTATGTATGTGTGCATGTATATCCTACTTTCAAAAGTTTGGGGTCATCAAGATTTGTTTTAAAAGAAACTGATACTTTCCTACCTACTTCAAATAAATGGTGTTTTTCAAACTTTGTTTTTTTTTTTCTTTTCTTTTTTTTTTAATAATATAAATGCTATTTTATGTATATTTTTGTTATTTTCAACAAGCTACTATTTCAGGGATATTAAAAACTCCTGAGAAAAATTACTCTGAATTTGCTCTGACTATTTACTTTTTAGTTCTGTCCCAATTTTTTCATACACACATTTTGTGTACATTACCTAAATAAATGTTTATATATGAGAATGTAAGCAGTTGACATGAAATTTCAAACATTCAAATTAAACATTTAACACCCACCACACACACACACACACACACACACACACACACACACACATCACACATGCAGGTTTTATGACTTCATTCATTTCTGCATGATTTATTGGTACATTTAAAAGAAATAGCAGCTGTACTTGCATGACTGAAAAAGCTGCCGGAGAAGCGTTTCAAAGATGGCCGCTGAGTGAAGTGACTTGCCTTAAAGGGAGTTTTGATTATATTTAGCAACTATTAACCCAATATTAAGAAGTTGAATTCGAAAGCCAGGCAATATAGCGTAAAGCAGGAGTCAAATTATTACAAAATTGAGTGTTTATTGAATAAGATTAGTTGCGTGTTTTAATGCTCAGACTTCGTCTTGCTATTTTTAATAACCTTTTGGCTTTTAGTAGGTCACCTACATAGTGGTGTAATAAGTGAATTATTAAATGGGAAATCAAATTCTCCAAAGCTATTCACCAAGCTTACGATTAAATTTCATACTTGAAATCACCTGTAGTGGAATCCACTGGAGGCAAGTTGCAGTAAGAATCCATGTGTAGTTTATTTAACCAAAATGTGAACCAAATACAAAAAGAATTGACATGATAAAACTATGACCATAAACAAAACTTGAACATAAACCTGCACTTGACATGCACTGTAAGAAGAACACTGTAAAATGCACAGTAACTTGCTGGCAGCAATTAGCAAGTAAGTTGCTGTGTCCTATTCCACAGTATACTACTACTGTAAATGTAATCACAGTAACTTAAATTTTACTGTAATAATAAACACAGTAACAAAATAATAACTGTAAATCAAATCACAGTAACTTTTTTTACTGTGTTTCTTATTACAGTAAAATTACTGGATAATAATAAAAACAGTAACAAAATAGTTACTGTGATTACATTCACAGTATGCATACTGTGGAATAGAACACAGCAACTTACTTGCTAATTTCTGCCAGCAAGTTACCATACATTTCACAATATTTTATTATTACTGCTGTATTTTTTTATCACAGCAAATATAAGATTACTGTAAACTGTTTTTATTGTGTACTATAAAATGAAGACATGATTTTTGTCACAAAATGACATTTATTTTAAACATTTTAAATGTGAAAATACATAGGCATAAAATATTTTACATTATATACACATTTATAGGCTATACATTTTTATTATTTGGTATACAACAATCCTAAACATACAAATCCATCATCTTTGTTGAAGCTGAATTAAAATTTCCAGATACAATTGGAAATGAATAAAACAGAAAGTATATATAATATAAAAACTGTAGAATTTTAAGCATCAAAATCCTTAATACCAACTTTATTCCTGAATGGGAAAGTTCCTTCTGGGCTGGAGTTGTTTCCTGCAGTGGAAGAAATTAGTCTTTAATGTAGACAACTAAAGGCAAGACTGGTGGCTTGATGACAATGATTACAAGTTGGTCTGGCTAAATTAAATAGCATTTTAAACATTAATATTGCCATGTTGACCATATTAACTAGTGTGAACATGATAATGAGTGGGCCTCAATCAGCTCCCTAGTTCAGTAGTCAGCACTGATCAGGGAGTCAGCCATTTTAAGAGCTGTCTCAGTCACAGAATCTTTCCAGTGCACTGAAATATTCACTTCCTAAAAAGTCCCACAATGCACCATGAAAATCAGGGAGCAACAATGCTCACTATGCTCTTTATTTATTTACTATAAATTTAAACACTTTTTATTTTCAATTATGGCATAATGGCTACATTATATTACATTATATTGTATTATATTAACATGTATGCTGTCTTCATTGTTTTTGGTTCTTCCCGGTTGGACCTAGTTTCTCAGTCTGTTTGATTAATCATTCTGTTCACCTGTTGTCTCATTAATTATCTTATTAGGTCCCTTTGTTTGTTCATGCTTATAAGCCCTCAGTTTTCCCTTAGTTTTCATCAGTTCTAGTGACAGATAGCATTTCTTTTATTCCTGTTTTTCTAAGCATTCATCATTAAAGTGCCTTGAAAGTTTCCTCATCTTTGTGACTTTCCTAACCAGCATTGTAACAATTATACTATATTATTGTCACACAATGGGTGTGTGTGCCGGCAGACAGAAAAATACTATTGCAGCATTGAATATAAGTCCAATACCAAGTTTAATAAATTCCCCAAAGACAAGACAATCCACTAAACAGGCAGAGTGAAACACCTTAACATAATCGTAACACCAAACAGAGAATCGATACAAGGCACAACTTAAAGGTGCCCTAGATTCAAAAATTGAATTTAATTTGGCATAGTTAAATAACAGAGTCCAGTACATGGAATGACATACAGGAGTCTCAAACACCATTGTTTCCTCCTTCTTATAAATCTCATTGTTTTAAAAGACCTCGAAGAACAGGCGACATCTCAACATAAACACGACTGTACGTACAGTCGGGGTGTACGCCCCCAATATTTGCATATCCAGCCCATTGCCCAACATTATGAAAGGAATTAGACAAGGGCAGAACGTCTGGATCTGTGCACAGCTGAATCAACAGACTAGGTAAGCAAGCAAGGACAATAGCGAAAAATGGCAGATGGAGCAATAATAACTGACATGATCCATACAACATGATATTTTTAGTAATATTTGTAAATTGTCTTTCTAAATGTTTCGTTTAGCATGTTGCTAATGTACTGTTAAATGTGGTTAAAGTTACCATCGTTTCTTACTGTATTCACGGAGACAAGAGCCGTCGCTATTTCATTATTAAACACTTGCAGTCTGTATAATGCAAACACACTTCATTCTTTATAAATCTCTCCAACAGTGTAGCATTAGCCGTTAGCCAAACTCATTCAGAATCAAATGTAAACATCAAAATAAACACTGACTTACGCGATTAGACATGCTGCATGACAAACACTTTGTAAGATCCTTTTGGGGTATATTAGCTGTTTGAACTTTTTTATGTTGTTTAAGGCAAGCGAGAGCTCTTGGGGCGTGGAGCACCAGATTTAAGGCCACACACCCTGAATCGAATCTCATTTCTAATTATGCCCCAAAATAGGCAGTTAAAAATGAATTAAAAAAAATCTATGGGTATTTTGCGCTGAAACTTCACGACACATTCAGGGACACCTTAGACTTATATACATCTTTTAAAAAAGTTCTAGGGCACCTTTAACTAGTTAATACAAATGAGACTAATTAATCAAACCAGCTGAAAGCAAATGAACTAATGACAGTTACTATAGAAAAAAAAATGAAAAGCATGTTGCTATCATGTAGATTATTTTACACTAAACTTGTGGCCTTGAGAACATATAAATTGAGGTCATGACAACACATCGATTGGCCACAACACAACGATGCAGTTCGTCATATCCATTTTATATCAGTGAAGTTCCATATCAATCAAGTTCCCGAACAAAACTCGCTGAACCAGTCACCATATATTATAATGCTCATTTTCTTTCTATAAAGCTGACTCGACATATTATGCATAGTTAGTACGTACCTGAAATGACTGTCGTGGTTTCTTTGACGCAGCCTAAAGAAAGGGGTTAAACAGTAAATGAAGGGTCCCGTGACAGTTAAAACAAACACAATGACAATACAATGGCATAATATGCTTCCCCAAGGCATGAATTCACTTAAAAAAGCTAGCATCTATTCTATGTAGCTGCTGTATTTTTCCTGGCAGAGAAGCTCAGAAAAACATGATCCTTTGAAAAATGTTGTGCTGTTTAAAATCCTTACCTGTTGCTGCATTTTACTGCAGCCTGCTTCGTTATTTGATTCATCATGCCATAGCTAGAAAAAACAAGAAAGAAACGGCTAGCGCACTTTGTTAACACACATGCATGTGCATAGAGTTCCAGTTTACTTTTATCTATCAATGTTACTCCACCAAATTAATGACATTATCAAATATTGACAGATAAAAAAAAATCTATCAAATTTACATGAGCAAACAGTTATGTTTGTAATGATATGGCTTACTAGTGCGGCTCTCTGCATCTCTCTCCTGGTGCACTCCTAAACACAAGTGATTTACATGAGGACACCTTGGTAAATTAACCTAACATTGCAAAATATGAGAAAAGTTACCTTGTTGAAGACAAATCCTAAAGAAATTGTGGAATCTCCTCAGTTTCTCCTGCTCAAAATTTCTTTATTGTGATTCACAGCAAAAAATAAATTTACTGTAGAATTTACCCACCTTTAAAATTTAACCATGATGCTTTGCAGATTTACAGCAGTATGTTGTGTACAGGTAAGGATTTGTTCATTTTACAGTAATAATGCTGTGAAAACTACAGAAATTTGTTACAGTGTGGACTCACCAAACAAAGCTAAACCAGAACAGGTGTAATGACTAACAAGGAAACAATAAGAAAACAGGTCACATAACCAGAACAACAGAACCTGACACAAAAGACTTGGGAAGCACAAGACATGATCACATTATGGGAACAGGGAATCACACGAAAAACAGCAAGCAGGAAACATGCAAGGCAAAATAGGTTGTTTGCAATCACATGGTTCTGATGACACGTGAAAATATGTTGGAGGGCGAGCAGTGAATATTAGAATGGGAGAGATGGAGAAAAGTCCGTTCTGTGCTGGTTTAGAAAGGTATAAACAGAAAATCACAACATATGTTGGACGTGATCCTTATGTTATGAAGAGGAGCGACTTTTCTACTGAATTGAAAGACTTGCCAGCCATCGAGGCGATAGATATAGAGAATGTGAAGCTGGCTCTTTTATTAATTAATTATTCCATGTATCATAGGCCGTCAGGTAAAGCTTTGCTCTAGACCATTTTGCAGTGTTTTGCACTGTAAGAGATGTGAAGGTCCTAGAACCTGGAACCTGGAACCACATGCAAAATAATCAAAGGTTTATTGAGCAGTCTGTGAGGTTTTCCCTCACAGGTTCAGAAGCGGAAGATGTAGATGTCCTGTCTCAGGTGGGGCTGAATGGCGTCCCATGTGACGCACCTGTGGCTGATCTCATTGCAGCTAAATACATCTGCCAGAGACCCGGTGGCCACGGAGCCATTCGGGAGTTTGCTGAGTACATTCTGACGCTGGAGAAAAAGAGCACGTCACAGGTGCACCAGAATCGCATTGACAGGGCTCATTTTTAGAACGTTTCTGTTTTAAACAGTCAGTTTGTGTCACTGTGATAACATGACATCAGATCTAATTTGAATAAAACACCTGTGCGTGTCTGTTAACAAAAACACAGCTGCGTTCCAGTTTATCTCTTCACTTGATCTCTCTCTCTCTCTCTGTATATTTACAATTTATTAATATGCAATACTCATTTACTTGTTGCACACCATTTTATGGTTTGTTTAATCTTCTTCTGTATGAAAGGGAAATGTCTTCATATCAGTGTCATCAAGGACAGTGTTTTGTGCATCAGGAGTTTTTGGCAGTCTGAGGATCAAAGATGAAAAATAAGCATAACTTTTTTCTAAAAATTATAATATACTGTAGACTGCACATAGTCATCTGTTATAAACATATTTGTTTAAAAACCTGAGTTATGAAAAAAATATAAATGTTACAATTGCCCCTGATGTGCTTTACTTTGGTATTTTCCTTTCATTCAACCAAAAATTAACTGAATCAATCACATTTTCAGCAGGTGTAGTAAAATGGAAACAGACCTCTCTGTTTTATTTGCCACTGGATGACTCTAAAATATGACATCCTATCAGATACATTGCTATTTGTATCCCATTTAATCACATTACAATGACATTTTTTTTAAATTGCCTTTTATTTCAGTTAACAATATTTAAACTGACAAGAATATTGCACTGAAATTTGCAACACAATGTAACATCATAAATAAGAATGTTCGAAATCGGGTTTTGTTTACCTAAGGCGCACATTTGCGACAGAGCAGCTGGGTATAAATACAGCTGATTTCAAGCAATGATCTGAGTACTGCAGAACAGAGTGTTACAAACACTATTGCAGAGGTGAATTTTGATACACTTGGTATGACATTTTGCTGTATTTCCATTCTCAGTGTTTTAAAACTTGCTCATGCATATATTCAATACCTTATTTATAATGATGTTGATTTTAATAGGGCTTTGCCAGCATGTGGATTGCAGCAGCATTCATTCTTTTTGCACTGGCTGAAAGTGGAGTCATGCAACCAGGTACAGTAAATGAACAAAAAAAAAATTTGTTTTGTTTTTTTGCATCTGTTCAAACTGCAGATAATGAGGAAGTTTGCAGATTCTGCTTTCTGTGATGAAAGTGCTTACATTCATGATTTTCATCATTCACTAAATACTAATCTCTTATTTTTATTCAATATTCTTTACAGATTATTCTATAGGCCGAAAATGCCTCGATGGCTGGGAAAAATTTGAAAAACAATGTTTTAAATTTTTCCGCGAACCCAAGTGAAGAACCTGATGCAGAAGTAAATTTGTGTTTTCCATAATATAGATATTACATGATTAAGTGCTAGTTACACTTTTTACACAGGTAGTGCTTATGGGTCCCCAAATGCTGTACCATATTAACTGTGCACTTATGTATACAGCTAAAAATATAAACAAGTTAAAAACTAAGTTTGTATTGTGTTCTTGTTTATTTCATGCATTTAAAAAAAAAAAAAAATCTACAGTAAATGTTAAGCGTTTCAATTCTCAAATAAAAATCCTGCTTGTTGGTTATTATGCCATGCACTTTTCAAAGATTATGACAAACTATTTATGTCACGTACCCCCCGCCCCCCAATGCAGTGTACTTTAAAACTCTTTCTCCTTACAGAAACACTGTGTTGAACTCGGAGGAAACCTTGCAGCTGTCCACAAGGAACTCACTAACTCTTTTCTAAAAACCTTTGTGAAAAAACTATCCAATAGCAACACCCGATCCTGGATTGGAGCTCATGATGCACCTAAGGTAGCTGATTTTTTCATTTCCCTTTAAATATCAGGAAGGAACACATCATGCTCTAGTAAGTCATAATTATAGTCAAAAATATGACATAGAAAGTCAGATATATGAGATAAAAAGTTAAAATTCATGATAAATTGTCAGAATTATGACATACAAAGTCAAAATTATGTATAATTTCGACTATTTATGTCATGATTATGATTTACCAGGGCTTTTTTTTCTGAAATGGGCTTCCATATAAACTATTAATGTGAAACTTAAAATATTGTTGAATTATATATTGTTGGCTTTTATCAAATAAATTGTTCATGCTTTCTTGTAAAGGCTGGTTTGCACTGCCCCAAAGCAGTTAAAATGAACAGCACGTTTTATGTAAACATAGCCTACCAATCAGAGTTTCCACATAAAGATAAAAGGAAAAGAAAATATGAAGTAAATATGAATATGCTTTCAGTAATGATAATACCGTTCTTCAGGCATTTGTCTGGTTTTGGAGTGACGGATCAAAGTTTGACTACAATGACTGGCACAGTGGTCAGCCAAATAATGGAGCAAATGCTGAAAGATGCGTGGAGATGGGCTATGGAGGTAATATATAGCCTACACATCATTTTACCATCATTTTTTTTTTTTTTACCAAATGTGATTTCAAACCTTGCCCATTTCATTACACGTTTATGTCTATGGATTCCTGATTGCACTAAAGCATATTTTGCCATGTCATTTTCTGAATATATTTCCACAGATGAGAAGCGTTGGAATGATGCACCCTGTGAGACCCTTCTCCCTTTCATCTGTTACACAAATGCTAAGATTGAGTTTTGATTGATAAACTAATTTCTCATGTCTGTCCATAAATCGCTTATTGTAACAGACATACTTTGCCCTTTGCATTTTAATATCCATTTTTGCAAAAATAAAATTTAAGCAACAAATGCACATCTTTCTTTCTTTCTTTGTTTCTTTCTTTCTCATACACTGACTGAGCATCTACAACAATGAACAAAATGAACAAAACTTGATGTTGTAGTTACGACATCTACCAGTAGAGGGTACTGCTAACCTGCCATTTACTTTTTGTAATGCATTTCTGTTTATTCACGCCAAACAATTTACAGGAAATGATCAAACAGCAACAACAAAACACACATAAAAGTGCAACAAAAACCATAAGCCAGAGAAAAAAAATTATATGAGGTAAAACATTTGAGAGTAATTTTTCAACATTTATTTTGTTTTTTATGCCTTTTATGCACCTTTTAAAGGTGCATAGTTAAAACTCCATTGTTTCTTCCTTCTTATATAAATCTCATTTGTTTAAAAGACCTCCGAAGAACAGGCGAATCTCAACATAACACCGACTGTTACGTAACAGTCGGGGTGTACGCCCCCAATATTTGCATATGCCAGCCCATGATCGAGGCATTAGACAAGGGCAGAAAGTCTGGATGTGCACAGCTGAATCATCAGACTAGGTAAGCAAGCAAGAACAATAGCGAAAAATGGCAGATGGAGCAATAATAACTGACATGATAACATGATATTTTTAGTGATATTTGTAAATTGTCTTTCTAAATGTTTCGTTAGCATGTTGCTAATGTACTGTTAAATGTGGTTAAAGTTACCATCATTTCTTACTGTATTCTCGGAGACAAGAGCCGTCGCTATTTTCATTTTTAAACAATTGCAGTCTGTATAATGCATTAACACAACTTCATTCTTTATAAATCTCTCCAACAGTGTGTAATGTTAGCTTTAGCCACGCAGCATAGCCTGAAACTCATTCAGAATCAAATGTAAACATCCAAATAAATACTATACTTACATGATCCGATGTATGCAAGCAGCATGCATGACAAACATCTTGTAAAGATCTATTTTGAGGGTTATATTAGCTGTGTAAACTGTGTTTATGCTGTTCAAGGCAAGCGTGAGCTCCGGGGGAGGGGGAGCACGAGAATTAAAGGGGCAGCAACCTTTATATCGGTAATTAAAAAAATAGGCAGTTAAAAAAAATGTGGGTATTTTGAGCTGAAACTTCACAGACACATTCAGGGGACACCTTAGACTTATATTACATCTTTTAAAAAGAAGTTCTAGGGCACCTTTAACAATGTAGCCTACTGAATACAAGATGTGTGTTGTAATAAAAAAAATATTGAAAGATTTACACATTTTTCACAGAAAGAGCATTTTTTTCCCTCAACACTTTGAATATAACCTTCTATTTACAGAGTCCATAACTTTTCCAGCCAAAGCTTGACTGACTCCTTGATATTGACTTTAATATCTTAGGCCTCTTTAGCTAAACCAACCATTATTGTAAAGGCTGTTTTAATTGTTTAAAAGTACATGAATTAAGCAAACAATCCTGGCCAGAATTTGTCACTGGTTGTTTAACACTCAGGTGCTTATTGAGCTCAGTGTCTGCTGTGAATGATCAACCCGAAACAAGTATTCAGAAAGCTGTATAAAAATCTAAATGTCATGCACTATTATGCACACTATGTGTGTTTTTGTGACCTCATAGGCTTTTGTTTTTATTCACAAGGGTGTGTGTTTTTGTGTGTGTGTGTGTTTGTGTCTGCATTATTAGATTATTATTTATTATGAACTGAAGACACCTGATGACAACAAGCAGAATCACTGAAGGAAAGAGAAACACAATAATTAACGGCGGTTTAGATGTTGATTTTATTGAAAATTAATTGTTTGGTCACCACGATGGTGATCAGTTTGGTAGTTTGATTCTTTGCTTCTTATGTCAGTTTGTGGTTTTTGTAATGGTGTTTGTTAATTTTACACATTTTAAATGGTTGACTTTTAAGCAATTCATCTGATTAATTCTAACTCAATTCTTATATGTTGAATTTAATTCAAAATATTGCTCGTAATCTGTTGCCACAATTTTATTGAGTAGAAAGAGCGTATTACTTTTTTCAGTGAGGAGTCAGCCTTTATTTCATGTCCTGATTGGATTATATTTAATTGTCCTGATTGCTTTGAATTGTATCCGCTTGTTAAGTAATGACGTAAGGAACGCCGTTTCCGGGTCCAAGCCTCGACTCGTTTCACTTGAGAATGCCATCGACGGCCGTTTATGAGCGCTATTTATTCATAATAAATATCAAACATTTTAAAAAGTTAAACATTTTAAATACTTACAGTCTACACAACAGTCTCTGTGCTCACAGCGTCACAGACATTAATATTTTAACGATTTATAAAACATGAATCATTGTCTGGCCATCTGGGATTTTGGTATGGAGATAAAGGTTATAATTATATATTTTTTGTAGTATTACACCACATCGTGTGTGTATATTAGCACCATTTGTTGTTTTCTTGTGGTATGAGATAGAGCGTTAGGACCCGGAAGCGCTGCCGCGTGACGTCAGACTTAACAACCGAATTGTGATATGTAGTGTGCTGTTGTGTTTGTGTTATTTACACACCCATTGTGAAGATGAATTTCCTTCACTGAACGCTATGGTACCACCATAATATCTAATAATAGTATAACATGACACTTTTTTAACTGATTCGATGACTTACTCTGTCCAGAGGAGTTTATAACAAATCATTTCCTCATCAAAGATCAGTGCGCTTCCTGACGCCATTTAAACACTCTGCTGTGGATGATGTCAATACAAATCACTTATTAATAACTATGTATCATCAGTGTGATTTATAATTTTAATTCACTCTCGATGAAGCAGGCGTGCTCACTTTTAAAGTCACAAGTTTAAAGTCTGATGCTGTTGGTTCATGCTGTGTCTTTTTCTTCGCTCTTTGAACGCGGCGCGGCTGTTGCATTACCGCCCCCTACCGGACGATCCATTGAATAACAATCTGAGAAAC
Organism: Culter alburnus; assembly: GCA_028476615.1. Classification (NCBI taxonomy): domain Eukaryota; kingdom Metazoa; phylum Chordata; class Actinopteri; order Cypriniformes; family Xenocyprididae; genus Culter; species Culter alburnus. The sequence goes on along the minus strand of JAOTNS010001200.1, from coordinate 881,511 downwards.
ATGTTCAAAAGACATTTACCATTTAAGATGGGGATTTAAGAGTATTAGAGACAAAGTGTTATTTAACAATATTATGAAGGCAAAGCAGGTTAGGTTTCCAAAGCTGTTTTTAATGCTTATTATTTATTTTTAACACTCATAATATTGTCACATGATACCAGTTACATGGTTACACACTGGTTACGATGGACCTGAATGGGAAGACACAATCACAGATTATTTTTTCTGATGACAGAAAAACAGAAAAAGCACTTTCCTGATGCCTTTTGGAGAGAAACCAGCTGGAGTAACGGGTCTGCAGTTGAACACACACATAAAAATAGAAAAATACAAGTTACATGTGCAGTCATATTCTCGAAAACCCAGTTCAACAAAAACCAAAACCAAAACCAAAACCTAACAAAATCGCCAAAAACCTTCCTTTAGGGACATCCTCATTTGTAAAACTATAAAATAAAGTAATTAAAGGTTTTTTTAAGACGTAAAAAGTTAATGTAAATGTAGATTATAATTTCCACTTCCTGCTGTAAAGTTTACTTTTTCATGATGTCTTTTCATATGACAGTATTAAGAGGGTTGGGGGTTTATGGTTACGTTATCAAGTCATCTTAACTTGGATTTAATCTTTAAACATAAACTACTGTCTCTTAAAACAACTGCAATCAGCTTGTCTTGATATAACCTTAAGCATCAGCCGTACATCTATAGACACTCCTCATGTTGGTCTCTGTTCTGAAGCAGCAGGAAGTGAGTCTCGTCAAACACACTTTGAAAGAACATTGCAAGTAAAAACTACTAGACTGCTGGTGGATCTATATTTCCTTTGGAGCTCCAACTAGAATATGTCAGGTATAATGGACCTCGGTAAGCTTTTCACTCATAATAGAAGCTATTTTTATGAAAGAAAATGTCAACTTGTTTGCAGTTTTTGTGAGGCTATTTTTACTTTCACTTTCATATTGGTCAGTACAGATTTTGTACTTAATTTGTACTTTTGTACTTAATTGTGACTTTTCACAATTAAGTCTTTTATAAATATAAGCAGTCACAAAATGGTCTTTTTTTCCATTATACTGACTGTAAATGACAGTTATGTCTTTGCTGGAGCTAATATCCACCAGTACATTAATGAGAACATTTGGTTTAATCACCGAAACACAGCAGTATGTTCTTCTTTCAGTTTAGTTCATTTAAAATTCAGTTCATTCAATAGCAAATAATTCAAGATACATGTTTCAAATCACCCTTGAAGCTGATATAATTAGTTACACAGGCTACAGATGCCATATTAGAAAATATGTGTGTTGATGAAGTTATGAAATGATCACTTGTGTAGAAAAACTTTGCTGCCAATACAGTAAATGTTCTCACTGAACCATATCTGAATCTACACTGTAGTTGATATTTACAGATGAAGGGTGAGTTACAGTAATGTGACAATCTCTATAGTAATCTGTTTACAGTATCACATAGCATACTTACTGTAATATAAAATGCTGCATTTGATGCTATCTCTCTCTCTTCTTTTGATGTATATCTGATCAGTTTGACTGTTTTCCTGTTTTCCTTTGTACTCCTTCCTGCTTTTTGAATTGCAAATCTCTCTGTCATGCACACACACACACACACACACACACACACACACACACAATGTTGGGTTTCCATGTTTTATTTGGACATTCCATAGATGTAATGTCTTTTATACTGTACAAGATGTATATTTTATCCCCTACCCCTAACCTACCCATCAGAGAAAACTTTATGATATTTTAGATTTTCAAAAAAGATAATTCTGTTTGATTTATAAGCCTTTTTCTTTATGGGGATCATGTTAACTGCCACTTCAAGGGAGGTTGCGTGCCTGACAGCTCAAGTAGCAGATCTCAATCTCCAGATACAAGAACTCCAGTGGAAAGCTTTGGCCAGCAGATCAGCTGCAACTTTCGGCCATTCTCCCTCTCATGCTAAGCCTGAACCCCATGCTAATAGTCCACCTCCCTACAACAGGGATCCCAACTCCAGCCAGGCCTTCCTGTCCCAGTGCTCTCTTGTCTTTGCACTCCAGCCTCACTGCTATACAGAAGAATTTCAGGTAGCATTTGTTATCACCCTCCTGAAAGAAAGGGCCCGTGACTGGGCAATGGCTGTGTGGGATGCTCATGCTCCATTCTTCACTTCAGACTGAGATGATCTAACTGTTTGACCGCTCTGCTCAGGGTGATGAGGCAGCCTCCCAGTTGGTGCGGTTCAGTCAGGGTAGATGTTCAGTTCAGAAAACTGGTGGCCACCTGTGACTGGAACGAGGCGGCTTTACGTGCAAGGTTTCGGGAGGGGTTGGATGACGATATCCAGGATGAGATCGTCACTCACGAGTTGCCTCATGATTTTAACACCCTTGTGTACCTGGCGCCTCATGTGGAGGGGTGTCTTCAACGTCAATGCCAGCGGTGGACAGCTCAAACCCCCTGGATGTTGGAGGAAGATGCCTCCAGTGCTGCTTCCACCTCATCGTCTCCTTCAGCAGACCCTGAGCCCATGCAAGTGCGGCGTCTTCACCTTACCCCTAAGGAGAAGCAGGATTGTTTGACTCGGGGCCTTTGCTTGTACTGCGGGAAGCCAGGCCATCGGGCTATCTGGTGTCCTTTAAAGGCCGAAGCCCATCAGTAATCCGGGGGATCCTGTTGGGTGCTACTTCTTGTCTCAACTCCCCCATCTCACGTACCCTTCTAAAAGTCTCTGTTCAGTATAAGGACACTGTCCATTGTGCTGAAGGTGCTGAAGGCAACTTCCTGGAAGTCTCTGTTTCTGCGCTGTATTCCTGCCATTCCTCTTCCTTCTCCTATCTCTGTCCGCTCCCTTAATTGTCTCCTCATCTTCTCCATCACCCATTACACTCCTTCCATAAGTCTTACTGTCTCTGGCAATTACCGTGAGGTGATTGAGCTGTACCTTCTAGATTCTCCGGTTGCTCCCGTTGTCCTTGGGCCCCCGTGGCTGGTGCAGCACAACCCTCACATGGATTGGTCTGGTAATTCTGTGTTCTCTTAGAGTCAGTCTTGTCTTACGTCTTGTTTGGGTGCTGCCTTGTCTCCTGGCTCTGTTTCTTCTGTTTTTCAGGTTGAGGAGGTCGATCTCGCCGGGGTCCCAGAGGGGTACCGCAATCTTTGTCAGGTGATCAGTAAGTCCCGGGCCACATCCTTATCTCCTCATTGGCCGTATGACTGTGTCATTGATCTCCTCCCATGCACTTCTCCACCCAAGGGTCGTCTGTATTCCCTATCTGGTCCTAAGAGAGAGGCCATTGACAAGTATATTCAGGAATCCTTAAAATGCCGGCATCATCTGTCCCAGTTCCTCACCCCACTGGGGCTGGGTTCTTCTTTGTTAAGAAGAAGGATGGCTCCCTGCGACCCTGCATTGACTACCGGAGTCTTAATGACATCACTATAAGAAACAGGTATCCTCTGCCTCTCCTCTGCCTCTGATGTTATCAGCTTTTGAGTTGCTACAGGGAGCCAGGGTCTTTACTAAGCTAGACGTCCATGATGCCTACCATTTGATCCACATACGTGAGGGGGATGAGTGGAAGACAGCATTCAACACCCCAATGGGACACTTTGAATACCGGGTACTACCCTTCGGGCTCACCAACACCCCAGCTGTCTTTCAGGCCCTGGTGAATGACGTGTTGAGGGACATGGTGAACAGATTTGTCTTTGTGTACCTTGATGATATTCTCATCTTCTCTACCTCTTTGCAGGTACACACTCAACATGTCGATCAGGTGCTACAATGGTTGCTGGAGAACCATTGCTGGAGAAGTGCGTGTTCCATGTCAAGTCTGTTTCAATCTTGAGGCATATAATATCGATGAAAGCCGATCCCGCAAGGTAAGGGCCGTGGCTGAGTGGCCAACTCCTGACTCTCAGAAGGTGCTGCAGCAGTTCTTGGGATTTGCCAACTTCTATAGGCAATTCATCCGGAACTTTAGCCTGGTTGCTGCACCCTCGACAGCACTCACCTCACCTAAGGTACCATTCAGATGGAATGCCCAGGCTCAGGAGGCCTTTGATGCTCTTAAGTCCCGTTTCATCTCTGCTCCTTCTCTTTGTCTTCCAGATCCTGAATTCTTTGTTGAGGTGGATGCCTGCGATGTTGGGGTAGGCGTGGTCCTGTCCCAGCAGTTCCCCAGAGATAGGAAAGTGCACCCATGTGCCTTCTTTTCTCACCGTCTGAGCCCTTCTGAGCGAAATTATAGGGAGTGGCGTTACTGGTTGGAGGGAGCAGTGCAGCCCTTCTTGGTCTGGACAGATCACAAGAATTTAGAGTACATCCAAGAGGTTGAATGCTCGCCAGGCCCGCTGGACACTCTTCTTTGGGTGGTTAAACTTCTCCCTCTCGTATTGGCCAAGCTCCAAAAATGTTAATCCTGATGCCCTTTCACATTTTTTCGAGGGTCCTGTGGAGGAGGCGACCCCCTAATCCATTCTCTCTCGTGAGGTGATTCGCTTTCCTGGGATGTTGAGTGGCAGGTGGGGGATGCTTGTTGGGGGGGGGGATCCCGACGGAGTGTCCAGGGGTTTGGTTGTTTGTGCTGGCTGTGCTGCGTCCTGGGGTCTTTCAGTGAGTGCATGAGTCAACCCCTGTCACCCTGGGGTTTGGAGGTCTCTGGCTGCCATTCATCAGCGATTTTGGTGGCCATCCATGGCCCGAGATGTCAGGCAGTTTGTGTTGGCTTGCTTGGTGTGTCTCCTGTTGGTCTGTTCAGGCTTTTGGCCATTCCTTTTCTGCTTCGCTCTTGACCATCTTTTCATGTTTGCCTTGTCTTGCTGTGTTGTGACTTTTTAGGCTCCAAGCGTTGTTTTGTTTTGTTTCTTTCATTTTGGACTGCTCCATCTCATCCTGCCAGACTATATTTGTTCTGCTGCCTGCCCTGGCTATCTCTGTTTCCCTTGAGACTTGGATGCACTGCCCCAGCCCCTCCCTTAATGCTCAACGCTTCAATCGGGAGCTCAGTGAGATTTAGACGCTGCGTCACGGATGAAGCTATAGTCAGTGTGACTTTCACGCTGTGTCACGGATGACGTTAGGATCTGTCCCTGCTGAGAGGCTCTTTCCTGGTCCTGTGGACTTTGATTTGGACTTTTGTGTTCCTGTTGTTTTTCCCTGTGTTAAGTGAGAGCTAAATAAACTTTTCTGTTACCTGCAACTGGATCAGTATTTTTTCCCTGACACTGTATCTATAGAAATCACCAAATGATTCATTGATTAACCGTTAAGATCATTTGGATTAAATAATAGACAAAATATAATAAAAATTCAAAATTTTGATATTAATAGCATTATGAAAGACAGTTACTGTGAATGAAACATTTATATAGATGAAACACTTATTTTGTGTAGTGAAAAGGATACTTTGTGATTTTGTATATTGTACTAAAACAAATGAAAACATGCTGAAATGTTTGAAAAAAAGTGCACTTTTGATGATCTGTTGTGATATTAGTACTAAGACTTTTGAAAATGTATTAAATGCTTGTGAAAATTGCAATAAAAAAAACTGTAAGAGTTTTATTAATGTGAGACGCACTTATATGTCATTTTAATCAATAATGTGTTTGGCACCTATACAGATACAGTGAACTTTAGTTCAGTAACCCATTTTTTTCATACAGACAGATTACTTAAAAAAGACATAAGGTGTCACCCACCTTAAGAAGTGTGTTTTGTTCTCTATTTGTTTCAGGTGATGCCCAACATGTCTCAGAGCTGAGGATTGTGTTGATGGGGTATAAAACTGTTGGTAAGAGTTCAGCAGGAAACACCATCCTGGGCAGAGAGGAGTTTGACTTGAAGACATCTGCTCAGTGTGTGAGGAGACATGGAGAAGTAGCAGACAGACACATCACTGTCATTGAAGCTCCAGGATGGTGGAAGTGTTACGCTGTAGAGGACAGTCCTGAGATACTGAAACAGGAGATTTTGCTCAGTGTGTCTCTGTGTCCTCCAGGACCACACGCTGTACTACTAATTATACCTGTGAGCATTAAATTTAAAGAGAGTGAGAGGAAAGCAGTGCAGGGTCATCTGGATCTTCTCGGTGAGAGAGTCTGGAGTCACACTATAGTTCTGTTCACCTGTGGAGACTATCTGTTAGACACATCTATAGAGCAGCACATTGAGAGTGAAGGACAGGATCTCCAGTGGCTGGTGGACAAATGTGGGAACAGGTATCATGTTCTCAACAATCGCAACAGGAGTGACGACACTCAGATCAAGGAGCTGCTGGAGAAGATTGAGGAGACAGTGGCACAAAACAACGGTGCCATTTTGAAATAGACAGAAATATTTTACAGGAGGTGGAAGAAAGAAAAAGAGCAGAGGAAGAGAGAGCAGAAGAACGAATGAAGAGGATGCAAGAAAGGAGAGAAAACATCAGATCACAGATGAGTGAGTCCGCATACTTTATAGTGCAGATATTCACACTGAGTATATTAAATCATGAATATGTAACAGTCACAACAATAACAACAAAAAACTTCTTGTCATTAATTTCTATTTGTCGAGGCATTGCAACTGATGATTGAATGCCTGCCAGGCCCGCTGGACACTCTTCTTTGGGTGGTTAAACTTCCTCCTTCGTATTGGCCAAGCTCCAAAAATGTTAATCCTGATGCCCTTTCACATTTGTTCGAGGGTCCTGGGGAGGAGGTGACCCCCTAAGCCATTCTCTCTCGTGAGGTGATTCCCTTTCCTGGGATGTTGAGTGGCAGGTGGGGGATGCTTGTTGGGGGGGAATACCGAGGGAGTGCCCACGTAGAAGGCAACATTCTCAGGACCTTGCACAACGTTCCCTGAAAGTTCTCAAAAGGTGATGAAAATTCCGAACCTTTACAGAACATTCGGGACGTTCCTAAAACATCCTCTTTTGGTAATGAAAGTGCTGCAGTTTAAGGTTCCTTATATGACTTTAGGTGGAAGTTCCATTTTGGTTATTTTATGGTCAAAAAAGAACGTTACAAAGAGGATATTTGGGACATTAACTGAACGTTCCCACACGGTCTTCTGTTTGTCATTTAATAACGTTCCTGATATGAGTTTAGGGGAACGTTCTATTTTGGTTATTTTATGGTCATGCAAGAACGTTACAAAGAGGACATTTGGGAAGTTAACAAAAACGTCCTATAGTAATGGTCCCCTAAACATTCCCAAAATGTCCTGAATGTTCCCTGAAGGTCCACCAAATAACGTTCCCCAAACCTTAAAAGAACTCCACATCGTGACCATCTCTGAACGTTCTGGGAGTTTTGTGAGGTTTACCATTGTGCTGGAGAGTAGATCCTGTGCTTCAGTCAGTGATGATCCAGAAACACTGATGTTCTGCTGCATGTTGCTTTATTTAAAGACAGTAACTGTGTAGTTGCTGATGCAGTGATACAGCAGTTACATTAGCTCATCCATGTGCTGTTGTCAGCTAATGACTTACTGCAAGAGTTTTGCAATTTAAAGAAAAGGTTTCATAATATTAATCCAGAAATTACCTGTAAAGATCTTTTTTTTTTTGTTTTTTGTAAGACCTTTACGAAAAAATAGTTTTTGTTTGAACAGCCACTTTTATTAGTCAATTTAGCTCTAATTTTCAGTTCATTTTTTGACAAGGGCAGCGGGGACTGAGAACATTTCCAAATAAAGTATGGTTCCCTAAACGTTCAGAGAACGTCTTGAATGTTCTGTGAAGGTCTGCCAAATAATGTCCCCCAAACCTTAAAAGAACTCCACATCGTGACCGTCTGTGAACATACTGGGAACGTTACTCAACACCAGTGGGGACATTCTGAGAATGTTTTGGGAATGTAAAATTTCTAGCGGGGTGTCCAGGGGGTTGGTTGTTTGTGCCGGCTGTGCTGCGTCCTGGGGTCCTTCAGTGGGTGCATGAGTCAACCCCTGTCACCCTGGGGTTCAGAGATCTCTGGCTGCCATTTGTCAGCGATTTTGGTGGCCATCCATGGCCCAAGATGTCAGGCAGTTTGTGTTGGCTTGCTTGGTGTGTCTCCTGTTGGTCTGTTACAGCCTTTGGCCATTCCTTTTCTGCTTCGCTCTTGACCATCTTTTCATGTTTGCCTTGTCTTGCCGTGTTGTGACTTTTTAGGCTCCAAGCGTTGTTTTGTTTCTCTCTTTTGTTTTGGACTGCTCCTTCTCATCCTGCCAGACTATATTTGTTCTGCTGCCTGCCCTGGCTATCTCTGTTTGCCTTGAGACTTGGATGCACTGCCCCAGCCCCTCCCTTAATGCTCAACGCTTCAATCGGGAGCTCAGTGAGATTTTGACACTGCGTCATGGACAAAGCTATAGTCAGTGTGACTTTCACGCTGTGTCACGGACAACGTTAGGATCTGTCCCTGCTGAGAGGCTCTTTCCTGGTCCTGTGGACTTTGATTTGGACTTTTGTGTTCCTGTTGTTTTTCCCTGTGCTAAGTGAGAGCTAAATAAACTTTTCTGTTACCTGCAACTGGAGCAGTATTTTTTCCCTGACACTGTATCTATAGAAATCACCAAATGATTATTTGATTAACCATTAAGATCATTTGGATTAAATAATAGACAAATAAAATTAATGAAAAGAGATGCAAATCAAAATTTTGATAGTAATAGCATTATGAAAGACAGTTACTGTGAAAATGAAACATTTATATAGATGAAACACTTATTTTGTGTAGTGAAAAGGATACTTTGTGATTTTGTATATACTAAAACATTTGAAAACTTGCTGAAATGTTTGAAAAAAAGTGCACTTTTGATGATCTGTTGTGATATTAGTACTAAGACTTGTACTAAATGCTTGTGAAAATTGCAATTAAAAAATGTTATGGCACCCATACAGATACAGTGAACTTTAGTTCAGTAACCCATTTTTTTCATACAGACTGATTACTTAAAAATACTTAAGGTGTCACCCACCTTAATAAGTGTGTTTTGTTTTGTGTTATTTGTTTCAGGTGACGCCCAACATTCCTCAGAGCTGAGGATTGTGTTGATGGGGTATAAAACTGTTGGTAAGAGTTCAGCAGGAAACACACCATCCTGGGCAGAGAGGAGTTTGACTTGAAGACGTCTGCTCAGTGTGTGAGGAGACATGGAGAAGTAGCAGACAGACACATCACTGTCATTGAAGCTCCAGGATGGTGGAAGTGTTACGCTGTAGAGGACAGTCCTGAGATACTGAAACAGGAGATTTTGCTCAGTGTGTCTCTGTGTCCTCCAGGACCACACGCTGTACTACTGATTATACCTGTGAGCATTAAATTTAAAGAGAGTGAGAGGAAAGCAGTGCAGGGTCATCTGGATCTTCTCGGTGAGAGAGTCTGGAGTCACACTATAGTTCTGTTCACCTGTGGAGACTATCTGTTAGACACATCTATAGAGCGGCACATTGAGAGTGAAGGACAGGATCTCCAGTGGCTGGTGGACAAATGTGGGAACAGGTATCATGTTCTCAACAATCGCAACAGGAGTGACGACACTCAGATCAAGGAGCTGCTGGAGAAGATTGAGGAGACAGTGGCACAAAACAACGGCTGCCATTTTGAAATAGACAGAAAGATTTTACAGGAGGTGGAAGAAAGAAAAAGAGCAGAGGAAGAGAGAGCAGAAGAACGAATGAAGAGGATGCAAGAAAGGAGAGAAAACATCAGATCACAGATGAGTGAGTCCGCATACTTTATAGTGCAGATATTCACACTGAGTATATTAAATCATGAAAATGTAACAGTCACAACAATAAACAACAAAAAGCTTATCTTTAAGTCATTAATCTCTATTTGTCAAGGCATTGCAATAGATGGGTTCAGAGCAGCTCAAAGTGTCTGCCCTAAAAGCTGTTACTGAAGGAAATACATTCTTTTAACTTCTTAAACAATACTGTTCTTGATCAGGTGTGCTTTTAAAAAACAGAAATCCCTTTACCTAAACCATAGACAGCAATGCAAAAAATAAAAATATAACATAATGCTTGTTATTTGAAAATGTTTGTTTTTGAACATTGTAAATTCATTGTCCTAGTAAATGAACATCATTGTTTCATGTAATCTCCCCTCTGTTATGGGCTGGTGCCACTGAAATGCTTTAATTGTTTTTTGATCTTGTTTTTGAGAGGACCAGATCAGAAGGGTACTCATATTTCTTTTTTATTATGGTGGTCAAAACCCATGAATCCTCAAGCACACCATTAATGTGTTATACTGTTCTTATAAAATATTTCAGTGAGAGGAGTTGGGAAGTTTGACACGTGGTCTGTGGGAAGTTCTGCTTACGGTTCATTTGGATCACACTCAGGAGCAAGCAGCAGGTCAGATTCACCCTTCAGCTCTGTGGACGGGTTCAAATCTCCAGAAAGGAAGTAAAAGCATGGGATTACCATCACCATATAGTGAGTATCTTTTTTATATTTATTAGTTCATGTTTAATGGATTGTTTAAAACATATATTGTAAATGATTAAATTCACTTTTAGTTTAAAGTTTTCTAAATTAACATGGGAGCTTGTTTTCATTCATTCTCTTGCGCTTCTGAACACTATGGTTTTGATTTGTGTCGCCATCCATCCTGCCAGTGTGTTGATTTGTATCTAGTACCGTAAACTTGTGCTATTTTTATTTGTTAATGGCATATTAATACAATTTATTATAAATTATTAAATGTTAGAATTGTTACACTGTGTTGTTCTGATACAAAAAAACTTTCTTCTGTTTTCTGCTCTTTCTTAGTGAGTGGAGATGAGCGTTCTGATACAATGTCTGTGGGAAGCTGTGCAGAATCAGAAGAAGACAGCAGTTAAAGACCACATGAAGCCGCCCAACAAATATAATTTTCTTTTTCTGTGTTGACATATTTCCCATTGAAACAGCTTTTTCATTTCTCAGATTATAACTAAAGATTATAATTTTTTATAACAAAGATTGTTTTGCCGAGGGGTGTTGTGCTTTGTGTAGCCCTAAATGATGTCAGGAAGAAATAAAATATCAGGTCAGCATTCATATAGCAGTGAATCATTAAATATATTATAGATAATAAAGAGAAAACCTTCACATGTGAAGGCACGGTTCCAAACCTTTACTTCTAATATTCACAGCTAGCTTCTTCAAAAAGCTAAATGTTTTACAAAACTTTTACTTTTATCTATTTATATATTGTTTGCATTAGAAGCTGTATCCTAAAAACTAAAATTTAAAGTAAAATGTACAAGAACTGTGCCACACAAAAAGTGTATACGCTATAGTTAATCCTAATAGACTCTGATGTTAGCATGTCGCTACGCTAACAACTCCTTCTAATAGAGCACAAAAATACACACGAATAAACTTTATTCTGAGACTTGACATCAAAATAAAGACAGAACTATAGTCCTAGCTAACTTTCTTAATTTGTTCTGGAAAGGTTGTCACAAAGTTATGAACAAACATTCTTTCAGTAACATTAACAGAACATTTCGTTCAAAGGTCTTTAATAATGTTCTCAAAATGTTAACATTATACATCGTTCACCGAACAGTTTTTTTTCCTGAAATGTTTTCGTTTTTTTTTTTTTTTTTTTTTATGTTACTACTTGTTTCAGAACATTCAAAAGTAACATTCTATATAATGTCAGCAAAATTATGAAATGGAATGTTCCCTTAATGTTCACATAACCAAGAAAAAAACATTTTTAAAACATTTAAAAAAAAACAACATTTTGAATGTTAATGGAACATTAAGAAACAACGCTTTCATAACTTAATGAGAGCCTTATCTAAAACGTTCATGGTTGCCACATGCCTTGTTGGGTTTTAATGCATGTAGTCTATCTGTTCTGTTAGCTCATTTGATTGGGAAATATAATAATTCTGATTGTCAATAAATTTTTATTTCATGATTTTTGTTTTTTATTTCATTTCGAGCAGGATTTGTTTCAGTTGTTTTGTACAGATTTTCAAAGTTATGTCCTCCATGTGTTCCTGTTTCTATTGGACAGTTCTTCTTGTTGTGGTTTATAGAGAGTGTTTCAGTTGTTACAAAAGTTACTGGCATTTATTGACTCCTCCATTGCATGAAATATTTGTTTTGTATGCTCTTGCAGAGTTTGTTTAATGCTGTTTTTGCTTTGCTATTGTTTAGCTTTTTTGTCTGATTTTCAAATACTTTTTACTCCAAATCGTTTGTAATCATTTCTCCTTATAGTTGGTTGGTTTCGTTCACTTATAAATGTTTTAACAAGACAGAGCCATAGATCACTGACAAGCTACGCAATATCGCGTTCATATCGCAGATGAATCGCCTTCAATAATGAACGCGATATTGCGTGGCTTGTCAGTGATCTACGGCTCAATCTATTAAATGCCGCTCCATTTGAAAGCAGGTGATGGCGATTTAGCGGCAATCAGGGAACCGGCTTTACTGACGAAATGCGCGTGACAATCGCATGTGATATATCGGTCAGCCCTAATCCAGAGCCATCGTGATTCGCTGAAGCATCCGGAAATGCCACGCCCCTTACCATTTTAGTTGTTACCGGTTACGTGGGCTTCGGTGAAAATGTAAATAATGGCGTCTATATTGCTGTATCAAATTGAGCCCGAATCAGACCCAGACGAAGAGGGTCAAACTCTCTGCAATCGCGGCTTTTAAAGGACGTTTATGAATGGTATTTTATTTTGTATTTGTGTCAAAGTGTTTAGATGCTGTCACTGCTGTTTGTTAGCTATCAATATACGGTTTTATCCTGTTTTTATACTGTAGCCGAATACATGACTGAGTAGTCGCATTTTTGTAAAGGTAGCATTTAATTTATAGCATAAACAACTGTTTGTCTATGAACATAGAAGTTTGTTGGTTTTTATTGGCGTTTGTTGAAGTATGCAGTAGAATTTAGCTAACTGGCTAGCGAAGCAAAAACGCGTTGGTCTTTGTTTACGTTCTTGATGCAACCAAAAAATAGCAACAGACATGTACGAACAATAAAACGTACTTACAGTTTGAAACCAATAAACAGCAGCTTCTGCTTTTAAAGTGTGAACTGCTTCATCTTTCAGTAAAAGCCTTTGTGCAAATCCAGCATTGAACTCGTGTAGATTCTGGAAGCTGTCTTCAGCGCCGCAACCAGTGTAGAAAATATCACAGATTATAATGGGTTTTATTATCTTTTGATGCGTCGCGCCGCTCGCGTCCAGTGTACACAACTCTTCCACTTCCACATGCTGCAACATGGCCTCGCCCACTTTGTTGCGTGTTCCCAGGGGCGTGTTTTGCAGGGTTTATGATGTCACTAACCCGGGAAGAAGCTCGTTGTAGTCCAAACCGGTCGTTTTTGTAGGCATTAATCTGCCATAAATTTAAAAGACAATATCTCCGTTTGCATTGAACTTTCAGCGCTGTATCTTTACAGATACTGTTTATGCTCAAGCAGCAACATTACACACTAACTAAAGTTAAAAAAGGGAAATTGCATTGAACCACCCCTTTAAAGCACACGGCGCAAGTGCATATTGGGCGTGTCCAAATCCACTTTTGCTAGTTTAATGACGGGAAATGGTCAGTGCGCCAACCATATGGTCTAAAAGGGTTGTCCCTATTCTCTTAATGAGTAATGGGTGTGTTTTGGGCATAAAGTGCAATAAACCAATCAGAGTCTCATCTCACATTCCCTTTAAAATCCAGCTGCGCTCACGCCATGGCAGATCCGCTATTTACAAGGTTGAATTTGCAAGCGGAAAAACTGAATGCTTCTATAGTGAGGAAACGGAATGCCAAGCATAAAAATGCTTTGCTGGTATCCGGCTTTTTCCGTAAATGGGCTGCTTGCGCACTTCAACCTCGTGCACGAGCAGACCATCTACGGGAAAAGCCGGATTCCACCAAAGCATTTTTATCTTTATGCACTCAATAATAATCTTTTACATTGTAATCCTTTTATTTTTAATATTTGGCATGTTTGTGTGCTGCTGCGCTTCTCTGTGTGTAATAAGCAGGGTGTATGTTGTGCACCCGCATATAGACGCATATTACTAATGTGCTTTTTAAATAACAAAACAAATATTGCGCCATTGATTTTAGATCAGGTTTCAGTTGGTCAATGGCACAGTCTATTTCAGTTGCCTCAAAATAGCAACATGCCAACAATGCACCTGAACACACCTCGTTTTCAGACCAGCACACCCATGGGTGCACAAATGGGCTCAAATGCATTTGCTATTTAAACAAGAAGCTATTTGCAAGAAGGCTTGAAATAACACGTCTGCCTAAGAAAGATTTAATTGATTTCCAGAATTCTTATGTTTGTTTTTTTAGGTTTTCTTTAAAGGTGTTCCGTGAATGACTGATTTTAGACTTCGTTATTATTACGGTACTCTTATTCATTAAGGTTCTAAATGTAGTCCAATTCTCATACAGTCATTTAATACAGTCATGTATTTGCTGGTGCTAATAGCAATCAATGCAATTATAATGCTACTGTGTACATCTACGAGAGAGATTAGATAAATAATAATAGATAATAGATTTATCTATAATAGATTATAGATAAATAATTTATTTTTAAAGAATATAATTTTTGAAAACATTATTCTGCATCTTGAAATTTCATCTTGTTTAATCTGTGCACTGTTATCTTATATTTAATGTGCATATCATTGAAATCAAGCAGTTTTCCTTTTTCCATAATTGATAATTATCATCAATGAATAACTTTTGTTTAACTCCGGTTTGAGAACTGAATTCATGTGGGATGTAATTTTTTTTTTCAATAATGTGTAGTTTGACATTGCATTCATACAGATACTGATCACTTTATCTCAGTAACCTCTTAATTCAAAGGTGATTTCCTAAGAAGACTCAAGTTGTTTTGTTCTCTATTTGTTTCAGGTGATGCTCAACATCTCTCAGAGCTGAGGATTGTGTTGATGGGGTATAAACTTGCTGGTAAGAGTTCAGCAGGAAACACCATCCTGGGCAGAGAGGAGTTTGACTTGAAGAGATCTGCTCAGTGTGTGAGGAGCACAGGTGGGAAGTCCAGGGGTCAAAGAGTAAAAGTCCTGCCATATTTTTATTTCTCCCACTTAAGCATTAATGAGATAAATAAGTGTTTAATTGAGTGATGATTGACCCTTACTGAAGACACCTGATGATAACAAGCAGAATCACCAAAGGAGAAAATCACTATTTTTAAGTTACCATCATCGAGGTCAGGGTTTGATTTAGTTGAGCTCTTGACCCTTGACTTTTTAATATTAGATTTTCTTTGGGCAGTTTTAACTGTGTTAACACCAACCAGACAAGCAAAATTAGAAAATGATCAGGTGGTGTTGGTTATCTTTTCACATAATCATTGTTTAATCTGAATCACTGAACTCATTTAGAGCTCAATCTCTGAGTTAGATTTACATTATTGATTACAGCAGCACTGTGATACTACAGGAGATCATCAACTTTTACAATACAAAAATATATTTTAGAAGTTCTGATTTAAAAAAAAAAAAGTTTTATTTAAACACACAGACATCAAGAATCAGTCTGTGAATCTCAACAGTGGTGAGAGTATTAAAGCATGTTGCAATGCATTCTGGGTGCCACCATTCAAAATTCATCCATGCCTCCCATCATGCATTGCTGCATGAATAAATTATGAGCTGAATTGTCTTAGTAATTTTCTTTATTCTCACTATTTAAATTTTGCTGTTTTTCTGTGACTTTTTAGTAGCTTGTTTTCTAATGTTCAGAGTTGATCTGTTTATCAGAATATGTTGCTTGTCACCGTTGTTGAGATTCATATGCTGATTCTTTGTGTGTGTGCCTAAATCTTTTTTTTTTGTGATAAGGATAACTTTTAAAAAAAAACCTGGTATTGATAAAGTTGATCTTCTGCTGTAGAATCACAGTGCTGCTGTAACTATGTGAGAACATAACCAACACCACTTGATCATCTTTTCTCTTTGCTTGTCTGGCTGGTTTTAATACAGTTAAAAATGCCCAATCAAAATCTAACATTTAAAGTCAAGGGTCAAGAGCTCAACTAAATCAAACCCTGACCTCGATGATGGTAACTTAAAAATAGTGATTTTCTCCTTTGGTGATTCTGCTTGTTATCATCAGGTGTCTTCAATAATGGTCAATCATCACTCAATTAAACACTTATTTATCTCATTAATGCTTCAGTGGGTGGAATAAAAATATGGCAGGACTTTTACTCTTTGACCCCTGGACTTCCCACCTCTGCCCACCACCACCAGGTCGGTCCCTGTCCATACATCGGGGGTAGGCTCCGCCCCTGCCTTCATCTTCAGGCAGGATCTGCAAACGTCTGCTACCCTCCGGATTGTACTATGGATGGGGCCTACGCCAAAGAACTTTATCATTTCTTTGATATTTACATTCATACTGTTGAATAAATTGTATTCAAACGTTTCTTTGCTTCCCGAGTCTTTCTGGTAGAACTTTGATAAAGTGAGTTCATAGGTAATTCTAGTGATGGGACGGTTGATACCAGGGCTCCGATGCTCCGACGCAGTTTTCAAAGCACTATTGTATCACACACTGTACCGATGCTTGTATCGAATTGACAATACCACGTGATTGATGACGTTTGAAGCTTCGAACGTCATGCAGTATCGGAAAGTCGAGACGGCTGGTTTGAAAAAAATTGCCGTTTCAGCTGATGCATTTAAGTAAATGCATTTAATCATGTTTTATATCGGTTTTATGATAGGTCTAAGAGACCCTGAACAGAATATAAGGGTTAACCAGCTCATCCAAAGTACTTCAACTAGCCTACTCATGTCAGTTATGATCACATCATTGTATATTTTATATTATTGATCAGTATGTGAATCCTTTGCAGGCTACACATGACACGAGTGGTGGTCTCATAGTCACAAATTAATTTAGACGACATTAGATCAGATTAGATGGAACAGATTCAAGACAAGAGTGATTCCGTATGTCACGGACTATGGTCGAGAAAACAAGTCTGACCACCAGATGTCGCTAATGCACACTGTGTTAAAAGCTTCGAGTAATGAACTGTTTTTTGGCACATTTTGATGAAAGCCTCAAATGCTTCAGAAAGCCTCGGTTTCCCATCACTAGGTAATTCATTAAATATATTGAATAATTTTGTGTGCCTGATTGGTCCAGACGCTACAGTATATATAAAGTAATAATAATATGAGCAACAATGAATAAAAGTACGAGATTCAATAAAAGTAAGAGAAAACAAAGCTATACGGAGACGCAAACCACTCTGAGTAGCGAGGTAGAGGCAGCGAGGCAGACAGGAGCAATCGAGAGAAGAGGAGCAGTATCCGCTGCAGTGCCTCTTCAACGGCGGAGAGAGCTCGTTCCAGGTGGCGAAGCATTCAGCGAAGAGCAATCATCACTGAAGGAGAGAGATCTGAAATCCTACGCCAAAATGCCCGTTTATATAGCCATAAGCCCCGCCCGCTTTGGCGGGCTTTTTGGCGCACTGCATCGCCATAGGCTCACGCAGCTACGCCGCGCCGTCATTGGTTCAAAAAGTATCCCAGTTTGAACCAATGGCCGTGCAGTTGCACTGCGTTATTGGAAAAGGCTTCAGCATTGAGGAAAAAGGAGCTTTTCCCCATACGCAGTATGAGTGAAGTATCGAAAGGGAACAGTGACAGAGATTCTCACAAACATACAGGTGAGTCAGTGAGACAGAGAATGAGAACATGGTTCAGTTTAAACTCAACAGGACTGGTTAAAAGACCTAAAATGACCTGCATGTATTTAGAGTCCTAGTAAAAACAGACATACATTTTGAAAGAAAAATGTATTGTATGAATAGGATTGGTCCTGCTGTTGTTTTGACCTTGGTTCCTTCAGTGTTCATTCAGTGGATCTGGATATCTCTGAACATCCTGAACAACAGATGAACAAATCTGACTGCCTTATAAATAACAATTAAACAGATATTATTTCTGTAAATATAACATATAAAAACATGTCTTTCATATAGATTTCTTCTATGTTTAAACATTTGCCCCAAAATAGGCAGTTAAAAAAATCTATGGGGTATTTTGATCTGAAACTTCACAGACACATTCAGGACACCTTAGATTTAGATTACATCTTGTGAAAAAGGGTTCTAGGGCACCTTTAACATGCTTTGTAAGAACACCTGAAGTGTAACAAAGACAGTCTCAAATCTGAAACCGCCCCTAGCGGTTTCTTATGTCACAAACATGTAACCAATCATGCAGAGCTTCTCTTCACCAACTTCCTATGATGTTCAAAGCAATGGTAAGGATGCTGATTTTTAGAAGACAGCTGTCTGACACTGAGATGGTGAACACGAACATGGTTTGTGTAACATTAGCAACACATTATTAACAGTTTGATAATGAAGTCAAGCCAAAGGCTAATCATATCAGTTACTGTTAGCCTTTGTATCCACGACATTGTAGAGAGCATACATAAAATGCATTACTATTCTTGGACAACAATTTGTATATGACACTGTATAATTTGCTCTTCCACTTCTTCCGAATCAGTTTCTGGTTCAAACATATATGGCTGAATTAAACCAATTTTCCACTTGCCTTGTAGCATTCTACTGAGCTAGTGGATCAGGTACTCAGTGGAGGCGGAGACTAATTTGCTTGTATACTAAATGAAGCAAGTGTGTAGAGTTCAGAGGTGGGAAGTCCAGGGGTCAGAGAGTAAAAGTCCTGCCATATTTTTTAATCACTTATTTATCTCATTAATGCTTCAGTGGGTGGAATAAAAATATGGCAGGACTTTTACTCTTTGACCCCTGGACTTCCCACCTCTGGTAGAGTTGCATTCAAACTATTTTAGAGCATGAAGAAATTATTTTCAAAATGTTTAAATATGTAATGTTGATTATCACATGATTCTAGACTAAATAATCGTACAACTTGCGACTATCAATAGTTACTTTTTTAAATAGGTGAAGTATTTATTTTGGGATTAAGAGTAGTTTATTGGTTTAAGTTAAAAGATTAAGTTAAACGGACTTTGACCATATAGACCCGCCCATGTGCGTCACTGTTCTGAAGCACCTGTTTGAAAGTCCAGTCAAACTTACATTGAAAGATAAACGCTACTAGAGTGCTGGTAAACTTACTCTGGAACTCCGACTGAGACAGTGTGAAGTAAAATGGACTTAAGTAAGCGTTCATTATTTCATATATAAAACTAATCGTCTTTTCCTTGATAATTCATAGTAAAAAATTACTTTTAATCAAACTTGACGTGTTTACTGTTTCTGTGAGACATTGCTACTGCTTTCACTTTCATATGGGTTGATACAACTAAGAATTTTTTGTAAGACACTTTAGGCTTGCTTTTTTGTTCTCTATAAAGTTTGTGCATATATGGCTTGTAAGCACTGATTGTGCTGTAGGTTTATTTGCAGTTATGTATTTTAAAGTGCGTGGCTGTGCAGTTATGCTTGTGCCAGGTGTGTGCGTGTGCACAAGAATTTTATTTATTTATTAAAAATATACAACATATAAAACCTCAGAACTAAATTAAAGGATATGTAACTACTCAAAACATGTTATTTTTGTAACAAATGAGAATCTAGCCCTGGGTTTTATGTAATTTGTGTTTTTCTTTTCTCCTGATTGAGAAAATTAAATGATTCTAATTTTCTTTTAATAATTTTGTTGCTGACGAATGATAATTAACTCCATTCATGTTGCATTTGTATTATGATTAGCATATTTTTAGTACAGCTTTCTTGTTAACTGTTCAGAAAGTACACACAACAGGATGTGTTTTATTCTCTGTTTGTTGCAGGTGACGCCCAACATCTCTCAGAGCTGAGGATTGTGTTAATGGGTAACAGAAAAGCTGGTAAGAGTTCAACAGGAAACACCATTCTGGGCAGAGAGGAGTTTGACCTGAAGAGATCTGCTCAGTGCGTGAGGAGACATGGAGAAGTAGCAGACAGACACATCACTGTCATTGAAGCTCCAGGATGGTGGAAGAATTACACTGTAGAGAAGAGTCCTGAGAGATACTGAAACAGGAGATTTTGCTCAGTGTGTCTCTGTGTCCTCCAGGACCACACGCTGTACTACTGATCATACGTGTGGACTATAGATTTGAAGAGACCGGGAGAAAAGCATTGCAGGATCATCTGGATCTTCTCAGTGAGAGTGTCTGGAGTCACACTATAGTTCTGTTCACTAATGGAGACTTTCTGTTAGACAAATCTATAGAGCACTACATTGAGAGTGAAGGACAATGTATCCAGTGGCTGCTGGACAAATGTGGGAACAGGTATCATGTTCTCAACAATCTCAACAGGAGTGACGACACTCAGATCAAGGAGCTGCTGGAGAAGATTGAGGAGACAGTGGCTCAAAACAATGGCCGCTATTTTGAAATAGACAGAAAAATTTTACAGGAGGTGGAAGAGAGAAGAAGAGCAGAGGAAGAGAGAGCAAAACAACGAATGAAAAGGATGAAAAAACACAGAGACAACATCAGATCACAGATGAGTGAGTCCACATACTCCATAGTGCAGACAGGGCTGTGTTTTATATTATGGAGATTTTAGGGTCAATCCATCTCAACCCAGCCAGCAGAGCCATGTGGGGCCCAAATGGGTTTGACCTGGGCTATCTAACTGGGACCCAGCCAGTTTTGCACCCAGTTTCCATGTAGGCCCCACATGGGTTTGCCCAGATGAAATGAACACTGCTTAGTGTGCACACTACAGGCTGTTTAATGTAACACTTAATCAGTGTTGGAGGTAATGAGATAATTAAGTGATTGAATAATGATTTTGTATTAGTGAAGAACACCTGCTGTTAACAAGCATAATCACTGAAGGAAAGAGAAACACAAGAACTACTTCCAGCCACAGCCTTGGATGAAATCAACTGAAGATAAAATACATTACATCTCTCAAGATCTGATTAAACAACTCCACAAACAACATTAGCTTCACTTATTACTAACCAGACTGACTTTATTTCTGTCAGACATCTACAGAAGTTCGTATTAAGAATTAAGAAGAGGCTTAGATGTTGATTACTTATTTGAAAGTAATAGTTTGATTTGATGTTACCATTGTGGCGATCAGTGTGTGCTTTAGTCAGGCTCTTGACTTTTTAACATTAGTTTTTCTCTTGACAGCTGTGTCTGTTTGTTATGGTGAGAACAGCAAGAGAAAATATAATCAGATGCTGTAAGCTGATTGATGATAAGAATATAATCATCATATATTGGCTTAACTCATTGATATTATGTGGGAGGTTTATACGGGTAGTATGTTATTAATTCTGTTTTATTGTTGTGATTCTACAGCAAGGGAATAATATAATTTAATCAGAACATCAAACGATTTATAACACACCATTTACATATTTTGGGCTCCTGTGAGTTTTACTCGCACCAGAGTTGTGACGTTCGCGAACGAACCGATTCTTTTGAACGGCTCATAAACATGAACGATGGGAGCCGAGTCGTGGCTGGAGGGGAGCCGTTTTTTTTGTCGTTCTTTTTTCCTATGCGTGTTTCACACAGATGCACACAAATGAGCTCCTCCGCGAGACAGAACAGTTATAGGGGGAGGGGCGCACCCAGCGCAGGCCAACCCTTTATAGCGTGATGATATTAGTTATTAGTTGTGCACGCATCCTTCATGTGAGTACTCCAGTGGAAAAAAACCCTGCGTTCCTCTGTCATTGGGTAGGAGCGGAGCTATGACGTGTAAACAAAGTTTACAGTAGTAATAGTATGTAGTATGTAGACATTTCCATTTTATTTATTCTAATTTTATCTACTTTAAATATTTTTTGTTTTCTATCAAAATGTTCTTGTGTGATAACAATGTTCTTGTGTGGAAGTGTTTGTAGTAAAAGCTGTTTTGCACAGAAATTCATTGCAGCCGGCTTTGTTTTTGATGTTTATTTGTGAGTAGGTATTGTATGAATAACATAAGTCAACGTAGCTTTACACACACACACACACACTTTGTACTAAAGGTAAATCCAAAATAGTGATGTCACTGTCTAAGCAGAGGGATTTGTGCAACCCTATGGAATATAGTCCACACATGATCGACAAATGAGGTAATAATCATAATTCAAACTCAGATATTGGTGTGTGATATCCGAGTTTTAATTATTTGACTACAAATCTCACCTCATCATTCCTCCCAGTGATTATTTCCAGGATAAACTGAGATGCCCCCAAGCTGGCTTCTTAAAACTGACTAATATTTAAAAAGAGCCAAAAGAGCCGTTCTTTTGAACGGCTCTTTGAAAGGAACGGATCCCCTCAAAGAGCCATAAATCCCATCACTAACTCGCACACAGACATCAAGAATCAGCATATGAATCTCGACAATGGTGACATGCTTCAATGGTGCAATGCATTCTGAGTGCATCATACGAAATTTATCCATGGCTCCCAGAATGCATTGCACCATTGAAGCATGTCACCATTCTGATTAAATTCTATTATTCTCTTGCTGTAGAATCATAACATAAAACAGAATTAATAACATACTACCCGTATAAACCTCCCACATATCAATGAGTTAAGCCAATATATGATGATTATATTCTTATCATCAATCAGCTTATAACATCTGATTATGTTTTCTCTTGCTGTTCTCACCATAACAAACAGACACAGCTGTCAAGAGAAAAACTAATGTTAAAAAGTCAAGAGCCTGACTAAAGCACACACTGATCGCCACAATGGTAACATCAAATCAAACTATTACTTTCAAATAAGTAATCAACATCTAAGCCTCTTCTTAATTCTTAATACGAACTTCTGTAGATGTCTGACAGAAATAAAGTCAGTCTGGTTAGTAATAAGTGAAGCTAATGTTGTTTGTGGAGTTGTTTAATCAGATCTTGAGAGATGTAATGTATTTTATCTTCAGTTGATTTCATCCAAGGCTGTGGCTGGAAGTAGTTCTTGTGTTTC
Organism: Culter alburnus; assembly: GCA_028476615.1. Lineage (NCBI taxonomy): Eukaryota > Metazoa > Chordata > Actinopteri > Cypriniformes > Xenocyprididae > Culter > Culter alburnus. The sequence goes on along the minus strand of JAOTNS010001200.1, from coordinate 858,551 downwards.
TCTTTCCTTCAGTGATTATGCTTGTTAACAGCAGGTGTTCTTCACTAATACAAAATCATTATTCAATCACTTAATTATCTCATTACCTCCAACACTGATTAAGTGTTACATTAAACAGCCTGTAGTGTGCACACTAAGCAGTGTTCATTTCATCTGGGCAAACCCATGTGGGGCCTACATGGAAACTGGGTGCAAAACTGGCTGGGTCCCAGTTAGATAGCCCAGGTCAAACCCATTTGGGCCCCACATGGCTCTGCTGGCTGGGTAAGCTACCTACCATATACTGATAGTTACTTGAGTTCACAGGCTTACTGACACTGTTGTTTTTTTTTCAGCTTCTGATGTACATCAGCTGGGGTTGCAACGGGGTTAACATCATGCATGCCATACTTTCGAAGAATTTCTTCAATGTAATGCTTCTGATGAAGAAACATACATTTCTTCTTCTTGTCTTGGATGACAGAGATACCCAAGATATATGTCCTTCATCTTGTAGCGCTTCTTAAGAACAAGTTTCAGCTCTTCCATACTTTCCATCGACTCTGTGATTAGTATCAGATCATTAACATACACAGCTAATATATCCAGCTCCTGTTGAGATCTTACAAACACACACGGGTCGGATGTACTCTGATTGAAGCCAATGTTCTTCATGAACTCTGTAAAGGTCTTGCTCCAGCAGCGAGGAGATTGCTTCAGCCCGTATATTGACTTCTTCAGTTTGCATACCAAACTTTCCTCTCCTGATTTGATGTATCCCTCTGGTTGTTCCATGTAGATTTCCTCATCCAGATGTCCATTCAGGAACGCAGTTACTACATCTATCTGATGTACATGTAGATTATTCTGAACGGCAAAAGACAGTAATGTACAAATTGAGTTAAATCTTACCACGGGTGAAAAAGTCTCATCGTAGTCAGCACCATACTTCTGTGAGTATCCTTTAGCAACAAGTCTGCACTTATATCTTTCCACTCATCCATCACTCTGATGCTTGACTTTGAACACTCATCTTGATCCTATAGCCTTCCGATCCTTTGGTAGCTCAACTAAATCCCACGTCTCATTTTCCAACAGCGATTCATATTCCAAATCAGCCGCATCCTGCCATTCCTTTGCATTAGGACTCATCATTGCCTCTTTCAATGTGCTTGGTTCTGCAACACAACAAACACCAGCATAATGATCAACTGTCACCAGATCAGCAAACTCATCATATCCAAATCTCTTGGGTGGTTTTCTGATTCTGCCGCCTTCTCTGGCAGTCTTATCGACAGTAACATCAACTGATGTTGTCTCATCAGTTTTCATGTTAACTTCATTCTCAGAAGAAGAAATGTCCACTTCTTGTTTCCAGGCAAAGTCTGACTCGTTGAAGATCACATGAATTAGAATCCTTTCTTTTTTCTTCGTCGAACAATCGGTAGCCCTTCGCATTGTCGGCATTTCCCACGAAACAAAGCTTCACAGCCTTCTTGTCCAGTTTTCTTCTTTCTGCATCTGGAACATGTGCATAAGCTACACAACCAAACACTTTCATGTGACTTACATTTGACTGTTTATCATACCATCTTTGGTAGGGTGTCTCTTGCTTCAGAACAGATGTGGGCAGCCTGTTCTGTATGTAAGCTGCAGTCGCTACTGCCTCTGCCCAATACGTCTTTGGCAATTTAGCGTGAGAGAGCATGGTTCTTGCTGCTTCGATTAAAGTGCAATTTTTTTTTCTTTCTGCCACACCATTTTGCTGAGATGTGTGAGGCACAGTTGTTTCATGATGAATACCTCGAGCCTTCAAGTATTCTTGAAATTCTTTAGAAATGTATTCCCTCAACATCCAGCTGATATAGCCCATCAGATCTTTGTGTTCCCATTCCTCGGAGATCTCCATTTTTACTACGGATGTAACAGCAAGATTTTTTGAACTGCACCGTATTTCCTCTTCTAACAGCAGTTCGCACTGAGAAAAGATTCCCGGATAGCTTTGGAACATACAGCACATCAAACATTGTGACATTTTTGACATCATCGACTTTGAATGTCATTCTCAGCTTAACATTACCAAGTCCTAGGGCGTCAACCACTCTGCCGTCACCAAGTTTCATTGACTGTGGTTTTGGAAATTGCTGATAGTTTTGGAGAATTTCTTCATGACACGTCATATGCTTTGATGCTCCATAGTCGATCAACCACTCGATCTGTTGTGTCACTTTATCCTGGTTAGTCTCTTTAGAGATAAAAGCACTCTCAGACGAATCTTCTGAATATTCACGTTACTTTTTTTGCTTTGTGGGTTTTATTCCTTTGGATTTTATTCCTTTTTGTTTTACTTATCAAGCGTGATTGTCCATGTCCCTCTTTCCCACAATTGTAACATCTCCACGAGTTGGATCTATTAGATCTCACCGTCTTGGAGTTGGACCACATATCACCGCCAATCTGCACTGACATCGCTGACGCACCACCGGACGCAGCAGCGCCATAGTTACCATCAGCAGACATTCGCTTTTGTTCTTCATTTATTAATGCTTGCTGAACAAACTGCAGCGTTAAATTGTCCAACTTGGTTTCCAGAGCAGTGACAATTGTAGCATAGCTTGATGGCAAACTACCCAGCAGTGTTACAATCTGATCCTCCTCTTCAATCACAGCACCTATCGCTCCTAGCTGATCAGTTAGTTCTTTCATTCGTTTCAAATGTTCAGTTATGCTTTCTCCTTCCTTCATTTCACATCTGTATTTATACTTTTTCTTTAGAAACAGCTTATTCGCAAGAGTGTCTCTCTCAAAATGTCCTTTTAGCATGTCCCACACTTCTTTAGGTGTCTTGCAGCTTGTTAAGCTTGTGTAACCCTGGTTCCCTGAATAAGGGAACGAGACGCTACGTCATATGACGTTATGGGAACCCATAACGTCATATGACATAGCGTCGACAGTTCCCATGAAAGGGAACAGCAGTGATACACTAGATTGCATAGTATAACAGTGGCACCTATTGGTAAATTACTATATTACAACATAAAGTTCATGTTTTTGTCCTTCAAAATATTTTAATAGTATAAAACATGATTATAAAACAATATTGCTCTGAGCGTGTGTGTGACCGCGATTCATATTCAGAATCGCACGTCAAGTTCTGAGAGAGCTATTCAGTCCATTATAAATTCTGATTTTGGCCACCTCTGGAATGGATCAAACCATAGATATTAGCCTACCTGATAAGTTCTAGTAAATACGCTGGAAATCTGCGCTCATTCATGCGATGTGCATTTATTACAGCCTATATCAACAACACAAACAACGAATTGCCTTGTGACTGCAGCAACAGTAGGCTATTCACCTTATTCCGCCACGCCCACTTTTAATACTCTGCTCTTACGCATTTTGTCATCCGACTTCCGCTAAACTGATGCGGCACATCCGGTTGCTAGATCAGTAGTTAGAAGATTGTTTATAGCGATCTTTAGATATCTTTAGCGAAATGACAAATAACGTTAATGCCGTAAATGTTTTAAATTGGGAGCACGGAGAAAACTTTATATGAAGATCAGATGGTCTCATATCATCATTGTTAACAGCCATAACTGGTAGATGATATGAAGAAGTGGCCAGAGGAAACCAATGGTGACTATCAGGAGTTGGAGCAGCATAGTGGGTTACCATGATTTTCACTTTAGAATTAATTATACATTATGCATTACACATTACTTATGAACCTGTAGTAGTTCTTAGTAGTCCTCTGGGAGGAATGAAACAGTTCTTTATTAGATAATAGTCAACTGCAATAATAATAATAATAATAAGTTTTATTTATATAGCGCCTTTCCAGAGCTCAAGGACGCTTTACAGTGAACAATTAACAGGGAAGAGATAATACAAGTAGACAATGATGAGAAACAATAATGGAAGTATACAGAAAAATGGAATCAAGTACAACATTACAAAACAGGACTTAAGAGACATAACATTCAGAGAAATAATAGTAATAAAGCAGAGTAATCAATTAATCAAATCAGGGGTATAACATTCAGAAAATAGGTGAGTTTTGAGTAATGATTTAAATTCAGAGATATTATTGACACAACAGAGTGAGTGTGGGAGAGAATGGGAGCAATGAAATATTACTAATTCATTAATTAGTTTCTTGTTAATAGTAGTAACTAGAATGTTAATGTTGCATTACTCATTTGTTTCTGTGTAGTTATTCATTAATGATGGAACCGTATTACTACTGTTTTATATGCAGATCATTGAATTTAAGCAGTTTTCTTTTCCCCATAATTAATAATTATTGTCCATCGATAACTTTTGTGCAACTCTGATTTAAGAGTTGTATTAATGTGAGATACCCTTATGTCATTTTTAATCAGTAATGTGTAGTTTGACACCCATACAGATACACTCTCAAAAAGGAAGTTTTAATTAATAACACATTTTTTTGTGTTATGGCTATTTTAACACATTTTTGTGTCAATTTAAGTTGATCATGTGTAGAGAGAGAGAGAAAGAGAAAAACACTGTGTCCAACACAACATGTGTTAAACTATCATCCAATCACATTGCTGCTACGTCACTCCGCAAGCCATTAAGCAAGTTTGTGCCTCTTTCTTCATCGGTGGATGACCTGTGTTCATTTTGACACATTCATTGTGTTATGATTTTAACACATTAAATGTGTCAGGAAGGTGATCTGCTGTTAATAAGCAGAATCAAAGGAGAAATTCACAATTTTAAGTTACCATCATGGAGATGAGTGTTTGCTTTAGTTGGGCTCTTGACCCTTGTCTTTTTAATATTAGATTTTGTTTGGACAATTTTAACTGCATTTAAACTAACCAGACAAGCAAAGAGAAAAGATGATCAGGTTGTGTTTGTTATGTTTTCACATAATCATTATTTGTCTTGAATTCATTTAGAGCCCAATCTCTGAGCTAGATTTACATTATTGATTAAACAGAAGATCAGCTTTTTCTACATAATTCAAAGGTATTTCTTAAAAGTTGTTCTGATCAAAAAAAACAAAAAAAAAAACCTTGCTTTTAGGCACACACAGACATCAAGAATCAGCCTGTGAATCTCAACAGTTGTGACAGGCAACATATTCTGATTTTAGAAACATTAGAAAAGAAGCTACTAAAAAGTCTTATAAAACAGAGAAAAAAATAAAATAGTGAGAATAAATGAAATTACTAAGACAATTCAGCTCATAATTTATTTATGCAGCAATGCATGATGTGAGCCATGGATGAATTTTGATTGGTGGCTCCCAGAATGCACTGCAACATGCTTTATTATTCTCACCACTGTTGAGATTCACAGGCTGATTCTTGATGTCTGTGTGTTTAAATGAAGCTTTTTTTAAAATCAGAGCAACTTTTAAGAAATCTTTCAGATAAAGTTGATCTTCTGCTGCAGAATCACAGTGCTGCTGTAAGTGATAATGTAAATCTAACTCAGAGATTGGGCTCCAAATGAGTTCAGTGATTCAGGTCAAATAATGATTATGAGAAAACATAACCAACACCACCTGATCATCTTTTCTGTTTGCTTGACTAGCCGTTACAACAGCTCAAACAAAGTCTAATATTAAAAAGTCAAGGTTCAAGAGCCCAACTAAAGCAAACACTCATCTCCACGATGGTGGCTTAAAAATTGTGATTTTCTCCTTTGATTCTGCTTGTTAACAGCAGATCACCTTCCTGACACATTTACTGTGTTAAAATCATTGACTCAGTGAATGTGTCAGAATTAACACAAGTGTTGTCCCTAAACTCACACACTGATGTGTAAGAATTTAACACATTTTGAGTCTTAACACATCCTTTCTAAGAGTGTGTATTGCATTCATTTTAACTGGTCAAAAATAGCACATCTATGACACAAATTGTGTGATTTATGACACATTAGTGTGTTAAATATTTTAACACATTGCCTGTGTTAAGAAGAATAACACACTGGTTGAGTTAAAAAAAAGTCATAATAGCCAGACAAGTAAAGAGACATGATCAGGTGTTGATTATGTTTTCACATAGTCATTATTTGACCTGAATCACTGAACTCATTTGGAGTCCAATCTCTGAGTTAGATTTACATTATTGATTACAGCAGCACTGTGATTCTACAGCAGAAGATCTGTTTTTACAATATGATTCAAATGATTTCAGAAAAGGTGTGCTGAACAAAAAAAAAAATAAAAAATCCTTCTTTTAGGCACACACAGACATCAAGAATCATCCTGTGAATCTCAACGACGGTGAGAATAATAAACCATGTTGCAGTGCATTCTGGGAGCCACCAATCAAAATTCACCCATGGCTCCCATCATGCACTGCTTCATGAATAAATTATTAGCTGAATTGTCTTAGTAATTTTCTTTATTCTCACTATTTAAATTTTTCTGTTTTTATGTGACTTTTTAGTAGCTTGTTTTCTAATGTTCAGAGTTGATCTGTTGATCAGAATATGTTGCCGTCATTGAGATTCACAGGCTGATTCTTGATGTCTGTGTGTGCCTAATAGAAAGAGTTTTTTTTTATCATGTGAAATCTTTCAGATTATTTTGATAAAGCTGATCTTCTGCTGTAGAATCACAGTGATGCTGTAATTAATAATGTAAATCTAACTCAGAGATTGGGCTCTTCATGAGTTAAGTGATTCAGGTCAATTGATGGTTATGTGAGACCATAACCAACACCTGATCATGTCTCTTTACTTGTCTGGCTGTTAAGACTCAGTTAACTGCCCAAACAAACTCTAATATTAATAAGGCAAGGGTCAAGAGCCCAACTAAAGCAAACACTCATCTCCACGATGGTGGCTTAAAAATTGTGATTTTTCTCCTTTGGTGATTCTGCGTGTTCGTCTATATCGGATGTTCAGAAGACGTCAAAAAAAGACGTCATAAAAACTTTCATTCTGGCCCCTCAGTGGACGTCTTTTCAACCTGAGACAAGACCTCAAAAAGACGTCTTCTGGACGTAATTTGCTCAGTGGGACAGGTTGTGTTGTTTTTAACACAACCTGTGTTATATCTTAACACACCCATGTGTTAAGTCATCCGCCAATGAAGAAAGAGGCACAAACTTGCTTAACAGCTTGCGGAGTGACGTAGCAGCAATGTGATTGGATGATAGTTAACACATGTTGTGTTGGACACAGTGTCGTTTCTCTCTCTCTCACACACACATTAGTGTGTTAAATATTTTATGCCTGTATTAAGAAAAAATAACACACTGGTTGAGTTAAAATTAACACAAAATGTGTTGTCCTTACCTAGACACAGATGTGTTAAAATATAACACAGGTTGTGTTGTTTTTTAACACATCTGTTTTAAGAGTGTACATTTCTGGTGACCTTTATTTCAGTAGCCTTTTTTTCACACACAGAGAGAAACTATTTAAAAGACTAAAGATGTCACCCACCTTAAGAAGTTTGTTTTGTTCTCTATTTGTTTCAGATGACCCAACATCTCTCAGATCTGAGGATTGTGTTGATGGGGTATAAAGAAGCTGGTAAGAGTTCAGCAAGAAACACTATCTTAGGCAGAGATGAGTTTGACTTGATGAGATCTGCTCAGTGTGTGAGGAGACATGGAGAAGTAGCAGACAGACACATCACTGTCATTGAAGCTCCAGGATGGAGGAGTGATTACACTGTAGAGAAGAGTCCTGAGATACTGAAACAGGAGATTTTGCTCAGTGTGTCTCTGTGTCCTCCAGGACCACACGCTGTACTACTGATCATACGTGTGGACTATAGATTTAAAGAGACTGAGAGAAAAGCATTGCAGGACCATCTGGATCTTCTCAGTGAGAGTGTCTGGAGTCACACTATAGTTCTGTTCACTCGTGGAGACTCTCTGTTAGACACATCTATAGAGCGGCACATTGAGAGTGAAGGACAGGATCTCCAGTGGCTGCTGGACAAATGTGGGAACAGGTATCATGTTCTCAACAATCTCAACAGGAGTGACGACACTCAGATCAAGGAGCTGCTGGAGAAGATTGAGGAGACAGTGGCACAAAACAATGGCCGCCATTTTGAAATAGACAGAAAGATTTTACAGATGATAGAGAGAAGAAGAGCAGAGGAAGAGAGAGCAGAAGAACGAATGAAGAGGATGCAAAAAAGAAGAGAAAACATCAGATCACAGATGAGTGAGTTCACATACTTCATAATGCAGATATTCACACTGAGTATATTAAGTAAATCATGAAAATGTAACAGTTACTGCAATAATAACAAGAAACTTCTTGTCAATAACTGCTATTTGTCGAGGCATTCACAATAGTTGGGTTCAGCAGCTCACAGTAACTGACCTAAAAGCTGTTCCTGAAGGAAATAAGCACTGTCATTTCTTAATCCCATTCTTCATAGTGTGTGCTTTTGGTAAGGTAAATCCCTTTACCTAATCCTTAGAAAACAATATATTAAAATAAATAAATAAAAACTGAAAACAGCTTGTCTTCAATATAATCTTAAATATCAGCTTTACACCTGTAGACAGAAAAATGGAGCACAGCTAGAAGAAAACAAAAGTAGAAGTTTTTCGCATTTCGTGGAGAGAGAGAATGATTGAGTACAGAAAGGTCTTCAAAATGCTAGATCTACTTATTTTTCAAATCTCTTAGAAGAAAACAAACACAACCCTAGGTATTTATTTGATACAGTGGCTAAATTAACAAAAAATAAAGCTTCACCTTCTGATGTTTCCATTTAAAGCTCTTTCTAACTTGTACTCTGCCTTAAAATAACAGTTCTTGTAATTGTTAACTATTGCATTTGTTACAATAAGGATATAATTACAAGCAAGACCAGTTTTTCTTTCTTTCTTTTTATAGCATTTGTTATGAAAAATAGCAACACAGTTCGAAGTTGTCACAGTACCAAAATTCCAGTAGTCGGTACTGTGGTTACGGTTCTCGGTACCAATTTCAGTACCACAGGAAAATCTGTTGGAACTATTTTACTATTTTATTTAACTAGCTTATTTTTAAAAACATATTAAATGTGATGGTAATCAAACATATAAATATTTCGGGGATCTACTGTAACATTTTTCTTAAAAAAAATTAGGAGCACTTTCTGATCAATAACAGACATTAACTTTCCCATTACAGGGTGATATTTCCCCATTTAAATTAATTTCCTGGGGCATTTGTACCATTATAAGAGCAATTTTTCTAATCTTATTAAAAGTATGCATCACATTTAATCAATTTCTTAAGCTAAAATAGAAAAATTGTTTTTAAATGTTAAACAATAAATTCAATTACAACAATAAGACCCAATCAGACTGTTACCAATCAAAAAAAAAAAAAAAAATCAAAAAAATCCATCTTTGCACTGCAGAAGTGGCACAGAAGCTTCATCTGAAGTGGTATTATTTAGACACATTTTCATAGACTGTTTAATGCAGCTCATGGGTAAATAATATTGTACGAATGTTTTTAAATATAATTTTTTGAATTTAGAAATATGTAAAAAAAAAAAATAATAATAATAATAAATGAATCTTTAAAAGTTTAATATTTTAAGTAAACAGTCTATGCAAAGTGTAAATATGAAAATAAATGAAATATGAAAATAAAACAGCCAGTAGGTGGCGGTAAATCTTAATGTGCAAGTCATTCGTCAGTCGTTCAAAACGCAGATTCATTCAAAATCACTGTTGCCTGGAGATGCGCAACAGTTCTGGTGTGTCTTTGTTTGAAACTATTTTCACGAAATCAAGCAAAAACACGTGCGTGTTTATTTTAGCTATTCGTTCAGTGAAACGACACACTACAGCCTGTAAAACTATGAAATAAATATCAGTAAATAATGGCAACCTAAATAATAAGAAAGCTAAGTATTATTCTAAAAATAAAGTTTTTTATTTTCACACAAAGAGCTCTGCGTATTCTTCAAAAAACTTACGCTGTATATCCTACCCTTCCCTATTCTACTTACGGAAAAAAATGAAACTGGCACTGCGTTCGTGCCGTAAGTAGAATAGGAAAGGAGTAGGACATACAGCGTAAACGTTTTGAAGAATGCGGAAACCGGACATACATTCAAAGCAATATTTTGTGTTTATAAAGCATATACAGTTGTATATTTTCGAAAATGAGCAATGGTTTCGCTAGATAAGACCTTTATTCCTCGTCTGGTATCATTTAAAGCTCTTTGAAGCTGCACTGAAACTGTAATTTTGACCTTCAACCGTCTGGAGTCCATTGAAGTCCACTAAAAGGAGAATAATCCTGCAATGTCTTCATCAAAAACCTTCATTTCTTTTCAACTGAAGAAAGAAAGACATGAACATCTTGGATGACATGGGGGTGAGTAAATTATCAGGAAAAGTTTATTTAAAAGTTGACTAATCCTTTAAATTCTCTGATAATCAGGTGACCAGATTGCGATTCGCAAAACAGAATACAAAGCCGAAAAAAAGCTTACATTTATGGACTCACGTACCTCTCTCATTTGGCATGAACCAAAATGTATCCATGGCTGCTATGTCACATTTTATTGCTAACCTATTAGCCTAGGCTATTTCTTCTGCTTCACTCGTGTCATATTCACGTAAAATACTGGCACAGCCCTATCAGTGGGTACCGAATGTACCCGGATACTCAGTACTACAGAAATGCTGGTATCGTCACATTTTCAAAATTTCAGTACTGACTTGGTACCGAAGTACCGGTACTTTTGACAACACTAGTTGTAATATAAATCTTTAGTGAAAAATATATTCCCTAAACAGATTATCTATTATAAATTCTACAACTAGTCAAAATTTATACAATAGAACACAATAAATACAATAGATAAATGATAAATTCTAGTAAATGTGGTTTTCATGAGTTTAAAAAGCTTGCAGGATGATGTTTTCCCCTCTTTTCATCAGTCATTTTAGTGGCTATTTTAGATCATGTTCGACTTTCTCCGTAGCGTTTAGAATCCAAATGGGTTGCACATTTTATCATCAGAGTCGCATAGGAACGGTTCACGCAAATCTTTACACAGAAGTGCCGGTACTGCGTACCGGTGCATACACTGTAAAATGTAATTAGTTGAGTTTACTTAGAAAGCTTAATTAAACTGTTGGGTTTACTTAAAAAACTTAAGGAAACCGATTGCCTTAAATTTAGCAAGTAAGTTAACTCATCATTTTGAATTGATAAAACTAGCTACCACACAGTACAGAGTACTTAGAAATCTTGTGTATTCACTGTAAAATGTAATTAGTTGAGTTTACTTAGAAAGCTTAATTAAACTGTTGGGTTTAGCTACCACACAGTACAGAGTACTTAGAAATCTTGAGTACCAGCCCACTTCGAGCACTGACTGTTACTACTAATAAAACCGATCACTGGGGGCCCCAAAAGTGTGTGGGCCCTTAGAATCGTCCTAACTAATCCACCCCCCACCCCCCTAGCAGCGCCCCTGTCTGAGTGAGCTCTTAATGCATTATAGTCCTTCACATCTATTTCGACTGATTGAGCGTGTGCTCCATCAGGTTCCTTTCAATGTTTGAGGGTACTGTACACCAGCATTTTCCCCTTATGTCATAGAGTACCTCAGGGATGACGTGTTTTTGTAGGCAAAACCCGGAAGCGAGTTAGCATTTTAGGACTTCCGGTTCCATCGCCCCGAAGTCTATGGGTTTTTTGAATGGGTTTTTGCTAAATCGCCTGAAATAATGTCTGTGGTAAACAAAGCCTCTAAATATTTTCATGTTTTGATCTATGACATAAAACACAACCCACTTGTGATTTTTTAAATCTTTATTGTATCTTAAAAACAGCAGTTGCTAACAAATTGCTAAAAGGAACTACTTCCTTTGGCAGGGACTTTAGACATCATCATGACAAACAGGATATTTGGAAAGCATTTCTCATAAAAAAGTGGACAAGTTTGGAACCTCACATGCCCCGAATTCGTGAGATGTCAAGAAAAACATACGACTGCAAGTTAAATTAATTATATACTACATATAATTTGGTAGTAAAATATAAAGTGTTGCACATTTTATATTGATGCAAAGATGAGTAGGACATGTGTATTTTGTACTGTACATCATTTGCAACTGCTTTTTATTCACTAAGCGGGATCGGAGAAGAAAAATAATGCATCCACCATTGCAACATAGTTCAGAAGATACACCAAGAGAACAAGAAACAAAAACGATGGAGAAGGCATGCTTCTGAGTAATAGTAAACATGCTGCCCTTGTCCTTAAAGGGATAGTTCACTTAAAGGGATAGTTGAATCTGGTTTGTCTTATTGCAAACGAATTCGTTTGCAATAAGACAAACCAGATTCAAATTGCCCGGCAAATTTGTAAAGCAAAGAAAAATCATTTCTAGCTGATCAACATTATGAAAACTGGTAAAACCTTTAGGAACTTCAAAAGATAAAACAGCAAAATTCCTAATATTACTTCCAATATTTCCAAATTATGTTCATTTTCATAGAGCGGGCCAATATCGTGACGATTATTTAAAATCAATCGAGATATCGTTATGGTGATAAAATACGATTAATCGTGCAGCCCTAATTTAATTTAATTTGACTTGACATTTGATATTCAATAGTATCCTTGACATTTATTCAACAGTGCTTTTGATCTGCCTGCATTGACACTATTCTTTAAAAGGAAAAATTATATACCAATTATCACTGTAAAGCTGCTTTGACACAATCTGCATTGTAAAAAGCGCTATATAAATGAAGGTGACTTGACTTGACTTGACTTGACCAAAAAATGAAAATTCTGTTATCATTATATTTTTACTCACTCTCATATTGTTCCAAACCTGTATGAGTTTCTTTCTTCTGCTGAACACAAAATAAAATAAGATATTTTGAAGAATGTGGGTATAACCAGTTGGTGGCTTTTTCAAAATCTTATTTTACTTTGTGTTCAACAGAAGAAAAACTCATATGGTCCGTGTACGTTTTGATAGTTTGTTTTCCAATTTGAAATGAAATACGCAGAAACGAGAAAACGGTCGTTTCCCGTTTTTTCGTTTGTTAAAAAAAACGGGAAAACGAGATTTTGACTCGATTTTCGTTTTTTTCGGGTCACAGATAGAAAACGGAAACACGACTTAAAAACTCGTTTTCCACATGTGGGCGGTCATTACACGCCCCTTTCAGCCGATTGGTCTATCAAATCTGAGCCAGTGACGTCATATTCAGTTCGTTCAACAAAATAATAGTCCTCTGCTGCTATATCAGTAGATGTCATAAATCGGCTTTCTTCTGTGCAACCTAACGCGTATTTCACAGAAATATGTTTGCACAGATAAAAAAAGAGAGGTTTTAAAAAACCTACAGTAAACCTACAGTAAATTTAATTAAGTCTGTTTTTAAGCTGTCATTGTGTTTTTAAAATGTAAAATGTAAATGCCTCTACATCTGTTACCAAGCGCATGACATCCTTTGGGCTACTACCACTGATCAATATACATAATGATAGACTATTCTCTATTATAGATCAGTGGCTGCACTCTTTTTTTTTTTTTTTTCTTATTTTTCTTATTTTAATGTTTGAAACATTTTATACATTTAAGTTCAATCATTTAGCCGACGCATTCTTTGCAGTAGACTATGCAGTCATATTAGAAAATAGGCTATCCACTAGGTGGCAACACCTAATAACGGATCACCATCGGGGGGCTTTTTAGTTTTCCTTAGCTTATAAATGGCCATACAGATTTTATCTCTTAAATTAAACACTTTTATGAACACAGTGAACATTATTATATGTCACAGTTTACTTGCTATCCTCACTTTTTCTGTCTTTCCTTCGCTTTTGAATGAATTAGCTATAAATGGCCCTGAACATTTTACTTTCAATTTCGATTTAACGGCTATTGGCGATTCTGCGTCAATTGCTTTAGTGGACAACAGCAAAACAAAAATTCTCGTATATTAAACAGAACTTTTATCATCTTTGTAATTATTTTATTTTGTAAATATTCGTGGCTTAAACAGCGGGAAAATTTACTGTATGCAGTTCTTTGGATGTTTTGAAAAACTTAAACTAAACGAAAATTATTGTTGCCTTGTCAATATAATTTCTGTTTTTTCCCCCTGACTTTCAACTGATGCGATCATCGTTTCATTAACCGACAAGATTATATTAAATTAGAATTAAACGAAATTTGATAAATGTCTGTGAATCATTAAAAAAATCCCAGGGGTTTAGTTTTAGCCTACATGAACAAATAGCAGAATAAACAACAGAACATGAGGATTCATCATCATCACGCACCTGCAGCGCTTCTGTGAACGGATTCAATTATATAAAAGGAATAAATAGCCTATGTCTATGCGCGAAATTTATTTCACTTAATTAACATATTACCAAAATGAAAGGGGAAAAAATGCGACAATATGAGTGTCGATTCATTTTTGAGAAGTTCACAGAAAGGAAACCGAGACGGCAGAAAATTTCTTTGTTTATTTTACGAGCAATGTTTTGTTTTTATTGTGAGTGTACAAAAATAATAGGCATATTTAACCCTTCACAGATTCGAATGATGTTACATATATTTGACCATAAATGTCTGAGTATTTTAAGTTGTTTCCGCTTTTATAAGAAAATTCAAGTGAACGCGTCGGCGCCTCACGCGCACAACATCAGTTTTAGTAACTTGACATCACAGCCTGTTAACTGTGAAAATAACATACATTCAACCAAATATATAAAAAGTTATACTGCTCATTTTAAGTAGTCTGTGTAGGCTACAATAAAAGCGTTTAAATAATAAATATAGTTTAGCCTCCAAATCGTGAATATTGAAACATTTGGATTTGTGTCAAATTAGAGAGGTAGCCTAGGTTATAACGCCGATTTCTGTTTCAGTTCAGCTTTAAATGAATTCGTTTTGGCTTAACATTTATATATTATTTTTGTCATAACTAAAATAGCTATGTACCTGTAATTTTGATCTTTAATGTTTGATCTTTACATATTCCCTCAATCTTTTAACCAAAGGGTTATTAACATTAGCCTATATTCAGCAGGCAATGTTAAGCTAAATAAAATAAATAAATAAAGAGAGATGAGCTATTGTTCGTTTTTCAAAATTGCTTACACTGCTTATTTATTGTGATTTATTCTATTTATTCAAAATAGAATAAAATAAAAACTGTAGGTTTTTTTTTTTTTTTTTTTTAAATCTGTGCTTTTCATCCGCTCCTCTGTGTGGGTATGCAGTTTCACTATGCATATTAAACTACAAACAGCATTACAACAGTCTGTGTGCTGATTAACATTTCTGAAATAAATATTTCTGTGAAATACGCGTTAGGTTGCACAGAAGGAAGCCGATTTATGACATCTACTGATATAGCGGCAGAGGACTGTTATTTTGTTGAACGAACTGAAGATGACGTCACTGGCTCAGATTTGATTGACCAATCGGCTGAAAGGGGTGTGTAATGACCGCCCACATGTGGAAAAAGAGTTTTGAAGTCGTGTTTCCATTTTCTATCCGTGACCCGAAAAAACGAAAATCGAGTCTAAATCTCGTTTTTCCGTTTTTTTTTAACAAACGAACAAACGGGAAACCACCGTTTTCTCATTTCTGCGTATTTCATTTCAAATTGGAAAACAAACTATCAAAACGTACACAATCAGGGTATCTTGAATCAGGGTATCTTCCGTTCATTCATGTTTTGATTTTATATTGAAATCAGAAAAATGAGAAAACCGCACATTTTTTCGTTTTTCATTTTTAAAATGAAAACGAAAAAAACAAAAAATTGGCTTGATTTTTCTTTTTCGTTCTGGGGTTGGAAACAAATAAGCAGTTTGAAAATTCGATCTCTAAATGTGGGCGGGAATGAAACGCCTCTTTCCGCTGATTGGTCAACCAGACGTCAAACCATGTCGTCATCAGTTGTTCATCGGTTCCGCTCAACAGAATAAAAGTCCCTCACTCTACAGCTGTATGGATTCTTAACACGTTTACTCTACATTTAATCTCGTTCTATTGAAATATTAATTTACTTTGCTGCTGCACACAATTACCCCCATTCTACAACTTTAGCACACTGCCTGTTTTATTGAAGTGACCAACTATAAAAATCTAGCGAAGCTGCTCAACGCACTGGGCAGCGAATGTATAGGCACACATTGAATTAAAAGTGCAAATCAGTAGCCGATGTAAATATGCGCAGTCATAACTTTTTTTTAGACAGTACCCTGAGTTTTGGACATGGGATGAATTTGAAATATGACAGATATGAAAATATTTACATGTTATTTTCATCAAAGCGTGCTATAGAGAGATGGACTTAAAATGTGAATTGGATGATTTGATGACGGAGGTGAACTCGTTTATGCCAATTTGAAATAGGCTATCACACATTTAAAAAAAAAAAAAAAAAAAAAAAGGGAAAAATGTTAAAACAGTGTTAAAAAATACCATTATAGTGCTCTCTTAAGAAGATATCAATTATACTTTATCAATATTAGGCTATATATCAAAACCCTGAAATAACACTAACAATAATGAGATAAAGAGTATTTTATAGCCTATTTATTGTCATCTGTCTGTGTCAGAAATTAACTGTAATTGATTAATTGATTTTCAGGGATTTTGGGATTTTTTCCTAATCTTATTAAATATGTATGCTTTCTTTTATGTTAAGTTCTTAAATTTAGTCAATTAAATTAGAATAATATGACGCTATAGGTTGTTACCAATTAAATCAGTATCAACCAAAGGCTTGCAGAGGTGGCAAAGAAGCAGCACCTGAAGTTGCGTTTAGATTTATGAGTTGTTAGATTGCTCAGAGAGGGCAGTATATGTGTAGAAATTACAGTTGCATAATGTAATGATATTAATGTTTTACACATCATTTTGAATACAGAAAATTTTAAATGACAAAATGAAACGATAATTGGATTATGAAATAATGTCGCCACTAGGTGTCAGCAAGTCATTGTGTTAATGATTGAGTCATTTATTTAAGCGATTCGTTCAAAACGCTGATTCATTCAAGAATATATCAATTGGATCTCTATAATCTTTTGGGCCATTGAATCACTGAGTCAACTGATTTGTTCAAAGACTCTGATTCGTTCAGGAATGAAACACTGCTCTGTACGCTAGGAGTCAGTCACACAACGGTTCTGATATGCATTGGAAGTTTAGTCGGCAGAGAAATTGAAAACCGGTTTGTGTGACATTCATTAATACTCAATATTAATGAAATAAACTCAGAATATTGCCTTAAACAAAGTTATAGCTTTAAGAAAAGGAAAAAACTGCATGTTGCCTATTATATACATATTATGAAACAGAAGGATAACTTAATATTTGACATTTGACATGTCCTACACTTCTCTATGAAAAAAAAAAAACTCAAAATAGAATAGGCATAATAGATGTGCTGTGACTGTAAAATACACAAATATATATATATATATATATATATATATATATATATATGGCTGGGGGTAGTTGTGTGCAGCTGCAAAGTAATTAATATTTATGAGATAAACTAATATTTCACATGATGAATTAATGTCTACACAGAATTAAGCCCTGACTCTGCATCAGAACGATTTGTGTCAACATTCACTAGTCTGGCTATTTGATGAGAAAGAGATAAAATGTAGAATAAACGCGTTAAGAATCAGTACAGCTGTAGAACGAGGGACTTTTATTCTGTTTAGCGGAACCGATGAACAACTGATGACGACATGGTTTGACGTCTGGTTGACCAATCAGCGGAAAGAGGCGTTTCATTCCCGCCCACATGTAGAGATTGAATATTCAAATTGCCTATTTGTTTCCAACCCCAGAACGAAAAAAGAAAAATCAAGCCAATTTTTTGTTTTTTCGTTTTCATTTTGAAAATGAAAAACGAAAAAAAGTGCGGTTTTCTAATTTTTCTGATTTCAATATCAAATCAAAACATGAATGAACGGAAGATACCCTGATTGTACACGGACCGACTTCCTTGTTCTATGAAGTCCCTCCTTCAGAAATACATAACGAGTTCTGATTGTGCCAGCGGTTCCTGTGTTGTGATTCGACAGCAGCTTCTGCTTCATCTTTCAAGAATAATCTTTGTGCGAATCCGGCATTAAACTGATTGAGATTGAGGAAGCTGTCCTCAGCAAAATGTGCTGCACATAGTTTTACATGTGGATTATAATTTTCGGGAACCGAGTTAAACATAAATTGTAACCATTGATCTCTAAGTACAGCATCCCTGGGAAGGCCAAACAAAGGTGATTGGACTGCGGGATGAAAATAACAGCGTTTCGACGACATGGCGACAAACACACTCTACAAACGCAACTCTTGTGTATTCCTGTGGGCGGAGGTTAGTCAAAAAACTGTTTTAGTGACGTCATTAAAGAAGGAAGTAGAGGGATGTAGTCCAAACTGGCCGTTCGATGTAGGCGACTTCTGTTAAATAAAATATCTCGCTTGGCATTGAACTTTGAGCTTTAAAATTTTACAGATTTTATTTATACTCATACTTATACTTATACTCAACAACATTACACACTAACTAAAGTTTGAAACATGGGATCACGAAGAACGGGACCTTTAAAGGGGCCGCAGCTCGAATCGGTGCATATTTAATGATGCCCCAAAATAGGCAGTTAAAAAAATTAATAAAAAAAATCTATGGGGTATTTTGAGCTGAAACTTCACAGACACATTCAGGGGACACCTTAGACTTATTACATCTTTTGAAAACACGTTCTACGGCACCTTTAAGTATTTATAATAACATTGTCCATTCTATACATTTACATTTATTTTAGGATATTGTTTATCATAAGTTATTGTAACCGAGGGGCCCCCAAATTAAATTCTGCATAGGGCCCCATCAAAGCTAGGGCCGGCCCTGCCACCCACTGAAGCATTAATGAGATAAATAAGTGATTAATTGAGTGATGATTGACCATTATTGAAGACACCTGATGATAACAAGCAGAATCATCAAAGGAAAAAATCACAAATCACAAATCTCAACTAAAAATTGTTTTAGTTGAGCTCTTGACCCTTTACTTTTTAATGTTAGAATTTGTTTGGGCTGTTGTAACAGAGTTATAGCAGCCAGACAAGTAAAGAGAAAAGATGGTCAGGTGGTGTTGGTTATGTTTTCACATAATCATTATTTGATCTGAATCACTGAGTTCATTTAGAGCCCAATCTCTGAGTTAGATTTACATTACTGATTATAGCAGCACTGTGATTCTACAGAAGATCAGCTTTATCAATATAATTCAAATGATTTCTTAAACGTTAAGCGGATCAACTGGGGATTATGTTAATGGGGACGCGCAAGCACGCAGATAGTTTTACTTGGATTTCCAGCAGATGTTAGAAGGCGACAGATTGCGATGCGTTACATTGCGATGCGTAATAAAGCGCCTCGATTTCGCAGTGTTCGTTCCTGCGTTTTTGGAGCAGTTTTAAGGAAGTTTATCATGCTCTCATGTCACGCTCACAAACCACGCCCACGTTAACATGGGACACTAGTCTCAATGAATATCAAACTTGTCAACGAAATTAAGTAAAGTATAAGTATTTATTTTCAACATTAGTGTATCATATTTTGTCTGTAGTGTGCTGCCATGTTTTCTAAACACAAATTACAACAGACAGATTAAGTTTAAATTAGCAGTAGGCCAGTAGGCTACCTAAAGCAAACATGAATTGACTTAATGTTTTTTATTAACAAGTCTTGTTTATTGATCTGTTGTTTACTATTGTGTTTATAATCAAATTATTTATTTTATGAGCGATTACATATATTAAGGGGAAAAAAAACAGACACTTTGGCTTGTGTTTGTTCTAGGTGATTTTACTGATTTTGTTGATTTCATTTTCTGAGATCTCTTGCTTAGGTTTCAAGTACACTCTGTATCCTAAAACATCCATGTTTCATTCTAGATTCATGACTGATTTAAACTCAACATTTGCTTTGGCTTAGGAATTATAAAAACACATTGTTTAAAAAAATGTTTTATCCCAGCCAGCAGAGCCATGTGGGGCCCAAATGGGTTTGACCTGGGCTATCTAACTGGGACCCAGCCAGTTTTGCACCCAGTTTCCATGTAGGCCCCACATGGATTTGCCCAGATGAAATGAACACTGCTTAGTGTGCACACTACAGGCTGTTTAATGTAACACTTAATCAGTGTTGGAGGTAATGAGATAATTAAGTGATTGAATAATGATTTTGTATTAGTGAAGAACACCTGCTGTTAACAAGCATAATCACTGAAGGAAAGAGAAACACAAGAACTACTTCCAGCCACAGCCTTGGATGAAATCAACTGAAGATAAAATATGACATGCTTCAATGGTGCAATGCATTCTGAGTGCATCATACGAAACTTATCCATGGCTCCCAGAATGCATTGCACCATTGAAGCATGTCACCATTGTTGAGATTCATATGCTGATTCTTGATGTCTGTGTGCAAGTAAAACTCACAGGAGCCCAAAATATGTAAATGGTGTGTTATAAATCGTTTGATGTTCTGATTAAATTATATTATTCCCTTGCTGTAGAATCACAACAATAAAACAGAATTAATAACATACTACCCGTATAAACCTCCCACATAATATCAATGAGTTAAGCCAATATATGATGATTATATTCTTATCATCAATCAGCTTACAGCATCTGATTATATTTTCTCTTGCTGTTCTCGACATAAACAAACAGACACAGCTGTCAAGAGAAAAACTAATGTTAAAAAGTCAAGAGCCTGACTAAAGCACACACTGATCGCCACAATGGTAACATCAAATCAAACTATTACTTTCAAATAAGTAATCAACATGTAAGCCTCTTCTTAATTCTTAATACGAACTTCTGTAGATGTCTGACAGAAATAAAGTCAGTCTGGTTAGTAATAAGTGAAGCTAATGTTGTTTGTGGAGTTGTTTAATCAGATCTTGAGAGATGTAATGTATTTTATCTTCAGTTGATTTCATCCAAGGCTGTGGCTGGAAGTAGTTCTTGTGTTTCTCTTTCCTTCAGTGATTATGCTTGTTAACAGCAGGTGTTCTTCACTAATACAAAATCATTATTCAATCACTTAATTATCTCATTACCTCCAACACTGATTAAGTGTTACATTAAACAGCCTGTAGTGTGCACACTAAGCAGTGTTCATTTCATCTGGGCAAATCCATGTGGGGCCTACATGGAAACTGGGTGCAAAACTGGCTGGGTCCCAGTTAGATAGCCCAGGTCAAACCCATTTGGGCCCCACATGGCTCTGCTGGCTGGGTTTGTACTGTATTTTTGTATTTATTTTTATGTTATTTTTGGGAGCTACTGGGACAGACAGATAAAGGTAAATAGCCCACATCATGTCCGAGTCTGTAAACGGTTGTTAACAAGAGGCCAGAGACGCGAAGAGCAAAAGTCTGTAGCAGGCAGAGCAGCTCACTGTTCACCAGAGGTGGGAAGTCCAGGGGTCAAAGAGTAAAAGTCCTGCCATATTTTTATTTTCCCACTTAAGCATTAATGAGATAAATAAGTGTTTAATTGAGTGATGATTGACCCTTACTGAAGACACCTGATGATAACAAGCAGAATCACCAAAGGAGAAAAATCACTATTTTTAAGTTACCATCATCGAGGTCAGGGTTTGATTTAGTTGAGCTCTTGACCCTTGACTTTTTAATATTAGATTTTCTTTGGGCAGTTTTAACTGTGTTAACACCAACCAGACAAGCAAAATTAGAAAATGATCAGGTGGTGTTGGTTATCTTTTCACATAATCATTGTTTAATCTGAATCACTGAACTCATTTAGAGCTCAATCTCTGAGTTAGATTTACATTATTGATTACAGCAGCACTGCGATACTACAGGAGATCATCAACTTTTACAATACAAAAATATATTTTAGAAGTTCTGATTTTAAAAAAAAGTTTTATTTAAACACACAGACATCAAGAATCAGTCTGTGAATCTCAACAGTGGTGAGAGTAATAAAGCATGTTGCAATGCATTCTGGGTGCCACCATTCAAAATTCATCCATGCCTCCCATCATGCATTGCTGCATGAATAAATTATGAGCTGAATTGTCTTAGTAATTTTCTTTATTCTCACTATTTAAATTTTGCTGTTTTTCTGTGACTTTTTAGTAGCTTGTTTTCTAATGTTCAGAGTTGATCTGTTTATCAGAATATGTTGCTTGTCACCGTTGTTGAGATTCATATGCTGATTCTTGATGTCTGTGTGTGCCTAAATCTTTTTTTTTTTTGGATAAGGATAACTTTAAAAAAAAAAACTGGTATTGATAAAGTTGATCTTCTGCTGTAGAATCACAGTGCTGCTGTAACTATGTGAGAACATAACCAACACCACTTGATCATCTTTTCTCTTTGCTTGTCTGGCTGGTTTTAATACAGTTAAAAATGCCCAATCAAAATCTAACATTTAAAGTCAAGGGTCAAGAGCTCAACTAAATCAAACCCTGACCTCGATGATGGTAACTTAAAAATAGTGATTTTCTCCTTTGGTGATTCTGCTTGTTATCATCAGGTGTCTTCAATAATGGTCAATCATCACTCAATTAAACACTTATTTATCTCATTAATGCTTCAGTGGGTGGAATAAAAATATGGCAGGACTTTTACTCTTTGACCCCTGGACTTCCCACCTCTGCTGTTCACGATGCTCGAAATATAGGAAGAAAATATAAATATTGAATTGGGGGTGAGGGCTTATATGAATGCATCTCTAAAAGGAGATCAGTCTTCAGAAAGATTTCGAAAGATTTGCAATGGCATTTTATTTTCCTCTTACCTCAGAATAAAGTAGCTAACGTTAATTATAAGTGCATTTCAGCATTGTTTACAGCGGTAACCAAGGAAACACTGTATCACTGCTGCTCCATAAGCGCCACCTGCTGTCAGAGAGTGAATTTACGTCCCATTCAGCCTGCTGTTTTTGTTTCATGCTTTTTTGTGTGTAGCATTTATAATTTCACAAAGATAAAGTCAGACCGCTTTAAATCTTGAAATTAAATCTAATTAAAATAAAAAAAACAACTGTTCATGCAACATGCGTAGCATCTTTGTTTGGATTGTGATTAAAAAGCAGTGGTTCACAGTTTGAAATGGCTATGTATTTTTGTTTATTATAATAATATTAATAATGAATTTCTGCAACCAGTATCAGAATCGGCCAATTTGCTTGTAAAAATAAATAAATAAATCAGAATCTACATTGACCACGAAAAAATATTAAATACAATCTGGGCTGTCTTTTTCTATCAAGTAGATCTTGTCTTTCAAAAAGGTCGAGGTCAGGGATCTTGGGCTTAAAAAGGATGGTGACCACTGGCCTAGATGAAATGAACACTGCTCAGTGTGCACACTACAGGCTGTTAATTGTAACACAGAAACATGCTGGAGTTAATTAGATAATTAGGTGATAACGAGCAGAATCACTGAAGGACAGAGAAACAACAAGAAATACGACTTCAGCCACAGCCTTCGATGAAATCAACTGAAGATAAAAGACATTAAATCTCTGAAGATCTGATTAAACATCTCCACAAACAGCATTACCAGCTTCACTTATTACTAACCAGATTGACTTTATTTCTGACATACATCTACAAAAGTTGTTATTGAGAATTATCAGAGGTTTAGATGTTGATGATTTGTTGAAAATACGTTTGGTTTGATGTCACCGTGATCGAGGTCAGTGCTTACTTCAGTTAGGCAGTTTGACTCTTAACTTTAATTTTTTCTCTGGCTGTTCGTTATAGCAAGAAAAACAAGAGACAATGTGATTAGCTGCTAAATGATAAAAATATAGTCATCATTTAGTGACTTAATTCACTGATCTAATGACTGAGCTTTTTATGAGCAAAATGTGATTGACTTTGTGCAGGATCTTTTCTTGAATTACAACAATAAAAATGTTTTAGTCAGAAAATTTGAAAAACACATTGTTCACTAAACACTTCAAACCTCCTGCAAGATTCACTTACACAGACATCAAGAATCAGCATATGATTCTCAACAATGGTGACATGCTTCATGCTGCAATGCATTCTGGGAGCCATGGATGAGTTTTGTATGAGGCACCCAGAATGCATTGCAGCATTAAGCATGTCACCATTGTTGAGATTCATACGCTGATTCTTCATGTCTGTGTGTGAATAAATCTGGCAAGTGTTTTAAAGCATTTAATGTACATTGTATTTTTCAGATTTATTCTTCTGCTCTGATTATTGTAACTTTTTTTTTTAGTTCTTCTGGAGAAGATCCAGCATAAAATTAATAACTTTTTTCATATAAAGCTCATTCATTAGATCATTGAACAAAGCCATAACATGATAACAGTTGGATTAATATCATTGACAACAGCTAAACATATAGAAGAAACATTATTACTAAAATAGTTAAGAGTCAAACTGCCTAACTGAAGTAAGCGCTGACCTCGATCACGGTGACATCAAAACAAAACTTATTTTCAACAAATCATCAACATCTAAACCTCTGGTAATTCTCAATAACAACTTTTGTAGATGTATGTCAGAAATAAAGTCAGTCTGGTTGGTAATAAGTGAAGCTGGTAATGCTGTTTGTGGAGATGTTTAATCAGATCTTCAGTGATTTAATGTCTTTTATCTTCAGTTGTTTTCATCTAAAGTCGAATTCAGACTGCACGATTTTAGCCCCGATTTTGGCTCGCCGACAGGTTTTGAGAAATCGCTGACAAATGCCCGAAATCACAAGCAAATCGGTGCTCGTTCACGCGAGTGACAATCACGCAGTGTGAATGAGCAAAGACGTGATCTGAGAGAATCGCAGACGAGTCGCTGACGCCCGTGAGATATTTGGCATGCTAAATATCTGGACCTGTCGGCGATTCTGACTGAAAACTACATCGGCGATGACCGACAGCCAATGAGAGCAAGATACGGAGCAGCGGGGAGTTCGGGGGGGAGTTATAGTTATGTATTTACCAGAGGTGGGAAGTCCAGGGGTCAAAGAGTAAAAGTCCTGCTATATTTTGATTCCACCCACTGAAGCATTAATGAGATAAATAAGTGTTTAATTGAGTGATGATTGACCATTATTGAAGACACCTGATGATAACAAGCAGAATCACCAATGGAGAAAATCACTATTTTTAAGTTACCATCATTGAGGTCAGGGTTTGATTTAGTTGAGCTCTTGACCCTTGATTTTTAATATTAGTTTTTGTTTGGGCAGTTTTAACTGCATTAAAACCAGCCAGACAAGCAAAGTTAAAAAATGATCAGGTGGTATTGGTTATGTTTTCACATAATCATTATTTGATCTGAACTCATTTAGAGCCCAATCTCTGAGTTAGATTTACACTGTTGATTATACAGCAGGAGATCAACTTTATCAATACAATATTTTTTTTTTAAAGTTGTCCTTATCACAAAAAAAAGGATTTCTTTTAGGCACACACAGACATCAAGAATCAGCGTATGAATCTCAACAACGGTGACAAGCAACATATTCTGATAAACAGATCAACTCTGAACCTTAGAATACAAGCTACTAAAAAGTCACAAAAATAGCAAAATTTAAATAGTGAGAATAAAGAAAATTACTAAGACAATTCAGCTCATAATTTATTCATGCAGCAATGCATGATGGGAGCCATGGATGAATTTTGATTGGTGGCACCCAGAATGCATTGCAACATGCTTTATTACTCTCACCATTGTCGAGATTCACAGACTGATTCTTGATGTCTGTGTGTTTAAATGAAACTTATTTTTTTTAAATCAGAACTTTACATATTTTTATATTGTAAAAGCTGATCTTCTGCTGTTGAATCACAGTGCTGCTGTAATCAATAATGTAAATCTAACTCAGAGATTCAGATCAAATAATGATTATGTGAAAACATAACCAACACCACCTGATCATTTTTTAGCTTTGCTTGTCTGGTTGGTTTTTAATGCAAAACCCAAACAAATTCTAATATTAAAAAGCGAAGGGTCAAGAGCTCAACTAAAACAAACCCTGACCTCGATGATGGTGACTTAAAAATAGTGATTTTCTCCTTTGGTGATTCTGCTTGTTATCATCAGGTGTCTTCAATAATGGTCAATCATCACTCAATTAAACACTTATTTATCTCATTAATGCTTCAGTGGGTGGAATAAAAATATGGCAGGACTTTTACTCTCTGACCCCTGGACTTCCCACCTCTGGTATTTACCTCCAAATCTCGTTGCAGAACACAAAATCCTTGTTCCTCGCGTCTCCCCAACCATTTCCTCCTCCATATTCTTCTTTTTCTTTTTCTTGTTTTCGCTGCAAATCAGCGCACAGGCAATTCGTATTGCAAGCTTCTTGCGGGCTACCTTTTTTAATAATAATCCCAGTCTCACGTGAAAACTCCGGTCTTGCACGCGTGATATCGCGTTATTTTCCTTTTCACATCTCGCGTGTGTTTGGTTGTGAAACGTAGTTTGTGTGCCAGACAGAGTTGTCGGCGATTCTTCCTATTGTAAAGTCATGCAGTGTGAAACCTTCTGTCGCCGATCCATCATGCAGTTTGAACACAGCAGCGACTGAATGCTGGCCAAGATAGTCATGCAGTGTGAAAAGAACAGTGACCCGACAACTTTGAAAATCGTGCAGTCTGAACTCGGCTTAAGGCTGTGGCTGAAGTTGTAGTTCTTGTTGTTTCTCTGTCCTTCAGTGATTCTGCTCGTTATCACCTAATTATCTCATTAACTCCAGTATGTTTCTGTGTTACATTTAACAGCCTGTAGTGTGCACACTGAGCAGTGTTCATTTCATCTGGGCTAACCCATGTGGGGCCTCCATGGAAACCGTGGACAAAAATGTCTGGGCCCCAGTTAGGCTGCTCAGGTGACACCCATCTGGGCCCCACCATGCTATGTTGGCTGGGATAATGCATCCAGATGTAACACAGAAACATGCTGGAGTTAATGAGATAATTAGGTGATAACGAGCAGAATCACTGAAGGACAGAGAAACAACAAGAACTACAACTTCAGCCACAGCCTTCGATGAAATCAACTGAAGATAAAAGACATTAAATCTCTCAACATCTGATTAAACATCTCCACAAACAGCATTACCAGCTTCACTTATTACTAACCAGATTGACTTTATTTCTGACATACATCTACAAAAGTTGTCTTACATCTACAAAAGTTGTTATTGAGAATTACCAGAGGTTTAGATGTTGATGATTTGTTGAAAATAAGTTTGGTTTGATGTCACCGTGATCAAGGTCAGTGCTTACTTCAGTTAGGCAGTTTGACTCTTAAAGCTGCTGTAGGGAGTTTTTAGAAAACCTTGACTTAGCCTGAAAATTTGAAAAACACATTGTTCACTAAACATTTCAAACCTCCTACAAGCTTCACTTACACACAGACATCAAGAATCAGCGTATGAATCGCAACAATGGTGACACGCTTCATGCTGCAATGCATTCTGGGAGCCATGGATGAGTTTTGTATGAGGTACCCAGAATCCATTGCAGAATGAAGCATGTCACCATTGTTGAGATTCATATGCTGATTCTTGATGTCTGTGTGTGAATAAAGATTGCAGTTGTTTTAAAGCAATTAATGTACATTGTTTTTTTTTCAGATTTTTTATTCTGATTTGTTTTTGTAACTTTTTTTTCATTGTTTTGGAGAAAATCCAGCACAAGTAATTAATAACATATTCTTTCATATAAAGCTCAGTTATCAGCTCAGTAAACAAAGCCATAACATGACGACTATTATTTCTCGCTTTTCTTGCCATAACGAGCAGCTAAAGAAACATTGCTAAAACAGTCAAGAGTCAGACTGCCTAACTGAAGTAAGCGCTGACCTCGATCACGGTGACATCAAAACAAACTTATTTTCAACAAATCATCAACATCTAAACCTCTGGTAATTCTCAATAACAACTTTTGTAGATGTATGTCAGAAATAAAGTCAGTCTGGTTAGTAATAAGTGAAGCTGGTAATGCTGTTTGTGGAGATGTTTAATCAGATCTTGAGAGATTTAATGTCTTTTATCTTCAGTTGATTTCATTGAAGGCTGTGGCTGAAGTCGTAGTTCTTGTTGTTTCTCTGTCCTTCAGTGATTCTGCTCGTTATCATCTAATTATCTCATTAACTCCAGCATGTTTCTGTGTTACATTTAACAGCCTGTAGTGTGCACACTGAGCAGTGTTCATTTCATCTGGGCTAACCCACGTGGTGCCTCCATGGAAACCGTGGACAAAAATGTCTGGGCCCCAGTTAGCAGAGGTGGGAAGTCCAGGGGTCAGAGAGTAAAAGACAAATGAAGTTAAAAGATGATCAGGTGGTGTTGGTTATGTTTTCACATAATCATTATTTGATCTGAACCACTGAACTCATTTAGAGCCCAATCTCTGAGATAGATTTACATTATTGATTACAGCAGCACTGTGATTCTACAGCAGATCAACTTTTACAATACAAAAATATATTTTTTAAGATCTGATTAAAAAAAAAAAAAAAAGCATTTCATTTAAACACACAGACATCAAGAATCAGTCTGTGAATCTCAACAATGGTGAGAGTAATAAAGCATGTTGCAATGCATTCTGGGTGCCACCAATCTAAATTCATCCACGGCTCCCATCATGCATTGCTGCATGAATAAATTATGAGCTGAATTGTCTTAGTAATTTTCTTTATTCTCACTATTTAAATGTTGCTGTTTTTCTGTGGCTTTTTAGTAGCTTGTTTTCTAATGTTCAGAGTTGATCTGTTTATCAGAATATGTTGCTTGTCACCGTTGTTGAGATTCATACGCTGATTCTTGATGTCTGTGTGTGTCTAAAGTCAATCTTTTTTTTGTGGTAAGGATAACTTTCAAAAAAAAAATTGGTATTGATAAAGCTGATCTTCTGCTGTAGAATCACAGTGCTGCTGTAATCAATAATGTAAATCTAACTAAAATGGGCTCTAAATGAGCGCAGCAATTCAGATCAAGTAAAGATTATGTGAAAACATAACCATCACCACCTGATCATCTTTGAACTTTGTTTATCTGGCTGGTTTTAATGCAGTTAAAACTGCCCAAATATAAAATCTAATATTTAAAAGTTAAGGGTCAAGAGCTCAACTAAAACAAACCCTGACCTCGATGATGGTAACTTAAAAATAGTGATTTTCTCCTTTGGTGATTCTGCTTGTTATCATCAGGTGTCTTCAATAATGCTCAATCATCACTCAATTACACACTTATTTATCTCATTAATGCTTCAGTGGGTTGAATAAAAATATGGCAGGACTTTTACTCTCTAACCCCTGGACTTCCCACCTCTGCCAGTTAGGCTGCCCAGGTGACACCCATCTGGGCCCCACCATGCTATGTTGGCTGGGAAGCGGTATTCAAGGTAGTGTGGGTTTAGTGTGCACCAAGGGCACTGCACTTGGGCATTTTTAAGACATGGGACAGTCTTGGGCACTTACTCCCTGTAGCGTGCGCGAGCTCTCAAGTGGCCAAGACCGCAAGTGTGGGTATTTGGACAAGGCATTTGAAGGACGTGCCGACGGGACTGCGCGCGAGATGCGCCAGAGCGCGGAAAGTGAAGTATACCCGGGGCTTTAGGCTTCTGTTTCTTTAAGACCGGCACGCATCTAAATACAGACACGCATCCGATTTTCTCTCAACTGATTACTTTCACTTTAGACATAAGCAACTCTGTTTATTTAAACATTGTGTGTATTTGACAGTATTAGTGCAGATGCAAAAGATAAAATCCACTAATCGGAGGCTGTTGGTGTGCACTCGTGCTTCTGGTTAAGAACAGCACGCGAATGAAATGTTTAACCGGCAATGCTTTAAAGCACATGCAAATAATTAACTTTTTGTGATCGTGAATAAGTGCAGTGTCCTGTGAGTGAGTGTAACATGTGATGCAAATGTA
Source organism: Culter alburnus (assembly GCA_028476615.1). NCBI lineage: Eukaryota > Metazoa > Chordata > Actinopteri > Cypriniformes > Xenocyprididae > Culter > Culter alburnus. The sequence continues at coordinate 828,618 of JAOTNS010001200.1, read as the reverse complement.
CGTCAAGTTGTATGAGACGGATGCGCCAGAACTGCAACTGATAAGCTGTGTCCCAATTCAGGGTCCGCGCACTTCGAAGTGCATGAAAGGGGTGGGGTTTTGGAGTGGAGGGTTGCCAGGTCTGCGCAACAAAACCATCCCAAAAGTAGTGTAATCACAGCACAAGTGTAAAAGTATCCCAATCCCAGACTTGGCAACAATGAGCCGAGCGTCGTTACATGGCTATCGGCTGTGTGACAGACAGCTGACAGTTGACGTTTATGTGTGCATTTTAAAGTTTATGACTTTCATTGGGTTTTGACATGCTTCACTGCCGGCGACGACGGGACACTGGACCAAAATATGTATGGTTAAACTATGTAATGTTAGTTTTATATAATTCGCAACTAGTTAACCTTGTTTGCTTTTTATGTTAAATTTATGTTAACTGTGAAAATATATACATTCATATTTATACATTTACTCTGTATTTAAGTCTGAATTTAAAGTACAGTACTTTAGGATTTTATTCAACTGCACTCCATCTCAGTCGTTGTTTATGATGTTCAACCTAAGTTCTGTTGTAAACAGTTGTAAAGGTACTTTATGTAATGTATAGAACGATGTAGCCTATTTTAATGTAAAAATATTTAATTTACATGATGAAAAAATGATTGTATATGTTGTATATGTAAAATGTTTCATGTAAAATTATAAGTTGCATAAAAGAAATAAACAATGAACAGAACAATTCTTTTATTTACAGACGTGAACATGCGTAAAAAAAATGATGAACATGAACAGAAATTATAGAAATTACTCTGGCTCATTTACAAATAAATTACTTTACAAACATAATGTACCCAGCCAGCAGAGCCATGTGGGGCCCAAATGGGTTTGACCTGGGCTATCTAACTGGGACCCAGCCAGTTTTGCACCCAGTTTCCATGTAGGCCCCACATGGATTTGCCCAGATGAAATGAACACTGCTTAGTGTGCACACTACAGGCGGTTTAATGTAACACTTAATCAGTGTTGGAGGTAATGAGATAATTAAGTGATTGAATAATGATTTTGTATTAGTGAAGAACACCTGCTGTTAACAAGCATAATCACTGAAGGAAAGAGAAACACAAGAACTACTTCCAGCCACAGCCTTGGATGAAATCAACTGAAGATAAAATACATTACATCTCTCAAGATCTGATTAAACAACTCCACAAACAACATTAGCTTCACTTATTACTAACCAGACTGACTTTATTTCTGTCAGACATCTACAGAAGTTCGTATTAAGAATTAAGAAGAGGCTTAGATGTTGATTACTTATTTGAAAGTAATAGTTTGATTTGATGTTACCATTGTGGCGATCAGTGTGTGCTTTAGTCAGGCTCTTGACTTTTTAACATTAGTTTTTCTCTTGACAGCTGTGTCTGTTTGTTATGGCGAGAACAGCAAGAGAAAATATAATCAGATGCTGTAAGCTGATTGATGATAAGAATATAATCATCATATATTGGCTTAACTCATTGATATTATGTGAGGTTTATATAGGTAGTATGTTATTAATTCTGTTTTATTGTTGTGATTCTACGGCAAGAGAATAATATAATTTAATCAGAACATCAAACGATTTATAACACACCATTTACATATTTTGGGCTCCTGTGAGTTTTACTTGCACACAGACATCAAGAATCAGCATATGAATCTCAACAATGGTGACATGCTTCAATGGTGCAATGCATTCTGAGTGCATCATACGAAATTTATCCATGGCTCCCAGAATGCATTGCACCATTGAAGCATGTCACCATTCTGATTAAATTCTATTATTCTCTTGCTGTAGAATCATAACAATAAAACAGAATTAATAACATACTACCCGTATAAACCACCCACATAATATCAATGAGTTAAGCCAATATATGATGATTATATTCTTATCATCAATCAGCTTATAACATCTGATTATGTTTTCTCTTGCTGTTCTCACCATAACAAACAGACACAGCTGTCAAGAGAAAAACTAATGTTAAAAAGTCAAGAGCCTGACTAAAGCACACACTGATCGCCACAATGGTAACATCAAATCAAACTATTACTTTCAAATAAGTAATCAACATCTAAGCCTCTTCTTAATTCTTAATACGAACTTCTGTAGATGTCTGACAGAAATAAAGTCAGTCTGGTAGTAATAAGTGAAGCTAATGTTGTTTGTGGAGTTGTTTAATCAGATCTTGAGAGATGTAATGTATTTTATCTTCAGTTGATTTCATCCAAGGCTGTGGCTGGAAGTAGTTCTTGTGTTTCTCTTTCCTTCAGTGATTATGCTTGTTAACAGCAGGTGTTCTTCACTAATACAAAATCATTATTCAATCACTTAATCAGTGTTGGAGGTAATGAGATAATTAAGTGTTACATTAAACAGCCTGTAGTGTGCACACTAAGCAGTGTTCATTTCATCTGGGCAAATCCATGTGGGGCCTACATGGAAACTGGGTGCAAAACTGGCTGGGTCCCAGTTAGATAGCCCAGGTCAAACCCATTTGGGCCCCACATGGCTCTGCTGGCTGGGTATGCATTTCATTTTTAACTTACATCACAAAAATAAGCTGTACAGAAATTAGGCTGTTTCATTGACAAAGTGACATTTAAATAATATTTATATCGACACATTTTATGCACTGTATTCTGTTCTGGAGAAAAGTGGGGGGAAAGCGGACTTTGAAGTGCGATTCACCGCGGCGCGAGGAGGGATGACGTAATTCGAGAGCGACTTAAAGTGCACCCTCTCCGTTTCGCAGTGGAATGAAGCGCCGATTTCAAGACACTTCGCGGTCTACACTATCCCACAGTTCATTGCGCGCCAGTGACGACAGGAGTTCTGTGTGAATTCCCATAAATGTAAGCAATGCCCCGTGTTCACCAAATATCTAAATCAAACTGTAATATCTGGTTTTCATAAATACAGTATTTGTCTCTGAGATGGAGTGCAGTTGAATAAAATCCTAAAGTAGGCTACTGTACTTTAAATTCAGACTTAAATACAGAATAAATGTAGAAATATGAATGTATATATTTTCACAGTTAACATAAATTTAACATAATTTAATATAAAAAAAAAACAAGGTTAACTTTTGCGAATGATATAAAACTAACATTACATAGTTTAACCATACATATTTTGGTCCAGTGTCCCGTCGTCGCCGGCAGTGAAGCATGTCAAAACCCAATGAAAGTCATAAACTTTAAAATGCACACATAAACGTCAACTGTCAGCTGTCTGTCACACAGCCGATAGCCATGTAGCGACGCTCGGCTCATTGTTGCCATGTCTGGGATTGGGATACTTATACACTTGTGCTGTGATTACACTACATTTGGGATGGTTTTGTTGCGCAGACCTGGCAACCCTCCACTCCAAAACCCCACCCCTTTCATGCACTTCGAAGTGCGCGGACCCTGAATTGGGACACAGCTATAGATTGCGCAATGTCAAAACCAAGTTGTCATTTAATTTGCTCTTGGGGGCCCCCTGGTGGCGGCGGGGCCCTAAGCAGCCGCTTAGTTCGCTTATAGGGAGGGCCGGCTCTGGTGGGTGGAATAAAAATATGGCAGGACTTTTACTTTCTGACCCCTGGACTTTCCACCTCTGCCGCGAACGGACCCGTAACGGACCCGTCCCGCGAACGGACACCCCCACTTGCGCGCAGTGACGGATCTGTAACGAAGGCGGATCACGGACCCCGCCTTGGCTCCTCGCTGCATCCGCTCCGCATCCGCAATTAAAACCTTACCTCCGCAGCGGGTCCGTTTGGGACCCGCAAATTGATACAACCGTTACAGTAAAGGCGCGTGCGCATCGACTGATCCGACATGGGTCCGCTCAGGATCCGCTGAGTGACAGTAGAATTTATGGCGCCCGGCCGGAGGCAGACCGACCTGATCCTCTGGGCAGCGCAAAAACGAATGTGACAGTCACACGGGTTTGGCGACTTGAATGCGGATCTGCCTAGGAGTCCCTGCTGTGTGGGCAGTGGTTCAACCTTAATGTCATGAAGTGGCAAGAATACATTCTGTGTGAAAAAAACAAAACAAAAATAACTTTATTCAACAATTGCTTTTCTTCCCTGAGTTCTCCTGAGTTCTACGTCAGAATGCTGACTTAGTCTTGGCCAACGCTATTCACATAAGCAGCACCAATAATGAGCCGGCATTTTGACGTAAAACCTGGAAGCATTGTTTTCAATTTATGAAGTTTGTTCTCTATTTGTTTCAGGTGATGCTCAACATCTTTCAGATCTGAGGATTGTGTTGATGGGGTATAAACTTGCTGGTAAGAGTTCAACAGGAAACACCATCCTGGGCAGAAAGAAGTTTGACTTGAAGAGATCTGCTCAGTGTGTGAGGAGACATGGAGAAGTAGCAGACAGACACATCACTGTCATTGAAGCTCCAGGATGGTTGAGGAATAAAACTATAGAGTTCAGCACTGAGTTACTGAAACAGGAGATTGTGCTCAGTGTGTCTCTGTGTCCTCCAGGACCACATGCTGTACTACTGATCATAGATGTGAGCGATAGATTTAAAGAGACTGAGAGAAAAGTATTGCAGGATCATCTGGATCTTCTCAGTGAGAGAGTCTGGAGTCACACTATAGTTCTGTTCACTCATGGAGACTCTCTGTTAGACACATCTATAGAGCGGCACATTGAGAGTGAAGGACAGGATCTCCAGCAGCTGCTGGACAAATGTGGGAACAGGTATCATGTTCTCAACAATCGCAACAGGAGTGACGACACTCAGATCAAGGAGCTGCTGGAGAAGATTGAGGAGATAGTGGCTCAAAACAATGGCTGCCATTTTGAAATAGACAGAAATATTTTACAGGAGGTGGAAGAGAGAAGAAGAGCAGAGGGAGAGAGAGCAGAAGAACGAATGAAGAGGATGAAGAAACAGAGAGACGACATCAGATCACAGATGAGTGAGTCCACATACTTTTTAGTGCAGACAGGGCTGTGTTTTGCTATTCTGCACTGTTTCTCTCTCCATTCTGTCTGTTTTCATGTGGAAGATGGACATTATTAACAGACTTAAAGAATCTTAAGATCTGACCCAACAAACATCAGCTTCCATGGGCTCTTGGGTTTTGTTGCATCTGTGTGACAATGACAGTCATGTTTCCCAACATTATCAATCCAAAAGCAAATGTTGCTGCAGAGTTTCTGGTGTTTGTTGGTCAGGAACAGAGATGGGAAGTCCAGGGGTCAGAGAGTAAAAGTCCTGCCATATTTTTATTTATTCAACCCACTGAAGCATTAATGAGATAAGTTTAATTGAGTGATGATTGACCATTATTGAAGACACCTGATGATAACAAGCAGAATCACCAAAGGAGAAAATCACTATTTTTAAGTTACCATCATCGAGGTCAGGGCTTGTTTTAGTTGAGCTCTTGACCCTTAACTTTTAAATATTAGATTTTTTTTGGGCAGTTTTAACTGCATTAAAACCAGCCAGATAAACAAAGTTCAAAAATGACCAGGTGGTGCTGGTTATGTCTTCACATAATCTTTACTTGATCTGAATTGCTGAGCTCATTTAGAGCCCATTTTAGTTAGATTTACATTATTGATTACAGCAGCACTGTGATTCTCTACAGCAGAAGATCAGCTTTATCAATACCAATTTTTTTTTTTGAAAGTTATCCTTATCACAAAAAAAAGATTGACTTTAGACACACACAGACATCAAGAATCAGCGTATGAATCTCAACAATGTTGACAAGCAACATATTCTGATAAACAGATCAACTCTGAACATTAGAAAACAAGCTACTAAAAAGCCATAGAAAAACAGCAACATTTAAATAGTGAGAATAAAGAAAATTACTAAGACAATTCAGCTCATAATTTATTCATGTAGCAATGCATGATGGGAGCCGTGGATGAATTTTGATTGGTGGCACCCAGAATGCATTGCAACATGCTTTATTACTCTCACCGTTGTTGAGATTCACAGACTGATTCTTGATGTCTGTGTGTTTAAACGAAACTTCTTTTTTTAAATCAGAACTTAAAAAATATATTTTTGTATTGTAAAAGTTGATCTGCTGTAGTATCGCAGTGCTGCTGTAATCAATAATGTAAATCTAACTCAGAGATTGGGCTCTAAATTAGTTCAGTGGTTCAGATCAAATAATGATTATGTGAAAACATAACCAACACCACCTGATTATCTTTTAACTTCACTTGTCTGATTAGTTTTAATGCAGTTAAAAGTGCCCAAACAAAATCTAATATTTAAAAGTTAAGGGTCAAGAGCTCAACTAAATCAAACCCTGACCTCGATGATGGTAACTTAAAAATAGTGATTTTCTCCTTTGATGATTCTGCTTGTTAACATCAGGTGTCTTCAAAAATGGTCAATCATCACTCAAACACTTATTTATCTCATTAATGCTTCAGTGGGAGGAATAAAAATATGGCAGGACTTTTACTCTCTGACCCCTGGACTTCCCACCTCTGGTCAGGAATACTTAAAAACTGCACTTAATTCATGAGCATCAAATTTTAATATAAACATACAAGCTCAGTGTCATGTTGGGATCCTGTTAACGCTGAAAGGATTATTTCTTGACTCTACATTATTCCTGACTCACAACCTGAATTCCGGAAAAGTTTGGACGTTTTTTAAATTTGAATAAAATGAAAACTAAAAGACTTTCAAATCACACAAGCCAATATTTTATTCACAAAAGAACATAGATAACATAACAAATGTTTAAACTGAGAAATTTTACAATTTTATGCACAAAATGAGCTCATTTCAAATTTGATGCCTGCTACAGGTCTCAAAAAAGTTGGCACGGGGCAACAAATGGCTGAAAAAGCAAGAAATTTTGAAAAGATTTAGCTGGGAAATCATCTAGCAACTAATTTAATTGATATCAGGTCTGTAACATGATTATCTATAAAAGTGATGTCTTAGAGAGGCAGAGTCTCTCAGAAGTAAAAGATGGGCAGAGCTGTGAAAAAATGTGTAAAAAGATTGTGGAATACTTCAAAAAACTGTTCCTCAACATCAAATTGCAAAGGCTTTGCAAATCGCATCATCTACAGTGCATACCATCGTCAAAAGATTCAGAGAAACTGGAGAAATCTCTGTGCGTAAGGGACAAGGCCGAAGGCCCGTGGTCTTTGGGCCCTCAGACGACACTGCATCACTCATCGGCATGATTGTGTCAATGACATTACTAAATGGGCCCAGGAATACTTCCAGAAACCACTGTCAGTAAACACAATCCGCCCTGCCATCTGCAGATGCCAACTAAAGCTCTATCCCAGCCAACATAGCATGGTGGGGCCCAGATGGGTGTCACCTGGGCAGCCTAACTGGGGACCAGACATTTTTGTCCACGGTTTCTATGGAGGCCCCACATGGGTTAGCCCAGATGAACTGAACACTGCTCAGTGTGCACACTACAGGCTGTTAAATGTAACACAGAAACATGCTGGAGTTAATGAGATAAATAAGATGATAACGAGCAGAATCACTGAAGGACAGAGAAACAACAAGAACTACGACTTCAGCCACAGCCTTCGATGAAAACAACTGAAGATAAAAGACATTAAATCACTGAAGATCTGATTAAACATCTCCACAAACAGCATTACCAGCTTCACTTATTACTAACCAGATTGACTTTATTTCTGACATACATCTACAAAAGTTGTTATTGAGAATTACCAGAGGTTTAGATGTTGATGATTTGTTGAAAATAAGTTTGTTTTGATGTCACCGTGATCGAGGTCAGCGCTTACTTCAGTTAGGCATTTAATGTACATTGTATTTTTCAGATTTATTCTTCAGCTCTGATTTTTGTAACTTTTTTTTTAGTGCTGGAGAAGATCCAGCATAAAATTAATAACATTTTTTTCATATAAAGCTCATTCATTAGATCATTGAACAAACCCTTAACATGATAACAATGAGATTCATATCATTGAACAACTGACAACAGCTAAACATATTGTCTCTTGCTCATGTGGGCCAAGACTCATTTAAAATGGACTGTTTCAAAGTGGAAAAGTGTTCTATGGTCAGACGAGTCCAAATTTGACATTCTTGTTGGAAATCACAGACGCTGTGTCCTTGGGCTAAAGAGGAGGGAGACCTTCCAGCATTCAGTTCAAAAGCCAGCATCTCTGATGATATGGAGGTGCATAAGTACATGCGGTATGGGCAGCTTGCATGTTTTGGAAGGCACTATGAATGCTGCAAGGTAGGGCTGGACGATTAATTGAAAAGTAATCGAAACCGAAATTCTGAATCTCTAACCGACGTAATTTTCCCATGTCGGTTATTTCGTTTTTTAATCCTGTTAATACTTCCCACTTAAATACTACCACGTGTGTAGTCACATGACTCCGCCCCGTCCAGTCAACACGCAACAGAAAGACGGCGCGCAAGCTGTGAGCCTTGCGTCTTCACTAAACTTTGTCAGTTGTATGTGTTTTGCCAGTTAGACATTCAAGCGTTTTAGATGATCGGATGTGTATTATTATTATATCGAGCTACCATGCTTGCTCACCTGCATTGTGGCACAAACACTCATACAAACAGTAGCTGTACAAAACGCAAAGTTTGCGTGCACTGAGGAGGAGCAGAAACTAGTTGTCAGCGCTGTCCTGTGATTTATCACTGAAGTAGCTTAGAAACTCAAAAGTTATTATAGCATATATTTTTCTGCTTTTGAAGTAACTATTTACAACCCACAGCTTCTCAATTAATAGAGAGACAGTATGACTAATTCACACACGCAATCTCTCTCATTACATACTGGTACTGTGCTAATTTTTCTGTATCTGATTTACAACGAGCAGAAATCTGTAAGAAATGTTACGAACCATAGATAAAATAACTGCTGAAAGTGAGCTGTTATGTCTGATCACTCTTTCAATAGGAAAAAAATATCCCAGCTTTAATAGTCAAGCAAATTTACAGCACAAACCTTGTCAGTGAACTATGAGGGCAAAAAAAAACAAAAACCCAGAAACAAAATAATCGTTCATTAATCATATCGTAATCGTAAATGTTCAATTAATCGAGATTTTGATTTTAGGCCATAATCGTCCAGCCCTACTGCAAGGTATATAAAGGTGTTAGAGCAACATTAAATGAAAAATACGAAAAATACAAAGACAACCATGAACTCTTCAGCAGCTGGAAACTTATATCAGGCAAGAATGGGACCAAATTCCAACAACAAAACTCCAGAAACTCATAACCTCAATGCTCAGACGTTTTTTTAAACTGTTTTGAAAAGAAGAGGAGATACACGCCCCCGTCCCAACTATTTTGAGACCTGCAGCAAATTTGCAGCAAATTTGAAATGAGCTCATTTTGTGCATAAAGTTTAAATATTTCTCAGTTTAAACATTTATGTTATCTATGATCTACTGTGAATAAAATATTGGCTCATGTGATTTGAAAGTCATTTAGTTTTCATTTTATTCAAATTTAAAAAACGTTCCAACTTTTCCGGAATTCGGGTTGTATTTTACTATGTAGAGATTTTAGGGTCAATCCATCTCAAGTGGTCTAATTGCGGTTTCTCAACTATTTTTAATCGTCCTAATTTTTTTAAATTTTTTTTTTTTTGGAGTGCTTACCTCTATTTCTGTTTGGACCACTATCTTCAAAGATGATATGTATGAAAATTGCATACAGTTTGGATTGGCGGCATAGTTCTGTTCTGGGCAAGAACTCCCTGCGCATCCATGCAGCCTAGTATGGATAAGACCGGGGAGAGCAGCGATAACACCCTTAGGGTAAACAGAACAGAACCAACAATGTATTGCAGATATCATTAATGTTCAAATTTAATGTATGTTAATGTAATTCGAGAAATAAGTCTGATTCAAAGGGGAATCAGAATGCTAAATCCTGGATTCAAGGAGGAGGGTAATTAGCTCCTGAGAAACACGATAGCTATTGATAATGCTGAAGTAGCTTATATATAGATGCTGTGATAAGTGTTGTATTCCAATAGGTAGATGTGGATCAGAGGTGGAGCTTGACTGACGTGACCTGCCAGAACTAACGCTACGCTTGATTTATTGGTAATGCAGAGCAACCAGTTTTTAATTGTGTTTTACTTGGTTTAACCACAGCAACAGTTTTTGTGACATGGCCCAACAACAAATTTTGGTTATTTGGTTATACATACAGTAGGTCCACCTTGGACATTTGCTGAGGCCCCCTAGTGGATACCTGCATATTTTTAATAATTATTTTGATAGGACAGTAAGACAGTAAGGGAAATAGGAGAGAGAGTGGGACTGGATCGGGAAGGGTCCGTGAACCAAGACTCAAACTCGGGTCACCCAAAGAGCAACAACACTATATGTCAGCACGCTGCCCACGAGGCTATTGTTGACGACTGAAAAGCATTTTTATACCTCATTGACATGCATAAACAATTGTATGTCAATTATAAGCAGGCCTGGCTCCAGCTTTGAGTAAGGTGGTGTAAGGTGGGTCAAGTGAAATTCCTGGTGGGCCCAGTGTTTCGACATTATTTTATTTTTTCCCCATAGCAAAACTATTTTATTACAAAAAAAGGCAGGTCTTGAAAGGGACTCTCTATGTTTACAGGGCTTCTACAGGTTCATTCTAGTTCAGATTTTTACTTGCCTTGCAAAAAATTTAACTTGTACTAAATTAAACTGAGGCCCGATCCTGGCCCGTACCTGAGATCGTTTGACCCGACCCGACCCCAAACGATACTGTTATGGTTTAACCCAAACCCGAACTGAACCCGAAATCTGTCGCTAGAGATGTACCATTCTTGCAATCATAAGCCAAGACAGCTTTGTAAGACCTACACTGCACGTAACCACTGAGCAATTTATTGGTTGAATGAAAAGATCATATTGTACAATGTCTAAATAGACAGAAACATCACATTAGGCCATAGTAGAAAAGAACCACAGAGGCCATTTGACATACTATGGCGCTTAATTTCATTCATTTAGTTTACACACAGTCATGTATCATATTGTACATATGTTTAAACATTTAAATACACATATCAAATAAAAATAATACAAAATGCGTATGATGTAGTGTTTTAGATGATATAACCTACACTTGACAAAGCTGGTTTCTGAGAGATGCAAGCGAAATGCGGCTATTTGATTTAACTCTCTTTTGGCTTATTTCATTCATAGAGTTTACACTTATTCGTCTATGATATCATACAATGTTTAAAACATTTAAATATATGAATCAAATGATGTAGTATTTTACTCTTGACAAAGCTCTGATTTCTGAGACAGCAGTGGAGTTATTTGATTTGTGGCTGCTCTCAGTAGTCGTTCACTTCACACACACATTATTGCGTAGTAATTTTAGTGGCTTGTGTAATTGTGCTATCCCCATGCTCACCAGTTATTCGCTAGAATTCGTTGTGCTGCTTTCCCTGCATCATTTGGCACTGTAAAAATGTGTCCCTCAATTTTCCTTGAGCTTTTGACATATCATTTATCATCATACTTTAAGAATATCCTGTAAGTTTTAGAGCTGAAAACTTCCTTGTTAGTCCAATAAAAGCTTTAATTGACACCAGACCCAGAAAACGACAGGATTTACAAAAGTGGGGATCTATGACATCCAAGGGCAGCAAGCACCGCCTCTGCAGAAGAAGATCAACGCCTACTTCATTCCTGCCTCATTTAGCCCCGTCCATCGATTCGCGCATTACATGAAATAGAATAGGTAGCCTTAGTAAAGAGAACACAAGAGGCGACACTTTGATACTTTGGGAAACAACCACTGGATGGCGCTCCGGTAGCGCGGCCGCCATTATGGGGTGAAAATACTAACTGGACCAATAGAATCCTTCACATCTTCACAATTTCACTGCCAAATCAGAAGCACAATAGAACAGGTTTTTTTTAAGTAAGTCATCAGTAAATTGTATGGCTCCCCTCCTACACTAAAAAAAAAATGCTAATTTTATGGAAAATAACTGATTTTTTAGGGTCATTTTCTTTTATTTTAAATTATACTCAAAACTCTGTAAAAATACAAACAATGCATGTAAATTAACAACTCAGCTGTTATTTTATGTGTTATGACATTAATGAAAAATTACATTAATTCACATATTTTTTATACAGTATTTTTTCTGTTTTCTTAAATTACAAACAAATGTAAAATTACAAAAAACAATCAGTAATTAAACAGTAACAAAACAGTTAAATGGTAAAACGGTCAAATGAATGGCAGCCAAAAAACCCTGTAGAATTACAGTAAAATATCCTAATTTAAATAAACCGAAAATGCTGTTATTTTACAGGTATTTCCTGAATTATCACGATCAAATACCTTCACTTTAAAAAGCATAAAAAAGGTCAATCAACAAAGCTTTTTTGTGACTTTAGTAGCTTGTTTTGTGATGTTGTGAGTCTGAATTTTTTGTTGTTTTTGTTTGTTTTTTGTTTGTTGAGATTCATACGCTGATTCTTGATGTCTGTGTGAGTCTGCATGACCTTGACAGAAAAAAAAATTGTTTATAGTACTACAGCACTGCAAAAGTTTTGGTACTTTAAATTACAACTGATATTAAACACTTTAGATAGAGACCAGACTCTGCTATCAGTGAGTCAGACCACTTTATGATGACTATCATCTAAGATCTTTTTTCTTTTTTGTTATATCAAACATGCATCAGAAACACACAGTTAAAGCAATTGGAGAAATACAGTCAAGGGTCAAGAGCTCAACTAAAGCAAGCACTGACCACCAGAATGATAACTTCAAACTTTATTATTTTATTCAATAAAACATCAACATCTAAACCTCTGTTAATTCTCAATAATAACTTTAATATGAAATAAAGTCAGGATTGTAATAAGTGAAGATGCTGAGATCTTGAGAGATCTGTTAGTGTTTCTTGTTCTGTTGGGATTTAGAGGGTTTCTATTGTGTTTTGTGGGTCACCATTGTGCTGGAGAGTAGAGCCTGTGCTTCAGTCCAGGATGAGCCAGAAAACATCAATGTTATGCTGCATGTTGCGTTATTTCAGAGGCAGTAACATATAGTTACAGTCATTCATTCATGTGTGTTCTTTCTGGTTAAATGCAAGAGATTTAACAGACATTAGACACTGCAAAATCAAGTTGTTTTTTGTCCAATATTCCCATTTTTTCTGGGGCTGTATTCACAAAACATCTTAAGGCTAAAAGTAGCTCCTAACTTGCCGATTTAAGAGAAACTCTTAAAAATAATGGGCATGTCAGTCTTAGTTTTAGGAGTTCTAAATTTTTGCACTAAGAGTATTTCACAAAGCATTTTAGCGCTAAAAGTAGCTCCTAAATCTGTGAAACGTTAGGAGTAGTCAAGAGAACTCCTAAGTTACTAAGACCAAATCACAAACAGTCCTAATCCACCCAAAGACACTGTACACCATTGAGACAATAGCAATAGAGCCTTGGTTGCTGAACTTTTTCTTCATAAATGCAATACATTTTTATTTATAGATTTGAATCTACAATGAGACGCAAAAAAAAAAAAAAAAACTTTAACAAATAAATAAATATTGTCTGATTACCTGTGGCAATGGTTTTCATGAGTTCACACTTACAAATGATTGAATAGAGTAAAAAATAAATATATATAATAAGCATATTTGGTGTGCTGTCCAAGGGGATTGGGGGCTCCGAGCTTGGAATTTAGCCCAAAACCAAAGTTATCTCCGTATCCCCAGCCGAGAGTGAAGAGTGGGGAGGTGGAGGGATGCAGAAAACTGTCGAAGTAACTAGGCGAGTTGGCTTTCGTCTGTGTATATATTCCTCCTCTCGAGCTGATTAGAAAAACTGTTCGAATGTGTTTCTCCCAAACTTTGTTTCTAAAACATAATTTGTTGCTTGAATTCTGCATTCTCTTGAGATGAAGACATCCAAGAGGTGGACAATTAACTGTATATACAAGTTTAATTAGTGACACTTAGCCCATTTTAAAACCTTTATGGCAACATTTTATTTTGACTATGGCAACATTTTTATTAAAAAATATTTATTTGAATAGGACAACATTTGTATTTTAAAACCTTTATTTTAATGTGGAAACATGACACCTCATTCTACAATATTTCTATGATTAAAGGTGCCCAAGAATGCTTTTTCACAAGATGTAATATAAGTCTAAGGTGTCCCCTGAATGTGTCTGTGAAGTTTCAGCTCAAAATACCCCATAGATTTTTTTAAATGAATTTTTTTAACTGCCTATTTTGGGGCATCATTAACTATGCACTGATTTTTTCAGCGCGCCACCCCTTTAATTCGCGTGCTCCCTGCCACACGAGCTCTTGATTATATTACAGCACATTTACAAAGTTCACACAGCTAATATAACCCTCAAATGGATCTTTACAAGATGTTCGTCATGCCTGCTGTATGCATGCTTTGAATTATGTGAATAAAGTATTTATTTTGATGTTTATATTTGATTCTCTATGAGTTTGAGGCTGTGCTCTGTGGCTAATGGCTAATGCTACACTGTTGGAGAGATTTATAAAGAATGAAGTTTATGAATTATACAGATTATACTGCAAGTGTTTAAAAATGAAAATAGCGACGGCTCTTGTCTCTGTGAATTCAGTAAGAAATGATGGTAACTTTAACCACATTTAACAGTACATTAGCAACATGCTAACGAAACATTTAGATAGACAATTTACAAATATCACTAAAAATGTCATGCTATCATGGATCATGTCAGTTATTATTGCTCCATCTGTCATTTTCACTGTTGTTATTGCTTGCTTACCTAGTCTGATGATTCACCTGTGCACATCCAGACGTTACTGGCTGCCCTTGTCTAATGCCTTTCATAATGTTGGGAACATGGGCTGGCATATGCAAATATTGGGGCGTACACCCCAACTGTTACGGAACAGTCTGTGTTATGTTGAGAGATCCGCGTGTTTTCCGGAAGTCTTTTAAACAAATGAGATTTATATAAGAAGGAGGAAACAATGGAGTTTGAAACTCAATGTATGTCTTTTCCATGTACTGAACTCTTGTTATTCAACTATGCCAAGGTAAATTCAAATTTTGAATCTAGGGCACCTTTAAATCGCTGACTCCTCCCTCATCATCCAATCACTGTGTGTTTACTCCATAGCAACGAGGTCAACCCTGCCCTTACTCTTAGCTTAAAGGGGTGGTTCAGTGTTTTTTTCTAGGCTTGATTGTGTTTTGGGGGCACAGTTTAACATGTCTTAATGCTCCGTTTTTTTGAAAACGCTGTATTTTTCATATATTTTACGTTTATTCTACACCTCTGTTTCCACTCTCATATGAACGGCTCGTTTGACTTCCTTCTTCTATTAAGCCACTCCCTTCGAAATACGCAGTGTGCTCAGATTGGTTGGCAGGTTGGTAGCTGGCCCAGTGTATCCCCAGATAGCATCAATGATCGAAGTAACGTTGAATCAATGTTAATGTGTCAACGGTAATAACATTGAATCAATGTCACTTTTGCACCCTCAATTAATGTTGAATCAATGTTAAATTTCAACAATAAATCAATGGTAATGGCATTGAATCAGGGTTACAATGTGATGTTGGTTCAACATCATGCTTCCACTCTCAGAAGATGAAACACAACTGACTCAAAGCTACACAGCCTGAAATCAACTGAAGATAAAAGAAGACATTAAATCTCTCAAGATCTCAGCAGAAGGTCTTTTTGAGAATTAACAGGTTTAGATGTTGATGTTTTATTGAAAATGTTTGGTCACCATTTTGGTGGTCAGTGGTTCCTTTTCGTTGATTTTTTTTCATGTTTTTAATGGTTAAATGGTTATATTTTGCACGGTTTAATCGTGTTTATTGCTATGCCATATTTTATTTTGCTGTAGCCCTACAGATGAAATTAATTTCACGTGTTAAATACGCGTGAAAAATCAACGCGTTAAGTACGTGTATTTCACGCGTTAAATACACGTTAAATACGCGTGAAATACGCGTTAAAAATCCGTTTGAACGGGTCATTGTCATTGGCTGCTGAGAACTTGGGTCAAACCATTTCTGTGAGCTTAAAGGGGGTGTACCATTCATTTACTAAGATGCCATTTAACATGCTAGATCAGCTTATTCTGCCTTTTTATTTGGTCATTTTTGTATAATCTTTAGAAATAATATATTTAAATTGCCGTTTAATGAAAAAATAGATTTAATTTTCCCACTTATGCCTTTTTTTTTTTCTTTTTACAACGCCCTTACCTTTACTGACTATAAAATGCAGCATTGTAAGCTCTCTAAATGTGAGTATGCTCTCATCAGAGGTGGGAAGTCCAGGGGTCAGTGAGTAAAAGTCCTGCCATATTTTTATTCCACCCACTGAAGCATTAATGAGATAAATAAGTGTTTAATTGAGTGATGATTGACCATTATTGAAGACACCTGATGATAACAAGCAGAATCACCAAAGGAGAAAATCAAAATTTTTAAGTTACCATCATCGAGGTCAGGGTTTGATTTAGTTGAGCTCTTGACCCTTCGCTTTTTAATATTAGAATTTGTTTGGGTTTTAATTGCATTGGTCTGCGTTGGTTTTAATTGCATTAAAACCAACCAGACAAGCAAAGCTAAAAAATGATCAGGTGATGTTGGTTATGTTTTCACATAATCATTATTTGATCTGAATCTCTGAGTTAGATTTACATTATTGATTACTGCAGCACTGTGATTCAACAGCAGAAGATCAACTTTTACAATATAAAAATATGTAAAGTTCTGATTTAAAAAAAAAAGTTTCATTTAAACACACAGACATCAAGAATCAGTCTGTGAATCTCAACAATGGTGAGAGTAATAAAGCATGTTGCAATGCATTCTGGGTGCCACCAATCAAAATTCATCCATGGCTCCCATCATGCATTGCTGCATGAATAAATTATGAGCTGAATTGTCTTAGTAATTTTCTTTATTCTCACTATTTAAATTTTGCTATTTTTGTGACTTTTTAGTAGCTTGTTTTCTAATGTTCAGAGTTGATCTGTTTATCAGAATATGTTGCTTGTCACCATTGTTGAGATTCATACGCTGATTCTTGATGTCTGTGTGTGCCTAAAAGAAATCCTTTTTTTGTGATAAGGACAACTTTCAAAAAAAAATATTGCATTGATAAAGTTGATCTCCTGCTGTATAATCAACAGTGTAAATCTAACTCAGAGATTGGGCTCTAAATGAGTTCAGTGATTCAGATCAAATAATGATTATGTGAAAACATAACCAATACCTGATCATATTTTAACTTTGCTTGTCTGGTTGGTTTTAATGCAGTTAAAACTGCCCAAACAAAAATTAATATTAAAAATCAAGGGTCAAGAGCTCAACTAAATCAAACCCTGACCTCGATGATAGTAACTTAAAAATAGTGATTTTCTCCATTGGTGATTCTGCTTGTTATCATCAGGTGTCTTCAATAATGGTCAATCATCACTCAATTAAACACTTATTTATCTCATTAATGCTTCAGTGGGTGGAATCAAAATATGGCAGGACTTTTACTCTTTGACCCCTGGACTTCCCACCTCTGGTTGTTTTGACTGAGATTGACATTCAAAATGTAAATAAATTAATTCAAATGTATAGTGTTCTTTGTCAACTTCACAGGGTGTGTCCTGTTACCTGGACCTAAAAGAACATTTCCATGCAGGTTTTTCTCTCATTTGTAAATCAGGGTAAATGCTATTGAATTAAATTCAAATATGATAATAAATTCACTTAAAATACATACAGTTTTCTATCTCAACTTCAAATGTTGTGTGTTGTTGCTGGCTCCTAGAAGAACATTTTAAGGGTGGTTTCATTCACAGAACTGTAGCACAAGACGAGCTATTGATATTCAAAGAAAGACATAAGCTCAACTCAACTCAACTTGTATTCTAACTCAACTTTAAATGCTGTGTCATTATTGGTTCCTAGAAGAACATTTTAAGGTTGGTTTCATCCAGGAAACAATAGCATAACATGAGTTATTGAAAGCAACAATTGAAAAAAAATCTTGCAAAGCCTCCTAAAGACTGAACGTTATTACTGCCCCCTAGAGGAACATGAGGCAATTGTTCTGACTGAGTTTGACATTCAAAATGTAAATAAATTAATTTAAATTCATACAGTGTTCAATCTCTGCTTCACATGTTGTGTCTTGTTACTTGGACCTAAAATAACATTTTCATTCATATATTTATGTCATTTGTAATTCAGGATAAATGGTATTGAATTAAATTCAAGCCTGTTGATAAATTAATTTAAAATACAGTTTTCCATCTAAATTCCAAAGGGTGTGTGTTGTTGCTGGCTCAAAAAAATAAGAAGAAGAAAAGAAAAGGTTTTAGTCACAGAATTATAGCAGAAAACTTTTTTGTTTGTTTGTTTTTAAAAAAAAAACAAAAAACAATGTTATTATCCAATTAAATAATCGCATATGGTTCCCCACATGCGATGTTCACGCACAAACACACATAACTCTGATTGGCACACAGCAAAAAAATAATGTGTTTACATCTTATGTGGTTACATCTAAAATTAATTTATTGTACTGAAATAAAAGTGTTATTTAACATTTAGAAGCATTAAGTTACACCAACAAAACTAAACCTACGCTTGGGATGAGGTAAACAGCTCTTTCACCAATTGCGGTATGGGTGACCACCTGGTTATTGCTCTGTCACAGGGCATAGATGTGAGTTGTAAGAGATATTTTTACTACTGTTATGCCATGTAAATATTGATTTAATTATTTGTAAAGCATGTTTGCTTTGTTGGATTAAAACGTGTTTTAAATCGCTAATAAGCTTTAATTTTAGTTAAAATGAATTAAACAGGCTTAAACAGGCTTGAATTTAATTCAATAGTATTTAACCTGAATTACAAATGACATAAATATATGAATAGAAATGTTGTTATGGGTCTAAGTAACAAGACACAACCTGTGAAGCAGAGATTGAACATTGTATGATCTTGAAATAAATTTATTAATCGTTTGAATATCAAACTCAGTCAGAGCAACTGCATCATGCTCCTCTAGGGGGCAGTAATACTACTCAGTCTTTAGGAGGCTTTGTGAGATTTTTCGCAATTATTGTGTTTCAATAGCATGCCTTCAGCATCACTTTTGACAGTAAAACCAACATCAAATTATTCTTCTAGGAACCAGAGACTAGACACGCCCTTTGAAGTTGAAACAGAGCATTGTATTTATTTTTAATTCATTTATGTATTATCTTTATTTTGAATAACATGTTTTCTGCTGCAGTTCCGTGGATAAAACCAAAAAAAATGTTCTTTTAGGTCCAGGTAACAGGACACACCCTGGGAAGCAGAGATTAAACACTGTATGAATTTAAATGAATTTATTTAAATTTTGAATATCAAACTCAGTCAGAGCAACTTCATCATGTTCCTCTAGGGGGCAGTAATAACACTCAGTCTTTAGGAGGCTTTGCGAGATTTTTCTCAATTGTTGCTTTCAATGACACATGTTATGCTATTGTTTCCTGGATGAAACCAACCTTAAAATGTTCTTCTAGAAACCAGTACAGACACACAGCATTTGAATGCCAGTTAGAACACTTTATTTATTTTCACTGAGCTTATGTCTTTCTTTGAATATCAATAGCTTGCTTGTGCTACAGTTCTGTGACTAAAACCAACCTTAAAATGTTCTTCTAGGAGCCATCAACAACACACAACATTTGAAGTTGAGATAGAAAACTGTATGTATTTTAAGTGAATTTATTATCAGATTTGAATTTAATTCAATAGCATTTACCCTGATTTACAAATGAGAGAAAAACCTGCATGGAAATGTTCTTTTAGGTCCAGGTAACAGGACACACCCTGTGAAGTTGAGATTGAACACTGTATGAATTTAAATGAATTTATTTAAATTTTGAATGTCAAACTCAGTCAGAACAACTTCATCATGCTCCTCTAGGGGGCAGTAATACTGCTCAGTCTTTAGGAGGCTTTGTGAGATTTTTCGCAATTATTGTGTTTCAATAGCATGCCTTCAGCATCACTTTTGACAGTAAAACCAACATCAAATTATTCTTCTAGGAACCAGAGACAAGACACACACTTTGAAGTTGAAACAGAGCATTGTATGTATTTTTTATTCATTTATATATTATCTTTATTTTCAATAACATGTTTTCTGCTGCAGTTCCATGGATAAAACCAAAACCAAAATGTTCTTCTTGGATCCAGTAACAGGACACACCCTGTGAAGTTGAGATTGAACACTGTATGAATTTTAAATGAATTTATTTAAATTTTGAATGTCAAACTCAGTCAGAACAACTTCATCATGTTCCTCTAGGGGGCAGTAATACTGCTTGAGGCTTTGTGAGATTTTTCGCAATTGTTGCTTTCAATAACACGTTATGCTGTTGTTTCCTGGAAGAAACCAACCTTAAAATGTTCTCCTAGGAGCCAGCAACAACACACAACATCTATATTTGAAAAATTAGTCTATATGTATTTTATACAAATGTATCACATCTGAATATCAATAGCATTGCTTTTGCATCACTTATGATAGTAAAACTAACTGAAAGCAGTTCTTTTAGGACATAGTAATAGATCACACTATTTGAATTTGGGATTGAATATTATGGTTTTTCCTCAGAATGTAAAACTTCTTTTTCTTAATAACATTACTATTACCACTACTTTTATTATTTCCAATATGTAACATTTACAGTGGTTTTACCAGGTGAGACTGAGTGTGTGTATGTTTCAAAGTTTTGTGTACACAGTTTGATCGTCTTTTTTTCAAGAGTAAACTGAAGCATAGTGACGCATAGTTGTCAACAGAACTCTTCTTAGCGACCATCGGGGCCAGCTGATAAATCAAACTTTTGCCGAATCCCGTAGGAAGGACGGCAAAGACATCTTTCCCATCGACAAATGCCTTGATCGCGGTCCTCTGTTCCTCTTTTAAAATTAATGCGCTGTCGATATCTTCTATAACGGACGCGATGGCGGAATCTATACATCTCAGTTCTTCAACAACGACGACGTCAGTTGAAAAAAGGCGCGTCCGGTCAGTGAATCCGCCCAGCTTCTGTAACGAGTCCGCGAGTTGACAGTGCGCTGTGCGGAGGCGGGGCATATTCTGTGCGCGACTGCGCGTTGCCGAATTGAATCTGAGCGTACAGCGGAGCTGGCGACTTGAAGGCGGACATTTAGCTGCAAAGTGACAATTTTACAATTTCAGGTCAATCCATGTTCTTGGATTTTTGGACTTTTGCTGCACTTGCAGCACAGCAAAAATAGACTCGGTACGTAAACGATCGCTGCACTGCTGCAGACGCACCGCTCCTGGAACGCAATGACGGACCGCAACCGCGTGCAGTGTGAACGCTCTAATCCGTTAACATGGGTGCGTAAAAAAATACGCAACGCATACGCACTGCAGACGGATTATGTGTGAAACAGGCGTGAGCCGGAAAGAGAATTGATTAGTTCGTTTCATGAGTCTTTCGGGGTTTTGAGTCGTTCCTTAATCACGTGACAGACCCATGCTAAACCAATGCAGTCAATACAGTCAGGCTGTGTGACCCAAGCACATTATATTTCTAAGTAAATAACTTTAACTCTCCAGTTTTATTTCAGTTTGGGTTACAACTGTTAAAGCTGAAGTTATCATAACCTTGATGTTTTAAACTAACATTAATAATTCAAATTCAAAATGTTATTTGCTTTTAATTTATGTCATTATGTACTTTTTGAGCAATCTTCTTATACATATATTAGACTAATATGTCAAGTCTGCCTAGGAAAAGCAATTATTATACCAGCAAACTCAAAATTGGAGTAAAAATGAACAAACTAGGCTATAAATACTTTGTATTGTAGGCTTGGAATATTATATTATAATCTAGCCTACAGTTTATTTACAGGTAGACAGTCAAAAGATAAATATAATCAATATTTTATTTATAACAGGGCTTTATTTATTTATAAAATAATAACATACCACAGATCCTCAAGAAACAGTAACAAAAACATGACAGAAATGTCAGAAATAGTGTATGGGTCTGTCACGTGATTAGGAACGACTCAAAACCCGAAAGACTCATGAAACGAACTAATCAATTCTCTTTGCGGCTCAGACTGCATTGGTTTAGCATACTGCCTGTCACGTCATTAAGGAATGACTTAAACCCGAAGAGTTGTCAGACAAGAGGTGAGGTGAGTTTAAATCTTAATGAAGACCCAGGTAAAGAATGAATTCATCTTTTCTGTATCTTATAGCATTGTAGTTTTGTATTGTTTGTAGTGTGATCAACGTTTGCATAAGTAATAGATGTGTTGTTGAAGTAACACGTAACATTTTAATTACATTTTGCTAAAATGACCAAAATGAATGAAATGACTCGAAAAAAGATTTGTTCATTTTGCTGAACGAGACTCAAAAGTCAGAGTCAGTAAAATGATCCAAACTTCCCATCACTACTTTCCTCACGCAGCATTGACTCTCCTCACGTTTCTTTTCAAATACTGTGATGGTGCAATAACTAACTACATCTAGTAAAGTTTATCATTTTTGTGTTGTAAATGTAATTTATTCTGAAGCAATATTCCCATCAGTGTTCTGTAAACTGTTACTGTTAAGATGTAAACTGTTAATCATCAGATTTGTTTATGCTCCCTTAAAGGGATAGGTCAATCAAAAATAATGACTTACCTTCTAGTT
This sequence comes from Culter alburnus, assembly GCA_028476615.1. Classification (NCBI taxonomy): domain Eukaryota; kingdom Metazoa; phylum Chordata; class Actinopteri; order Cypriniformes; family Xenocyprididae; genus Culter; species Culter alburnus. The sequence goes on along the minus strand of JAOTNS010001200.1, from coordinate 805,854 downwards.
GTTCTGAACCTGTATGAGTTTCTTTCTTCTGTTGAACTAAAAATATATTTTGAATATCAGTAAACAAACAGCTGACTGTAGCGAGTGACTTTCATAATAGAAAAAAAAAATACTATGGAAGTCACTGGTTACCATCAACTGTCTGGTTACTGACATTCTTCAAAATATCATCCTTTTTAGTTCAACAGAAGAAAGAAACTCATATAGGTTTGGAACAACTGGAGTGTAAGTCAATGATGACAGAATTATCATTTAGGTTTAACTATCCCTTGAAATTGATTGTCATGGCATTTTTTTTTTATAAAAATTTTCCCCTAACCTTGGCTATCAATTTCATGTTAATTAGAATAACTCACTGTAGGGCTTTTACCATTATTTTTTCCACGGCAGAGGAAACAGAATCTGCATCAGAAGTGGTATTTAGTATAAAATTGAATATGAATGTGCAAAACAATCATGAAAAACACTGTTTAACAACTTTACAATAAAGATCTATAAAGCTTTTGTGGATTTTACAAATTATCTTTAATATACAATAATCTGAAAAAGTGACATTTCCCTTTTTGCAAAGTTCAAATGTTGATAAAATATGTAACTTTAACTAAAGATACATTTTTGATTTGTCATGCTTAAACACTGGTTCTGCAGATTTTTGACATTTCAAAATTGCATTGTTTTTGTAACCATCACATTAGACTCAGTGAAACAGTCACTGTTTAGGGGTCCAAGCAGTATAGTATAGCTGTTGGTGCCTTGTTTAAAATGTTATTTGTAGTGAATGATCTTTTGAATGGTGTTACCAAATAAGGAATCGGTTGTAAGCTGATTTAAAAAAAACAAAACATGAAAGTAACATATACCATAAACTAATGTGATGGTTACAAAAACAATGCAATTTTGAAATTTCAAAAATCTGCAGAACCAGTGTTTAAGCATGACAGCTGCAAATCAAAAATGTATCTTTAGTTAAAGTTATATATTTTATCAACGAATGAACTTTGCAAAAAGGGAAATGTCACTTTTTCAGAATATTGTATATTAAAGATAATTTGTAAAATCCACAAAAGCTTTATAGATCTTTATTGTAAAGTTGTTAATTGTTTTTCATGCTTTTTTTGCACATTCATATTCAATTTTATACATGCATCTAAATGCCACTTCTGATGCAGATTCTGTTTCCCCTGCCGTGGAAAAAATAATGGTAAAAGCCCTACAGTGAGTTATTCTAATTAACATGAAATTGATAGCCAAGGTTAGGGGAAAATTACCTTTTTATAAAAAAAATAAAAAAAATGCCATGACATTCAATTTCAAGGGATTCAACCTAAATGATAATTCTGTCATCATTGACTTACACTCTAGTTGTTCCAAACCTGTATGAGTTTCTTTCTTCTGTTGAACTAAAAAGGATGATATTTTGAAGAATGTCAGTAACCAGACAGTTGATGGTAACCAGTGACTTCCATAGTATTTTTTTTTCTACTACGAAAGTCACTCACTACAGTCAGCTGTTTGTTTACTGACATTCAAAATATATTTTTTAGTTCAACAGAAGAAAGAAACTCATACAGGTTCGGAACAACTAGAAGGTAAGTCAATGATGACAGAATTTTTATTTTTGATTGACCTATCCCTTTAAGGGAGCATAAACAAATCTGATGATTAACAGTTTACATCTTAACAGTAACAGTTTACAGAACACTGATGGGAATATTGCTTCAGAATAAATTACATTTACAACACAAAAATGATAAACTTTACTAGATAGTTAGTTATTGCACCATCACAGTATTTGAAAAGAAACGTGAGGAGAGTCAATGCTGCGTGAGGAAAGTGAGTCGCCGGCTGCGTGAGGAAAGTGAGTCGCCGGCTGCTGGATCTCTTTGTCTGTATCCACAGTTTGAGCATTGATCATCTTTGTGACGTATTTCTTTGCGTTCACACTTAACGCATTGCTCCTCTTTTGGGGGTAATTCTTTTTGGGAGCAGTGTGTGATTATGGTAGTCTTACACAACATGAACTTTGCTTAGTTTCCATTATTACTGTTTTGGATCTACATGCTAAATATCTTTTTTAAAACAGACTATCATACCCGAATTTTTTTGGCATGCCTTTTCGGCTTCTTGCATTTCATTTGTACCACTCAGAGAGTCAAGCACAAAAAGGGTGTCAGTCTGAGCATATACAAACTAAATTGGATAAAAAGAAACAAATAAATTAACAAATAAATGTCACTGAAAGATCAAACATGTCTAAATGGGCATATGTAGTAGCTTATCATTGAAATTAGCACTCTTTTACTTACCACAAACCTCCAGTGATTTTGGTGATATTGACAAAAGTGATGACCCATCATATTGCTCAAAGTTGACCTGTTTATCAAAAATTTAAAAGATCATGTCTGTGCAGTGTACATGTGAAAATTAAATATCATAAGTAGTTGCACTCACTTTTCAAAATCCTTGCTGTTCCATCTGCTCTCTTGTGCCATTTAATGACACCTGTGGTGTCATGGCTTAGCTGGTAGAGATTTGCATCCTCCTTATTAAGCACAGCTCTGAAATAGCACTCAATAGTCTAAAAAATGATAAAGCATTTCAATTTGAATCACATTACTTGATTGACATACATGAGGACAACATTTACTGTTACATACAAATATAATTGTAATTATGCATTTAGATTTTTGTTCTGTAATGTGTACCTCTCCAAATAACCATTCATGTGGCCTCAGTGCATTGAATTCCTTGTGATAAAAGGAACTCGAGATCCTGGCTAGGAGACTGAACAATGGCTACTAGCAGCTCTGTATGTTCCTTCTTCTTCAATAGCATCTGGATCTGTAATGATATGAAGTTCATAGAGTAAATAATAGTGTACCTTCATATATGCAATTAATAGTTTAAAGTTTGTTCTAATGACTTCATTACCTTTCATCTACATGGAGTCCATCTGCAGGAGGCTGACATGCATCAGAACTTGAAGTTTCCACTCCACATCCTTCTTGATCCTCTTTTTGGGGAGCAGGTATTTTATGTGGAACAGAAAAGAATTTGGATTTGGTGGATGGGAAACGTTCTTCCTTCTTCTTCCAAGTTTCTTGAGACTGATCAAGGTTCAAAGGTGCCTCAGGTTGCCGCAAGCTTTTGAGGAAGTTCATGCTTGATGATATGCTCTGTATACCTCACTTGAAGAGACTTGTGCATTTTTCTTATGAAGGTCCCTGGTTTGACTTTTTTTTCTTTATGCATTATGGAATGTTTGACAATTCCAAACCACCTTTCAATGTGACAGTTGGCATCTCTTTTTGGTTGTTTCTTTGTTATCTCCATGTACTGTTCATGACATTCATTCATCAGGTCTCCCAACAGCAAGCCACTCCAAAGAGGAAAGATAGCAAGGTACATATCAAAGAGGACTGTGAGGATGCCTGGACAAAAGTATGGGTTGTCTTCTGTTGCCAACCCTGTGTCATCATCAACCATTTCTTTCCTTCATCTCTTTCATAATCTGCTGAAAAAAGGCATAGAATGGTGATTTGCCACTGATGGTCGTTGCATGTGTTCTGTCTTCACTTTCACACATTTCCTAGTCTTCAGATTGGGGAGTTTCTTCCAGTGGCTCCTCTTTGGATCTTGAAATGACACTCTCCAAAATACGCAGACTTTCTTTGACGAGGTCTGTGTTTTGTTGGGTTGTGAGCAAGGCACATAATGCACGGAACACCTTTCTTGATTAAGTCATGTTGCTGGCATTTTGAAGTCTTGTGAAAGCATATATGGCAAAGTATCTCAGTCCTTTGTCATCTGTTTGCCTACAGATTGCCTGTCTGACAGCTTTCAGGATGTGAGCAGAGCAAATGTGTAGTACAATATATGACTTCATTTCATCCACTGATTTTTTTTTGTTCATGCAGAAGTCATATGCTCTGTTGAGGTAAGTGCTGATGTGCTCTTTGTTGAAAGCGAGCATCACACTTTGTATTAAAGCCCAGCTATAATCAGTTTCGACCTGGTGAATTTTTATTTGGGTGTACTTTGATAAATGCAAAGTGAATTGCATGAGCCAAAATGTGATTGGTGGTACTGAGTGCTTCATTGGAGAGCATTTCACAAATAGGCAGTGGTGGTGCATCTCGACCTGCATTTCCTGGAAGAGTGAGCGCATAGTACAACACCGGTTTGGGCTGTTCTGGAATTTTTGACACTACACCACCAGTGGCATCAAGATAGGGACACAGGAGACTTACTTCGCAAATGATGCACAAGAATGCTGATCCCCAACTCAGAGTACAAATGAACAATGAACTGATTCACTGAAATGCTGTATGTAGCCTGGTATTTTGAAGTATTTTCGTCAATGTCCTTAAATATTGTCTGCATTAAGGATATTTCCATCTTGATGTTAGAGTGTTTAATGAAGTCATTTAACTGAAAAGTTCAGTATCAAAGGTCTAAGTCTGTTTTGATGGACACACACAGTTCCAGTTCAATAGCTTTTGAAAACACACTCACAGCCTTTCAAAAGAAGTTGTAAAATATTTATATTAATGTAAAGAACAAATGAAAAGTGTTTAATGAAGTCATTTTACTGAAAAAGTTCAGTATCAAAGGTCTAAGCTGTTTTGATGGACACACACAGTTCCAGTTCAATAGCTTTTGATAACACACTCACAGCCTTTCAAAAGAAGTTGAAATATTTTATATTAATGTAAAGAACAAATGAAAAGTGTTTAATGAAGTCATTTAACTGAAAAAGTTCAGTATCAAAGGTCTAAGTTTTTGATGGACACACACAGTTCCAGTTCAATAGCTTTTGAAACACACTCACAGCCTTTCAAAAGAAGTTGAAAATATTATATTAATGTAAGAACAAATGAAAAGTGTTTAATGAAGTCATTTAACTGAAAAGTTCAGTATCAAAGGTCTAAGCTGTTTTGATGCACACACACAGTTCCAGTTCAATAGCTTTTGATAACACACTCACAGCCTTTCAAAAGAAGTTGTAAAATATTTATATTAATGTAAAGAATGAAAAGTGTTTAATGAAGTCATTTTACTGAAAAAGTTCAGTATCAAAGGTTAAGGCTGTTTTGATGCACACACACAGTTCCAGTTCCACATAGTGCGCATTAGCGACATCTGGTGGTCAGACTTGTTTCTCCACCATATCTAAATCATCTAAATCACAGATCTACGGTTTGAAAAAGCACTTGACTAAAGCTTCGTAAGTCCGTGATATACGGAATCACTCTTGTCTTGAATCAGTTATATCTAATATAAACTAATCTCATCTAAATTAATTAATATGTGCCTCGAAGCCTCAGTATCAACCGTCCCATCACTAGACTTAAGTACCATGGACAGTGAGTCTTTATCACGCTGTCAATCGAAACTTGCACTTTGTAGATGGTTCTCAGATTAACGATGACGTCACAGCACTCCATAGAGGTAAGCGTGTTTGTTTGCTGTCGAGTTCTACAGAAAATCGTGTTGTACTTTGTGCTCATAACAGTCAGTAACGATAATAAAATTAAATGAGCCTTTTTTAATGCAGATTCACAAAGTTATTGAAAGCGGCAGTCCGAATGTGCGAATATAAAACCAACTTTACCGAAGTAGGCAAATATATAGTAAATGCAAGAAAAGTTGATTGGCACAGGTGTGGCAAATGAGGGAACTGATGAGTAACCATGATAACAAACAAGATTGAAATGAGTAACCTAGGTGACAAAGGAGTGGCAGGAAACTGAGAACAAAGGAGATGTGTGACTGAAGGTAAACAAACTACGAGTCCATGAGGGTGAAACTAAGAATTATCATGACAGTTACATAGTGTGCCTTTAAATTAAAAGTCTAAGGAACAGGAATATGCAATATGTCTATATATGTTCCTATACTTTGTAATGTGCTTAAAAATATTTTTTTATTCCAAAGTGCTACAACCTTCCTGACCTGAGATATTGATGTTTCCATATAAACAAAATTTGTTGTGGGACATGACACAAAGATGGCCACTGTGGTTAAACCAGATAAAATAAAATAAAAACTGGAGCTTTTGCAATTCCCAATACATATAGGAAAATTAAAAATTGTTGAGCAACCACCATTAGAATTTTTGGACCACTTGAGGATGGATGGACCCTTCATTAAATGGATGGTGAACGTGATTTCACCAAGTACAACATGTTCCTGGATCAACATCTTTGTTGATCCTGGAACAACATTCCAATCAACCAATCAGATTTGAGGGACAAGTTTACCATTTATGTCAAGTTTAGGCTTACAACCTGGGTTAGGTTCTTACACAACAGTGTCATTCAACTATTATTTCCCTCTGATTTTAAGGATAAGTTATGGGTAGTGTTAGGTTTAGGGGTTGGGAAAAGGTTAAGACTAAATTTTCGAATAGAAATGTTGTTCCAGGATCAACAAAATATGTTGATCCAGGAACATTTCTTACTTGGCAAAATCATGGTGGCCTTAAAGGTATATAGAGCAGACACATATACAGATGCATATTCTCAGAAAAATATTATTTTGCATAAGTGTGTTTTGTTCTCTGTTTGTTGCAGGTGACTCCTATCATCTCTCAAAGCTGGGGATTGTGTTGATTGGGTATAGAGGAGCTGGAAAGAGTTCAACAGGAAACACCATCCTGGGCAGAGAGGAGTTTGACTTGAAGAGATCTGCTCAGTGTGTGAGGAGACATAGAAAAGTAGCAGACAGACACATCACTGTCATTGAAGCTCCAGGATGGTTGGTAAATATTCCTGTAGAGTTCAGCTCTGAGTTACTGAAACAGGAGATTTTGTTCAGTGTGTCTCTGTGTCCTCCAGGACCACACGCTGTACTACTGATCATACGTGTGAATAATATATTTAAAGAGACTGAGAGAAAAGCATTGAAGGGTCATCTGAATCTTCTCCGTGAGAGAGTCTGGAGTCACACTATAGTTCTGTTCACTCATGGAGACTCTCTGTTAGACACATCTATAGAGCAGCACATTGAGAGAGAAGGACAGGATCTCCAGCGGCTGCTGGACAAATGTGGGAACAGGTATCATGTTCTCAACAATCTCAACAGGAGTGACGACACTCAGATCAAGGAGCTACTGGAGAAGATTGAGGAGACAGTGGCTCAAAACAACGGCTGCCATTTTGAAATGGACAGAAAGATTTTACAGGAGATGAAAGAGAGAAGAAGAGCAGAGGAAGAGAGAGCAAAACAACGAATGAAGAGGATGAAAAAACACAGAGACAACATCAGATTAGAGATGAGTGAGTCCACATACTCCATAGTGCAGACAGGGCTGTGTTTTATATTATGGAGATTTTAGGGGCAATCCATCTCAAGTGGTCTATTAGTCAATTGCTCATTCAAGATATAAACATATTTAAGATATGACAAAATTTTGCCAGTAAGCACCCTCAAATCCAAACCTAAAAGTGTGATTATTTTATCACTCCTAAAAAGCCACTAAATTTAAGTCTCGTTAAATTCAAGACTTAAAGAGTTCACCCAAATATTAGAATTTGATGTTTATCTGCTTACCCTGAGGGTATCCAAGATGTAGGTGACTTTGTTTCTTCAGTAGAACACAAATGATGATGTTTAACTCCAACGAACAAACCGAGAAACCGAACAGTACTTATATAATTTTTTACCTCTAATACAAACTATGTCCAACTGCCTTGCGCACAGCAATCCTGTGCGTGAGGTGTGTACGCGCTCTGGCATAGTTTAAATTTTCCTGATAATTTACTCACCCTCATGTCATCCAAGATGTTCATGTCTTTCTTTCTTTAGTCGAAAAAAATTAAGGTTTTTGATGAAAACATTCCAGGATTATTCCAGACGATACCAGACAAGGAATAAGTGTCTTATCTGGCGGAACAATCAGTCATTTTCTAAAAAAATACAACTGTATATGTTTTATAAACACAAATGATCGCCTTGCATGTGCTTCCGCTTTGAATATTCTTCAAAAAGCTTACGCTGTATGTCCTACGCCTTCCCTATTCAACTTACGGAACGAACACGCCACCAGTTCTGTGTTTTTCGTAAGTAGAATAGGGAAGGGTAGGACATACAGCGTAAGCTTTTTGAATAATACGCAAAGCGGAAGCACGTGCAAGGCGATTATTTGTGTTTTCTTATTCCTCGTCTGGTATCATTTAAAGCCCTTTGAAGCACTTATTCTTTATTCAGTTTTTAATGTTGTACTGCATACATTGTTAATTATGAAAATTTAAGAAGTATTTTTAATTTATCTTAGAAAAAGCTTGCAGAAAATGCAGTTGAGAGAATTATCCTCAAACTTAATCCAGAACTTGGTAAAATATTTATCTTTATTTCAAGTTTGTTTTAAGCCTTTTAAATTCTAGTCTTAATGGTGCCCTAGAATTGAAAAGTGAATTTACCTTGGCATAGTTAAATAATTAGAGTTCTGTACATGGAAATGATATACAGTGAGTCTCAAACTCCATTGTTTCCTCCTCCTTATGTAAATTTGATTTTGTGCAAAAGACCTCTGAAGAACAGGTGATTCTCAACATAACACCAACTGTGACGCAACAGTCGGGATCATTAATATGTACGCCCCCAAATTTTGCATATGCCAGCCCATGTTCAAGGCATTAGACAAGCCAGTATTAATGTCTGGAGCTGCACAGCCGAATCAACAGACTTTATGCAGGTAAGCAAACAAGGACGATAGTGAAAAATGGCAGATGGAGCAATAATAACTAACATGATCCATGATATCATGATATTTTTAGTGATATTTGTAAATTGTCTTTCTAAATGTTTCGTTAGCATGTTGCTAATGTACTGTTAAATGTGGTTAAAGTTACCATTGTTTCTTACTGTATTCACGGAGCCAGAGCCATGTTGTTATTTTCATTGTTAAACACTTGCAGTCTGTATAATTCATAAACACAACTTCATTCTTTATAAATCTCTCCAACAGTGTGTAATGTTAGCTTTAGCCCCGTTAGCATACTATCAAACTCATTCAGAATCAAATGTAAACATCCAAATAAATACCATACTTGCATATTCTGATGCTGCATGATGAACACTTTGTAAAGATCCATTTTGAGGGTTATATTAGCTGTGTGAACTTTGTTTATGCAATGTATTATAAAGTTGCGAGCTTGGGGGCGGGGAGCGCAAGCATTTAAAGGGGACACACGCTGGATCGGCGCATATTTAATTATGCCCCAAAATAGGCAGTTAAAAAATTGAATAATAAAAAAATCTAGGGGGTATTTTGAGCTGAAATTTCAGACACATTCAGGGGACACCTTAGACTTATATTACATCTTGTGAAAAAGCGTTCTAAGGCACCTTTAAGATTTTTCCTTGCTCTTTAACCAGCAGAATTTCAAACTCATCATTTTTACAGCAGAATGCTGCCATAATGGACTATTATCTGTTGCAGTTTCCTATATACTCCCCCACCAGAGAAAATCACCCCAAAATTAAGGGGTATTTTTTTTTTTTTTTTTAAATATTGCATTTTCTCAGCACCATAAATAATATCTCAAATCTCAGACTTGAATATTTTTGCATGTGCACTAGTCTGTTACTCCCAAATATATAGGCTTATATTACAAGTCCAATTAAGGAACAAGAATATGCGAAACAATTATATATGTTCATACATCTTGTAATGTGCTTTAAAGATCAGTTTTTGTTCCAAGGAGCAACAACCTTCCTAAGCTGAGATACTGAAGTTTCCATATAGGCCTGTATAAACAAAATTTGTTGTGGGCCATGAAACAAAACAGACACTGTTATGTATTACCAAATGATAATAATAAAAAATAGTGCTTTTGCAATTACCAATCCATATAGGTCATCGTTTATTTAAAAAAATAAATAAAAATGGTTGAGCAAACAACTTTAGAATTTTTGGACCACTTGAGATGGATAGACCTTTTATTAAATATATATAGAACAGACATATACAGATACATTTTCTCAGTAAAATATTATTTTGGTTAAGTGTTTTTGTACTGTTTGTTGCAGGTGATGCTCAACATCTCTCAGAGCTGAGGATTGTGTTGATGGGGTATAAAGGAACTGGTAAGAGTTCAACAGGAAACGCCATCTTGGGCCGAGAAAAGTTTGACTTGAAGACATCTGCTCAGTGTATGAGGAGACATGGAGAAGTAGCAGACAGACACATCACTGTCATTGAAGCTCCAGGATGGTGTATAGATTTTCCTGTAGAGGAGAGTCCTGAGATACTGAAACAGGAGATTTTGCTCAGTGTGTATCTGTGTCCTCCAGGACCACACGCTGTACTACTGATCATACATGTAGATGTTCGTTTTAAAGAGACTGAGAGAAAAGCAGTGCAGGGGCATCTGAATCTTCTCAGTGAGAGTGTCTGGAGTCACACTATAGTTCTGTTCACTCATGGAGACTCTCTGTTAGACACATCTATAGAGCAGTACATTGAGAGTGAAGGACAGGATCTCCAGTGGGTGCTGGACAAATGTGGGAACAGGTATCATGTTCTCAACAATCTCAACAGGAGTGACGACACTCAGATCAAGGAGCTGCTGGTGAAGATTGATGAGACAGTGGCACAAAACAATGGCTGCCATTTTGAAATATACAGAATTTTACAGGAGATGGATGGTAGAAAGAAAACAGAAGAGCGGATGGACAAAGGTAGAGAGGACATCAGATCACAGACTAGTGAGTGAAATATTAAAATTGTATGAATAATATCTACACACATTCTCCAATGTGTTTCCTCAATGTTCTACACTCAAGCTTTTCAGATATTAGTTATAAATAATTTAAAAGTCTCCATCACACAGAAATGATCTCCTATCCTAGTACTGATAGCAAGTTCAACCATGTTTAGCTTCATTAGGAAACCAGGCAAGACCAGCATGGTCAAACAACTTGAATATTGTAATCATAAATGTTCTGTTTCTATGTGAATCAAAGTGCTGCAGTGAAGTGAATCCTCCATTTACCCATTTAGAGTTGACATAGTTTGAACATCTGAAATACAATCACATGAACTGATGAATATATTTCTTCAATGCCATGTCGGTTACTTTGGATAAAAGTGTCTGTCAAATGCATTAATGTAAATGTTCTACTCACCTGCTCTCTGCTTTCATTATTATAGTGAGTGGAGATGATGGATCTGATTCATGCTCTCTGGGAAGTTCTGCTTATGGTTCATTCAGATCACGATCAGGAGCAGACCCAGTTTTCAGTTCATCACGTTCCAGAGATTCATCTCACACAAGTAACGAGTCAGGGGGCATAAAACGACATAACAGCTTTGGATTACCACCACCAAACAGTGAGTGTCTTTTGTTTTATTTGGCACTTTCATTAGGCCTACACTTTTTAACTTCAGAAATCACCATAAGAGCTGAATACTGAAGTACAAAAAAATATGTATTAAAGTCTCATCCGTATCTCTCTTTTCACATTATTATCTGCATACACAACGAATCACACATAACTAACAGTAAACAAATGTACACACCTTATGCCTTTTCAGAGGGTGCTTAATAAACTGGAAAACTTTAGAAAGCTCAGATGAACCATAACAATGAGCACGCTCTCCTGTTCAATACTGCTGGAATCAGTATCACTCCGTAGATTGCAATACCCATCAAAATAAGAGTCCCTGTTTTGTAAGACAGATAGTGCAGTATAGTTTATACATAATTGACCATATGCACGGTTACTTCCTGGTTTTCGTTAAGCCAGTTTAGGCATTTCCGGTGAACTCATTCGGTACTCACTGTACATCAACACAAAACCATCAATGGTTGACTTTTTAATGTTGTATTTGTATTTTAATGCAGTTATCACAGTTGCCTAATTTGCCAATAAATCAGTTATATTGATTGCAATAAAGACGCTGCACGATTAATCAGACTCACAACCCGAATTCTGGAAAAGTTGGGATGTTTTTTATATTTGAATAAAATGAAAACTAAAAGACTTTGAAATCACATGAGCCAGTATTTTATTCACAAAAGAACATAGATAACATACCAAATGTTTAAACAGAAATTTTACTTGTATCCAATAAATGAACTCATTTCAAATTTGATGCCTGCTACAGGTCTCAAAAAAAGTTGGCACAGGGCCAATAAATGGATGAAAAAGCAAAAAGAAATTTTGAAAAGATTCAGCTGGGAGAGCATCTAGCAACTATTTAAGTCAATTGATATCAGGTCTGTAATATGATTAGCTATAAAAGGGATGTCTTAGAAAGGTAGAGTCTCTCAGAAGTAAAGATGGGCAGAGGCTCTCCAATCTGTGAAAGAGTGCATAAAAAGATTGTGGAATACTTTAAAAACAAAGTTCTTCAATGTCAAATTGCAAAGGCTTTGCAAATCTAATCTTCTATACAGTGCAGAACATCATCAAAAGATTTAGAGAAACTGTGCGTAAGGGACAAGGCCGAAGCCCTTTATTGGATGCCCGTGGTCTTCGGGCCCTCAGACGACACTGCATCACTCATCGGCATGATTGTGTCAATGACATTACTAAATGGGCCCAGGAATGCTTTCAGAAACCACTGTCAGTAAACACAATCCGCCGTGCCATCTGCAGATGCCAACTAAAGTTCTATCATGCAAAAAGGAAGCCATATGTGAACATAGTCCAGAAGCACCGTCGTGTGCTGTGGGCCAAGGCTTATTTAAAATGGACTGTTTGGAAAAGTGGAAAAGTGTTCTATAGTACAGATGAGTCCATAAGTGCATACGGTATGGGCAGCTTGCATGTTTTGGAAGGCACTATAAATGCTTAAAGGTATATAAAGGTTTCCAGATGATGTCTATTTCAGGGAAGGCCTTGTGTATTTCAGCAGGACAATGCAAAACCACATGATACTGCAGCTATTACAACAGCATTGCTTCGTGTAGAAGAGTCCGGGTGATAAATTGGCCTGCCTGCAGTCCAGATCTGTCATCTATAGAGAACATTTGGCGAATCATTAAACGAAAAATACGTCAGTGACGGCCACAAACTCTTCAACAGCTGGAAACCTATATAAGGCAAGAATGGGACCAAATTCCAACACCAAAACTCTAGAAACTCATAACCTCGATGCCCAGATGTCTTCAAACTGTTTTGAAAAGAAGAGGAGATGCTACACCATGGTAAACATGCCCTCATCCCAACTATTTTGAGACCTGTAGCAGGCATCAAATTATTATTATTATTATTATTATTATTATCATCATCATCATCATCATCATTATTAATAATAATAATAATAATAATAATTTTTATTTTATTTTTTATGTGCAGCTTGTCAATGAAGTATGGCTCCAAATGCTAATCCATCTGAAAGCACTGTGAGTTTGAGTCGCTTATAATGTGCATTTGAAAAAGCAACGCGCGTCAAACATCTTTCCAGACATGAGAAGTTAATTAGCATCTTGTACAACAAAAGACAACATTTAATAACATGTTTTTATTCCAAACTCACTTCATAACAACAGTTCTGTAAGATGATGTGGCTTCTTACACAGAATAAGGCAGTCGTGTGTGTTTATTAGTCATGTTTAATCCATCAAAGCGTTTCAATCTTCTGTTTATTCAGTTACAACGACAGTATGGGATTTCCTTATTAATCCACAAATTACTAAAGTTACTCACTTTTTTGATGTGCCAGACATTACCTCTCGAAATAAACCAACATCCTGGAGTTATTCAGTTACTCCAACAGGACACTGACTTAACCTGCTGTGAGAGAACTGATGATGATGAGCACGAGCAGCAGAGCAGCTGATATAGTCAAGTCACCTTTATTTATATAGCGCTTTTTACAATGCAGATTGTGTCAAAGCAGCTTTACAGTGATAACTGGTATATAATTTTGGCTGCACAGCAGCTCTTAAAGAAAATGGTGTCAATGCAGGCAGATCAAAGCACTGTTAAATATCAAATGTCAAGTCAAATGTCCCCAACTAAGCAAGCCAAAGGCGACAGCGGCAAGGAACCCAAACTCCAACAGGTGGCAAACAGGTGTTAAACTGAAGGAAAAAAAAACCTTGGGAGAAACCAGGCTTAGTCGCGGGGCCAGTTCTCCTCTGGCGAACAGTGCTTAGTTACGATTCAGGTAGCTATCATAAGTCCGATAGGATCGCAACATTCAAAGTATTTATTTCCGTTCCATCCAGTTGAGTATCGTATTCATCATGCTGGTATGGACGGTTTGTTGGGAATCTGTGCCACTGGCTGTCGTGTTGATGATGTAGTTGATCTAGTTGACTCAATCTCTGCTGATACTTCAGGGCTGCATTGTGGTCGTGTCAAGGCGCAGGTCCTTGGTCTCACCTGGATACGGCCTGGATCCGGTTGACTATGGTAAACCTCGGGATAAACAGAAAGACTAATATTAGCGTAGATGCCATTCTTCTTCTGATGTAAGGAGTACATCTAGTGTTATAGGAAATGTTCCCCTTCCTGCTGACCTAATTTATGCAGCCTAATAATCCTTTAACGGATTTGAAAATATAAATTGATAATGTGTTATGTGTATGTCAGGTTAAAAAGATGCATTTTTAGTCTAGATTTAAACTGACAGAGTGTGTCTGCTCCCGAACAATGCTAGGAAGATTGTTCTAAAGTTTAGGTGCCAAATAGGAGAAGGATCTACCGCCTGCGGTTGATTTTGCTATTCTAGCCTGTGGACATATATCTTCTAACATTTCTATATGAATGGATCTTGAATAAAAGCAAGTTAGAAGCAGACCATACCTTTTGTGCCTTTTTTTTTTTTTCTCCATTCTTTAGTCATGAAAGGACCAAAGCAATCAATACACAAATGGTGGGGAAGGCTCTACACCAGTGGTGTAGCGTCTGGCCATGCAAGGTATGCACGTGCATATGGGCCGGGCGGATATGCCCGGGCGCATCCACATCGGGAAATTTTCATCATTAGGAGGGTTTACGGACGTCCGCACTCCCCGTCCACGTGCAGCCTAATTTTTGTGATGGCACAGACTAGTGTTTTCATGGTACCAAAATTCCAGTAGTCGGTACCAATACCAGTAAAATTTTACGGTTCTCTGTACCATTTTCGGTACCACAGGAAAATCTGTTGGAACTATTTTTAAAGTGGGTTTCTGAAACTTATGCATGCAGTAATTTAAGTAGTAGGCCTACATAATTTTAAATGAGTCATATTGGTTTTCTCAAAAAACGACTATGTCTGCACATTTTAAGATACTGCACAATATGTGAATAAATGTAACCCATACTCACTGGGCTGGATACTCTTTATTCAACGAAATATGCACATAAATAAAATGCACATCAAAATATTTAGAGAAGGAACTAGTAAATTTATTAGGAATAAAATACGTGCATTAAAAAAGTCTGTGACAGAATAATTAATTCTTAACTGGAATAATCTTCGGACTCATCACATCTGAAATGACCCTATGCTCATTCTGAAATTCCAGAGCCAGAGTTGAATCAGTCGAATTCAAACGTAGACTGTTGAAAAGCCGTTTTTTGACATTTTTGGAATAGATCCACAATGCAAAGTCAAAATGATGGAGGAACACATATAGTACTGTATAAGAGGTATATCACAGTCATTTAATTTTTCCAGACAGGCCTTTAAGAAGTAAGAAAATGCTCTCAGACCTTCTGCATCTTTGGACTGTATTCTAGGTCACTTTGACAGCTTTTCCCAGAAAGCTCTTTGGATGACAAAAGGCTGCCCATATCATTGGTTAAGCTTGTTCCAAGCATCTTTGTAGGCTTCATCATTATTTCGATAAAAGGTGGCTTCAAGATATTTTTGTGCTGAGCCACTCACATACTTTTTTAAATAATAGAGTTTATCAGCTGCTGAGATGCCCTTTCTATCGATAAGAGACATAAATGAGGCTTTCCAGTCCACGATACTGAATTGGGTCTCTATTGAACATAGTAGGCTCAGGTATGGGTAATCTGTTGATGGCTATGCTGTCTTGCACTGCTTGAGCAAGATGAGACACTTCACTGAGTTGTTTACTGGACAAAATTGTATGGCTGAGGTGCTGTAGAAGAGGTTTCATTTTTCTGTCTTTTGCTTTATTTCTTCATCATATGTCATTACTCTGGCATGAGCAACTTCTAAATCCTTTTCTATCTGGAGAAGATATTCTATTCTAATTCATATTTCTGAGTTTCTTGCTCTTTTCTGAGTTGCTCTTCTAGAGTTCTTATTTTTTCTTTTTGTTGTCTTTCCTTTTGCATCGTCTTGTATTCAGCCTCTTTTGCAGCTGGCTCTGCTGTAGTGTCTACTTGTTGCTTGCTGTACAAGAAGATCCAGAATAGCTGCTGACACTCGTTCGTGAAGCATTGAAACCATATATGGAGCGAGCATAACTATGAGCTAAAAGTCCATGCAGACGGCCCCTTTCCTGTTCTCGCAATCTACTGTTGCCAGTCTTTCCAGCACAATTTTGACGATATCATTGGTCACGGCTTCACATGCATCTATTTTACATCTTAGATCAGCAGCAGGTGTGATATGTTCCCTCATTTCACTGAACATTTTCATAATACAGTTCTTTTTTGTCCTCAAGAGTCAGCAATTTTCATTGTTCATACAAAGTGGTTAACCTTTTCTCTTTCTTACAGCATTCATCTTTCTGGTAAGCAAGCATTTTCTCAGTTGAAATATGTGGACGTTCTGAACGTCGAGGGAGTTCTATACTGTCTTGCACATGACACTAGAGGTCTTCAGGGGTCCACTTGGATCTGAAAACCCAAGACCCGAGCAGGTTCAGGTCCAAAACTTTGAGTGCCTCGGACACGGGTCCGGTTCGGTATCAGTTATCTCGGGGTCTTGGGTAATTTAAAATAAATGTACTTTTTCAGAATGGACCCAAGAAGACCCAAATTCTTTTAAACACTGTCGGGCATTTAACGAAATTGTATTATTTAAAACAATTCTATGACAACGTTATCTCACTTTTTTGTAAGTTCTCTTTGAATCCATGCTTCTGCGTGCAATGGAATATACGCACAGTTGCTTCTGCATAGACCCAGTTGCTCCACATTTTTGCCTACTGTTTCAACGAGCGCTGTCAGCATGGATTAAAATAAACTTTAATCATCTTATTGTCAGGTAAAAACCTATATGCTGAAAGTTATAGGACGTAATGAGGTTACAGTGGCTGCGTTTACACTGGCACAAAAAATCCGATTTTTTTTTTTTTTTTTTTTGCTCACATCTGACAGATGTTGCACACGTTGCACACGTGTAAACACAAAAATCCACACGAGATCCGTTTTTTCGCATCCGATCTGAGCCACTTCCAAATGTGGTTTTAAATCAGATACATATCCGATCTCTGGACATGCGACCTACGTCTAAACACGCATATCCGATTCCCATTGGAATTCCAAGCCACCACAAGGCGAGGGCGGCACGTTTGCTCACTAAATGGTAGCTTTTATGTTGTATTATGAAGCAGACATGCCTATATGCACTCGCACTCAAAATTCGCTGCTTTACTGGGGTGGGAAATTTATACGTCTATCTATTTTTCCTAGAAAGAAATTGCGCGTGCGCACACACACATTCAGCATCTGAATATCAATGTGTATCAATATGTTTTGTTTTTTTGTTTTTTTTGTTTTTAAATAAGCCAAAAGCTTCACTGGGTATACTTCTCTCTCTCCCTCGCTCAATTTCAAATAAATGTAATGCCTTACCTGTTACTTTATTTCACAGCAGAATTTGAAATCTAACGACTGTAGATAAAATAACAAATGCAAATTTACTTTATTTTACGATCTATATCAGTTCAGTCAGATTTCGCGCTGCAAAACATCTATGACACACTGACAGCTGTTAACTTATCCATTCTGACAGGTAATCGCTGCCATCCGACTAGAAATATATAAATAATTTTAATAACACAGCCATTCAAAACATGAGGGTCTACCATGTGCATGTCAATGACAATCATTTTGGGGTGGGAAGTAATGTAAACCGAGATATCGGATAGGCCTACCAGTCGCATCTAAAATTAATGTAAACAGACTAGCCAAAAAATCGGATATGGTCAAAAGATCGGATCTGTGCATTAAGACTTGCAGTGTAAATGCAGCCTTGGAAGTGACTCAGATCAGATGTGAAAAAATCGGATCTTGTGCGGATTTTTTGTTTACACGTGTGCAACAAATTCCAATCTGTGTCAGATGTGACCAAAAACTCTGATTTTTTTTTTTTTTTTTTTTTTTTTGTGCCAGTGTAAATGCAGCCAGAACGTCCCCACTGGTGTTAAGGACGTTGTCTAGTAACGTTCCCAGTACGTTCACAGACGGTCATGATGTGGCGTTCTTTTAAAGTCTGGGGGACGTTATTTGGCAGACCTTCACAGAACATTCAGGATGTTCTCTGAACGTTTAGGAAACCATATTTTATTTGGAAATGTTCTCAAAACATCCCTGCTGCCCTTGTCAAAAAATTGAATTGAAAATTAGAGCTAAAGTGGCTGTTACAAACCACTCTGACTTTATTTCTTTCATACAAATCTTCTTAAAGCTGCTCTCCACGATTTTTGGCCCTCTAGCGGTTAATAAACAGAACTGCAGAACATTGTAGCCGGAGCTACTTTTCTCTGTGTATGTCTATGGCGAGTCATGCAGTTACTGTGATACTCTGCAGCAGGTCCTACCAGTCCGGTCTGAAATAGTCCGAATATAAACACTTATTATAAGTGTACCATAATGATTCAGGGTAAGACAAAAACACGGTTTGGAAAATGGATTCATGTTGTACATTCTCATATCATTTTTGTAAATCTTTTACACAAAAAAAGTTGCGGACTGCAGCTTTAATGAGGTGTTGATGTATTATCAAAATTTATAAATGTCACCATTACGGAGGGAAGCGCTTGCTTTAGTTGGGCTCCTGACCCTTGACATTTTCACTTAAATTTTTCTCCAATTGTTGTAACTGTGTTCCTGAAGCACATCTGTTACAAAAAAAAATCTGATCAAATGGATTTGGTTGATCATTGTTGATAAATTTCATCATTATACAGTGGCCTTATTCACTGATCTCTGAATATTGTGTTTTTCTCACATTACTGTAATCCTATGATACTGCATGCAATCCTGATATTTTGAAAATTTTTATCATTGTGCAGAAATTATTCAGACAAGATCATGTAGACTCACGCAGACATCAAGATTCTGCATAATCTCAACAGTGATGACAATTTTCAGATAAACAGATTAACTCTGAACATCACAAAACTAACAGTTAATACACTCAAAGTTTAATATCTGGAGAGGATCAGTGAATCAGGACACTCATGGTCATGATGATTGAATCACCATCATTAAAACTTGTCACTTGTCACGCATTTGTGGAATGGCGCTCTCACAATTTGCTCCGTTTAGTATATCTGGCCCCAAGGCTACATTATTTTTGGGAAAATATTGAAAGTGTTAAATGTCATTGTTATATGAGAGTTTCAAACCTTTTACATTTTTCCCCAGTGGGTGGAGATGAGCAGTCGGACACACGGTCTGTGGGAAGTTCTGCTTACGGTTCATTCAGATCACGATCATCAGCAGACAGCGATTCAGTTTTTAGCTCATCACGCTCAAAAGTCTCATCTCACAGCTCAGGATTTGGGTCTTTGCGGTCCATCCAGGAGTCTGCGGAACATTCAGAAACCAGACGAACACTTGCTTTCCCAAAACTTTTCCCAAGAATATTAAGGAAGCATGATAAGCATGAAGAAGACACTAAGAAAACTTGAATTATATCAAATGAATGAAAGAGAAATTGTGTCTTTATAATGTTGACATTTAGAATTTTGACACAAAAATTTTTAAGTAATAGTTATCATTAAATATTAAGGTAGGCCTATATGCAATTGTTTTTTAATTCATGTTAGCGAGCTGCATAAACATAAATCATATTGACGTAATTGACAGTGTTTTTTGATTTTGTCATTCATTTATTTTTAACTTTCTTTATAAATCCTTTTTTTTTTTTTTATCCCAGATTTATGTACATATATACAGACACAGAAGTGCTGATCCAATGCTTTGCTGTCTGCTGTTGGCAGCAGCTAGCTTCTGTTGAAGGCTTCTAATGCAGCAAACATCAAAAAAGGGTTTAGATCAGCTGCGTGTTGAAGATATGCTTACATTTATTCACATAATGTTCTCTCTTAAAATGTAAATGAGTGTAATTGGTAACAGTCAACATTATCGTATATCTCTAAGGATTGAAGTTTGTCAGGGAACACATGAGATGCAGTTCAGTCAATCTGCTTTTTTATTCTAACATTACTCCTGAGTCCTGGTCAGAGGCTTCTGTAAATATTTAGTTAATACGTAGAGTTACATTTCAGCTAAGTTTAATGATGCAATGCAAAAATATTTAGCTGTGCATAACTTGCAACTTATGCTGCCTTTGCACGCTATCGTAAATTTCCTGCTTCCCACTTCTGAAGTTGTGATTATGAGCTCATCAGATTCAGCTGCAGATTGTAAAAATATCTAACAGTATGGAATTATACTACCAAACTGTGAGTATCTTTTGTTTTAATTTACACCTTACATGAATATGTTAGACTTGGGTGTCCCATATGACTTAGACACACAGATTAGATGCACAAGTCCCATGTAATATTTAGCCTACAACGATCTACATTTTATGTGCAACTGTTACCACATGATTCACAGGAAAACAAGTAAATTTAATTTAAAATTTAATTTTTACAAAAATTGTTTATTATTTTTATTTTATCAATAACTACTGTATCCACCTTTGTTTCCATAGCTGCTACTGAATGACAGTTTATTTAAGCTAATTTTTCATAACCATTACCCCTTCTGCCTTTCATGTTGGTGTCATATTTAATGTGTTGCTTAAAATTGTGAACATTTATTTCATAAAATTTTTTGAAGTCTTGTTGAAGGTTCAAACCTATTATTCTTCTGTGGTCAACAGTCAAGCTTGTAATAAATGTTTTTAATCAAGATATGGATAACTTTTTAAACCTCATCTGATTAATAAAGTATTTGCATACATGTGTGTATGACATTCCTTTGATAAGTGTTAAATGTCAGAATATTTCATTTTCACTAAAACAGTTTCAACAGATTACTTTGTTCCATTTTCTTTTTCAGTTAGTCCTGCCATATTTTTATTCCACCCACTGAAGCATTAATGAGATAAATAAGTGATTAATTGAGTGATGATTGACCATTATTGAAGACACCTGATGATAACAAGCAGAATCACCAAAGGAGAAAATCACTATTTTTAAGTTACCATCATCGAGGTCAGTGTTTGATTTAGTTGAGCTCTTGACCCTTGACTTTTAAATATTAGATTTTGTTTGGGCAGTTTTAGGTGCATTAAAATCAGCTAGCCAAGCAAAGAGAAAAGATGATCAGGTGGTGTTGGTTATGTTTTCACATAATCATTATTTGATCTGAATCACTGAACTCATTTAGAGCCCAATCTCTGAGTTAGATTTACATTATTGATTACAGGCAGCACTGTGATACTACAGCAGAAGATCAGCTTTAGCAATACACATGAAAAGTTGTCCTTATCACAAAAAAAAGGATTTATTTTAGGCACACACAGACATCAAGAATCAGCATATGAATCTCAACAACGGTGACAAGCAACATATTCTGATAAACAGATCAACTCTGAACATTAGAAAACAAGCTACTAAAAAGTCACAAAAATAGCAAAATTTAAATAGTGAGAATAAAGAAAATTACTAAGACAATTCAGCTCATAATTTATTCATGCAGCAATGCATGATGGGAGCCATGGATGAATTTTGATTGGTGGCACCCAGAATGCATTGCAACATGCTTTATTACTCTCACCACTGTTGAGATTCACAGACTGATTCTTGATGTCTGTGTGTTTAAATGAAGCTTTTTTTTTTAATCGGAACTTTAAAAAAATATATATATTTGTATTGTAAAAGTTGATCTGTTGTAGAATCACAGTGCTGCTGTAACCAATAAAGTAAATCTAACTAAGATTGGGCTCTAAATGAGTTCAGAGATTCAGATCAAATAATGATTATGTGAAAACATAACCAACACCACCTGATCATCTTTGAGCTTTATTTGTTTGCTTGGTTTTAATGCAGTTAAAACTGCCCAAACAAAATCTAATATTAAAAAAATCAAGGGTCAAGAGCTCAACTAAAACAAACCCTGACCTTGATGATGGTAACTTAAAAATAGTGATTTTCTCCTTTGGTGATTCTGCTTGTTATCATCAGGTGTCTTCAATAATGGTCAAACATCACTCAAACACTTAGGCTGCGTTCCAGTTCGGTTTTTAAATGCCCTTCCCTCGCTAACTTCACTCGGTCTCGTTGACTCGGATGTACGTCATTGCTTACGTTGCACGAGTGCCCACTTCTGGCGGAACCTTTGAACTGGAACGTCCTAAGCCCTTGATCACTTGGAATCCGCAATGGAGCTGATTTATTATTTATTTTTTCCCCTTACAAAATTGTTTAATACAGCATTCTATATGTATATATGTGTGTTTTAAATGTTTAAAAAATAATTAATATATCATAGAGTTGTTTGTGGTGGGGTAAATTAAAGCGATATGCGGTGACATCACAATCGTGTTGCATTGTGGGTTATGGAGCTGCCTGAAGTGTACATATGAAGTAGACTCGCTCCCTCGGTCAAAATCGAGGGAGCGAGGGTCTGTCCATATAAACTTCCCTCATCCACTTCACGAAGTGGAACGCACTTCAAAATGGCGGCAGGGATTCCCCCGAGGGGAAGTGTTTAGGGAAGTTCGCGAGTGCGTGTCTAAAACCGAACTGGAACGCAGCCTTATTTATCTCATTAATGCTTCAGTGTGTGCAATACAAATATGGCAGGACTTTTACTCTCTGACCCCTGGACTCTGGGTCACCACAGGAAGCTAATTGGAAGTCACTTGCTCACTCCTTATTACCAATACCAGCAGCTTAATGGAAAGCCATTACAAGCTGCGTTCAACGTTTTTAACAATTTTAAACAAATTATGTAAGGATGAAAGACACTTGATCAAATTCAGATTAACAATCTGCACTGTAGAAATACATGAATGATATTTTGTATAGCAATTGGTGTCATATTTAAACCATGTGTTAAATATAAACCGCGTGTGTGGCTGCTACTCAAGTGTTGGAATGCCTGAGAGAATACGTTAAGTGCCCATATAGTTTGTCTAATAAAATTAAGGTTTAAATTCCATTACAAACAGTATTTCAATCTACAATATGAATTTTTATTACATCTGTTTATTTGATAATTAAATTTTATGCAAAGATGTGCAAGTTTTTTTTTGTTCTATTTTAAATAAACATTGTTTTGTTACTATCCCAATTTACATTAATGTGATAAAATGGGACCATAGCATTAAGCTAAAGTGGGACATCCTATTAAATAAAGGATAGAGCTTCTCTTGTCATCAACATAGAACGCACTGTACAGCTAACATAACATCTTTCATTGGTTTTCTACTACATATTTCTGTAAGGGATATAATTAACGTTATATTAAGCCATACAAGTCTTGGCCAAGCATGGTGTGTTCCAAAATCCACCCTTGAAAAAAAGAGTGAAAGGTGTTGTGAGTTTATGTAGTCATGCCTCCGGCAGAAAACCATTTTTTCAGAGTCATCTGAGAAAGAAACTAGCAAACATGTTAAGCATTTGTTTAAAACATTATTTATATGTAGATAACATGGTTTGTTTTGGGGGTTTTTTTTCTTTTCATGTCACAGTCATATTTCCTCTCATGTGATTTCCCTCAGTATCCTCTGTACCTTTGTCCAAATTTCATTATAGTATACTATAGCAGTTTCTTGATCTTCTGATAAAAGACTTTCTCTACCTCTCTTTGGGCTGGTTCAAACAGAATGCATTTTTGCTTTGAAAATCACAAGATGCAGGCAGTGGAATGGGAAAAAAAATGCAAGGTCTCGAGACATGTCTTTTAAAAGTTGAACTCATTTGAACTTAGTTGAACTATTTTAACAAGCACAACGGTCAAACACGTACATCTAGTGCGTGTTTATATAGAAAAATAATGGAAAAGTATTGCAGTGGAATGAAAAACATGTGAACGCCCCCTTAGGCAGTCGTCTCGCAGTTCTGCAAAAATACAGAACGTAAAAAAGAAAAAAAGTTACAAATTTGACAATCATAAGTTTGAGGGTGTACAATGTGCTTCAATTTACTGTAAATAAAAAATTCCCTCATCTAAAGTACTACTGTGTGCTGTAATTATACTGTATGTGTAAGTAGAATAAACCCTGTAGATGATTCTTTCAGCTATTTTCCAGCGTTATGGTGCATTTCTAAAGCACAATCACGTGTGCCTGTTTACATTATCCTGAGATTCTGATTGATGTGTCATAAGTTTTGCTACTTAATGTTAATGGATAAATGTGTGCTATTTTGAATTGCATTTTGCAGAAATTAAGAAACTTTACTCAATGGTTTATATATATAATCCATTTTTCCCAATTTGTCTGAATGAAGCCTTACAATAAATGTCTTTTCTATAGATATTTGGAAATTAATGAATCGTCAGACTCCAATCCCATCAGCTTTTCAATTTCATCTTCAATTTCATTCTGTAAGCAACAATCATTAAATGTCAAATCAGTACTGTACACTGTATGAATATATGAAAGCTCTTTTTATAACATTCAAATTCATATTTCAAATGGAAACACTGATTAACAGTTTTTACATCCAACTACTGCACATAAAATACTTAAGATAGTGAAAAGTGCTCCTATCCATTTTCAACCATACAAGAAGCCTTATTAATATGCTGTACAACATTATTTCATTCAAACACTCAAAAAACACATTTGAGATACAAAACAACTGAAGTCCTAAACATTACAAACCCATTTTAGCCCCCAAAACACATTGCAATAAACCAGCAAATACAGTGAAATGTGTTTAAAATTCATCTCTTGAGTGAAACCCTTTACAGTGATAAAGTGTAAACAATCATCCCAGAAAATATGACCAAATAAATACAATCCAAGGCTTTATTTCAAAATTCCACAGTATCGGTTCCGTAGGTTCCGTGATGACATCACTGGCGTGTTTAAACTCGTGTCAGGAAGCTCAGATTGAGGCTGCTGGGGATCTGGATGGTCTCGAGGGCAACAGATGAAGGGTTGAAGGGGAAAGTGACTGAGAAAATGATCTTAGCGTCCATCAGTAACTGAGAAGACTCCTTACGATCCTTTAATAAATTCTGAGTAGAGAGAGAAGTGTTTAATATGAAAAATCAAACAATATCTGCTTTAAAATACAATAAAAACATTGAGAAATGACTCACCTGTACAGACTTTATGAATGATATAGACACTCTCTCCTCAAACTCATTCACTGGTGTGTACAAGCTGAGGATCTTCACAATCTGTCCCAGAGAGAAACAGACACACAACATCAGAACTGAACTCAAAGTTTCATTTGAGCAGCTTCACACACACACACACACACACACACACACACCTGTTGGGTGGTGAGAGCCGAGCACATGGTGCAGATGGCCTCGGCGTCGTCCTGGCTCTTCTTCTTGATCTGCAGAAGCTGAGCCGCCTGAATCAGAGGCTCCAGAGACTCACGAGCTCCACTGCCCTGAAGATCTTTATCCAGCAGCCACTCCTCCAGCTGACACACATTATACCTGATGTGAGGAGAAAAACATTTCAGACACAGCAACAGAGTCGACAGAGAGAGTCAATTCCTGTGCTGGAGACACTAGAGGAATCGACTCCATCACTAGTCAGTACCTGATCTGCAGGCCTTTACTCCAGGAGCACATGTCCTTGCGAAGCAGTAAGTTGTTGAGTGTGACGCAGCAGATGAGGTAGAACTGCTGTTTGATGACCTGTCGGACCAGATCCATGTCGTTGCCGTGCTGGAGCAGCGTGTAATAGAAAACATCCAGCTGTTTCAAAATGGACTCCAGCGAGTGAGAGCTGTCCTCTGGGAAACTGGACGTGCGCTTCCTCATTCCTGTGGGCTTCACGCCCATCACTCCCTGAATGGTCTCCTGCTCCAACATGGCTGGTGCTGGGATGAGGAAAAGAGGGAATGATCAAGAACGAATAATTAATATTGAAATCTTTATAACCGGATCATGCAGAGTTACCAATCATGGGGTGTAAAATGTTCTCTATGACCCTGATGAGCTGCTGGTAGATCTGGATGGCTAGATCGCTCAGAACCTGGCAGTACTCAGACAGGTCAAAGTTCGTCAGACAGTGTTCGTTTTGTCGAGGGGTGTTGTGCTTTGTGTAGCCCTGAATGATGTCAGGAAGAAATAAAATATCAGGTCAGCATTCATATAGGAGTGAATAATTAAATATGCCTGTATAAATTATAAATGTGATAATGCCTAAAATGCTTTCTAGGTAGGCTGCACACTATGGTTTGAAACACAGCCAGACAATCATGCCTACCTCTTCTCCGCTGTACTGCTTCAGACAATGTAAGAAGCGACAGGTGTTTGCCAACCAGAATGAAATGGTCTCAAAATCCCCCCGTTTCTGTAAAAACAGTCACTTATTATTAAAAAAGGTTCACAGTATCTTCTATCAGATTGTTTTTTTAAAAGAATCTGCACAATGTTTCACAGTCATCTCAGTGGATTCATATTCCAGCATTTTCTGTCTGCGAGAGTCTCTCACCTTCAGTACGCTCTTGATGGCGTTGATGGAGGAGTTCAGGAGGGTGGAGACCCGCTGGTCATCGTTGGCGTAGTCGGCGTGCCGCAGACACATGAAGAGAATGTACGCAGGCAGGCCTGGGATCAGATTCACCGCCACACCTCGGGGTTTGAGCTCTGGTAGATAAACATCATGATCAGAACACTGAAAATGACTCTTTCCAATGAAATACAAACTAAGAGTGAATAAATTTGGAATCCATTTGTTGGTCTTTCCTCTCATCTTTGCATTGATGAAGCAAAGGAAAAAATATGAATACATTTGTGTTTTTTAGTGTCTGTGCTGATATTCTGATGTTCATGTGACCTGTGATGAGTATCTTGAACAGTTTGTTCTCGTCTTCTTTCCTGTACTCCAGCATGCCCCGGAAATCCCTCTCTTTCCGAACGATGCTGACCATGCGACCGCTCTCACCGACCACGTCCGGAGAGGACTGCTCGATATGAACACCTGCTGCCACCAGCAAAATATCAATATTAATATTTTATACATAAAAATCATCCTGGGATGCCGCTCCAACAGAAAGTCATAATGTCGGCACATTTAACTAATTGCATTTTTTTAAGATGACTAAAAACATGAATTCAGTTAAATGTGTCCAATCTTGACTGAGAGTATTGATATTATGAATTCAAAATAAAAATCTTTACCCTCAGCCTCTCCAAACTTTTTCATATATATTTTCAAGTGTTTCTTTAGTTTGCGGATCATTTTGTCCTGTTTCCCCGTCTGCTCCAAGAGGTCCTAGAATTCATTTTAATACAGAAGAATATTTCCTATGATCATCAGTTGCTGTCAGCACATGTATATTTTTCAGTGTGAGAATGCATGCACACCATGTTTTGTTGCGTGAGGCGACTGATCTCGTGCTGCAGGCCTGCTTGTATTCGAGCGTCATGCGGAAGCTCCAAGCTGTCTGACATCATCTGCTGCTGCTGGTCAAGCTCTCCGCCTTTAACCGCTGAAGCTCCGCCCTCAAACCCTCCACCTCCTTCTCGTGGGACTGTCCCTGAGTTTGCAACTGTGATGCCAGAATCCTGCAGAGAAGAGATGTATTTAAATATAACTCAAAAGATAGATACTAAAAATCATGTTAATATTCACTAAAACAGTTTGATTATTTTTACACAAATTGTGTGTTTAGATCAATATTCAACAAAAGGATTTTATAAAGAAAGAGTTTATAAGATTTTCTTTAATGGTGGCATTTAGCCCCTTTGTTTCCTCAGTATAAAAGCAACAAAAAAAAAAAGCTTACTGGATGGTGTGTATGTTAGTGCGTATGAGAAAGATTAAGTCTTTATATATTTAATCTATTTTATTTTACCTGTTAGTTTCTTTCAGGCTCTCATAAGCCATCCAGAGCTCTCCATCCTCATTGAGCTCATGAAGGTCCAAAGTCGGGGATCTGAGAGAGAAACAGTCATGAGTGACTTCCATTATAAGAAAACCTGCATGTTACAGTGTGAACATGGGTATGATGATGGAAAATACAAATTTATGAAATATAAAAGCTGATTTACCTGCTTGATTCACCTGAATCTCCTTCACTTCCTGTTTCCTGAAAAGAGAAAGGATTTACCCAGCAGATTTATCAGGTTTTATCTATAATTCAATAGAAGTGAAAAAATATTTATAAATAAATATAATATAATATTTAATATACAATTTTTATTATTTTGTATTGATTTTTATTTTAATTATCTCTTTTTTAGGTTTTGTTGTCAAATACTGTCAAATGTCTGAAAGGAAAGGTTTGCACCCTACCTTATGTTTAAACGCCTCCTGACTGACCAGCTGAGATCGCAGAATAAGCACCTCCTCCTTTCGCACCTCGAGCTCTTCATTGGTGGAGTTGAGCTGCTCGAGAACCACGTTATACGCCTGACCTCCAGGGGACGCCACCTTTGACCCCTTCCCCTTACTGAGAGACTGACGGAGCTCCTGCAGATCTTTCTTCAGCTTCTTATTGTCAGACTCCAGCTCCTGACGCTGAGAGCAGATCAGAACACACACATGCACATCTATACATTTCTCTGAACATGACAAAGAGTTTGTTTGGTGATGAAAAACATGTTTTTGTACCTTCAGAGCCTCATAGTCTCTCTCAGCCACTAAAATTCTCTGACAATCTTCCAGTTCCTGAAAACACAGAGAACAAACTTGCATGACTTCCAGTACTTGATGACAGAATTTCGCTAACTGAGTCATTTTGGGTCTTTCTGAAATATATAACACTATTTACTTTAGTTTGCTGCTGTTGTAGCTGCTCTTCTTTAGTGTCCATCTCACTCTGCAGGTCCATGTTCTCCTTCTCCAGCTCAGTGACTCTCCTCTGCAGCTTCAGCAGGAGGGAAACATCAGCTGCCGTCTGCACAGCGTCCTGGACGCATCAAACACATCCATTATATTCTATCATGACAGAAGAAATCTGGAGAAACTCAAGAGCCAAACTGTCATTTGAAACTGACCTCTCTTTCCATCGAGCTGACCTCTGACCCTGTCAGCACAGAGCTGTGGACGCTCTCTGTTTGGCTGCTGCCGTAGCCAGAGTCGGCTCTGTTATGTCCAGGTTTGGAGAGATCCTGTTTAAAAAGATTAGTAACATAAAATGGTTTATAATATTGAAAATGTTTACTTTTAACACCAACTATATCATTATTAAATTTCACCATTGTGATCTCATGTTTGTATAAGCATCTTTTTCTTACCACAGCCTCCTCTTTTTCTGATCTCAGATCAGCGTAGCGCTCCTCCAGTTTCAGGTGTTCGGTCAGAAGGTTCTGGTAACGGAATCGTTCCTCATTCAGCTGTGCTTGCAGGTGCTCAGTGGGCTCCTGATGGGTCGACTCTGGTTTTTCTGTTCAAGATAAAATCAGAGGGAATGAAGAAATGATTTTGTTTAAAATCACTTTCCTGACATGTAAATCCATCTATTGTACATTTTTAACCATGACTCTGTTTATCTGCTAACCTATGCTGTAGATTAACTGCCATCGAGATAAATATTATTGCTAATGGTTAAATTTTCTCCACATATTATAGACATAATATTATAGTCAGTAAAATACAAAAGTCATAAGATTTGGAGCTTTCCTCCACCAAGCCAAAACAACACAAAATCACCTTTTATCTGCTGCTCCTGTTCCTGGATCAGTCTGTTCATCTCATCTTTCTCACTCTTCAGCAGTGTGTTCTTCTCATTGAGATCAGCGACCATCTGCAGATATTATATTTGGCAGTATGCATACTTTTTATGAAAAATATAACATCCTTTTCTGACCTTTATAAGTGGTGGTAAAAATTCTGCTTTCATAAAATACCATGGTAATATCGTATTATCACATTTTGGACGTGTACCATGCTATTCATTGAAGTATATTCAATACCATAGTATATGAACATGATAATCATTCAGTACCATGGTAGATCAATCTGATACCATCACTGACAATACCACAAAATCACCATATTTGTTGACAGGTTATACATACACTACTGTTCAAAAGTTTAGGGTCAGTTAGATTTCAATGTTTTCAAAAGTCTCTTAAGCTGCATTTGCTTGATAAAAAAAATTACAGGAAAAACAGTAATATTGTGAAAAATTATTACAATTTAAAATGTGTTTTCTATTGTAATATATTTTAAAGCATAATTTATTTCTGCGATGTAAAAGCTGAATTTTCAGCATCATTACTCCAGTCTTCAGTGTCACATGATCGTTCAGAAATCATTCTAATATGATGATTTGCTCAGGAAACATTTATGTTGAAAACAGTTGTGCTGCTCAATATTTTTGTGGAAACCCGACAAAAAAAAACAGCATTTATTTTAACTAGAATCCATTTGTAACATTATAAATTTGATCAATTTATTGTGTCCTTGCTGAATAAAAATAATAATAAAAAAAAAAAAAAAAAAAAACCTTAGTAACCCCAAACTTTTGAACAGTAGTGTATATATATTCTATATAATCTAAACTATTAAAACACTATTTTGTCTAAATAAATTTTAAAAAAAATAAATAAATAAATTGTACCTCTTTATTCTTCTCCAGCTCCTGACGGACCAATTCCAGCTCCTCCTGTAACGATGTCACCAGGTCTCCACGGTGACGGGCCTCCTCTTCCAGCGCCTCTCTAGCGAACTTATCTGCTCAGAA
The DNA here is from genome assembly GCA_028476615.1 of Culter alburnus. Lineage (NCBI taxonomy): Eukaryota > Metazoa > Chordata > Actinopteri > Cypriniformes > Xenocyprididae > Culter > Culter alburnus. The sequence continues at coordinate 774,910 of JAOTNS010001200.1, read as the reverse complement.
AGCTCTCGGTTCTCCTTATGCTGAAGACATAAAAACACATTGTTAATCAAACATGGATTCCTCCTTAGATATCACGAGGATGAAAGAGCGACGAAGGATACCTGCTCATCCAGTTTCCTCTGCAGCTGCATGATCTTGTTCTCCATGCCAACATTAAGCTTCTTGAAGTGCTCGACCGATCTGGCCTCAATCTTGAGTTTCTTGAGCTCTCGACGGGCCAGCATCCTGCGCACGCAACACTGCAGATACACCACGGCACGCTTGATGCGACGGAAACGCCAGCGGGCCAGAAAGCCACGCACCCAGCGCTGGATCAGTAGAGCCTTGCGCTCAAACACCAACTGTGCAAGAAACCAAGATGTCAACTTTGCATGTCAACTTTTGTATAACAAAGACGTTAGATCGACAAAAAACAGATTGATTTCTTGGCTGGAAATCTAATTCACTTTTGGCAGCTTCACTAATTATTGAATTAATGTTGAAGGACACTGGAGTAGATCATGAAATCACAATGTTGAAAATATACTATTATTTATTCTGAAACAGAATCCCTGGTGCATGACATCATATCCTGTTGCTTATGTGTTGTGGTAAATATTTTGAGTGTGATCACACCTTTCAATGAATGAGAATTAGCAACTCTCTTTACTAAGAAATAACTGTTACTCATTCCTGAAAGCAGTTTTCGTACCCGTTTGTACTCCAGTCTGGCTGTATATCCACGCAGTAACCTCTGAATGAGAACCGCCGCCGCTTTCTGTCGCAGGTACCGTCGTCTCGCCGCCCACATGCGCGTGTTCTTCTGAAAAGATCACTGCGGCCCGTGTCCGTCTCAGGTTATTGCACAGGCTAATCGAGGGCAGATAAAACACACACTCTTGGATTAGTTTCCAGCCAGCAACTGATAAAGTAAAAGTCTTCAGTTATAAATAAGTCGTCTTCATTTACGCTCGACTCATTTCACGAACTAAATAAATTTGCGAGCGTCACCCCACCATCGAGCCTGGTGTCCTCTGGTGTATTTCTGTAAGGTAATGGCCGCCTGGCGAATTCGCAGGTATTTCTTGCGGGCCAGCCAGCAGCGGATGGTTTTTTGGATGTTGATGCAGGCCGTACGGAGTTTGTCCGCCCTCAGCTTTTCCAGGTAAGCCACCTGTCCGGCTCGGAAGAAGATCTTTGTTTTTCCGAATTGGTATTTATCTTTGTTCTGTAGAGAGGGAATGGAGTAACATTAGACTGTTTAAAAAACCCAAGCAGGTTTGTAGGTGTCCGAGCATGGTCGACTTTAAGCTGGTTTTAGAGGGGTTTTATGCTCTTTTTGGGTGGGAGATCAGCTTAAACCAGCTTTGAACATCTTAAACCAGACATTTTTTTAGCCATGTTCTTTGTATACAGAGAAAGAATTATATTTACAAAGACAAGTGTGATACCTGCACAAGCCGTTCTAGGACATTCTGGCAGGTCAACTTCCTGTCTGAGAGGATATCTTTCTTCCTCATTAGTACACGATAACGACTGAAGAACTCCTGGTAGGTCCACCTGACCAAAGGGAGTTAAAGCAGCATTAAAACAAACAGATTCCAGATCAGTTAAAGCATTTAGAGGTGGGTTAGCATAACTAATCAGTCTAAAGCAGTTTTAAACAAGAGCAGCAATTATCGGGGTTCAAGCGCTTTAAGACCTTTAAACATGCATAAAATGGTACTGTTTTATTTAATAAGCCTGTAACCATTTAGCTGGTTTTTGAAATAATCTCTAATATTCGACGAACAATTCGATGGACAGCGGCACTCTTAGAGGCAAAGTTGCTCAGAATGAGGAGTTTTACCATGTGGTATAAATGTCGTGGTCGTGTGTGAAAAATTCGGTGATATACAATCTTTTACACACGTGAAAACGTGAAGGCGCCCCCCGGTGGCTGATTTCTTTCGAATTTCTTACAGGCCTGTAGGGCCGTGAGACAAACAGGCCCAGTGAGTTTCATTCTGATCAGCCCTCCGTTAATCTTGTCTTATGCTCAAAGGTCATTGGCTGTCGTTAGCCATGTTTTTCGAGATACGCCAGTGTCCTCAAAGGCAGTCTTGGCACCATGGACAAAAACACTGCATGCCAATCAGACTTAGGGTTGCATAGTTGTAGCCATTTTTAGTTTTTTCCATGTTATAGCGCCACTAAGTGGCCAGTCGCCACGTCCTTTTTCACATGACCACAGAATGAGCTCTTACATATGTGTGCCAAATATGGTGAAAATATCTCATTCCGTTCATGAGTTATAGACATTTTAGTAAAAGTGGCTCCGCCCACTTCAAACGTTTTGGCAGTTTTGGCGTGAATTGAAATTTCAACTTTTATAATTATTATAATTATAATTAAATATAATTGCATTTTATAATTATTGACAATCAGTCTCCAGAGAATCTTGTTGCACTGGTTTGGTTTCCGATCAGGCCAAAAACCTAAGACTAGTTTGCAAAAGTATAATTTCGACAAGCAAATCCAGGGGAATACATTTTGTCCATCTTGCGCCAAGGATTCCAATGATGTAAGCTACGCGCTTGATCCCCCCCAATAAGGTTTTTACTGATTTTGCTATTAGTTCACCACTTCATAAACTTTGAAGATTGGTGCTTTGAGTAAGTCACATCTGATTGGTTCCCTTGAGTTGGTCACAGCCAATCAGATTCCAAGCAGAATGGACACTAGTTATGTCAGTCATTGAATCAGCACCTGGAAGGGAAGCCTGTGGCTGAGATACGAATGGTCTCGAGGACTCCACACGCTCTGAGCTGCTGAACGGCTCGATGGGGGTCCATTCTAGAGACAGAACGAGAGGAAACTATAATGACCCCGTATTACATAATGGTGGATTATTTCTGAACTCAGCTTACTGACATGAAGGGGGCTTTAATGTCATTTGGCTTGATGCAGCGCACGTAGTGTGGGGTGGTGGCGTTCAGCGTGTCCATGAGCAGGTGCAGAGAGTTCCGGAACTGAGAACAGGAGGAAGAAAAACAGATAAGTGACACTGTAATTTTCTATGAAGAGATTTGGGTGGATCATTTTTTTTCCAATAGAGAACAACAGTGATTTTTCAGCATGCTTGGTTCTGGAAGTCATTTTCCTTTACATGTTCTTAATGAATGGGCAAAAACAGTAATTTTTTTTTTTATACTATGGAAGTCAATGGTGCCCGACAACTGTTTGGTTACCAACATTCTTCAAAATATCTTCTTTGCTGTTCCGCAGATCAAAGACATTCATACAGGTTTGGAACTACTTGAGGGTGAGTAAATGATGACAGAATTTTCATTTTTGGATGAACTATCCCTTTAATGAATCCTTGCTTAATAAAAATATTAATTCCTTTTTTTTTTCTTTTTTTAAAATCATACTGACCCCAAACTTTTGAAGGGTACTGTATGGAAGCTTGTTTCTGCCACTAAATAAAAAATAAAAAAGGTAATTGCGACTTTTTATCTCACAATTCTGACTTTTTTTCTTGCAATTAAACTCGTAATTCTGAGAAAAAACGTCAGTCTTTTTCCCCTCACAATTGTACATTATAACACACAATTGCGACTTTGTCACGCAATTCTGACTTTATTTCTCGCAATTCTGACATTATATCAGACTTTGTCAGGTAATTCTGCGGTAATTCTGACTTTATATCTCAATTCTGGTCTGTGACTTTAAACTCACAATTCTGACTTTATTATTCTTTATTCTGACTTTACAATGACATATCACGCAATTCTGACCTTTATATCTCGCAATTCTGACTTTGTCACGAATTCTGACTTTATAACTCACAATTCTGACGCAATTTGACTTGTCACGCAATTTGACTTTCAATTCTGACCATCTTCTGACTTTATCTCGCTTTAATTCCAATTCTGACTTTATAATCACAATTCTGACTTTATAATCACAATTCTGACTTTATATCAAATTCTGACTTTCTCGAATTCTGTCTGCTATCAGACTTTGTCAGGTAATTCTGACTTTATATCACGCAATTCTGACTTTATATCACGCAATTCTGACTTTATATTTCGACTTATATCTCACAATTCTGACTTTATTCTGCAATTCGACTTTATAACTCGACTTATTTGTCACGCAATTCTGACTTTGTCACGCAATTCTGACTTATATCTCGCAATTCTGACTTTATCTATTCAATTCACAATTCTGACTTTATAATTCACAATTCTGACTTTATAATTCACATTCTGACTTTATATCACATTCATTCTCGCAATTCTGACATTATTTCTCGCTATTCAGACTTTGTCAGGTAATTCTGACTTTATATCACGCAATTCTGACTTTATATCACGCAATTCTGACTTTATATCTCACAATTATAACTCACAATTCTGACTTTAAACTCAATTTGACTTATATCTCACAATTCTGACTTTAGATCTCGCAATTCTGACTTTATATCACGCAATCTGACTTTCTCGTGCACGCAATTCTGACTTTATATCACGCAATTCTGACTTTATTCACGCAATTCTGACTTATATCTCGCAATTCTGACAATCACAATCTGACTTTATAACTCACAATTCTGACGCAATTCTGACTCAATTCTGACACGCATATCTCGCAATTCTGACGACGCAATTCTGACTTTATAATTCACAATTCTGACTTATAATTCACAATTCGACTTTATATAATTCTGACTTTATATCCGCAATTCTGATTGTTATTTGACATCACGCAATTCTGACTTTGACTTTATATTCAATTCGGACTTTATATCAAATTCTGACATCACAATTCTGACTTTATATCTCACAATTGATTTAATCACAATCTGACTTTAGACAATTCTCGCAATTCTGACATCAATTTGACTTTATATCACGCAATTCTGACTTATATCTCGCAATTCTGACTTTATATCACGCAATTCTGACTTTATAACTCACAATTCTGACTTTATATCTCGCAATTCTGACTTTATAATTCACAATTCTGACTTTATATCTCGCAATTCTGACTTTATAATTCACAATTCTGACTGTCACGCAATTCTGACTTTATATCTCACAATTCTTGTTCTCTCACTTGATTTTATAACTCACAATTCTGACTTTATATCTCGCAATTTTGAGATAAAAAGTTGCAATTACCCTTTTTTATTTTTTATTTCATGGCGGAAACAAGCTTCCATAGTAATGCATATCTAAATGAATGAATATGAAAGATTCCTTAATGAATAACAGTGATGGATCTTGGCTTTGTTGGTCAACTCTAACCTGCAGTCCAACCGATTTCTTGTGCTCCCTAAAGGACTGGGTGGTCCGTCCAAACTTTGCTCGACCAGTTGGCACTGTGGTGCTCTGAGCCGCAGGTGTTTCCTCATCCTGGAAGAGCTCAACCAGCAAGGCGAACTGTGAGGAAACAAGAGAGCCTTTATAACAAAGAGCGATATCTACGTCACTTATGACGATTACACCCTAGATTAGTGGTTCTCAATGGGTTATTTGCATTTAACATTCTTCTATTAATTAATTACCCATTTTGGGTTGCAACCCACCAGTTGAGAACCACAGACCTAAAAAAAGGTGTTCATGAACTGAACAGCAGGTGGCGATACTTCTCCAAAGCCATGTTGAATCATAACTCTATTTTTAAGTCACTGTCTGAGGGAGTAGAGAATAACATTTCTCAAGCTGAAACATGTTCCTGTGGAGCCCTAGAAGCTGCATTTCTGTGCCAGAAAAATGCTTAGTGAGCTGTGTTGAGGTTAACACACCTTGCTAGCCTTGAGCACATTAATTTGTTCTTCATTGACTGTGTCTTTATTTTTCTCCAGAAATCCATCACACTGGTATTCAACCTAAAAGAGATATAGAGAGAGAAAAAAAATGGGATAGACTCATAGGAATTCCTATATGACCACATAAAAGCTACATATTTTTCTTCATGTACCTTGTCCGCAAAGTGCAGTATAATGAAGGCTGTGTTAGACATGCGCGGCTTCTCGAAGTGAGAGCTTTTCTTCAGGTGAGTGTTGTACAACTTTTGCGCCCATGATTCATCTGAACCTTTTGGCATCTGGACACATCAAATTAAGGGATTTGAGAAGTTCATCATAGAAAAAAAAGATCATAATTATCTAACAGTTATGTTTTAATTATGTTTTTTACAGTGCATTCTTCATCTAAAAGATCTAGCAAGCCCATCTTGGCCTCGATCAGGTTGATGCAGGGCTGGTTGTCGTAGAAATCGATGAGCGTCCATGGTATCTGCTCCTTCATGTACTCCTCCTGCTCCAGTTTGAACACGTGCTGGAGGGGAAATGCTTTCTGTGAGTGGTGATGTGCTCGGACATGACTGCTCATTTCATGAATGCTGGAGCGGCTGACACATGTTTGAAAATGCTGACCATGTTAAACTGCTGCTGGAGCTTCTCATTGGCGTAATTGATGCAGAACTGCTCGAAGCTGTTCACCTCGAACGTCTCAAACCTGGGCACAACACAATGTACGTTTTCTGCAACTGCATTTTTGTTATAAACAAAGCATGAAGATGAAATAATAGCAGCTCACCCACCCATAGATGTCTAGGACACCGATGAACGAGTGCGGTTTGGAGGAAGTGCTCAGGGCTTTGTTGACCTGGCCGACGATCCAGGAGAAGAGCTTGGCGTAAATGTGTTTCGAAAGAGCGTCACGGCCATTCACGGCCTCCAATCGGGTAACAGGCTTGTTTAGGGTTTCTGTGGCGGTCTTGAGTTTTTTATGGCACAACCAGTGAGCCATGGACTCGTATGACACCTCAGTGAGGTCACAAAACACTGCCAGGTGGCCACTCTCATCCTGGACACAATGCAAACAATATAGTGTGGCATCAAAATGCATTTACATTATTTAGTAGACACTTTTGTCAAAATCCAGAATGTGAATTAAAGAAATCATGCATTCTCGTTGCGACTCACAGAGATGCCACAGCTAGAAGATCCTCTCTCCTTCATGTCTACATTTCCCAGATGAAGAATGGCTGACAGGATTTGGAACAAACCCATTTGGTGCGCCTCAGTAATTCCTGGAATCAGCAGAGACTGGCACGTTTGTGCTTGAATGACTGAACTAAGTGTGTGTGAAGAACCATTAAACAGGCTCTTATCATGAGGAATCTAATTGTCCTTGATCTTTACAGGTAAAAGAGCTTTATGTACAATGAAAACATGCTGTAACTTCCTCCGTAGTCCAAAAAGACTTTAAACTAAGCTGCAAAATGGCTCGTTCTGAACGTTCTGAAGTCAGAAAAATGAATACATTATTATAATGTCCATGTTTATGCATCAACTATGACCATTAGGTGTTCAGAAACCTGGCCAGTTTAATCATGGAAATAAAATAAAATAAAATAAAATAAAATTAAATAAATTATGTTAAAAAAAAAAAAAAAGATGTGACCCCCTTTTATCATTCTAATAATAAATTAAGACAATAAAAGAGAGACATATGGGATCCTGTTGTACAAAACAGCAGATGGCACATGGAAAGGTAAAGTATTCATACCCAGAAGTGAAAAGGCTTTCCTTGTGGCCTGCATCTCCTTCAGGTCATTCACTCCCTCGATGACGGGACTTCTGCCTTGGTTAGTGTAGGGAAAGTCATCAGCGCTACCTTAAGAGAAAGACTGGTTACTGAAGAAAAGAAGTCCACCATGAGGGGAAGTGATGAACAGATTATCTTACTACAAAATATTAGCTGTCAATTGACTTAAAACCTACATATATGACCCTTTATAACACAGTCAAATGAAGATGCAATGCTCTACTTGACTGTTATTTATAAACTCAATCCAGAATGGGCATCATATTACCTAACTTCAGAGGTTCAAACTCGGGTAAATGGGCGCAGGCACAGAGCTGATAGAAGATGTGATAGTTTCTCTCCTCACTCGCCTAAAACAGTCAAGTGACATTCCCACATAAATACATCAAACTTTATTAAATTTAAATTTATTTTTTGATATTTATGTGCCCCTATTATGCCATTCTTAAGGGTTCTAATTTTGTTTTTGCCGTCTCCTACAATAGGTTTACATGTAGTAGAGATGGATGAGTATAAGACTAACCTGGAACACCACTCTAGACTTTTCCAGAAGGTACGTCCTCATGTTGGCTCCGATAATGTGGTGCTTCCTGTCAAATCCAATCTCAATGTACTTCCCAAAGCGACTACTGTTGTCATTTCTCGTCGTCTTGGCATTTCCAATAGCCTACAGACAGAAGAAAACCCCGATATTACACAGAGTTTCTTAGTATAGATCTGTTTGATGTCTAGGGAGGAGTTTTTACAGGCTAGCAAATGCTAGTTAAAGTTAGTCATACCTCCATGATAGGACTGGACGCCAGCACCTTTTCCTCCACACTGGACTCAGCAGAGGATCCGCTGACTGTCGCAAAGTAACGCATGGCATATTTGGCAGAAACAGTCTTCCCTGCTCCAGATTCTCCACTCACGATGATGGACTGATTCTTCTCATCTCTTACAGGAGGAGGAGGAAGAGAGATATCATTGTCACTGCCTATGGACATATTCTTAGACATACTATTTGTATAACAAAAAGGTGTGTGCACATACCTGGCCATCTGTTTATAGGCCTCCTCTGACACAGCAAAGATGTGAGGGTCCATATCACCCATGTTCTGCCCACTGTAAGCATTGATGATGTCGGATCCATAGATCGGAAGACTTTCATATGGATTGATGGCAACCAGGATGATCCCTATTTTTATTTAAAAAAAAATAAATAACTTGATTTTTACAACTTTTGGAGTTCTGGGTCAAAGGTCAGACTGAATTGCAATGCAATTTTTGTTGCATTTTTATAATTGCAATGCTTCAGACTTTTTTTAAAACTTTGCATACTATATGCAAATCTGTCTAATCTAAGAACAGGAGTCCAGAACTCAAAGTCTAATGAGCTGTGCGGTGCAGATGACACACAAGCTCTGCTAGGTCATGTTTTATGGTTCATATTCCCTAGTAATATCTGCTACACATGGGAGTTTCAAAGTCTACAGGTCATTTAAACAACACTCAAAAAAAAAAAAAAAATAAATAAATACAAAAACAATTAAACATTTTTTTTTTTTTTAAAAAGTGTGAATTTATCAGAATATATATTGAACATATTATCCTCAGACTAATTTCAAACTGACATTGAAATAAATAGGAAACTATTAGTTTAATATATCTAGAAAGCAATGTTATAGGCAGTTGAGGTGTCATTTTCATTACCGCAGTAGGTGTAGATAAGCTTGGAGTCTGTGAATCGGACCCGCAGGTTGTGCAGTACGGCCGGTTCATGGAGGTAACTGAGAGCCGTGAGGTCGTTCTCGCCCACCAGGATGTCCGGGTTACGAAGAGGAGGCAGAACTCCACTCTTTGGGTCCAGCTTATACTCGACCTCCTATGAAAAGACACTACAGTTCAGCTGAAGCTCATGAGGAGAACTATAAATGCTCTTAAAGAGAATCTATTGCCTTCCAGAGGTGTAAAGAGTACCTGAAAACCATAGTTGAGTAAAAGGTCTGACACCTTACAGCAAAAATTACTTAGGAATTATAGAGGTTAAAAAAGAGTTTGTTATTTTGGCCTTGTCTGCCCCTGATGCTAAACCCTTATTAAGAAATAAATCTTTTCTTTTCGTCATCTCTCTGGTAGTGACACTCTTTTCTTCCATTTCCTGTTACGGCTGACCCCTAGATGGTCGTAACAGAAATTGGGGGCTCGTCCGGGATTTCTCTCTTTTATTACAAGTCACCAATTCCAATATGACTTGAGTAAAAGTCTTAAAGTATCTGATTTTAACAGTACTTAAGTATTTTACTCATACTGAATGTAAGATTAAAGATGCACATGTGCTCAAATCTAAGAGACAAGCCAGTGAAAAACAAGAAACAGCTCATTTGTATCAATATTGCAATAAATCAAGGTCGACACAACAGTCTCTTAAACATCTACAAACACTCAAGTCGCAGTTATGCTCAAGTGCTCAAAGTAAACCATTATCTTACAAATACTCTTTAGTACGCCGTATAAATTAAATAATTTTAAATAAAATGAACTAGTCAAAGCCTCGTGCACTGGACGTGCTTGTTTTGGCGCCATCACCGGCTGCAGTCATGTCTTCATCTTATAAACATCTGCAATTCAACAACTACCTGCAAATGCACTCGCATTTGATACAGTACCTTCAATGCCCTGTAGATGGCGATATTGCTTATTTTGTAGCAGAAATAAACTGCTGCAGAAAAAGTTAGTTGCCATGCAAAATGCAACTCATCAAAATTACATATGTATTGGAATAAAGGGTACATATACTTATTCAAAAATGTAGTCAAGTATCATTTCTTTGATAGTCAAACTACCCAAAAGATATATAAGTACAGTAACTAATGACATTTACACCACTGGCCTTGTCTTATAAACTTCCACTGTGCATGCATTGCTATGAATGTGATTTTTTTTGTTTTTCTGTCATAATCAACAGAATGTTGTCAGTAGAGCTAAATCTTCATCGAACTGAAGTTCATCAGATCATCTTGTCCACACATGCAGCTTAAATAACAGTTATATTGTGGGTAAAACATGCAAAAGCTTTCGCGATCACTGACACACTAACAGACAGGACATATTTACCTCAGGAAAACCACAAGCTAAACTTAACAGATATTTTTCTTTGCCCTAGTGACTTTACACAAATGATAAGGTTACCATTTGCCAGCAGTGAAATAAACTGTGGCAACAGCAATGGGTGTAGTTCCTGAAATATGCTGGAATTGGATCTCCACGCCCGTTATTTTTCTACACAACCAGTCTGACTCAACTCTGCCTCAAACTTGACTCAATGCTGACTCAAGCAGACTATGAAAGCTTTAAACCACCTGATCTGGTCAAATGTGCATCATGCTTTCCCTTCATACCCATGTTGGATGGGTAAACTGGAACAAATCAGGGTAAACAGAATGTGGAAACCATTTGAAGTACAAGTGTTGCTCTCACCGACTCATCCTCCAGCTGTAGATGCAGGACAGTGTCTCCAGGCCTGTAGTCTCTGGTCAGCTCTGCTGATCTCCACACCTCTGTGGTGTCTGGGATCCAGACTCGAGCAAACTGCAGGTGAAGAACAATGAACATCAAGTTAGTTTGAATAATAACAGCATTTATTTAAAGCAATTCAAAGCAGATGTATATCTTATTTCAACTTCATTCAAGCATATGATTGTTTTATCAATGCTTTCATGTTTAAAACCATTTAATATCATTGATATTTTTAGTGTTTATTTTTTTGGATACAATAAAAACTGAATGTTTGACAATTAAACAAACAAAAAAGAAGCCCCTTTAAAGTTCCCACAATCCTTTTGTAAGAATGCACATTCTGGATGATAATGTTTCACATGTTTCATTGCTCATATGTGAAAGCAGCGGGGTTTAAACTCTCATACCTTCGAGTACAGCTCCGGCGCTGCCATTGAGCTCTACCTGAACTCCCGTTACTCCAGAAACATCGCTGCTGTCCGCGTCTGGTACGATTAAAAAAAACAGACTGTCTTTGAGAAACGCCAAAGTTTCTGCAATCTGTTGGCTGGTGGTGTGGAAGAAGTGTGACAGCCGCCGGGGAAACACATTGAGCGGCACAGTTTTAATAAGTAACAGCTGTTCTTGTGGATCGTGATGCTGTGTGGACGCCAGGGGGCGCTTGGAGGCTCAAAACGCGGATTCCTCCATTGAGCCGCATTCAAATCTAAGGGTTTTTGTCTCATTGGAAGAATGTTTATACAAAATAGTGTAATCTTTTTATTATGTTAATTATGAAGACAAATATCTGGCAAACACATGATGCCAGCAATTTTATGAAACGATTAAAAAAAAAAATCACCTAGTAATCACAAACAACTATAATTGGTCCATCCTGACATCGCTGAGAAAAGTAACAGATACCACGTGACAAAGCTATTAATGTGATAATTAAGCAAAATAAAGACGCTGATAAACTTCGATAGCCAATTAACTGTTTATAGATTGTAAAACGTGCATTGTTTTTTAATATTATTTATTATAAATTAAATTATTATTTATACTTCGAGTATATCACCAATTAGAAACCACTTCCGGGGAGCCAAACCACGCCCATTTCATATTTCATAATGTTCTTCCCGCTTTTTCTATTTCTGTGTGGCAATCATCCTTGCCAGTTTCTTTTAAGCATGCTGGGTATAGAAACGAGCAATCCTTTTCTTTTGTCATTTGTTATTTTCCCAGACTTTTGTACAAAATACTTGTTTTTTTCTATTTTATATTATACATTGTTAACCGTAAAAAATGATAAAATAGTCGCCGTGGCAATGAGAGACGTGGAAACAGTGCCGCCTTGTGGCGATTGTATGTTACTGCAGCCCGCTAAGGAAAAGGTATTAAAAATTAATACTCAAAGTGTGAGCTGGTTATTTGTATATCCACGTCTTCTCTGCTGTTGAAATAAGCTGTTGATCATAATCTTGGCTTTGGCAATATTATAAACGCTCGAATAAAAATATTAATAAATAAAAAAAAGTCACCGTGGCGATGACAGACGTGGAAACAGTGCCGCCTTGTGGCGATTGTGTGTTACTGCAGCCCGCAAAGGAAAAGGTATTAAAACAGTTAACCCTCTATGGTACGCAATATGATATCAATGAGGAAAAAATTATTTGTGTTGTTTTTCCTGCTTAAAATTGGACACTTTAACAATATCAATAAACATTTTCATAATTTTTTAATTTATTTAATTTTTTTAATTATTTAATATTTAAGTTTGTTGCCGAGGCAACATTGTACCACAATGGAAAAATTTAAACATTTGGCATTTTCATGTAGAAAAAAGAAATATATTTATTTAAATTACAAATTTAATTTAAACAAACAAATTTATCTAGTTTTTAATGTATTAAAAGTTTCATATTTAATAAAAAGTAACATTTTATATCCAGCTGTTGCCCTCAGGCAACATTGTACCATAGTGGAACACAAGTATTACCAAACCATCATATCTTTATGTTATTATATCAAGTTATCATATCCATCTTCATCCTCATCTCCATCTTCTCTTTCATCCTTAGTCTCTCCCTGACAGATTGTCAATATTCATTCCTCATTACAGTATGACCCCTCATTAACTCCTCATCATCACCCTCATCCACCGCCAGTGTTACCTGTGTTTTATACCTTTCTGAAGTGCTATAGAAAAATGTGCAGATCATAATATATGCAGATATAGTATGTGAATTAGTATTCTTATAAGTACATTACAAAATCATGTGAAAATGCCAGCATATTTAGATAATTCTAACTCTTTTCCTTACAAATATGATACATTTGTATTGAAACCTATTATGGCTGTATGGCCTTATGCGATTCCATTATGGTACAATGTTGCCTTGAGGCAACACACAGTTTTTTGTTATTTTCTCTAAAACATTTGATGATATATAATGTAAATTACTTAAAAATACTTCTTTACTTGCCAGTGATGGTGACTCATATTTTTTGTGGGTGATTAAATGGTTACAAACAAGTGAAAAAAGCACTTTTCAATGGAGAAAATATGGAGTCATGTGATATGTGCACATGTGCTGAAACAGGACACAAAATGGACCCCTGTTGGTCATGTTTTGGTCTTTTTTGCACTTTTATTGATTAGTATTTGAGTTATTCTGTCCTGAGATATGCTTGATCAATCAATTTGTGCTTTATTTTATTAAAAACAAACTAAAATAGACCATGTTGCCTGGAGGCAACACCGTACCATAGAGGATTAATACTCAAAATGTGAGCTGGTTATTTGTATATCCACGTCTTCTCTGCTGTTAAAATAAGCTGTTTGATCATAATCTTGGCTTTGGAAATATTATCAACGCTCGAATAAAAATATTAATAAATAAAAAAGTCACCGTGGCGATGACAGACGTGGAAACAGTGTCGCCTTGTGGCGATTGTGGATTATTGCAGCCCGCTAAGGAAATTGTATTAAAACAAATTAATACTCAAAATGTGAGCTGGTTATTTGTATATCCATGTCTTCTCTGCTGTTGAAATAAGCTGTTTGATCATAATCTTGGCTTTGGCAATATTATAAACGCTCGAATAAAAATATTAATAAATAAAAAAGTCACCGTGACGATGACAGACGCGGAAACAGTGTCGCCTTGTGGCGATTGTGTGTTACTGCAACCCGCAAAAGAAATTGTATTAAAACAAATTAATACTCAAAATGTGAGCTGGTTATTTGTATATCCACGTCTTCTCTGCTGTTAAAATAAGATTTTTGTTCATAATCTTGGCTTTGGCAATATTATAAACGCTCGAACAAAAAAAATAATAATAAATTAAAAAGTCGCCGTGGCAATGACAGACGTGAAAACAGTGTCGCCTTGTGGCGATTGTGAGTTACTGCAGCCCGCTATGGAAAAGGTATTAAAACAATTCATATTCAAAATGTGAGCTGGTTATTTGTATATCCATGTCTTCTCTGCTGTTGAAATAAGCTGTTTGATCATAATCTTGGCTTTGGAAATGTTATAAACGCTCGAATAAAAATATTAATAAATAAAAAAGTCACCGTGGCGATGACAGACGCGGAAACAGTGCCGCCTTGTGGCGATTGTGTGTTACTGCAACCCGCAAAAGAAATTGTATTAAAACAAATTAATACTCAAAATGTGAGCTGGTTATTTGTATATCCACGTCTTCTCTGCTGTTAAAATAAGCTGTTTGATCATAATCTTGGCTTTGGCAATATTATAAACGCTCGAATAAAAATATTAATAAATAAAGAGTGGCCGGAGCAATGACAGACGTGGAAACAGTGCCGCCATGTGGCGATTGTGAGTTACTGCACCCCGTCCAGATTTACAAAGGCAGAAAAACAACGTAAAACTCAAATGTAAGCTAGTTGTATTTCTTGAACATTCTGTATGAAAACCGTTCAAGCTAAATAAAGCATTAGTTAATTATATATTAAGATATGGATAAAATTAAAAAGAAACAACCCCTGAGCACATTAACTTTAATAATCCTTTCTTTAAATGTATTAATCAAGGTTTGACTAGACCTAGTTAAACAAGCCACTTTGCTAAGAGTGCATTGTCAAAAAGTGCTTGTGGCTCCATTAAATTTGTCTAGGTATTTAAAATACATTTTATTTCTGTTATTTTAACAGCAATTCTACTGCCTTTAAAAGACAAGAAATACTGCAGAGTTCAGAAACAACTACTTGGTCTCAAAGCACATGTGCAAAACTATTTTATTTACAAAACAAATGGCACAGTTGTGACAGTAAACGTTTGTACAGCTCAGATAAATCGTTTCAGTTGTTCTGGCAACACAACCTAGACGAGTCAGTGAAGAGGTCAACGCTCCTCAGTGTGGGGGAACTGACAGTTTTAAGGCCATTTTCATAATCAACAGGTAGGAGGCAAACAGCAGATCTCAACGAACGAACTTCAAACAGCTAACGTCTACGAGGCCTTTTCTTTCTTCCAACAGGCACAGTTTTGGCAGAAGAGGTGGATGTGATTATTTCAAGTCCAGTCCATATCCATTCATGCAGGTCTTTTTTCAAGACATGCACAAAAAACAAAAGTGGTTGAAAAGACGGAAAAAGTGTAAAACCCTAAAATAATGCTGACCTGACTCAATCGGTCAGATTACCATGTTTAAACCTTGGCATTGATGCAATACATTTAACTGTAAGGTTAAATCCAAGTGCACTGGTAGCAGCATCTACACATTTCCTTATCAAAACATTATATTGAGAGCGTTTCTACAGCCGAAGACAAAAAGAGTAAGAAAAGACAGCAAAAGAAAGACAAAATGATGGTTGAGGGAACATAATGGAGATGGAGACAGCAGGAATGGCATCAGACGGCGAGTTTGCTGGCCACCAGAGACTGTTTCCGCTGAGGAAGGTCCTGAGGGGTGGGAATGTGGTCTCCGGTGATCTCTTCCTTCTCCACCGCTGCAGTCGGGAGCTGCTTGTTCTTCATCTTGGCTTTGGCCATGTTATAGTCACCGGAGTCAAAGTATTTTTGCTGCAAGGAAAAAAACAATGTCCATTATTAGCAATCAATAGGTTGAATTCTGCCAATATTAAAAGGGACAGTTCACCAAAAAACAAAGATCCTGTGATTAGTTACTCACCCTCATGTAGTTTCAAACTTTCGTTCATCTTCAGAACACAAATTAAGATATTTTTGATGGAATCTGAGAGATTTCTGTCCCTCCATAGACAGTTACGTGACTACCACTTTGATGCTTCAAAAAGTTTATAAAGAGATTGTAAAACTAATCCATATGAATTGAGCGCTTTAGTTCAAATTTTCTGAAGAGACTCCATCGCTTTATATTAGGGCTACACGATTTTGACAAAAATCATTACTGTCGATTATTCCCTTGAGATTGTAATTGCGATTATTAAATTATGATTATCACAATTTATTTTGAATGATGTTTTTTTTTATTTTATTTTTTTTATAGCTTTTCTACAGCATTAAGCCGCAAATATCAACTGTACCTTGGTTTGGTTTATTCTTTAAATAAAAAAAAATAAAAAAAATGAACATATAAGCCATTTTCCTGGTTGCATCTGCACCGCCAGTAGGAACTCTGAAGTGATGTAAACTGCGCTTGTTGTTGTGACTTATTTTGACGGCGCCGAGAACAGTTCAGACTAGGGCTGGGTATTGACAATTTTCATGATTCGATTCGATTACAATTTCGATTCGATTCGATATTGATTATTTTGGATGTAGTATATCAGTTACAGTACATGGCAAATTTTTAACTAATCTCTCAACTAATGCTGAAAACTACACATGGAGTCAGTTGGTACTACATTACTCTAATATTAAAGGTTAAAATTAACTTATTTATATACAAACACTTAAATTACACTCAATGTTTTTATAAATAAAGTTAGAATTACATAATCACACTTCTACTACAATTCGTTTTTTTTTTTTTTTTTAATATAAAACATTTAAATCAACAACTCAACTGATTTATTCAAAAATGCATTATATTGAAGAACATTAAAATTATAATGAATAGTAACGGTGCATATTTATCAGAATGCTGCTCTCTAGAGTTCACTTATAGCTGACTAATGAGTTTATGGTCACTGAATATGATTTTTGGCGGTAAATGTGACGTCACTTGATGAAATATGTGTGCATAACTACACCGTGCTGGTTAATGTTTGGTGCAGGAGAATGTGTGAAATAAAAACTTTAAACACGGATACTTTATTCTGTATGAGCTATGTGTCACGTGACTAGTGTTATTAAACTCACCGCGGAGCTCCGCGCTGAAACCGATCATATGCGCGCTCCGCCTGTATATCATAAAAACAATCGTATTTTTCATGTGTTCGTATTCAAACTCCAGTTCTGACCGCATCGCGAGCAAAATACAAACAACACATGTGCTGCTGTGCTGAGGTAAACAGCCTACGGCTCGTGTATTTGAACGCAGCTAGAGCAGGCAGAGGTGAATACAGCATTTTTGTGACATTTGAATTCTCCGCTGTAATGCGAAAATCGCTGTAATCGCTCTGAAAAATGCAAAAATAACTATTTTTCACTTATGAATAACATTAATGAGTACCTTTAGTGTTTTCAATGATGTGCAGCCTATACATATCTGTTTACATCTCAAAAAAAGTGTTTTGGGGTTTCATGAGCCTTTAAAGCGGATGTTCACATGCACATGCTTCTCTTTAACTGAGGCGCTAAAGCGATCCGTCACGCCACATTAAACAGCACCAAAACGGTATTTATTTTTTGAATCTCATAATAAGATGGACGTCATTTGAAATCTGAGACTTTGCTTCATATCAAAATTAACAAAGCACAAAGATTATTGCGATTTATTGGATGGGAGGCGCGCTACATGTTCTGTTCATTCATCAACTGAAAACAGACTTGACTAATCGATTCTTAGGATTTAAGAATCGATAACAGTTCGTAAAAATGAGAATCGATTAAAATCGAGAAATCGATATTTTTTTACCCAGCCTTAGTTCAGACAGATTCTGAGCACACAGTGCTCACATTCTCCATCTTCATTAGTTTATGATCTGTCTAATACGTTATTAGATAGAACTGTTATACAAAGAAAGTAGACAGTATAGCATTTGCCGTGTGGTTGATGCCCAGTGTCGCTATAGCTTAGCATCATGTTTCTCTTGCTTCGCTCAAAGTCACGCTGGATTTTCTACTTCATGTACTGTTCAGAGGTCCATCTATCTCTGTTTTCCATGTTTGTAGAGTTAGTTTGTGGAGTAAATACATAGGCTGTGGTGACGGCTTTTTAAAAATGACGGTGCTGGTGTTTCGCGTGCGTTAGTAATCTAGTAATTGCGCCTTAAAACGATTACAGAATCGTGTCAGATTTAATTCAGGCTTTTATTCATATATAAACATCAATCAACTCGTACATCAGTTGTGGTTAACAGAAGCTCAAACATGTTCGCTTGATGCCTGCGAGAACCAATGAGGTTTGTTCTCTCGCATCAAGCAAGCACGGTTGAACTGTTGATGTTCGCTGATCAAGGATTATATATGAATAAAAGCCTAAATTAAATCTGTTCATCATATAAAGTAGGGCTGCACAATTAATCGAATTATCGTTCATTATATAAAGCAATGGAGTCTCTTCAGAAAATTTGGACTGAACCGAATTCATACAGATTAGTTTAGCTGTCAATGAAGGGACAGAAATCTTTCAGATTTCATCAAAAATATCTTAATTTGTGTTCTGAAGATGAAGGAAGGTCTTACAGGTTTGGAACAACATGAGGGTGAGTCATTAATGACACAATTTTCATTTTTGAATGAACTAACCTTTTAAAATCTCTTTCGAAAACTTACCCCCTTTTGTAGTCTTTTTCGTAACAGATCTGACCCACCAGGCCTTGTCCCAAGATGAGGATATCGGGCCTTCAGTTTGGCCTCCTCAGCTTTTTCTGGACTTACAACAGTGTCCTGCATCTCCTACATTAGATATAGGAACAAAATAACTTCAAACTAAATTTCATAAACCACAGGAAACAGATTGATTGAACTAACAGTAGCATAAACAGAAAAACAGCAATGATTAGTCCATTTTTCACAACTAACCTAATTATATAAAGTTGTCATTATATATATATATATATATATATATAATAAATAAAAAACACACACACTTGACAATTATTCTAAATACTAAAACGCTTCTACAAACACACACTACAGTTTAAAAGACTAGTAAAATCAGTGTTGTTTTGTATGGTCAAGCAGCTCTCAATTTAACACACCCGACAGATATATTTCTATATTATTATTTCAACAGTGCGTCTTTCATGACTGAATCAGCACAATCACATTGTCAGATGCGCTCGGCCTCTTACGAAACGTGTTTGAATGAGCGAACCTGCTGCTCCTCGCTGCTCGCCTCCACCTCACCGGACATCTGGACAACTTAAATGCAAAAAACAAAAGAAAACAAAACACAAAAAACGGAACACTTGGCTTTACTTCGCCCTCAGAGAGCCGTCAGGTGATATCGTTAACTGACCGTCCGATGCTGCTGCTGTCTTGAAAATCCTAAATGTTCTTCTTCGAGAGAAACAGAGAGCGGCGCGCACACTCACTGAGAGCTGCGCCGCCGCCTGGCGGACTGGAGGAGAACAGCGGCATTTGTGTTTTGTATTATAACTTGAAATATTGAATTATTAATACGTTTACTTTAATAATAATTTATTATTTCACGTCACAAAGACACACGTACCACAACCTGAAGGTGGACAGTTTTAGAATTATATTAAAATGTCGTTTACTTGCTAGAAAAGTATGAACTATCAGTCACATGGCAGAAGGCATGTAGTAGATTGCATCCAATTGGATTGATCATGTTGAAAATGTAGAGGCCTTAGAAATTCATGTATCAAATATAACAGTAGGTTTTATAAGGTTAAAATTCTCTTTTAGCTAGAATGTGAAAACGTTACACACAACTGATACAAGATTTGGACAATGAATCTTAAACACTGGCCCATAGTGTTTGAGGTTTCACGCCTATATATTGAAGATTTCCTTAATATGTTGTTTTGTGAATGATTTAATTTACAAAAATAAATGTTAAGTCATTGATTTTGAGGATCAGATATGTCCAATAGTTTTAAATGGACATCATATGAGGACTTCATCTAACCTGGATAAAAAAATAAAAATATATCACAAGAAAAACCACAAGGCAGCATTCGCAATAAAAATCACTTTAATTTACATAATGTTAGAAAACAACTGTTAGTTACATTCTTACATAATCTACAATGATAAAATATAAAGCATGGTATTTGAAAAAATATGTTTTTAATTAATTTGAAATAAAACAACAAATATTGGTCCGTGGCATGTTTCTTTCGATTATGAATAAAAATATACATTGAATAGTCCACTTTTGAGAGTGTAAACAAAGGGTTTGCTTTGAATTAAATGTGATAAATCATCCTCAGACTGCAGTTATTCTTTAATATTAATGAAAAGACATCTACTGTACACTTCACTGAAATCTCCTCATAATAGGATCAACAGAGATCCACAAAGCTCTCATAGAACTGAGAAACCTTCTCTAAAACATCAGCAACGACCCATTAGTTCTGGATCCGTGTCACTAGATAGTACAGCAGGAAGAAGAGCACGACCAGGCCGACGGACACGTAACACAGGATCTTTCTGTTGTCTCGGCCGGACCGTACCATTGTGGAAAACCTCTTAACGCTTCCAGTCAACAGGCCAGTCGCACTGAGAAAATTGGAGTCCTGAGTAAACAAGGATGTCAAACACATTATGAGTTACACCCATGTGCCAACACGGCACACACAACATCAACACTTTGATAAAACGCACACACCATGCCATCCAAGTAGCTATTCTGCTCCTCAGCCTCTTTGTCAATGTCGTACGCCAGCTGTGGAAGAGACCAAACACATTTAAATGCCACAACATGACCACTTATTTTAAATTCACATTATATACAGTGTTTGGGGAAGTTACTTTTAAAAGTAATGCATAACAGTATTGCATTACTCCCTAAAAAAGTAACTAATTCCATTACTTTTCCCAACAGGGCTTGCTTGTTTGTTTCTTAATAACGAAAAAAAGTTATATTTTTGGCAAATGTACAGGCCCTTTCATACCAAAAGTAAAATTGATAAACTGAAGGCAAATGCAAACTGAATAGTCAGTCAATTAATGGGAAAAAAATGAAACTTGCATTACTTATCTGAAGTAATGCCTTAAGTTGAAAAAAAGTAATCCGAATATGTAACTTGCATTATATATATATATAATCTGACTTACAGACTTGAGTCTAGAAACTTTAGTGGCCAGATTTTCTGCCATCAGCTTGTTTTCAGCGTCCAGCATGTCATCCACAGCACCATGTCCTGTCAAGTCCACAAAATTCACTGTTATTAAGTCATTTTGACACAATTTACACCAATATGACTTTACAGTGCTCAGCGTAAATGAGTACACCCCCTTTGAAAAGTAACATTTTAAACAATATCCCAATGAACACAAAAACAATTCCCAAAATGTTGACAAGACTAAGTTTAATATTACATCTGTTTAACTTATAACATGAAAGTAAGGTTAATAATATAACTTAGATTACACATTTTTCAGTTTTACTCAAACTAGGGTGATGCAAAAATGAGTACACCCCACAACAAAACTACTAACATCTAGTACTTTGTATGGCCTCCATGATTTTTAATGACGGCACCAAGTCTTCTAGGCATGGAATGAACAAGTTGGCAACATTTTGCAACATCTATCTTTTTCCATTCTTCAAGAATGACCTCTTTTAGGGATGGAAAGTGATGCTCAACTTGTCTCTTCAGAATTCCCCATAGGTGTTCGATTGGGTTCAGATCAGGAGCCACTGAATCACTTTCACCCTGTTCTTCTTCAGAAATCCAACAGTGGCCTTAGATGTGTGTTTAGGATCATTGTCATGTTGGAAAAAGTGCACAACGACCAAAGGCATGGAGTGATGGTAGCATCTTCTCTTTCAGTATAGAGCAGTACATCTGTGAATTCATGATGCCATCAATGAAATGCAGCTCCCCGACACCAGCAGCACTCATGCAGCCCCACATAAGGACACTGCCACCACCATGTTTCACTGTAGGCACCATGCATTTTTCTTTGTATTCCTCACTTTTGTGACACCATACAGTTTTGAAGCCATCAGTTGCAAAAACATTTATCTTGGTCTCATCACTCCAAAGTAAAGAGTCCCAGTAGTCTTCATCTTTGTCAGCATGGGCCCTGGCAAACTCTAGGCGGGTTTTTTTGTGCCTGGGCTTTAGGAGAGGCTTCTTTCGTGGACGGCACCCATGCATGCCATTCCTCTGCAGTGTACGCCATATTGTGTCACGGGAAATAGTCACCCCAGTTTGGCTTTCTACTTCTTTAGATAACTGCAGTGAACTTGCATGCCGATTTTCTTCAACCCTTCTCATCAGAAGACGCTCCTGTTGAGGTGTTAACTTCCGTTGACGACCTGGACGTCTCTGTGAGATGGTTGCAGTTTCATCTTTTTTACATTTTTGTACCACTTTTGCTACAGTCAGTCAGTTTTTCTGACTGATAAGTAAAGCTTTGCTGATCTTCTTGTAGCATTCACCTTTCTGGTGTAAACAAATTATTTTCTTTCTCAGGTCTTGTGACATTTCTTTTCCATGTGGTGCCATTGCTGACAGCGTGAAATGGGTTTTAACACCCTTTTATAGTCAACTGTCTGATAATGAATAACCTATGGTTGAATTCTTGTTAAATTAGACATTTGTAGTCTAAAATTTAGCTTTGCTCCAGAGACTTTCAGTGGGGTGTACTCAATTTTGCATCACTCTAATTTGAGTAAAACTGAAAATTTTGTTCTTTAAGTTATATTATTAATCTTACTTTCATGTTATAAGTTAAACAGATGTTATATAAAACTTAGTCTGGTCAACATTTTGTTTTTGTGTTCATTGAGATATTGTTTAAAATGTTACTTTTCAAAGGGGGTGTACTCATTTACACAGCACTGTATATCTGACCACTTTCAGATTCAAGTTTACCTTTACTGTCAACATCAACAATAAACGTTGTTTTTAGACCAGAAGCATCATAAAATTAAAAATATTCTGAGGATATACCAATAAAATAGTCGAAATGAAACTATAACTGTATATTAAAAGAAAACTGCTACGTGTCACTAACCTCGATTCCAGGGATCAGCCATTTTTAAAGAGCTAATCAGCTAACAACACCCAAAAACACTCCAAAACACGCCGAACACCAACAAAAACTACTCGTTTTAACTGTAAACGATGTCTAAAACAAATACCAACACATATGAGTTCACTAAAATGGTTGACAACTGTAAAACAGCGTACAGTTATCAAGAAGCGAGCCGCCGAGCAGCGCAGCGTTCACTGTAGAGCAGCAGTCACGAGAGGATTGTGGGATATGTTTGTCCGCCAGTCATTCAATTTTCTATCATAAGGACTCTGTCTGATTGCATAAGCTTCCTAGCCTGCCATCTGCTTGCGTTTGTTTTCTTTAAACATTTTGTTCGGTTAATATTAGTTTTTAAACGACGTCGATATGAAATAAACAGTGCTGTTATTGTTGTGCAGGTAAGCATCTTTATGTTATAATAATGCATAACATTGATTATGCTATCATCATAACGACGAATCGCAAAATACCAAAACAACGATTTCATAATTAAATCCGATAATATTTGCATGTCTTAACTGTTCGTGTGCGTTTTTGTAATGAAGATGCATTCAATTAAATAGCCTATATAATATATATCTAATGAAGTAGATGTATTCCCAGATACACAACATAAAGAGGGAAAGATTGAAATTTTTAAATATAATTAACTGTTATATTGTTGATGTTTTAATAGAAGCTTGTGTTAAATGATAACAAACACCACTGTCCTCTGAATCCTCTTAATGTACGATCTTTATATATTTATACTGAATACAGTGCACTACATGGATTTAATATGCATTTAAATAAGGGGTTTAAATTAGGGAAATATGCGAATTAGTCGCAATTATTCCAAGCACAAACCTTTTTAAAATTCATGTAAAGGCTTCGGTTAAACTTACTTAAATGCTATAATTACATCTAAATGATAATACGACTATTTATACAATATAATTGCAGTGAAATTGTATTATAGTTATTTTTTTTATGGAATTATAAAATAATGCAAAATCATTTTCAGACGTTTGGAGCCGACTAATTCATGTAATCTCTTACACACACACACACACACACACAAATAATAATAATAATAATAATAATAGTAAAAGAAAAAAATAATAATGTCATAGTTTATCGTTAAGTATTTGCATTTATTATTTCCAAAATGTATTTATTTAAATGTATAATCATCAGTATAGTGTTAAACTAAGTGAAAATTAAATGTAAATATGAACATGGTTCAAAAATGGCTAGCTGTGGAACAAGCAAGATTCAGTTAGTTAAAATGTATGAGATATGTTTTACATGATCATAAATAGGATTTATTGATGATAAATATAGAAACCTGATTATTGTGCATTTAAAACACATTAGTATCATTACATAAATCTCCTTCTTGTTTCATTTATGCATGACAAATTATGCATCATGTTAAGTTTATTCCTTGAAAATATAATATTATTATTTTTTTAATGTGTTAAATAGTCAAACCCCTTAGTGCCAATGTATATTTAAATTAAATTTAATTTGTTTCTTTATGTAGCGTGGAGCACCAATCAGCCACCAATTTGTCATAATGTTGGCCCGTAAAGGTCTTTTACCTGATGGGTTCCTGTTAACACGACTCGCTGAGGATGCCGCACAACCCAGTCGCATCCGGCCAAAGTCACAGAGGGCGCGTTTCATCACCAAGAATGGCTCATGTAATGTTGCCCACAAGAATATACGAGAACAGGTGTGATGCACAAATCAACTCTCAATTCACTCACATATTGTTGTATAACATGTTATTAGACAACAGATGCAATTATTGCTTCTCAGGGCCGGTTTCTCCAAGATGTTTTCACCACCATGGTGGACCTGAAATGGCAGCATTCCCTCCTCATCTTCACTTCGGCATTCCTCTGCTCCTGGATGCTCTTTGCCATGGTGTGGTGGCTCTTGGCGTTCGCTCACGGTGATCTGGAGCCTCGAGATCCCAATGAGCCCGGACCTGTGCCGTGTGTCACTTCCATTCACTCCTTTACATCTGCTTTTCTGTTCTCCATTGAAGTGCAGGTAACTGACCTTATCTAGAACAGTGTCAGCTGAGCTTAGTGCACCTAAATTGAGGTTAAAAGGTTTGTAAGATCATAAAAAACATGTTTCCGTAATGTCAGGTCACTATTGGTTTCGGAGGACGGATGGTGACGGAAGAATGTCCGCTGGCCATCATTGTCCTCATCATCCAGAACATTCTGGGCCTGATCATCAACGCCATCATGCTGGGCTGTGTGTTCATGAAGACGGCTCAAGCCAACCGGCGAGCAGAAACCCTCATCTTCTCGCGGAACGCAGTCATTGCGCCGCGGAACGGCAGACCGACGTTTATGTTCCCGCGTCGGGGATCTGAGGAAGAGCATGATCATCTCGGCCACCATTCAGCTGCAGGTGACACATATATTCTACTCTCTTAAAAATAAATGTTCTTTATTGGGTTTTTGATGAAAAACCTTTAATATCCATGAAACCTTTCCATTGGACAGAAGGTTCTTTATAATGGGAAAAGGTACTTATTAAAATGTTCTTCATACTAAGACAAAATGGTTCTTTTAGAGGGACAGTTCACCTAAAAATGAAAATTCTGTCATCATTTACTCACCCTAAAGTTGTTCCAAACCTGTATGAATTTCTACTTTTGAACTTAAAAGAAGATATTTTGAAGAATGTTGGTAACCAAACAGTTGAGGGACCCCACTGACTTCCATAGTATTTTTTATTTGATTTTTTTCCATACTATGGAAGTCAATGTGGTCCATCAACTGTTTGGATACCAACATTCTTCAAAATATCTTCTTTTTTGAGGTCAGCAGAAGAGGTTTGGAACAACTTGAGGGTGAGTAAACGATGACAGAATTCTAATTTTTTGGGTGAACTATCCCTTCGGAGGCATAATTTCTGTCCAGAATGTCTTGACTTGAATTCCACCCTAATCTTGACTTCTGTTCCTCAGGTGATTCGGCGGACAGTGACAGCGGAGGGTGAGGTGATTCCTGTTTGTCAGCTAGATATCCAGGTGGAAAACCCTCTCAGGAGCAACGGCATATTCCTCGTCTCTCCACTTATAATCAGTCACACTATTGACAGAGGAAGTCCGCTGTACGAGGTCTCGGCGCAGTCGCTGGCTACAGAAGACCTGGAGATCATTGTTATTTTGGAAGGTGAATGGAGTGCATTTCTTTTTATTGTCTTTATCTTAAAATATGTTTCTAAGGCACATTTATAAAAGCTACTTAACGGGATAGTTCACCCAAAAATGAAAATTATCCCATGATTTACTCACCCTCAAGCCATCCTAAGTGTATATGACCATCTTCTTTCAGACGAACACAATCGGAGATATATTTAAAAATATTCTTTTTCCTCCAAGCTTTATAATGGATGTGTTTTGAAGCCGTCCAAAAATGCATCCATCCATCATAAAAGTAATCCATACGGCTCCAGGGGGTTAATAAAGGTCTTCTAAAGCAAAGCACTGGCTTTTTGTAAGAAAAATATACATATTTAAAACTAACTAGCTTCCGCCAGGCGACCGTAAACATACACATGCGCAAGCCGACTTACTGCAAATGAGTACAAATAGGGCTGTGCAACAAACTCAAGCTCCTCTTCTCTGATATCGAAATCCTCTGACATTTCTCTTTAAAAATTATCTTTTAGACTTCTAACTCGTGACCGGTGTTTTGCTTTGCTCTATCCTCTGCGTTTCTGCGTTCGTCATTACGTCATGCGTCGGGTCAGAGGTCACTCTTCGTCTGCAAATCGATGCGTAAGGCCGTCTGCTGGAAGCTACTTATTATAGATAATAAAGTTTTAAATATGGATATTTCACTTCAGAAGATCTTTATTAACCCCTTGAAGCCGTATGGATTACTTTTATGATGGATGGATGCATTTTTTGGGGGGGTTCAAAACACCCTCCATTCACTACCATTATAAAGCTTGGAAGAGCAAGGATATATATCTGTGATTGTGTTTGTCTGAATGAAGATAGTCATATACACAAAGGATGGCTTGAGAGTGAGTAAATCATGGGATAATTTTCATTTTCATTTCATCTCTTTAAACGTCCTAATTGAACCAAGGCCTAAGCCATTAAAACCAGGCCAATAAATTGAAACTAGAAAACTCTGAAAAACTAAACTTAAAAACTAAAACCAAACTAAAATGAGCAATGAAAGAGTGAAAACCAACTCTAAATTGAAAAGACAAACTGATGATAACTTATAAGGTTGCTGCCTATATAGCTCACTAGTTTTTGAAAGAGCCGATGTGTCTGTCCTACCAGGTGTTGTGGAGACCACCGGCATCACAATGCAGGCCCGCACATCCTACACCCCAGAGGAGATCTTGTGGGGTCGGCGTTTCGTCTCCATTATGACGGAGGAGGATGCGCGCTACTCAGTCGACTACTCCAAGTTTGGGAACACAGTCCCTGTCCGGATGCCGGCCCTCAGCGCCAAAGAGCTGGATCAGACCAGGGGCGTGCAGGACAGCGGGCCCCATGAGGGTAAACCTCAGGGCTGGGGGCTGGTGAGGGCGGGACGGGGCGGGTACAGGAGGGGTGGCGGCAGGGCCTGCGATGACGCGGCATCCAAGCCGTGGTACGTAACAACGGAGAAAAGAGGAGGAGAAGAAGGGCCAAAAGAAAATGGTGAAACTTGAGGAGATAGGCAGAGAGATTGAAGAAGAGACAATGGAGGACATGAGCGATTAAAGCACAAAAAACCTTTTTTTTTTTTTTTTTTGATCTAAATGATCTAGCAGTTACTGGAGACATTAGTTGTCAAATATAGCACATAGGTCTCAAATAGGTTTTATACTACACATGTTTTGTAAACTGTCAAAACATGGACAACTTAGAATTTCTTGTAGATTTTGTCCTGTTCTGCTAGCAATATGATGAATTTTAGGATTGTTTTGACAGAGAAAATGTGGTACTTGGCAGTACTAGTCAAGCCGTGGCGCCTAGTTAGGGTAGACGACATAAATTGTTTGATGAGAATAAAAAGAGAGGCTGTGGGGCTTAAAAGTACAGTACATATAGTCAATTCAAAACGTCCATTAACATGACCAAAGAGCTTACTTAATTCACACTGAATGCGTTTTTGTGTTTCACTGTGCTACTACATATGTAAACATGCGCTATACCAAAGTCCCTTTCAGGCAAGTCATTTCACTCGGCGGCCATCTTTGAAATGCCTCTCGTGCAGCTATTTTAGTCATGCGAGTGCAGTTCCTATCTCAGTGAATGGGGAACCTTCAAATTCTCTAAAGCTCTCTATTAACCAATCTAACAATTAAATTTCATATTTGAAATCACCAGTGAAATCTGACAACTGTCTCATAAATGTGTTTTTATGCTCAAATAGCTTTTTTTCAGGCAGGACCAGCCAATGCGCATGCACAGTCCAAAGCGCGTCTCAAAATAAAGAGTCTGAAATCGCATACTCTCTTGAGTAGGTACTTATTTTAATAAGTAATTACTTCACAACCGCGAAAAAAGTATGTTCTACATGGTATTAATGTGTGTAGTACGAATGTAATCTGGACATACTATATTCACCATATTGCCCTTATCACGTGACCTAAGGCATCAGCTGCGTCACGTCACTGCCATCCTCTCCTGTGGCCTCATGGGATAGTAAAGCGTCCATCGTATGCACACTTCAGAATCTTGCCAGATTTTTTGCCTACTCTTTTATGAGTACTAGACATACTTTTTTGTCACATACTGTTTTTCACCTATTATATAATAGGGAAGTATGCGATTATTGGATGCAGCCTGTCTGTATTTATAGCAACTGGAGCTTCTAACAGCAGCCGCAGTGACGAAATGACTTTACCAATTTGCTTTATTTTGTTAGGACTTATTCCGCCATATTGGGCGTTACACTTTGTCCCCTTCATATAGTACCGGTGTCATGAGAAATCGAGTCCCCCCCAGGAATCGGGTCTCCTTTAGGACCCAGGCGGTAATCAGAAGTTGTTATCGTTATGTCTTGACTAATTATAGCCTATTTCACTATTGTATGATTTTTATTACATTATAAGTGCACAAACAACATGCTTGAAATATAAACTGAATGCCTATGTATTGCATAATAAAACAAACAGATATTAGAAGCACAAAATATATAATATAATATAAGCTAAGCTAGCAGGCTAATCAGGTAGATGTATGCTATGCTAGTACATAAGCTAACTAAAAAAAACATTACGAATGAGAAATGCTTGATTTCACAACCTATAGCTTCAGATATATGTACTAGCATATGAACCATGTCATTTAAAAGACATTAATGGTCATTATAATGCATTTTAAACTATATAAATTATAACGTGATTTTGCAGGAATTATAATCAGGTGCTAAACGGATGTGTTTGACCGTTGCGTGCACGACTTTGCGTTTTTAAATGTTGAACTTCTTTTAACTTGACGTTGCAAAGAGACAACAGTCAAACGCCCTCTAGTGCATGTTTACGTGGAAAAACAATGTAAAGCAGCAAAGTGAAATACAGGAACGTGTTTTGTGTGGCTCAAACTGTTTAATAGACTGTCGTTCTATACTCCACAGCTTTGTTTTCATTCACGTCAAATTAAATATGGCATCTACCCAGACTAAAATATATTGCTGCTGCTGTTGAAGCAAACATGAGGCAGCTGTATATGTTTTGTATATTGGTAAACACTTTTAAAATATTCCAGTTCTGCCCTCCTAAAAAACAGCATAAGGTGTGTTTTGCATGCTGGGACCAACATGGGAAGCTGGAGAGCTGGTGGAACAGCAAACCAGCTCAGTTCTGCTTGGGAGCAGCATGACTGTGCTAGTCCACCAGCCAGACCAGCACTATACCAGCAATAACCAACATTAACCATCCATGGAATTCATGCTGGTTTATTCTGGATTTTTCAGCAGGGTGTTGTTTGCCTTTTTGTGTTCTCATCTTGTTTTATGAGATGTGATTGTGTTTACGTGACCTTTTTGTTTTTAATGTGGCTGTTTTTAGCTTGTAAATGTTGACATATAGTGTGTTTACATTGTGTGGCCTTGTGCAATTGTGTGTGAACTAGAGGACCTGATTGAGCACATCATGTTTGTGTCTCCCTAAGCTATTTAAATAATACATTCCGTGTTGATTTCACTGTTTACATATCAGCGAGTTAATTTAATTTGTGTATTTCATGTATTTAATAAAGTATATGACATTTTATATATCTGACTGAAGCACTTCCTGCAGTTTTCTTTACTTTTTTCGGAAAGCGGTGTGTTATATCACAGGATTAGGAGTCAACAGCTGGGCAGAGTTTACTTTTAGAGACTTTGCAGCATTTGGTAGTCAGAGTGAAGCCGGCCCATCTGTGTTCAGAATGGTGGAGATTTTAAAATCGGCTGTTTCAAATCCACTCAGCAGTCTAGTACTGAATACATATTTTCCCATTTTCTTTTTACTCAGTGTTAAGGTGCATTCACGCCAAGTCATAATTACGACCATCCTTGTA
The DNA here is from genome assembly GCA_028476615.1 of Culter alburnus. NCBI lineage: Eukaryota > Metazoa > Chordata > Actinopteri > Cypriniformes > Xenocyprididae > Culter > Culter alburnus. The sequence continues at coordinate 744,029 of JAOTNS010001200.1, read as the reverse complement.
GAACTTGTAATTACAACGTGTAAACTCTGAGAGCTATGACTTGTACCACGTGGCCACTGTACCACCTGACCACAGCAGATTTAATGGGTCAATTCACCCAAAAATGAAAATTCTGTCATTAATTACTCACCTCATGTCATTCCACACCTGTAAGACCTTTCATCTTCAGAACACAAATGAAGATATTTTTGATAAAATCCGATGGCTCAGTGAGGCCTGCATTGACAGCAAGATCACTTTCAGATGCTCAGAAAGCTACTAAAGACATATTTAAAACAGATCATGTGACTACAGTGGTTCAACCTTAATGTTATCAAGCGATTTGTGCACCAAAATAACTTTTCAACAATATAGTGATGGGCGATTTCAAAACACTGCTTCATGAAGCTTCAAAGCTTACACTTGGGACAAAGTCACATGATTTCAGTAAACAAGGCTTCGTTACATCATAAGTGTTTTTGAAATTTCAATAGTTCACGTGACTTTGGCAGTTTGATACAGGATCCGAACCACTGATTCGAAAAAAAAAAAGATTCATAAAGCTTCATGAAGCAGTGTTTTGAAATCACCCATCACTAGATATTGTTGAATAAAGTTGTTATTTTGTTTTTTTTGGCACACAAAAAGTATTCTCGTCACTTCGTAACATTAAGGTTGAACCACTGTACTCACATGAACTGTTTTAAATAAATTAATTAATTGTCTTGCTGTCAATGCAGGCCTCACTGAGCCATTGGATTTTAACAAAAATATCTTAATTTGTGTTCTGAAGATGAACAAAGGTCTTACGGGTGTGAAACAACATCAATTAATGACATAATTTTCATTTTTGCGTGAACTGACTCTATAAGAATGATTAGTTTATGACATCAAAGTACCATGAGAGCGATTCGAAAGCATTTGGAGCTTTATTTGCGGTAATTACGACATGTTGTGAATCCAGCTTTAGGTGCTGAATTTAAATGGCTAGTTGAAGTGGAGCTGTCCGCGGTGCTGAATGGACTCTTGAACTGTTGCAGGAAGTTTGAAACTGGACATTTAAGCTAGTAAGGAGTAAGACAACCCTTAAAAACACAAACATAAGTACATTCTTTAAAAATGTCTAAAATGTTCAGAAAATCAAGTTTTTTTTAATTGGTTATTTTACTGATGTAATGGTACCACATACAAAGGTCATATATGAAAAGATCAAACATTTGCTGCATTATTTTAAAATGTCAGCCAAAATAAAATGTATTTAAATAAAATTCAGAACACAATGGTATTAGAATCAAAATAGTTTACAACAAACAGTGCTTTTTTGATTTATAAGTGGTTAGTCAAAACCAAACAATCACTAAATAATGGTACATAGTAAATATATAGATATGCATAAGAGGTATGGCAACAAAAAACCTCCGCAGAAGTTCTATTGTGAAATCATGCAGTGATGGAGCAGGACCAGAGGCCGCTGAGCACCGCCAGCAGGTATAAGAATGGCGTGCTTGCAGCTGTCACTGGCCCGCTGTTACACAGGTCAGTGTTGCAACACCTGTAAGTGTATTCTGATATCGACGGGAACTTCTGGGACAGACGAGAGTTATCACAGTCTGTGTATCGAATGCACCGGCGAATGGTCTTTCCACCTGGAAAATGAGAAATGTTTTAATCAAAGAATAGAATAGAATAGAATAGAATAGAATAGACTGTAAAAAAAAATCCCAGTAAAATTTACAGTAAAAAAACGGCAGCTGTGGTTGCCAGAACTTTACCGTAAAAAATACAGTAGCAACGTAAAAAAAAATCTGTTAAATTTATGGTAAAATAACGTATTTCATTAACTGATATAATGTTAATTTACCAACCTAATGCAGTACTAATATATGTTTTGTACCTTTATAATACACTGACAGTCACCAAACACAGTGGTGATAAGAGTCACATGATGAATCCAAGTTCATCACAAGCAGCTTTTCCACAAGCTGAGAAGAACAATACTAACATATAGAAGGTGCACACAGTGTCATTCACACACACACTAAACACCATCATGGTAACATGCATGAAATTTTAAAAATGCAATAAACATTAATTTAACAACATTAGATGTAACATAAAACCCTAATGTACATAACTGATTAGAAAAAAATGAGAAAAGCTAAGAAGAAACAGAGTTATTTCAACGAAAATATATCAAATGTGAAGTGTCACGCAGGGAATTGTGGGAATGTCAATTTACGGTTTTTCACTGTAAATTTTACAGTGAATTGTTATTTTTCACTTCCAAAAACTGTGAATTTAACGGTATTTTACCGTAAAATTACATTAAATGTACCGTTAGATCTATTACAGTTATTCACCGTATATAGAAACTTTCTGTAAACCAATTGACAGTTTTTCACCGCAGCATTTTTACAGTCTTTTACTGTTAAAATCACGGTCATTTTTTACAGTGTAGAATAGAACAGAACAGAACAGAACAGAACAGAACAGAACAGAACAGAATAGAATAGAATAGAATAGAATAGAATAGAATAGAATAGAATACGCTCTTAAAAATAAAGGTTGCATCGATGGTTCCATGAACAACCTTTAAAATCCATGTAACCTTTCCGATGCACAAAAGGTTCTTTATATTGGAAAAAGGTTCATTAGATTTTTAAAATGTTCTTCAAACTTAAAAAAAATATTCTTTTAAGAACTAATCACTAAAACTGTTCTTTGGGGAACCCAAAATGATTCTTCTATGGCAGCACTGTGAAAACTTCCTTTTGGAACCTTTATTTTTAAGAGTGTAGAATAGAGCAGAATAGAAGTTCATACTTAAAATTGTATGAACAACATTGCTTTAGATAACAAAAGATAAAGCAAATGGTATACTAATTATATTAAAAACACAGTTTTCAAGCAAAACATTAAGTAAAGTCAGTTAGAATTTAAATTATTAAGCTATACAGTATATACTGGTTAAAATCTACTAATTTTGCAAGATGAACCACTAACAATCACCTGAACAATAAATTCATGAAACATTTTACCTTTTGGAGAATTTAGACAAGTTGGAGGTTATCCTAACTTAAGAGGTTATTTGATTTGAAGATTTTTAAGAACATTCTTTTCAAGAATTCAAATTCTACTTAGGAATTCCTGAGTAGGAACTGCTTCATCTTTAGAACAATGTAAGAAAAAAGAAAAGAGTGTGTTTTGTGAATGTAAAATATTCTTAACTTTATTAGTTAGAAAGTAAGAAGAACGTTCCGTGTTTGAAGCACTTCTTATTTTCCATTCCCTTTATGTATCTCAGTATTTTGTATGATTTCATTACTAAGAAATTTAGGGGCCGTTTACCAACTAAAAGTCAACTAAAAATTGAAAAATTTTTATGCATTATGGCCATTTATTCACAAAAAAATGGTGTATTGGGGGCCTGACAAGGCAAACTTTTGAAAAAGGGTTTCAAGTTTTTGAACACGATACCATTATTGTGTTGTGAATTTGTGGATCCGTGTGAAAGAGGATTGTTTTGACAATGTTGTCGTCTGTACGCAAAAAACACAAAGGAAAAAGTTTCCATTTTTAGTACATCGTTGTCGTGTAAACATACGCTTAAAAACTGTTTTATGGACTGTTTTATTTCTATTTCTAAGGGGGCATTTACAAAACACCGGTTTCAACTAAAAAACTAAAAACTTTTTGGTGGTTCATTTACACGACAACAGTGTTCTGTGGCCTGGAAATGCAAACTTTTGAAAACGGGTTTCAAAGTGCAAGTTTTTGAAAACTATATACCATTATCATTTCTGTGTAAACTACAAAAACTCGAATTTGTGAAAACGGTGACACTTCATGTGTAGTCAATATGTGCATAGTGTTTCTTTACAAAGTGACATCAACTACTGGCCTGGCATGAATAATACAGCGATTTTAGTCGTTTTCACTGATCCATGTAAACGGATTATTTGAAGAAACAAAAAACATTTTGGTGTTAACTTTTTCTTGCAGGATTAACATTTATATGCTTTTGAAAACTAAATATCCCCAACACTTGGGCCAAAGTGTGTCCAAATCACGCCTGATTATAAAAAAGGAGAAACAAAACTAGACAGTTGTCTAAATATATAAACTCATGACCTTTTCAAGAAATCCAGATTTGCTTTTACCTAGTAGCAAAAGGGTTTGCTGAATCATACATATGAAGGACCAATTATATAGTAGAAAAATAAGGTAATAAATCATGTCACCTTTGCCATGCTCCTATTCTATAAAAACTATTGTACTGTCTTAGTCGAGAGCGGATTCTCTGTGATTGATACAAGGTCCTCCTGGCCGTATTCTAAACCATTGTCTGGAGTCTGTCTGGTTACTGCTGAGCAGCAAGTTAGTGGAACACTAGAGATCTTATTCCCAAGTGATAGTGTTCATAAGAGACAAGACGTTGTCGGACTCAGCTGACGTCGATTAGGAGATGTGCTAGAGGATAAACTGATAAGCGTCATCAGTAGACTTCCCAGATTAACTTTAAGGTGCAGTAAGCAATTTCTGAGAATCATTGTTGAACAGTATTATAAATCAACTCAAAGAAACACACCCCTCCCTTCATTGCTCCGCCCCCAAAATGCATGAATACGCAATGCAACACAAGTGAAGCAATATAAAGCTTCATGAAAAATAAAGCAAAGATGATGAACAAACGACAAGGAAGAACAAAAAATGAACATACAGTAGACAACAGTATATAGAAGCAAGAGTTCATCTCTCTCTTGCTCACTCTCTCTCCTCCCCCATCAGGAGTGGACACGCCCCTTCTTGCTGATTGGCTACAAGTGTGTTGTGGTGCTCAGTCTGATCCACTTTCAAAAGCGTTTTTCAGAAATCACTTACTGCATCTTTAAGTCAGGTGCGTAGGGGAATTTCTACCACAATAGCCAATTAATTTACAAATTAATAATAATATTAAGTAAGTGATTATATTTTAGAGTAATTAGTAAAGTACAGTTTTTTAAATTCTTCTTTAGAGTAACTTACCCAACACTGCTCAACATCATTTGGTTAGAAGTTATTGCAAAAGTGCTTTAGAAAAGTGAAGTTAGTTAGAAAATGTATGCATGGAAATTACAATGGACACTTAGAAAATGGATAGGCTGATAGCATTTGTTAACTATGAACTGGAACTATTTGCTTTGCAATGGGAAAAATGGCTAATTACATAACATCCCATTGGCTTGGTTTTATTTTCAAAATTTGATAAATGTTTATCTAATGTTGAATCTCAATAAACTTGTTTGTAGATTGTTTGATATTTTATATGTAATATGAAGATATTTAAGTGTACAAGTACTTTTTGGATGATATATTATAATAATGAAACAATAATATTTGTGTTTAAAATATATACAATGCACTAGTGCAGTGGTTCCCAACCACATTCCTGGAGGACCCACTGCACATTTTCCATGTCTCCTTTGTCTGACACACCCATTTCTGGTCTTGGAGTCTCTGCTAATGAATTGATGACTTGATTCAGGTGTGCTTGATCAAGGAGACATGCAAAATGTGCAGTGTTGGGGGTCCTCCAGGAATGTGGTTGGGAACCACTGCACTAGTGTACAAGTACGCAGTAAAATCCCCAGAGTTAAATCAACTCTGCTCAGAGTACATATGGTTCCTCTCTAAATAGTGTTAAAGTAGCACTAAAGCAGAGTTAAAGTTAATGAGATAATTAAGCAATTAATAAGGCTGTGGCTGAAGTCAGTTGTAGTTCTTGTGTTTCTCTTTTCTTCAGTGATTCTGCTTGTTAACAGCAGGTGTTCATCACTAACGCACAATCATTAATTAATTAATTGTTTAATTATCTCATTAACTTTAACTCTGCTTCAGTGTTATTTTAACACTATTTAGAGAGGGACCATATGTACTCTGAGCAGAGTTGATTTAACTCTGGAGATTTTGCTGTGTACTTTTTGGATTAATATAATATAATATAATATAATATAATATAATATAATATAATATAATAAAGTGCCAAAGATTTTTTCTGTCTCAGGATGATATGTACTGCATACTAAAACTTTATCCACAAACCTTTCTCATGAAGATACAAACATGCGTCCTCGTAAGAACAAACTTGCTGCACAGTGCAATGGCCCCCAGTGTAATCCTCACACTTGTAGCATCGAAGAGACGAGCCTGCAGAGGAGAATCGCATTCCATAATGCTTAACGCCTGTTTCAAATAAAAAGCATTGAGGTCATGACCAAAGCCACACAAAAAAAAAACAACCCGACAATAAGTACCATATCCATTTAACTTACCCAAGCTAAGAGGCACACAACAGACCAACAGAAAAAGTCCAAGAGAGCACTTCATCATGAGAAAACCTTCCCGACCTAAGAGACTGATAATGAATAACAATAAACTGAAATTAAACAGAACCAAAATGGGTGGAAATTTTATTGTGTATGTAGGCTACTTGTATGAAAGCTGTAGGAAATACATCAGCAGCAGCAGAATTATATTAAATATATCACTTACCCTGCTCGAAAGTATTCAGATATCACAAACGTCCAAGCTTGTGCGTTTCAGCAAACCAAAAGCATTCCTCGTGCCACCTCTTCCCTGCTCGAGCTCTTGCCCAACCTCACCCTTGCCCTACATGAATGATGTCATTGATGGAGTTTCTCATAGATGCCAAGACCGATTAAACACCCAAAAAATGAGACATTATTTTTAACGGTCATTATTGTTATTATATCGTCTGTGGTGTTCCTTAGAAAACTTGTAAAATGAGAAACAATGTAGTCAGTGAGTTTTTTCTGCAATAAAAAAGCAAGCAAAATTCAATTGTTTAAAGCTCAGAAATTTGTTTGCATCTTAAAAACCATTTGCACTTCGCTTATCTTATCTTATCTTGCCAGAAGAGGGTTATACTGACCTAAAATTGAGAGCATTCAGAATTTGCCTTAGTATACAGAATCTTAAAACAATAGATCTTCACTCGATGTTTAGAACTTTAATTGAATCTAATTTTCTGTACAGCGTAAACCACTGAGCACGAGAATTAAAACCCAATCCTTTCTGCTACGTTTCCCTACGCTGCAGCTGGTGGTGACAATAAGGCCTGTGTCACATTTCCCAGAGCCGTTCTGCAGTCATGGAAGCACTCAATTGAAATGTCATCTCAATGGCGCCCTTATTTTAGTCTGAATCTGAAAAGGCACAAAATACAACTGTGAATCTGTATCTGATGACAGCAGAACAGTCGGGGTTGAGAAAATGGATTTGTTGGTATTTAAAACACAGTGAAGTGGCGCTGTTTGTGCGGCAGCCCACACAAGTACTCATGTTGTTGCTTTTTTTCCTACATTACCGAAGGGAACAGAAAAGTGTCAGAATGCTAATATCCAGGAGAAGGCGTGATGATTGGCCTCTTCCACAATGCCGGAATGGGACTGTGTTTAAAGGAGTAAAGTCTAGGCACAGATGAACAATGAAGCTGTGGTCAGACAAGCAACAAAGAGCACTTGATCTTTGTTTGGGCTGTGGCGCTCTGTGCAGCATTTCAAATGATGTTTGTGTGTGTGTCTGGCTAATCCTGCTCACAAAAATAGATAGGAGTCAATTTCGGGTAGTGCTTAGTTTCAGTTTCCAGATTTTTTAATCCAGATATATTTATCCTGTAAAGTTAATTACACTAAATTTCAAATATCTGAAAATATTTTTAGCATGCAACAATCATCATCTTTTTAAAAAGGGTCATGACATGGATTTTTTTGTTATTTCAATATATTCCTTAAGGTTCACTTAAAATGTTAATACAGTTTATTTGCAAATAAAAAGCAAATATATGCAAAAAAAATTATTATTTTTCTGCAAACCTCATTCTGACCCTGATCCATTTTTAAAGGGAAAATATCAGACTTTTTCCATGTTTTAGTGCTATATCAGGTCCCCGGTGCATCTGCCAACCCAGAAAACATGAAAAACGACAACCCAGTAGCTTTGTTTTGGTAAGCCATTCTCTGCAAGCATGTGAAAAAATGTGCCGCTTAGATTTCGCTCCCCTCTTGACGTAGGAAGGGGATCTTATTATAATATAACCGCCCCTTAATCTGCACATTTCCACCCATGGCGCCTCCATTTTGATTTCGCAAGCGAGGCAAAGCTGCAGATGAAGAAAATGTAAGTATTATTAAGTAATGTAATGTGTTTCTTCAGTTCAGGAAGCTCTACTTTCCGTGTGCTTTCCTTAGCTTCCATTCCCTCTATTACTTTATGCTAGCACAAACAGAAGTTGTGTTTGACAGACATGTATCGGTGTTACTTATGACACCCACAAAACAGCTTATACTACTAATGTGATGTCATTTTGCGCTGGACTGCTTCACAAACGAGGGTCAATTCAATGCTGGATTTGCACAAAAGATTAACATAATGGCACACGCTAGAATCAACTCCACAGCAACTACATATATTTATCCAGTAACCATTCAGAAACGTCCAATTGCATCCTAAAAGTTGTAACTTCTTCCTGAGTCTCTCCATCAGTGTCCGACTCCGGTTTGAACAATGTAAGGCTGAACACCGTTACTGACAATCCTCATTTTGGCTGCGCGAGATTCTCCAGCTTTGTTGTTGATGAGCAACCGAAGTGTGAGCTGTAAAAGCCTCGCCCTCTTTTGAAAAGCGAGCTGGGAGCAGCAGCTCATTTGCATTTAAAGGGTCACACAAAAATGACGTGTTTTTGCTAGCTATAATAAATGATCTGTGAGGTATTTTGAGCTGAAACTTCACAGACACATTCTGGTGACACCAGTGACTTATATTACTGTGGCGACCAGGGCGGGCGAGAGCCGTGAGGGAACGGCGCGAGAGTTAACGAGCTCCACCTGGGAGGCGCACCGGCCTTGAGTCTCTCACGGAGGAGCTCTCCGGGAGCATAAAAGGAGGAGCGACGACAGTGAAGGACGAGAGAGGACCAGGCCTGGATATTATTTTATGTTTTATTATGTTGGTGTGGCTGGCAGACATCCACGAGGGTCTGCCGACATTACTTTCATTTTGTATTTGTTTATTTTATATTAAAGTTTGTTTGTCCCGCCTCCTTCTTCCCATACTTACGAACTACGTTACATTGGTGCCGAAACCTGGGAGGAAGGAGGGACATGCTGTCGGAGAGCCCTCGCTGCTGAGGGGGATTGCGGTGCTGCGGAGTTCGGGCAGCGCGGGAATGAAGACCGCGAGAGGCTGCCCAAGGCGGTGGTACTGGAGCCTTGCGAAAGGTGGGACGGAGACCCGGATGCCGTGCTCCTGGGACGAGGTGGGGTGGCTGCCGTCCTGGAGGGAGCGGAGGAGTACCGTCGTCTGCCGTGGGCCGGAGCCTGCTACCGTCCGCCATGAAGGGGAAGAGCAGGGGACGGCAGACTCGCTGCCTGCTGCCCTCAACCGGAGGAGCCATCGCCGGCCATCAGGAGGCAGTCGAGGATCGGCGGTCCACAGAGCGTCCAGTGCCATCGCATGGCACCGCGAGGAAGAGCCTCTCGGCAGGCTGAGGCAGTGTGTCCGAGAGCCGGACCCAGAATTTTTTTTTCTCTTTTTCCTCTCTCCCCTCTCTCGTTCTGTCGCTCCCCTTGCTTCCGTCTCCTTTCTCTCATCTCATCTGTCCTTACCCCCAGGCGCTGCGGCCGCCAAGACAGGCCCCGGGGGGGGGAGTAAGCCCCCGGGAGTACCCCCCCGCCCTGCGAGGGACAATGGGGGTATGTGGCGACCAGGGCGGGTGAGAGCCGTGAGGGAACGGCTCAAGAAACAGAAGAGTGTACAAATGTACTCCGGGATTGTATTTGTTCAGTACAGTGTTGTTCAGTGCAAGATTTTAATGTTATTTAAGCTAACATAAAGTAAGGGAAAATACTTCCACTAAATGTTTAAAACTAATAATGTATGTAACAATGAGAGATTTTTATTTTTTGGCAAAATAAAGTTGAGATATATAGCTCCAGTTTTTGGTTTATTTTTGACCCCTCCACACCCCAAGTGTTGCTGGTTTTGTTCCTAAATTACTAATTTTTTTATTCCATATATCTTGTTGGATGTGAGAAGTTGCACCAGACTATTGCAATTAATAGTATTATATTAGTAGTATTATATTAGTATATTAGTAGTATTATATTAGTAATAGTATTATATAATTATATTACAATCTGTAACAATGAGAGAGACACTGCTGTTTACATTTAGTATGGTAAATAAAATATTTATAGTATAGGTATAAAAAATATTTAAGTAGGCCTAATGAAATTTGAAGTAAATGAGAAATAATGCGAAGGAAATAAATTTTCTGAAATGTTGCGCTTTCTTGCGCTTGAATGTTAATATGGCCCTCCTATGAGGTATCAATCACAGAAACGGCCCCCCGCCAATTTGAGTTTGAGACCCCTGATTTAAGCAATGAAACTTGCAGGATGTTTTGGTACAAAGATCTCTTATATGTTAAAAGATCAAGGTAAATATGATTTCTCATGTCATAACCCCTTTAAACCTAAAGTCATCTAACTGTATCTTTATCTATGAATAGTGAGACAATTAAGCAACCAGAGAAAAATGACCAAGACAATAAAAATAACATAAAAAAACTTTATTAAACCATTATTTGTTGAATATAGATTCCATATGCTGTCATTTTAAGTGGGTTTCTATAATACATGTACACATTCTCTAGGCATACATTTCACATGTAATTCATATTCTTGAGTTTCCAGTGTTATATTTTCAGGAAGAAGGTGTGTATGATGTATAAATCTAAGCAAATGACATATTTCTCAGCAAAAAGAAACAGAATGAGAATATAAAGCTACAATTCACTTATTCCATTTGAAAAACTTGAAATCAGAAGTAACTTTGTTCCTTAGGCCTTAGACCTAGTCTCTCCCACATAAAAACAGATCATCAATAATTGTTTGAAAAACATTTCATAATAATTCATAATACAGACAATGAACATTATTGTGATTACATGACAACTGTAAATCAAGAAGTACAAAATTATGAATCTAGACGTAACATTTACATTTGGTAGGCGTAGTATTTGATGAAAGAAAAATTAAAGCCTCAACGAAACAAAATCAGGCTTGACTTTGGCTCATTTGATCAGAATTCACCATTGAAGATGAGCAAACGTTTGCTTTGACACAGCAACGGTGTATAACTCCCAACACAATATGAGAAGATTCACTCGATGGCATACCTCACTGTGAGGTAACAGTCTAACATTCAAAAGCATTCACATACATGCATTAATGAAACAAAACTTTTTGATTTTTGGCAGCTCACTTATTAATCCTTTACACAATCATATTGCTACTCCAAATGAGTTCAGATGTGGGTATGCTATGACATCAATTGCTCACAAATGCTAACAAAAAAGCTAATTACTTTGAAACTTAATAGTTTGACATATTAAATGAGAATAATCTTTTGCGTAGAGCAGAGTTTTTAAAATGTACATTCATTAAAACAGAATAAAAAATGGATTTATCTAAATGTTACCCCCAAAATACAAGCTTTCTGAGGCTTTAAACACATGCGAATTACATTCAGACGTGCAGAATGTAAATCTATTTCAAAATAAAGACAAGCTGTTTCAATGACTCTAGAAAATTTTATTTATGTAAAACACTGCAGCACATGGAAGGTAGTCCAGTCTTAATAAAGCATGTGGATAGTTAAAGGTTAATGTAACTTCAGAGAACACTGCATTTAACTGCTCCTTTTTGATTTTGTACTATACAGTGAGAACAATCAATACTATTTAATATAGGTGCATTTATGGCATATTGTAATTACCGTAATTACGAAAATTTCAACTTGTAAAGTGTTCACATCCTCGTAGAGCTCATAATTACAACTCCTACTTGTACCATGTGACCGCTGTACCACCTGACCCAGCTCCATGTACAACGTTGCGTGTTGTCATCGCAAAATTACGGTAATTTAGACATGGCGTGAATGCAGCATATTATACTGCATGTATATGTTTGAGATTGATTGATGGCGCTTTAACAGTTTATGAATTAAATTGACATGTTGACTCATGTTTAATTTTAACTACAACATTGCAAATATGACTATAAAAGCCTTAATTTAATAATTAATTAATAATAGATCTCTCATTTTTTGGACCTTGAGAAATTATATTTAAATATAGTTATGAATGAAAAATATGGAAATTTCTTGAACAAAATAAAAAGGGCAAATCCATAGGCATCTTACAAAACATGCTTGATCATATTGAAAACTCTAAATTCCAGAGTTTTGCTTTAAGGAACATTATTAGTAAGTTTTAAACTTGCTTGTTTTTAAGGACATACAATTTAAGTGTAAATATATATTGCACAGGTATAATCGATGGAATTTAGTGGCAAGTACGGCAAAATTAACTAATTAAAAGTCAGTGAAAAAATATATGCTGCTGACCATAAGACATGCACTGATAAATTACACGAATGCACATAATAACACAATCAAAAATACAAAATATGTGTTCTTGTATGACACTGATTCAAAAAGAGCTATTCTTTCAGGTACTTAACATCTAAAAAATAATTCCAAAGGTAAATTGTTGTACAGTGTCGCCTACTAGTGGTGACGTCATGCACAAGCATTTGAATCGGATGAAAAGTATGGCTGTCAGAGTGTGATCATATTTGGGGCTTTTACTACTTAAAATATTTTCTGTTCATCATTTAAATTTTCAGTAAACATTTGACTATTTAGGCCGCCTATATGCAGCATAAAAGTAAACATATGATATATGTGTTGCTTTGATGCAGCATCCGAATAAAATCGAGTAAAACCGGAATGAAAATTTAACTATAATATAATTTGAACATGTACCAGAAATCAAACACCAGCATGTGGTAAAAGAACAATTGGTAAAGAATTCAAACCTTGCATATTTAGGCTATATACTTTAAATCAGATTGGATGTAAACTGCACATTACAGGTGCCCAATTGCATAAAGTATTATGGCACATCAACATGTTTTCAAACCATTTTTACAAGTAATCTTAAGCGTAATGATTAACTTAAAGCAGGATTCCTCAAATCTGTCCTGCAGAGTTTAGCTCAAACCCTGATCAAACTCACCTAGTTGTAATCTTCTAGCAACTCTGAAGACTTTGATTAGCTTGTTCAAGTGTGTTTAATTAGGGCTGGAACTAAACTCGACATGGTGGTTGCCCTCCAGGACCAGATTTGAGGAACCCTGACTTAAAAGAGTATCTAAAATAAGATATAAAATGATAGGAATATACTGCATGGCAAAATAGTGGCTATTTCCATTCCAATTACCGATAACCAGCATAAAGAACATGCTATAAAAATTAAGCATTTTTGTTAGATCATTTCCATACACACAAGTCTACATACAAATACAGAATGATTGCTCGAATTATATTGCAGACAGAATAATAAAACAGTTTTTCCAGAACGTTTTTAGTTAAATCAGCTTTTGCAAGAAGGTAACATTTTCAGAGATTACAAAAGACTGAAAGGAGGCTTCACTCACCAATGCCTGATGAAATGGTGCTCAGTCGAACATTCACCTAACGGCAACAATCCTCACAACTAGAAAATAGTTTCTCTTTGGAACAAAAACACATAGCAACACATCACAACCATTTACATGAACATTTTAAAGTGTTTCATGTGCCTGCGACCTGCAAAGGCATTCATACCGACTCTTAGAGAAGATGCTGATCTAGGCCATTTTAGCAGCAGGGCCAGAGTCAAACTACTTGGCCAATCACATTATAGTCCCGATCAGCCCTTTTCCAATGAGATGGCTTTTTTGGAATCATATTGGCTGAGGAATTGGCTCTGATCAGTCAAATATCAGGATAATACTCTGCATTTATATCCATATTGTGCAACACAGACTTTTGTTCGGCGGTGGACATTCTGCTCAGCACCTCTGCTGAGAGCGAATAGCTGTTCCCAGATTTCTCTTCAAACCAGCTGTCCAATGCTCGCTTTCCATCAAAGCTACCAATAGGCGGTCCATTAATGGCCAAGGTGAGCAGATCATTGATCTGATCCAGAGTCAGTCTGGAACGGCTATTTCGGCGCACTTTTTGCAACGAGCCTCTTCCTTTGTCGCAGCATGTTGTTGACGTTGGCAAGACCCTGACGACCTGCAGGATGTGATTGAGAAGAGGAAAACGTTGCTTGTATCTGAAGATGTGGCTGACTACTTCTTTAAAACCATTCACACTACAATAATCAGCTTTCAGATCCCTCCATTCAACCACACAAGACTTCCTCTGGCATCTACTCTTTCTTGAGAGAGCTCGCGTCCGGATGAAGGAATAGTCTCCAGGTGGTCAAAAATCACAAGGATCTCCTCCTCTCCATATGCACCAAGAACATCCCTGTTAAGTGGCCATGAGGCCAGGTCAAGAACCTGACAAGCCTGGACCACTGTGCGACTGCGTGGATCAAAACGTTGGGCAAGGATGCCTTGACTTCGCTGACAGATCTTTTCTCGAATGGACTGAAACTTGGACTCGGCAACCCGCAAGTTCTTGAGGTCCACTCCATTGAAACTCTCTCGAAAGTTGTCTTCAAACTCCTCCTGTAGGTACTCCCCTGGGGAATCCACCAATTGGCCAATCTCATGAATGGCATCCTCAATTTTTGCGTCCACCTGTGACGCCAACAGATAGTCCCCCTGAAAGATGAAAGCAAGTCGTGAAAAGACGGCTATGATGTCCAACAGAAAATAGATCAGCTTCACGGACTGATAGTCCAACAGGAACTGTAGGAGAGACAGAGCGATGGCAGCAGCATCACCTCTCTGGGTTTGGCTGCTTATGCTCTTCAAGTGAGCAACCACCTCCAGATAGTCCTTAATTAGGGCATTGAGAACATTGGGTTCCCCTATGATCCAACGAACAGCCCTTATATCCCCAAGAAATTCGGCTTCCTCAGAGAGAGTTGGTGCTGTAGACCTCAGCTCAGCCATCATACGTGGAGAATACCGGTAGAAACTGAGCAGTTGCTTCAAATTGTTCTCCAAATCCTCCAAGCAAGACAGTTCCTTACCACTGATGGCATCCAGAACCTCTAAATGGGGACGATGGATCATCACAGGTAGACACAACACCCAAGGGATTGTCTTTCGAATGGCTACGTAAAGATTTGCCCTCAGACTAGAGGAAATGTTTGAGCCATCTATTCCCAAGCCAACAACTAGCATGTCCTGGAGTCTTAGCCCGAGGACACCAAAGGCACGATCCACGGCCTGAAGGTAGCCTTCCACGTTGCCTCCGCAAAGCCTTTGCAGGGAGAGGAACTCGGTGACAGGAAGCCCATCAGTGGTGGTGGTGAACTGGACGTAAACGGCAACAGTGTCAGCCAGGAGATCGTCATTCTGTCCATCCATGATGATGCTTAGAAAGGGCGAAAGGCGAATCTTCTCAGCCAGATCCTCTTTGAATGTTCGAGCGATGTGTTGGATTAGAATCTGACAGTCATTTTCGTTCATGTACTGATCCACCACTTTGAGGTCACACTTCTTGAGGAGCTCTGCCAAGGGTCGCAGATCGGAAAATGGCCGCCCTTCCAAAGCCAGATGGTAGGCAGCGTTGAAGAGTGTCATCATATTGCGACACATCTCTTCAGTCTTCTCTGGGTGCATGCGAAGTTTGTAAAGCTGCAAACACTTCTTGTGCAGATTACTCTGGCTGTGCAGTTTAATGGTGTGGATCTTGAATTGCTTGGAGCCGATGATAAAAGCAGAAGTACGGGAGGACTGGACGGTGTATTGTCGGCACACATGGCACCACATCTCATTCAGTGTGGGTGAATAACGGAGAAACCAGAACTTCTTCAGCCACTCCTGTTTGAAGCGGCGAATCCGACGACCTGAGCCCACTGAGAGTTTTGAAGACTCATCCGCAGCCACCATGAGGTCAGCAGAAATGGATTCATCAGCAGAATCAACATCCTGGTCATCCTCTTCAAGCGCAGCTGGGATGGGTGTCATGGCATCTACGAAAGATGAGCAAACAGAGCATGACATTAAACTGAACACAAATATAACGCAGAATTAAAATCAAGAAACAATTCTTTACTGGTTAGATTCGGCGTGAATTATGGTTTCAGAGTTTCCATACCTATTATAAGCACAACTTCTCAATACAGGTCACATTCATCTCAAGTTCTACATCAATTTTTAAAATATGATTAAATTAAAACATTTTTGTTTCTGAAAAACAACAAACCAAACAAGCAGAGAACTAAACTTTAGTGGCAGGTTTCAAAAAGAAAACACTCATTAATAATTTTATTAAAGCTTTTAATTAAGAGTGCACTTCCATTTGAAACATTTCAACAAATATGGCAATCACACAATCAATGGCAAAAATGCAAAAAACAACAAAAGAACGCAAACTTTAGTTGATGAATTAAGAGACAAAATGTATTTATATAGCCATATATTTTAAAAACATCAATATTAAAATCTATTGCAGAAAGGCTCTCATCCATGGTAGCATTTCATCCTAGGTGCAAACCTACCTCTGAGATCCTCACTAGGAAGGGGCTCAGATGGTGCTACAGGTTTAATTTCAGCATGCCCCTGTCCTCTGAGACGGAGCAGTTCAGCCTCCAGCTCACGTATTCGTCGTTTTAGCCTCACACAGTTTGGACAGAAAGATGTCGATGGTCCTTCACCGGTCAGGGTGGCATCTTCTTCCGTGTCTTCCATTTTAATACATTTGGCATCAAAGCCACTCTCGTGGTGCTCCATGGAAGCCAATCCAGAGGCAAAGACTGACACTTTACACTCACCGTCAGGCTGGCTGAAAACCTGGCAGACATTTGTTCTTGCTCTTGGAAAAGACAAGGTGCTGTTCAGGGGGTTGTTCTGACTTTGATTAGCCTCCAGAGATGCTTCCAGAACATCTTTGAAAATGAGGTCAATCTTCTTTTTCTTGGCCTGGGGCTGGTTTTCTGCCTCATCACTTCCATGCTTACTTAGGGTCCTTCTACCGTGCACTGCAGATCTTAACACTGGACCTTTGGGCTCATCATGCTCTTCTAATTTCACTCCTGCAATACAATACCGCAATGGTTAATAAGGTAAATGAACACTATCAGCATATAAAAAAAACTGTGGTAAAATTAAAATCTTGGAAAAAAGTACTGTATGATGGCTAAAGCAGGATGAGTAAAAAGATTTTGTATATAAAATATAATCCCATTTCTTACCTGTTAAACCATTGCAGGCCTTGAACATCTCGTCTGGGTACTTTTTGTTGATCAAAAATGTTCAATATGAAAAGTTATTTTGGTCTGTTCCTCACACAAATCTATCAGAAGACTTGAAATATAGCACAAATTATATGGACCACATTTGCGATACTTTTATGATACCTTTGGATCCCTTTTGAATCTTGAAACCTCCAGCCCACATTAACTGTTAGTGAAAAATAAAGTACGACCAGTAGGATTCTTTCTCCTTTTTGTATTTCAGAGAAGAATGTCATAAAGAAACAACATAAATGAGTATGTAGTGCTAATTTCTGTCTGAACAACTGTTTAACTACTTTTTAATAAACTGCTTATTACTAGCAGAATATGACATGGGTATTCTTCTCGGAACTGTTCACAAATTTGAAATGTACATATTTATGGCAACGCCGTTCATAACGCCAAACTGGAACCATGTAGCTTTTGACAACAAAATACTTAATCGCCATTTATATTCTCTTGCAAATAAGGAGGAATGAAATTGAATATTGTTATGAGTTTTCAGTCTTGTTGCCTAGTTCAGCAACATTCAATCTAATCCAGTAAACCAAAATTTCTTCCCATAAAATGTTTTTATACTGAAAGAACCAAGTATTTTTAACTTAGATGATTTTATTTTGATAAAATGGTTGTAGTTCAAGGTAATTTTTCAAGAGTCGCCAAACCTGCATTCAGCTCTGCAGTGTGTTAGCAGCCTCTTACAATGTGTTTGGAGGTTCCTTAACCTCTGACCTATTTCAAAATCCTTCAGTATATTTTATTTTTTTCTTAAGCACCAGCAAGAGGTGTCTCACCTGTGTCTAGATTGCGATCAATGCTGTCCCGAGACACACTCTGCAGTCGCCTCATGTACTCGCTGCTGTACCACACACAAAGTTTCTCGCCCACCTTCAGTCTCTGACACACTCTGAAGTAGATTTGATCGCCATGTTGAAATGCACTCAGGTTCTTTTCACTCTCATCTGAAGAAATCTTAATAAACCTGAGAGGAATAAACAAAATTGCACTGAAAACAACCATATAAATATAACCAAAGTGACTAAAAGAACACTTGGTTACTACAATAGCACAATTTTCTAAGAAATTAAAATGAAAAGAGGAATTAAAGTGGCATGGTATTACCTCATCCAGTTAGCTGTAGTTTCATCACTCCCATCAATGAATTTATATTTGTTGTCCTTATCAACAATCTGTAATAAATACATTTGGCATTAAAATACATACATCTATGCTAATTGGTGATTAAACATACAACATAACCTACCATCCAAGAGTATGGCCCTGAAGGTTTATCTGAGGTCATTATTTGGCCTTGATAAGGACCAAACAGCGCCCCCTTTGGTATATTTTCATCCTTGCAGCAGACATCCACCTTATCACCATCTCTGCGGACATCAATGCCTGAGGGTACAGTGAGAGCTGCCCGATTGGGCACCCCTGATGCCACAGGAGTGTCTGGCACAAAGACAGGTGGCCCATGGGTAGGGCACTCCTCCAAGAAATACTTCTTGCACTCTTCACAGACTGTATAATAAGCAATGGATAAAAAAGCATAATTGTATGCATGTATGGATGTATATTATTTAAATTATATTATATAAAATTCTAATCCGATATTAAAATTTCCACAGACCTACACAATACCTCTATTTAAAAGATTAGTTCACCCAAAAATGAAAACACATTGTTCCACACCCATAAGACCTTCGTTCATCTTCAGAATGCAAATTAAGATATTTTTCATAAAATCCAATGGCTCAGTGAGGCCTCCATTGCCAGCAAGATAATTAACACTTTCAATGTCCAGAAAGCTACTAAAGACGTATTTAAAACAGTTCATGTGACTACAGTGGTTCAACCTTAATGTTAAGAAGCGACGAGAATACTTTTTGTGCGCCAAAAAAAACGAAATAACGACTTTATTCAACAATATCTAATGATGGGCAATTTCAAAACACTGCTTCATGAAGCTTCGAAGTTTTACGAATCTTTTGTTTCGAATCAGTGGTTCAGAGGGCGTATCAAACTGCCAAAGTCACGTGATTTCAGTAAACGAGGCTTTGTTACGTCATAAGTGTTTAGAAATTTCAATGGTTCACCACTGGGGGAGTGACTTTGGCAGTTTGATATGCGCTCTGAACCACTGATTCAAAACAAAAGATTCATAAAGCTTCATGAAGCAGTGTTTCATAATCGCCCATCACTAGATATTGTTGAATAAAGTCATTTTGTTGTTTTTTTGGCGCACAAAAAGTATACTTGTCGTTTCATAACATTAAGGTTGAACCACTGTAGTCACATGAACTGTTTTAAATACAGTCTTTAGTAGCTTTCTGGACACTGAAAGTGTTAATTGTCTTGCTGTCAATAGAGGCCTCACTGAGCCATCGGATTTTATCAAAAATATCTTAAATTGTGTTCTGAAGATGAACAAAATTCTTACAGGTGTGGAACGACATGAGGGTGAGTAATTAATGACAGAATTTTCATTTTTGGGGGAACTAACCCTTTAAGAGAAAAGTAAATTATACTTACACCAAAAACTGGTACAGTGCTCATGGTCAACTTTTAGTTTTTTGTTTGGCTCTTCAGTTGACTTCTTATTTGAGGCACTAGGGTAAATAGGTAGAAAATAAAAACTGCTCATTACTAATTCTTTTCTACCTTTATGCACAGTAATTGCTTTTTTTAAAAAATGTTTTCTATTGTTCACACTTTGTAAGTGTACTGACCTGGTGCTGCATTCGGCCTCAGTCTCCATGGGAGAATGGTCTGGAACAGCACAGGAATCTGCCATCTGGGCAGGAAGGAGAGACTCCTGTGTGCCCCGTTTCACTTCGACATATTCTTCTGTTCTGAAATTCATCAGTGAAACTTTTTACTCACATTTTTGGGCTGATATAATTTGCAATAAAACAAATGCATTTTTTTTACTAGTGTTCTCAAACTTTGCTATATAATTTTTAAACCTAAAATCCTGATACTGTGGGGGTAAATAAGTTCATGCCCATGTTATTTATCAACTACCCAATTACAGTGGGGCACCGTGACGTCATGCTGGCTTTACCTTGTCATCTCATTTGCATTTTTTGGTTATACATGTTCATTTCAAGTTGCTTTCATGAAAACATACATAACGCACAGCACGCTCAGTAAACTCGAAAAGTGACCGCAAGAAACCCTCACTCCGTTCTGCTGACGTTTCCGATCCAGAATCCACTTCCAAAATATTTCAGTCACAGAGCAGCGCTCTGATTGGCCAAGCCGGCCATCACTCATAAACTACAAGAGCTGTGAGAGAGACGAGTGCAGGAAAACAAATAGGACAACAATACTCTCTTGAAAGACAAAACTGCTGCAAAGTTGTGTTCGTCTAAATATTGTGAGGTAAACATTGCACATACGAGCAAGCGCGGGTGATGACAACGACGGTACGCAATGCTTCTGCACGCTCTCTGTCCGTTTAGCGTCTGCAAGGCAACTGGCAATTTGCCTAACGCTTTCGGAAGCCATTTTCATTGGCCACATTGGCTAGTGAGTGTAACTCACCGTCTATGGAATATACGCAGTGCGTCGCGGGGTCTTTGGTGGTCTTCTTTAGCCGTGGCGCGTCTCGTCTTTGGCCGCTCCGAGATACGCGGCGGTGACGCAACAGCACGGGGGGGATTTCACTAGTCCCGGGCGATGCAAAGTTTATCATCTCCAAATGTTTGTAACACAGTCAGCTGCTTCTCTCTGCTATGACCACCATCTTTTTATTACAGGAAATGACATGGAAAACGGAAGAAAGCGGCGTTTGTGCAG
This sequence comes from Culter alburnus, assembly GCA_028476615.1. NCBI lineage: Eukaryota > Metazoa > Chordata > Actinopteri > Cypriniformes > Xenocyprididae > Culter > Culter alburnus. The sequence goes on along the minus strand of JAOTNS010001200.1, from coordinate 722,938 downwards.
ACCGGGCACAAAATTTCAGGAAAGGGAAAGTTAGATTGTGTATGATAAGTTGTGAGGCAGCGGTGCGCGCGTTTCATGTGCGTTCGTTTTCGAAACGCGCCTAACGAAAGATTACGCAGCGGTTGCGCGCCAAGTTTCCACTTTTTTTAAAATAAATAAATAATGATTCCCTTATCATTTTAATTATTCATCTCAGGTTCACATCATCTCTGCAGTTCATTCAGTTTTAAACACTTATTGTACAGACTCCTTTCCTTTGGTGTACTTTTTTTTTTTTGATAAAGTGTTATACTTTAAGATTAAAGGATTAGTCCACTTTTAAATAAAATTTTCCTGATAATTTACTCACCCCTATGTCATCCAAGATTTTCATGTCTTTCTTTCTTCAGTCGAAAAGAAATTAAGGTTTTTGATAAAAACATTCCAGGATTATTCTCCTTATAATGGACTTCAATGGCCTCCAAACGGTTGAAGGTCAAAATTACAGTTTCAGTGCAGCTTAAAAGGGCTTTAAACAATACAAGACGAGGAATAATAGTCTTATCTAGCGAAACGATCAGTCATTTTCGAAAAAAATACAACTGTATATGCTTTATAAACACAAAATATCGCCTTGCACGTACTTCCGCTTTCCGTATTCTTCAAAACACTTACACTGTATGTCCTACGCCTTCCCTATTCTATTTACGGAACGAATGCGGCGCCAGTTTCGTTTTTTCCGTAAGTAGAATAGGGAAGGCGTAGGACATACAGTGTAAGCTTTTTGAAGAATGCGGAAAGCGGAAGTACGTGCAAGGCGATGTTTTGTGTTTATAAAGCATATACAGTTGTATTTTTTTCGAAAATGACTGATCGTTTCGCTAGATAAGACCCTTATTCCTCGTCTGGTATCATTTAAAGCCCTTTTAAGCTGCAGTGAAACTGTAATTTTGACCTTCAACCGTTTGGAGGCCATTGAAGTCCACTATAAGGAGAATAATCAAAAACCTTAATTTCTTTTCGACTGATGAAAGAAAGACATGAATATCTTGGATGACATGGGGGTGAGTAAATTATTAGGAAAATTTTATTTAAAAGTGGACTAATCCTTTAAAGTCTGAAAAGCCCCCATTGACTGAATCTTATGAAAATTACCGTAATTATGAGTATTCTGCTCGGAACTGTATTGAACTACTTCAGTGAAATTTCAGTTTCTATGGAAACGCCATTCATAACCATTTCATAACGCCAAACTGGAACAGTGTAGCTTTCGACAACCACCATTTATATTTTCTTGCAAATAAGAAGGAATTAAATATCACTATTCACACCGCTTTGAAATGACAAAAAAATGGTTGCAATAGGAGTAACTACCTTCATTTTACTATGAAATTGCTGCTATTTTTATAGATTTTATGATGTCACAACAATCAAGTGCAAGAAGCTGGAGTAATTTTCATACAATTCTGAATTTCCATTGGTTTAGTCTAGTATTTAATTCACCATGAATTGCTTCAGGAATGTCCAACAGGTCTGCAGAACAGATCATAAGTTTTTAATTTAGAAGTAAATGTCTTTAGTTACAACAAACTGAAGCTGCTGTTTTAAAAGGAAGTTGCTTTATACAACTTGCGGACATCCTTGTGGTAGTTGTAGTTCTTAAAAGCACAGCCCGAGGCTTTGGAGGTCATAACTCACCTGCACTTGAGCTCAACTTCCACTCTAACACTTTAAATTGAGCACTTTTTGATTGAGCACTGTGCTATGTCCGAACTGTTTGCATTTTATTTATTTTATACGTATTATCTTTTTATTCTTTTAATTCCTTTTCCTGTTTTTATTTCATTTTTAATGTATTTTATATCTTCTATGTATCATCTTATTTCTGACTTTTAATGCATTTTAAATATTGCTGTCTGGTTGAATAGCTGGAGAATTAGGAAGAAAGCATTTGTGATTAGGTTAAAATTTGGTAAATTTGGATAAGGGGACAAACCATGGGGAAATTTGAGCTGTGGTGCATGGTTAAGATATCTCTGGATTACAGTCAGGACACTTTCCAAAGGGGAAATTTGAACTGTGTTGCATAGATAAGATATCTCCGGAAGGGGGATTAGGGCTGTGTGGCGCAGTTTGAGGTGTCTTGGCAAAAGGGGAGATTGAAACTTTGTTTATCAGTTTGAAGTGCCTTAACAGGTAGCAGTCCTGTCGTGTGAGGAAGATCCATTTAGATCTGCTCTGATGGATAGATCCCGTTTAGATCCACTCTGACGGACAACAACAACAACAAAACTCCCTAAGACTTCCTAACTCATCCATCCAGATAGCAAAATTCAGTTTTTACTGTTATTTCTATTCCTTATGTTCTATCTTTATTATTATTCTTTATGTAAAGCACTTTGAATTACCATTGTGTATGAAATGTGCTATACAAATAAAATTGCCTTGCCTTGCCTAAATGTCTTTTCTGCCCTCAAATGTCATTAGGCCAATGCTGCATCCGAAATCGAATACTTCCCTACTGTATAGTAAGCGAAAAACAGTAAGCCAAAAGAGTAGTATGTCCATATATATTTGAAAAACAGTAGGTCTCCTGATGACCTACTTCCGGTGTGGTGAGAAATCGAGTCCCCCCAGGAATCGGGTCTCCTTTAGGACCCCAAGTGATCCCATTGGTTCAATTCGACTTCTCATGACACTGGCGAGATTCTGAAGTGCGCATTCGATGGACACTTTACTATCCCATGAGGCCACGGGAGGGGATTTATGAATGACAGTGAAGCAACGCAACTGACGCTGGTAGGTCACATGATGGTAACATGGCAGATGTGGTACATCTGAATTTCATACTACCCCATATTCATACTATATAGAACAATTTCTTGTTAAGTCGCGAAGTAAATTCAAATTAAAATATAGTACCTACTTGGGGAGTATTGCGCAGTGTAAATTTAATTCAAGACAAACGGGAGGCAAATATTCTTTGTCAATTTATTAACAAAATGATAAAATAAATAAATACAAATTGATCAAATGCTCCTAATATCAATTTCTTCCCATGTTCCCTACAGTATTTTCAAAACACTGCATACAAAGGACTCATCACAGGCTCAATACAGGAGAGGTAAAAACCAACTGACTCACTCACAATGTCAGGCGAACAAACGAGGAGGAAAAAAGACCAGAGAGAGAGAGAGAGCTCTGTAACAGAAAAAAGTCAAAAAATAAACACACTCCTTTTTAAAATCATTATGAAAAAATACAAACAATTTTACAAATATTCATATTGTGTAATAAACCATTTACACTTAGTTCAGCACACCAGGTGAACTTTTTTCATTTTTTTTTTTTAAATAACTCATGTCGCTACAATGTATCCTGTTTTGTGTTTCATCAAGTGGAAGATTTTTTTTTTTTTTTTTAGATTTTTTCTTTTTTTTGCACGCGTAAACAAAAATGTTTTCCAATTTGACAGTTGACTGTAGATGAGGTAACGCTCACGCACACACCTGCTCAAACACACACTCGCTCACACACAGTGCACAACATCAGGGAAGTCACGACAATAGAAATGAAATGCATCAACAGTACAAGAAGGCCACAATCATGACTGAGTATGAAAAGTGAACAAAAACTACATTGAAACTACAATGACTTCTTTGTCACTGTGGAATTATAACGCACCATAAAGAATATGGATGATCTACAAACTATTAAGATTAAGGTGACAGGATGAACAGCTGAAATGGGTGTGAAAATGTTTGGATTTTATGCATAAAAAAATGTACACCGCAACCTTTCGCCTTTTAAAAGTTCTAAAACCAAAATTGCAAAGCCACAGACAACTCAGAAAGCTGGCGGAAAGCGTTTCCCACACGTCAGAGCCACAAGCTAGAGCAGAAATCAACTGTGATGAGAAAAAAAAAAACTTTCAATGATATGTATCTCGAATGCATATAAAAAGGCTTCCTAATAGCAAAATGCATGTTTGCAGTCTCTTTGGGTATACAGAACTTGAATGCTTTGAATGCGTGGCTTTCAGAAGTTCCCTCCCCTTCTTTCTAAATACCCCCACCCACAAGATTACATGCACTCTGCAAGATAAGCCATGTAAGACCATAAATATCTTCTCACAACCACTGGACCCCCCCAAACCCGCCCACCCAGCGCCCCAAGATAACAATAACATTCAGCATGTTGTGCTAGCAAAGGCAGACTTGAATGAAAGTAACGGTCCATGAGATTCATACACAGCTGAAATGCCACATTTCCATGTTCCAAAGAGCCCAGAATTGTGGCCAGCAAATAATTCCCATCTGTAACTGTACATGAATGAACTATTTTCTACAGATGCCATTGTGAAAGTGTATATTGTTCATAATTGAAACAAAAAAAAAAAAAAAAAAAATGCATGTGTATTTAAGAGATGTACATATGTATACTGTTTCGTTTTGGCATCATCTTTGCCAGACATGTAAAAAGGAAAGTGACACAAAGTTCACATAAAAATCTTTACAAAATAAACTCAAAACTAAATGCATATTAAAAAAGTCTGACAAAACTCATATAAAAAATTTGCATAAGAAGGCATGCTTTTTGTTGAACTGATTGGACAGGTGGTGTTCTGGGCATTTGAGTCTATCCAATCAGATTGCAGGTTTTCTTTGATCCGTTCAGCCTTGCTAATAGTCAAGGCTGAAATCTAAATACCTGATTCAGGTACAAGTCCAGTATTCTAAGTGACTGAAGGAATAAGAAAGGGTGCACATTGTTTTTTTTTTAAGAGCAGAGTGTTATGTATGACATTAAGTAGTAGTCACTGGTCTGAACAGTCCTGTTTTGTGATACGACAGAAGAAAAAAGAAAAAATCTCCTGAATTTTACACTAAAAGAGAACTTAAAATGAGCAGACAATTAAGTATTTTAGAAAACAAAACCAAGTAATACTTAGGACATTCCTATAAAAAGTGCATTAAGACAGGAAACCATGACTTCCAGAACTTCTTTTCCAATGAATGTCAATCCACACACTTAATATTTTGGTGGCACAGAGCGCTCCTATAAACCAATGAATTATTTTAAAACACATTATAAGGAACAACTCTTATTTTACAGACCAATTTTGTGCATCACTAAGATATACTTTTGTTCAGAGTGTTAAAAAACTCAAGGCAACTCCTTAAAATATCGCCTACACTAGAGGGGCTCTTTAACTTCACAGCAGATAACTAGGTTTAGTAAACAGACAGACAGACAGACAGACAGACAGAGACAGGACCAGACCAACACAAGCACATCACTACATCCAGTTCACTTTAACCAATCAAATTACAACAAATGTGCTTCTAATAGAGGTCAAATGAGTAATGTTTTGCAGAGAAAAGGAAATATGACCAGTTTCATTCAATATTTTTAGGGAAAGACATGTAGGTGAGCTAGGAGATTAAATTCTGTATGTAAAAGGTTTGAAGGCACTCTGGGCACCTGTACAGGAAGGAGTAAAAGTAGTTTTCTTTAAATATTCTCTAGACTGACAATGGTGACTTCTGGAAGGCCTTAAATATTCATGTTGGTATGCCACAATAATGGTTGCCATGATATGAATGTTTATCCATCGTTACCCAATCCTGGCTCAAAGGGTAAGAGGGCATTATGGGAATGTATTAAGGATAAGTATGTGAATTTTCACAGTAGATTGTGAGAAATTGCAGCACATTGTCGATATAACCAAGACCCCATCCACTAAGAACCACAAACTGGGTTTTAAAGCCATGAAATCCTGACTACACAAGACAAATCCATCATTAAAAGAAAAAAAAAAAAGACAAAACAGTAAACGTCATCCCAAGCACAGAATCCATATTGTTATCTCTCATGGTTAAACAGTCATCCTTTTGAAATCCCAAATAAATAAGCACTATTGTATACATGGTGAAAATTAATTAGCACTTACAAAAGTGTCTTAAACAGATACATGGAATTTGATATGCTTAAATTGTTCAATCCTAGCCTGAATGGCTGTCATCACAAAGGTAAAAAGGATATGCTGTTTTGGAATGGCCTGACATAAACATAAAAAAGGTGCCAGCCGTGCATCACTGTTTAAGACTTAACAGATACTACGCAACACAAAAGAAAAGCCAGCAGAAGTCTGTCCTGAACAGTGCTTCTCACTTTGTACGTCAGTAACTGACCATTGTTTTCCTTCTTATAGGATGTTATGTTGGCAAATATTGTAAAAACCAACAGAAAAAGATTTAAGCGCTTTTGAAAATTTTGCTCAGAAAGTCTCTTAAGAGGTTCTTAGTGCGTTTGCTTTAGTTATCTGCAATAAAGCTTGTGCTTTAATTAAGGGTTTTCTGTTGTTTTCTTATTACTCAATTTGGCTCATACATCAAACCCTCAAGTTTAAGACAGCAAATTGTGACTTAGTCATTATTGTTTTTCAAGAAAAAAAAAAAAAAGATTTTGGAAAAATGGGGATGGGACTAGTCCATTATATTCTACACTAAATACAGTAAGAGGATATTTCCATTATTTTGGATTAAAAAAAAAAACTAAAGCATTTGGCAGTTCAGAATTCAAACAAAAACAGACACTCATTATGCAATGTGCATCTCTGAGATTGAGAAAGCTGCTTGCATAATTCATGCCATTTTTAAACACCTTTGATAAACAACTGTTTCATGGAACAGAAAAGCACTTATTTTCAATGAAGACTAGGAAGACCTGAATATATTTTCTTAAACAAAAAAAAAAAAAAATCCACAAACAGCATCGAGTACACACACACTGACTTTAGAGCAAGACTCATTCAATACACAGAACCACCATCACTTTTCAGACTAATCTACCACGCATGATTTGTTGCAGTTATCGAGATGTGACTTCTGGCGTAGCTTTCTCTTCCAGCCCTTTGTCAAAGATCTTGAGAGGCTTTGCAGAGCACTCTACCGCTAATTAGCCTGAGATGACTTTGAGATGGGACACTTTACTGCTAACTGGGAAATGCAGACAAGATGTAGGGTGGAGGAGAGAAATTAGAGGGGTTGCTATAGGCAGTCCTGGCCGAGTCCTGATTTAGTCTAACCCACGCCAGCAACAGGATTCTAAGCCACTGCCTTGCCACTGGCGAATACTGATGCGTTGATTTTTTAAAATCATGTTTGGAAAGAGAAGCTTTTGGTTTTGCCGGTCCACTCAGGCCTGGCTGGAGGTGCACAGGGTGTGGGCATATTCATGCAGTCTTTGGACATGTCTGCCCTGCCTTTCTCCTCCCGGAGAGAAGACAACTAAGACAACCTATGAAAACAAACCCCATGTTGGAGGCACACACTGGTCTGATCTGATAAATCATCATCTTTATCACCGTTGTCATCCTTATTATTAATATTATTAAACTTCTATTTTTTTTTTATAATCTAATAATTGGCATGACACTCTTTCGTAAGTCACCCTTTTCTCCCACAAGTTTGGGCTCTCTTGGTCTACAAGAACCAAGACTAGTTCGCCTTGGATGTAGAAGTACTGTACTGTTGACACAGAAAGAAAATAAAAAACGACAACATTTATTTGGATATAGATAATATATATATGTATATATATATATATATATATACGTATAGATTGGCACCAGTCCAAGGTGCAATAGGAAATCTGTTTAAATGTTTTGGTGATGTGTGTTTAGGGTGAGGCTGAGAACTATTTGGGGTTGTCCACGCTGCTTAGAGGGGCTGGCAAAGCCTGTTGAGAAGGTTCTGAGGTTTTGCCGTTGTTGGTGTTCACGCCATGACTTCCATCTTCCTGCAACTCCACTTCCATCTTCCCAGCATCCTCTGCACAACTACTGTCATTGGGAGGGATGTTCTCGGAGTCCGCCGAGTCTGCAGCATCGACAGTACCCTCCTCTTCTTCCGGGTTCAAGCCGGTACAATCACAGTCCGTTTCTCCATTAGTCTTTACGTCCCTGACCTTAGGCAATTCCACAGCCTCCACCGTTTTCGCCGTATCCATCATATCATCACCAACTGTGGTTTTGGGCACTTCCGGGACACTAATTCCCGATTCACCTGATGCAGCCTCAGGTGTGACTGCGGTCGCTGGCTCTGCCATTTCACCCACCTCTGGCTCTGCCTTCACTTCAGGGACTTGTACAGCGACTGCTACTTGCACACTAGGCTCTGTGGGACTCTCCTGCACACACACTTGTGTAGCATCCTTTGAGTCTTTGATGCTCCCTGATTCTGTGCAGTCCTGTTTGGAATCCTGTAGGGTTTCAGTCTCCATGGGCTGAGTCAAGTTAAAGCTCTGGATTAGGCGGACCAGATGTTTCACCTTATCCAGAGAGGACTGCATCTCCTTCTGACGGGCAAGTATGCTGTTCTTGGTCTCCATGCATTTCTGTTAAAGAACAGGAATACAGCTTTACATAACGCACACAACAAAATTACATTAACATTACCAATACAACTAACAATCATTAAATAAAATCTTAAAAGAACTATGATGTAGTGTGTGACAAGCCAGAAAATAAAGCGGAATGTTTGCCTTAAAATTGGTTTTCTGAGGCAATCATCCCTTCACAGAGACATAGTACAGCAGTATAATTAATCTTGAATTTGGAAAAACTCCAGTTAAAGAGGAAAATAAATAACTCACTGTTATAGAGTTGCTGAGCTGCTTCACTCTCTGTTCTAGTTGCTCTCGTTCCAGCTTTAGTTCGGCACTCCATTTCATTAACTTCTGCTTCTCTTCTTCTTTTGCTGTTGGACAGGGACAAAACACCCATCAATTTAATGGGCTCTAACATAGATTTATACATTTGACAGACACTTTTATCCAAAATTGTTAGAAATATACTTGGCCCGGTTTACACCTGGTATTAAGATGCGTTTTGGTTGATCGGATCACAAGTGGACGATGCTAAAACAGCCTTAATGCCTGAAGAAACTCAATTTGTGTAAGGGGGGGGAATGTACACTTCATTTTGGCAGGAAAAGGGGAGTTTGAACTCTCAGTTGATATCCCATTTCTAATTATATAACAATGCACATGCTTTAAAGGACTGAATGCCAGTTAAAAGAAGACATCATGACAAGCCTGGGAGAGGAGAGGGCAAGGGCTCATTGTGACGGATTAAAATACCAGGTGGAAACGGGAATGTGTCTCCCTCGTCTACTTGTGATCCGATTGACCAGAGCAAATTTTAATACCAGGTTTAAACAGGGCCTTAGATGTGACCACTTAAAATGTAAAATACAAATTCCTACACTTAAAGATCAAAGTATCAATACCTTCTTTGTAAGCAATGTAGGAATGGACAATTGCCAGGGTTCCTGGCCATGGAATGGCCTCTTCCTTCTTCAGAATCTGTAAAAGAAATTCTCTCAATAACAGACCAGTGCTGTTTCACACTTGACCTCTGGAAAGCCATGAGAGAAACTGAGATCAATTGTATATGGCAACAGTGATGAATAACAGAACTTCAATGGGAGTGTTGGATGCTGTCTTACACTTACATGATGAGTGGAAAAAAGGCACAATCAATACCGAACCATGTGAGAGCTTACAAAGGACGAAACAGCCTTAATGCCTGAAGAAACTCAATTTGTATAAGGGGGGAAATGTACACTTCATTTTGGCAGGGAAAGGGGAGTTTGATCTCTCAGTCGATCTCCCACTTCTAATTATATAACAATGTATGTGCTTTAAAGGACTGAATTCCAGTTAAAAGAAGACATCACTGACTAGCCTGGGAGAGGAGAGGGCAAGGGCTCATTGTGCTGCTATTATTTACCTGGTCTTGACATTTAGGACAGATCCACATGCCTTTGGGAATGTTTTTGAGGGGTGGGTCCAAGCAGTCGAGGTGGTAGACGCGCGAACATGTGTCACACATGAGCAACTGTCCACTGCGTCTGCACACAGTGCAGAAATCCTCATGGATGTCTCCCTGTCGGGAAGAACGGCAGGTGTCAGTACCACCGCCCCCTTCTGGTCTGGACCAATCAGATGATAGCGGGAAGGGTGGGGAGGAGAGGAACTGACTGCTGTTTGGATTTGTCTAGTGGCTCACTGGATTGTTCACTTAGTCAGGGCACTGGATATTTAGCTAGTATTTTATTATTATTATTATTATTGGGACCTATATTAATCACTATTAAAATGTATCATGTAATTATCAGTATTGGGTATTTTTGGCTTTTAAAAATTCTATACTATATTTAATTACTTCAGGCCTGATATTTGTATGGAAAGTAGAGAAAGACTGTTCACTTTGTAAGACTGCTGGCTCCATTTCAACAAATACAACAAATAAACACATGAATGACAGTGCTAGTAGGTCAGTCTTTCTCTTTCCAGGGTGAATGCAGGAGTCTAACAAAGAGGAGTTACCTTGCTCCGGTACACATTGAGGTGTACAGGATGAATGCAGTGGAGGGTTTGGGGGGGTAGGGGCAGCTTGTGATGTAGAGAACTCTACTAGAATAATAAAAGTGGGGGCTGTCATCAACATGGTCGCCCAGACTTGGCAGTTGGCTACTTACATCCCCGGAGCTGGGGCTGGGCTGGGGGACAGAATGAGGGTGGACTGAGAGGGGAAAGCCCCCCGTGTCAGGCCGCTCAGGGGCTGGGGAGGCGGGAAGGCTGCTGGTGGGGGAGAGCAGGGGGTTGCAGCCCAGCTCCGGCACCGCCGTGCTGCTGGTGGTGGAGGTGCTGTATTTGGGAGGGCGACCTGAGTGAAATGAGACAGACAAGAAAAGAAAAACAAACAAAAAAACAAAACCAAAAGGAACAGAAAAATGGAGGAGGAAAAAGGGAAAAGAAAGAAAAAAAAACACAAAGATGAAATAAAATAATGGCATTTTCTAGTTGCAACATACCTTAGAGAGGGGATCCTCATTGGCTAGCATGGAAACAGGAAAGGAGGGAGAGAGCGAAGGAGAAATGGAAGGGAGGGTCACAAAAAGCAGTTAGTGCAACAGACGACCACAGCAGCATGCAGGGAATTTGAAAAGCAGTGAGCGAAAGAAAGAGTAAAAGGAGGGAAAGAATCAAAAGAGAGAGTGCGAAAGAGTCTAAACCTAAGCCACAAACAGATAGACATCTAATCTCAAATATCTATATATTTCTCTGCAGATGTTGCCTACAAGTAACAATTTTTTCACAAGGTCAATAAGGTGTCGTAGATCAGAACAGGATCAACAACATTGTCTCTGGATTCACCACAGAAGAATATCTGCCCCCCTTTGCCATTTATATTAAATATTAGAACTTTTCTTGTCTATACCTATTATTGGAAACAGACATGTTTATAAAAGTAGTGTCCTAGGTCAAGCCTTTGAGGTGAAGTCTTGAAAGACCAAGCCCAAGTTTGTCCAAGGGGCAAGTTCAAGTCAATGTTCATGTATTTGGTGTGAAGACCAAGTCAAGTCTTTCAAGGCCAAATCAATCATGTTGAAGCACCGCTCTGAAATTCAAGAGTAAATAACAGTATATTTTCAAAGAAAAAAAGGAGTGCATAGAGCACACAAGAGACTCAAATCTGAAGTAAGCAAGACCAAGAGAACATATTTCTCCCTGTAGACCTACTGACTCTACTGACATTGTTCAAATGTCTCTGATTTTGGAGACTTAAATCAGATGTTAACAAGTCCAAGACAAGCCAAATGTCTCCATATCTGGAAACTATACAAACTGAGGGAGCAGTTCCTCAACCACCTACTTTATCCTTTAAAACATCATACATATCATCTTAGGTCTACTGAACAGCTGTAGGACTGCAGAGAGATCAACCTCTAGCAAAGACAACAAAGTAGAATTGCAAGAGAAAGCAGATAGGTGTCTATTAGTCTGTTAGGTGGTACATATAAGCAGCGGGGCTACAATACATCAACTTAAGCAACTAAGACAGGCAAGTACAGACCTCTCTTCCTGGTGCCTTGATGCAGTGGAGTGTTCAAGTAAGTGACAGCACTCTTTTTCCTCTGAGACATTCGAGAGAAGTCAGAATGTTAGAGGAGGTGGAAGTACAATCTTAGCTCTCAAAATCAGACCAGATGGACGAGGGAACTACAGAGCATTTTTTTGTACCTCAGGTTCAAACACTGCTCCACTGTACACTGGGTTGGCTGTTGTTCTCCTCTTACGTTCCTGTCTTCTGCTCTGAATCTCTGGAGAGAAAGGACATTCCATGCACATCTGGTTACAAAACATCCTGTCCTAGTTTAATTTGGTGGAAACCCACAGTATATCATTGATACCAGTGGGACTTACCTTCAAGATGGTCATGTGTGACCAACCCAAGAGACACCATAAAGGCAAGTTTCTGAAGGAAGAATATACATCAGTTTTTATTTTGACTCAAGACAGAATTTGTCAGACATGATGGTTTTGTTAACTCTATGAAGGTGCACAGTACCTGTGGGCTTTCCTCTCGTCTGACCTTAGCTGGAGGAGGAGGAGGAGGAGAGGATGAGGGTGGTGTACTTGTGACCACCTGTTCTGGTCCTCCTTGCGGTTTCACAGTCTGATGTAGAGAACAAGAAGCAACGAATGCACTCCAGTCAGTTGAATGAATCTTAGGGTAAGAACAACAGATTAAAATGTCTTTTGCGTGTCTAGAGGACATGGGCAGGCTAATTAAAAAGGCGCTCTTACCTTCAAGTCGGAGTTAAGGTTGCTGATCTGAAGTGTCTGGGCAGGACTGATGACAATGCCTGTGACTTGCGTGGTGCTGCCTGTGACTGCGGTCGTGGTCTTGTCAATGGTTGCGCATTGCTGTCCATTCACAATGCGCACCTGGTGGATGGGCCCAGCGGAAGCAGGCAGAGATGACGTCAGCTTTGTAGTGAGCATCAGGGGCCGCTGGATTAGAGGGGCTGCCACCATGGGAGGAGGAGGAGCTGGAGCGATGGGCACATTGATGGGCATGGGTGGTTTTGGTCGAACCTGTATAATGGAGAAGGGGAAGCTGGGTTACTAAGCAGATACGGTCTTGCCAAACCAATTGATTATGAAAGCCACTCTGTTGCCATGCCCTTAATATGCATGCTGTTTTGTGTTAAGAGACCAAGTAATGCCAACACAGAGCTCTGGTTCACTCACAGTGACTAGCTTGAAAGTGGACAAAAATGTCCCATTGTGTGCAGAGCTCAATTTAGTAACACTAAAGCAATCCCTTAAAGTAGAGGTGGGCAACTTTGGCCCTCAAAGTCCACTTTTCTGCAGAGTTTACATCAAACCCTGATCAAACTCACCTGCCTGTAACTTTCTAGTAATCCTGAAGACCTCGATTAGCTCATTCAGGTCTGTTTGATTAGGACTGGAGCTGAACTCTGCAAGACAGTGGACTTTGAGGGCCCCTGTCTTAAAGGCCTAGTTCACCCCCCAAATTCTGCCATTATTCACTCACCCTCATGTCATTCCAAACCTGTATTGAATTTCTTCTGTGGAACACAAAGGAAGACATTTTGAAACAACACTGGACCACGTTGACTCTCACTGTATGGACTTTTTTAAAAAGAGACATTTTACAAAATATCCTCTTTTGTGTTCCACAGAAGAAAGTATGGCATAAAGGTTTGGAATGACTTATGGGTAAATAAATGATGGGTTCAAGACAACTGGATTCATCTGAGCTCACTTCAGCATTACGTAGCTTTTTGAGGTATAAGGTGATAAACTGTCACTCTTTAAGGGGGTGGGGTTAATGATAGGGTCAGCCAAAGCAATATTAAAAGAACAAAAGCAGAAATAAACAGCTGCAACTGAAGCAACAGCATTATTACAAAGGAACAAACAGCAAAACACTGTCTCACTCTCAAACAATGTGTCTACACCAAACGTGATTCAGCAACTTACATATAGTGAGTGCATATTCATACCAATAGATCTCTGTTGACATGTTATTCAAAATGTTAATACAAATGTTGTTAAAGAAAGCTGTGCAGTTTGCACACTTTTAGTGTAGAAAGACTCAAGTTGTGGGACTTATGGGTCACGTCCAGTGTAGACACGATGCTAAGGGTGCTTACACACTTGAAAAAAGCTCTGATGGAGTGTTTGACAAATAGGAATGCATTTGGAGCGTGTGGAAAGAAGCGGGTCAGTTTAAAGGGTTAGTTCACCCAAAAATGAAATTTCTGTCATTAATTACTCACCCTCATGTCATTCCAAACCCTTAAGACCTTCTTCGGAACAGAAATTAATATATTTTTGATGAAATATGAGAGCTTTCTGACTTCCCTATAGACGTCATAACCAATTTCAAGGCCCAGAAAGGTAGTAAAGACATTGTTAAAATAGTCTACACTGTGTTTACAACGTGAAAAGCGTAGGAAACTGACAGTCTATAGGGAGGTCAGAAAGCTCTCGGATTTCATCAAAAATATCCTAATTTGTGTTCTGAAGATGAACGAAGGTCTTACGGGTTTGGAATGACATGAGGGTGAGTAATTAATGACAGAAATCTCATTTTTGGGTGAACTAACCCTTTAAAATAAAGCAGTAATACTGCTTAATTGAATTTTCATTGATCAACAGATGCCTAGGTCTGAGTGCAGTGCTGTTATACATTTTCTTTAGATTGCATGACAGAGCGTCACTGTTGCAAACCTTTGTTTTTTTTTTACCTTATATCTTTGCAACACAAAACCCAATTGAAATCAACAGATTTGTAGCAATCTAAGACAGCATAAACTTATGTGTAAGCGCCCTAAAGCAAAGAAAAAACAAAAATCAGCAGACAGTATTACAGCAACAGCCAGTGCTAGGAAGGAGAAGGTGAAAGTCAGTTTAATTGTGAGGAAAAAAACAGAATTTGAGTCTATAGGTGTGGAACAGTTATTCTTTAGAATTTGTCTTTAGAAGTTTGGGTGACTGTGTTCGAGCGATTTCAGTTCCCATCTTAAAAATTCTGTTTCAAGATGAGAAGTTTACTTGAATCGGATTGTCTCTGTAAACAAAGGCTTTACAGACACTGGGCCTTTACTAGATTGTGTGTCCCTCTGGTGGCGTCAATGTGGAACTGCACATACATAAGGGGAGGGGGCAGGTCTAACAGAGACGCACCTGTGGCTGAAAGGTGGGTCGAGGCGTCAATCTAGGAGGAGGGACAAACTGGGGAACTTTGATAGGCTGGGCAGAGGTGGTGGTGGCCTGCACCTGTGACAAAACCAGCCGTTCATTGGGCACTCAGCAATTGAAACGAGAGAAATTCACAACATTGTCTGCTTTTAGAGGAAATTAGCCTCTTTCTGGTTGCATCACAGAAGTATGTCACCATACACCCCTGCCAAGCACATTATTGTCAGAAAGGAAGTCATTTCAAGTCTTCATACTAACTGGAGAGATAAACATCCTGTTATAAACACATCAAAGCAAAGTGGGTCTGACTATACTAGTCTACATCAAGCTATGCAAAAACACAGATTGGTATTTCTACTTCAATTTAAGGTTATATATAAGTTATATGGAAACACTAAGTGAACAGGAAGAAACCTTAGCAGCAATTCACACTCACGACTATAACATTCTTGGACACAATCCGTGTGGCGGCATCTATGTCCTGATTGGGTAGTTTGCTGGCCACCTGAAGGTTGATTGGTGTGCTCTGGGAGTCGGAATTGGCGCCGGGTCTCGGGGGGTTGCTGATGGCAGTGACCATGGCGACTGTGGGGCGTTGTGTTGCCAGCCATGGAAGCAGGCATGGTGGAGGCGGCAGCTTTCAGCACGAGAGGTAGAGTCTTTGCAGTTATGACCGGCGTCATGGTGAGAGTCTTCTAGTTGAGGAGGTGGGGGTAGGTTTTGATTGAGGGAAGCAATGAATGAGGACACAAATGGCGGCGTTAAAGTCAACATGAAATCAAAATTTGTGACATTCTTATACTTCTCTGCAGTTATTGTGTACAAATTATCAGTGCATGAAAAAAATGGTCTTTGCCTTGCATCAAAATATAACACTATTTTACATTGTCCTTGTTACACGTTACATGTAGTTAAAGGAATAGTTCAAACAAAAATGAATATTATCCCATAATTTACTTACCTTCAAGCCATCCTAGGTGTATTTTGACTTTCTTCTTCTTTTAGTCAAACATAATCAGAATTATCATCCATCATAAAAGTAGTCCATATGGGTGAAGTGATGGGTTTTTGTAAGAAAATTTTCCATATTTAAAGGCAACCTATAATTCCCCTTTTCACAAGATGTAATATAAGTCTCTGCTTTCCCCAGAATGTGTCTGTGAAGTTTCAGCTCAAAATACTCCACAGATAATTTATTTTAGCTTGTCAAATTTGCCCATATTTGGGTGCGAGCAAAAACACACCATTTTTGTCTGTGTCCCTTTAAATGCAAATGAGCTGCTGCTCCCGGCTGCTTTCCAGAAGAGGGCGGAGCTTTAACAGCTCGTGCTTCGGTTGCTCAACAACAACAAAGCTGGAGAATCTCACGCAGCCAAAATGAGGATTGTCAGTAACGGTGTTCAGCCTTACATTGTTCAAACCAGTAAATCAACCACCCCTTTAAAACTTTATAAGCTATAATCACTGGCTTCCGGACATGGCCATATGTGCATTCACAAGAGAGAGTGACCTCTGACCCGACATATGGATTACTTTTATGATGGATGGATGCGCTTCAAAAACTCAGGCTCTATTCAATGCCATTACAAAGCTGGGATATATTATTTAATATAAATCTGATTGTGTTGGGTGGAAAGAAAAAGTAATATACACCTAGGATGGCTTTAAGTTGAATAAATTATGTGATAATTTTCATTTTTGTGTGAACTATTTCTTTAATATAGTAATTACTATAAATTCTGCATTAATTACATGTAACTAACCCTAAACCACAACCTAATTCTAACCATAAAGTAAGTACATGAGGTTAAGTATTATTACTAAGTACTTAAATGTATAATTACACCGTAACAAGGAAACCTTAAAATAAAGTTAATTTTCGCATGTGACCTAGACCGCAAGTGCTAATAGATAATCTTAGCCAATGACCAATTCGCTATTAAGCCATTGTTTTAGCAAACTCTCATTGTAGGTTTAGCTCCATTCTTGTATGTAACACCCAAATGTCATAAATTAATATTAATATAATTAATAATAATAATATTGAAACAGTAGTCACACCCTACTATTTTTTTCCATGTTAAATATTCTGTTTTACTTAGAAAAAAAATGCTACAATACGGAAATTCAATTTTATAAAACATTAATAAAATAAGCGTAGTTCCACCCCACACATTTTTCCTGTTGAATAATCTGTTTCACCAAGTACGCCACATTAAAATGGGAAATAAAATGGGTTGTGAAAGCATTTCATTTTAAAAATTCAATAGTTAATAAATACCATGCAAAAATAGTAAATTCTATGCTAAAAAGCAGTCATCACTGCAGTTGGTCTTGTAACCTCAGCACAGAAAAAAAACAATACAAAAGAAGTTAAAAAACTGAGGCGCCATTTGAGTTCATACATTATTGTCAATATTAAAAACAGTAACTACCTTATAAGCTTCTAAGGTCACTCTGGCCTTATTTTTTACAAACTCAAAGCTTATTTAAGGGACAACAGTTTGTGAGTCTGCAACTACAAAGTGTACCTTTAGAACAGAGCGGCACAGATGACTCAGGACAATTGTTTTTCAATAAACCTTTTGGGTAAACTAGCCTGCTGTGCTAGAGGAACTGAATTCACATCTCACCAGTGGAGAGTAAATATTCACCTCTGAGTAAAGAGTCATTCTAAACATTTCTGTCTAGAAAGTGTCTGGTGTTTGGGGTGTAAAGCGATACCTGTGGCGCCCCCTGGTTGTGTGGAGGCCCTGTGGGCAGCTGTGAAGGGGGACAGGCGGGCGTCAGCAGCACGGTTTTACCGTCTGCGGTTGCCGGGAGCGTCTGTGGCTTCAATTCGGGCTCCTGTTTGACCAGCAACTCTTTCCGCAACTGCTCCACCACTTTTTTCTGAGAGAGGGAGAAATTACTGGGAAATTATACATCCATTCGCATTCACATTTTGATTGTGTGTTAGACGAAATGGTGATTACAACTGAATACGTCAAATTGTTCTGAAACACCCATAATAAATGCTTTTTCTGGGAAAATAAAAATGAAAAGACCCCCCCCCCCATCAATGTTCTGTTTATATCTAGCCGCAATGGTTTCTAATAATAGATCATTAGTCACCAAATTCCCTGGTTTTCTTTGTTCTGGGTATGAAGCTAAGCTGTGGCTTAAAAGACCCTTCAGGTGCGAGACCATCTTGACAACACTGGAAATGCTTTTATAAAGGCCCACTGAGCGCTACACACACACACACAGAAAAACGTGATTGAAATTCATCTCACACACTCTGCTGCCTCAGAGTCCTCTGGAGCCAAAGCGCACCTCTGAGAGTGGAAACACACACACATACACACACATTCCTCAACAAAGCCCTTGCGCTAAGCACAACATCAAATGAAAGTCTCTTCCTCAAAATGAATTTTGACAAAACTATTTTTCTCTTTAAGCGGACGATCAATCACATAGTAGCGGCTTTAGACTCACAAGCAGAAAGTTTACATACGTAACAGACCGCCGTGCCGGCTGTGGGCCTCACATCGAGTCTAAAATCACATTAATAAAAATTCATGATGCGGAAAGAGTTTAGAATTCATATGAATGGAACGGAGTTTTAAAGGCAGACAAAATGTATTCACAGCCGACAGTATTGAGAAAGAGTCTGAGGAAGCATCAACCTTTTGACCTGACACAATGCACACAGGCACACGCACCTTGTGGATAAATTAGATGATTCTTACGAAAACCTGTGCAGGTCATATTTCAAATTCAAACAGAACATAAGATTTTCCTCCTCTCTCTCTCTAAATATATATAATTTAATATAATTTCTTATTTCGTTCGTTAAATGTGGACTAGAAAGGTTCTTGACAGGAGAACTGAATTAGCATTCACTGGACTGTTTCATCACCTCATGCTATAATCCTCATCTGGCTTGACTAAAGCTACACACACATACAATATTTAACCTCCACATTGGAGTACAGAGTTTAAAAAAAAAAAAAAAAAAAAAATCAATCATGTGTACTTATACTGATCTATTCTTTCTCTCCATCTCTATCTCTCTCTCGAAGGATAAAAGCTCAAAGCTAAGCCAGTGATCTGCGAGTCAGTAAACTGGGACGATTCTTTGATGAAACTAACTGGAGAATTTCAAGAGTAGGAAGAGAGATAGAGAGTGAAATATTGCCCCAAAATCTCTGTGCTAAATATCCAGACTTTTCAAGACGCGACCGAATAAGTGCAATCTCAGACTCTCTGAAAATCTGGAGTGTTTTCACCAGCAGAAGACGAGACAAGCCCCAACACACACATCAAACGTACCACACACACACACACACACACACAGCAGGCTGCATGCGTTAGCTCTTAAACTCACAGACGCTGGCTGTCCCGCTGGCTGCTCTTTTCTCTACCGCAAAATGTTTAAATATATATTGTTTATTTTCACTGTCATTTTATTATTATAAACTAAAAATTCCCACAAGATCTAACTGCCACATCAGGAAATCAATAAGACCACTCTGACGTAAACAAATCAAAATTCACTCCAGTAAACACAAATTGACCTGGACACACAGATCTGCTGAAACACACTGGGGTTTTTGTGGTGTTGCTTGAAAAGTAAAAGTAAACCCTGCTTTAACCAGGGTTATTGTCGCCAGTGTTGGATACATTACTTGGAATATTATTGAATATAAATTATATGATACAAATTGTAGTTAATAATGTTATCTATTACATTACACATTTTAGGTAATATAATCTGACTACTTTTTAATTACTTTTGACCTAACTTAATAGTGTACCATATTGAAAAAAAAAAAAAAAAAAACTGTGAAAAAAAGAAAAATTATTCCATTATTTGTTAACAACATGAAGTTACATCAGGGTTTCCCATACTAGAGTTTGGGAAGGTTCATAAATTGATAAAAAGCTAATAATTATTTCAATCTTAAATTTAAATGAAAAGAAATCAGTCATTTTAAAATATAAACTATCAAAATAAAACATTAACTAACATAAATTTAAAATACTTCATTTGTTTATGCTGTGCGCCCTCTCAATTTTCCATGTAATTATAGTCACCTGACTAGTGGCCAAAAACTGAAAGACTTTCTAAATATATATAAGCAATAGGCTTTTTTAGAAAAGCACATTTAAATGATAATAATAACAATAATTAGGGAGAGTCAATGAATTATGAATAATTTACTGCCATTTTGTGAATATTAAGTAAACAATCAATATAAAAGTAACTGTAGTCTGATTATGAGTATTTTAAAACATAATATAACCTAATTTTTTATTTATAATATTATTATTAGTATTTAATTTTTGGAATCTGATAATACAGATTACTAATACCCATCACTGATTATCGCTAACTAATATAAAACTATTTAAAACATTTCGTTTATTGAAATCAGACTAAAATAAAATAAAATAAAATATTAAATTAAAAACTACATGAAAATTGCTGCCAACTGGCAAGACACACTAAAATAACTAAATAAACACTAAAATTTAAATAAAAATAAACTTAACCTAAATAGTAACCTTAAAAAAAATGACAAAAGCACAAAATTGCTAAAAAAGTAAAATGAAAACTATAAAAATAATATATCATATAAAAACAACAGCTAATTGAAAATCTTAATAAAATACAAATAACACTAAAACAGCATTGGCTTCAACACACACAAAGCTTGACATCAGGAGAATATGCCTTCAGAAACGATCATATTTAACTAAAACCTTAACTAATAACTTTCCACCAATCAATGTATACATATACACATAGCACACAGTATACATTAAGTACATATCCTTTACACTGCATTAGTAAATACATTTTTTTACAACCAAAAATCACATAATCAAACTTTGCTCATTGTCACACAGGCAATAAAGCATCTGAATCATGTTTCACTGTTCAAAAATTCATTCCCCTTGGTTTCAGCACTTGCAGCAGTGAATGACGTCACAACTACTGTGAAAGTTCTTACCTGTTTCTCACTCAGAGCCGTGATTTTCGCTTGGAGCTCGTGAAGTTGTTTCTTCAGATCTGCGTTCTATTAAAAATACCAAAGATAAGCGTAATAATCACTTGATTTGAACATCAGTGACACTGAGTATCTGAAAAAAAAAAAAAATGCCTGGAACTATATAAATTCAGAATTAAAACACCAAGCTGCCTTATTAGTATGCCAAATATAATGCTCAGCCGTCAATCATGTTAAGTTCTCAAACAAACCAGAGGATTAGTTCTGAAGAGCAACATCATAAAGAATATTTACCTGTGGATCCTGCTTCATTTGGGCGACAAGTTTCTATGGCAACAGAAGAGAAGACAAGACAAGACAGTCAAAACTTGCAGTTTGGGAGGGAGTAACAGACATGGTGTGGCATCTACAGGCCACATGTGGAACTACAGCATCTGCCTCACATTCAAACAAAAGCAGAGCAGCAGTAGGCAGCCTGCCAACGGCTTTCTGTAACTGTCTTCCAGTTAACACCGGTTTGTGGAGACACTGTTTAATGTGTTAATTTAGAACAAACATTTTACAGTTGCAATGAACAAATGTAATTTATATGAAAATGGTGAATTTCAGTTGACGAGTTGATCCAGGTGGGGTGAAATCAATCTTTGACTGACAACTATATTTTAAAGGGATAGTTCACCCAAACTTCATTTAGTGTCTTCAGCTGAACACAAAAGAAGATATTTTGAAGAATGTCGGTAACCAAACAGTTTCTGGTCCCCACTGACTTCCATAATATATGGAAGTCAATGGGGACCAGCAACTGTTTGGTTACCAACATTCTTCAAAATATCTTCCTTTATGCTAAATGGAAGAAAGAACTTCATAGAGGTTTAGAACAACTTGAGTAAATGTCAGAATTTTCTTCTCTTTTTTTTTTTTTTTGGTGAACTATGCCTTTAAGAAGTTAGGGAAGAGTGGGGTAAGTTGTGCCACTTTATACTCAAAGTTGTCCTCTAGGCAAGAAGAAATTAAATGTTAAATGTGTCCCCGAATTATATTTCAGGACATCTGCTATCAATTGAATCTGACATCCAAAACATATGGTCATTGAAATTTCTTCTAAAAAAAAAAAATGCCTTCTCAAATGCACATTTTCATAAACCAGTCGAGAATGAAGCAAAACAATTTTTAGAAGTAAAAATGCCACTTTTATCATTTAATAACAATTTAATATATCATTTAATAATTCATGATTAATCATTAGCATGATTTTTTAGCTTGATTTTATACATGTGTAATATGCATTTTAAAATAAATACATTTGTTTTAAAATAAAGCTCATTTTGCCAAATGTAAAAACATTATCACCACATTTATGCTACATCGTACATCACAGGCTCTTTCGAAATATATGAACAAATCATGACACATCTTGTTCCACTTTAATGATGGGATTTTATGTTTCTTCAAAGTTTTTGCAGTCCACCAGTAGGCAACAGTGAGTCATGCGAGACCACAAAACAAACCGTTCAGCTGCCCGGATGAAGCAAGAAATCCCTCTTCCACCTGCCCGTCAAATATTCCAAGCAATATGAAGACAAAACCAGACGGCAGCTCACCAAAAAAAAAAAAAAAGAAAGAAATCTCCAGTATGTAAAAGAACACCTGCTTGAGATGATTCGTTACAATTGAAGTAATGGCTAACGCTTTATCAGCCCAGTGTGACCCTGATTCTCCTCCTCCTTCTTTCTCTCCGTCCCTCCCTCCCTGTCTTTTTCCTTTCTCTTACCCCACTCAGACAGCTCAACTAATTTTCTGCCTGCTGGGACACGCCGTCTCTGACTGAGAGGGACAAGGAGAGAAACATATCTTCATTTATCACTAACGTTGCAACGGAGGACCTAGAGACCTGTTCTTCCAGACTCCGAAATCATTTGAATCACCCGAAAAGCATCTGCTTTCTGTCATTATAGCAATGGAGAAGCTTTCCGGCACTGGCTTGTGATTTTAACTCTTGTAATGAGAGTACGGTGACGATTCAGAATTGTTTTCCCCACATGATTTAACTGATTAGAAGCCCATTTGCGAGATCTCCTACCTGATGGACTTGTATTTCCACTTTCAGGGCCTCCTGTAATGTTTGCAATTCCATCATTGATCCAGTTCGCCAGAAAGAGAGTCCCAGGAAACTTTCAGCCTGTCTAGAGAAATCAAACAAAGAGGTTTCTGAGACTTATTGGATTTTTTTTCTATTTTATATATTTAACCTTTATTTTGCTTGGAGGTTGACTTAAAGGGATAGTTCACTCAAAAATGAAAATTATCCCATGATTTACTCACTCTCAGAAGAACACAATCGGAGATATATTTAAAAATATCCTGGCTCTTCCATGCTTTATAATGGTAGTTAAGTTGGGACCAGATTTTGAAGCCCAAAAAAAAATGCATCCAGCTATTATAAAAATAATCCATACGTCCATATTTAAAACTTTATAAATTCAAATAACTAGCTTCCGGGCGGAGGACCGTACACATTCTGCGCAAGACGCCTGACGCGATGCATGACGTTGGATGTAGGAGTATCGTAAGATTAGACGCCTCTCGCGGTTCAAACAAATACTGCTGTGCAACAAACTCAAGCTCCTCTTCTCTTATATCGAAATCCTCCCACATTTCTCTTAAAAAATGATCGTTTTAGACTTTTAACTCGTGACCGGTGTTTTGCTTTGCTCTATCCTCTGCGCTTCCGCGTTCGTCATTACGTCATGCGTTGGGTCAGAGGTCACTCTTCCGCCACAAATCGATGTGTACGGCCGTCTGCCGGAAACTAGTTATTATAGTTAAAGTTTTAAATATGGATATTTTTCTTACAAAAACCCATCGCTTCACTTCAGAAGAACGTTATTAACCCCCTGGAGCCGTATGGATTACTTTTATGATGGATGGATGGATGCATTTTTTGTCTTCAAAACATGGCCCCACATTCACTACCATTATTAAGCTTGGAAGAGCAAGGATATTTTTAAATCTATTTTCAATTGTGTTCGTCTGAAAGAATGTAGTCATATACACCTAGGATGGCTTGAGGGTGAGTAAATCATGGGATAATTTTCATTTTTGGGTGAACTATTCCTTTAATTCAATGCCACCATGAGGAGGGAACACAAGGCGGTATCTAATGTGGTAAAAACGCACTTCTCTAAATCGAGGAATGATTCACAAAGTCTCAGGTGGTAGTAAACAGACACGCTTTATCCAGGTCGTATTCCCAGAGCGATTCCGCAACACCACACTGCAAGAACCTCTTGTTTAAGTTCGAAAAGTATCTTGGCCAAACGGGACTAAGAGGAGGAAAAAACTAAATAGAGGTTCTTATTGAAAAGCAGTTTTCTGGGAGAGGAAAACTGCAGTTGGTGGATAAAAACTTGTGACAATCGAAAAGATGGGCAGGACTGTTGGACGAAAACGGAACAACCTAGACGCAAAGACTTTAGAGTAACAGTGGGCGAAACGGAGGCAGTGTTACAGACATTCATTCACTCTCATTGATTTTGGTGTGCGGCCCTGTGCCAAAGAGGACAATTATAACAGAGGCTATTAGAGGACTTACCAGCTGGCACTGAGACTGGTGTTCACGCGCTCTCTCCAACTCCCTGCACAAGATGAAACAGACACACACACACAGCCTATTAGATTGGGGAGAGACACTCCAATTCCCTCTCTCTCTCTCTCTCTCTCTCTCTCTCTTATACTGTCTGTGAAAAAAAAGGGGCAACATTGCAAGCGCAGCATTCAGCAGGCTTCTAATTGCTCATCCCGTCTGTGAACCCCACGACAAAAAGTCCTGCATCCCTCCCTGCGCATCTCCCGGCATCTTCGCCGACCTAAAAATATCTTCTTCAAAACTCAAGCATCGGATTTGTCCTTTGTGCAGTCCTGCCAAACGGAGTTCTGAGATATTAAGCGATGACTATACTCGCCAGCGATGACATCTGTCATGACCGCACGGAAGTCAGGTATCTCAGGACCTTCAGCCCACAACGCGCAGGAAACGACACCCTCTCAGATCGAGTCACTCTGCGAGTCTTTGTTCAAATAAAGTCTATAATAACACACAAGTAAATATTGCAATCACTTGATCTTTAAGAAGGGAACCATGTCAACTTGGGTGCTCACAAAAATTGGGAGTGATTATGAACACCGAAGTTGATATTAGGCACCTTTTTCAGGCAGTTTTCATTCTAAAATATATTTTAAAAGCACAGTGTCCATGCATTTATAATATAGTATTAATAAATCAAAACAACACCATTCTGACCCAGCATTGATATTCATGAAAACTAATATTAACAAGCAGAAAATACACTCTAAAAAATGCTGGGTTAAAAACAATCCAGGTTGGGTTGAAAATCACGTTTAACCCTATTGTTTAAAAATGACATGATATGGCTGGCTTAAAATGAAGCCAAATTAGGTTGGAAAAAAATAAAAAAAATCAGACACATAGTTACTAGAGGCAACAGTAATAAACAAAAGGTGAACATTTATTAACAAGCAATTTAATACAGGTTTATTGTTTAATTATTATTCATATTAATAAATGTTAATTTCCAACATACTTTGGGTTCATTTTAAGCAAGCAATACAGTAATTTTTAAACAATAGTTGAGTTAAATAAAACTACCCAGCAGGTTGGGCAAACATTTAACCCAACCGCTGGGTTAAAACAACCCAATTGCTGGGTTTGTCCATTTTCAACCCAATTTGGGCCATTTTTAACCCAGCATTTTTTAGTGTACACCCTGAGGTGGATTAGCGGTTAAGCATTTCTGCTGCCAACGACCAGGAAACAACACTATGTAAACATCCAAAACCCAAAATAAAGGCCCATTCACACCAAGAACAATAACTATAATGTTAATTATATTAGCATTCACATCAGCAGGTGATATTGTTCTGTTTATTTGAAGCATGTGATGCAGTTTTGTTGTCTGACACTTTAAATGCTTGTGCTCTTTAAAGTCAGGTGGATTTTGATTGGCTGTCAATGTTTTTATCATTCATCAGCTGAAAAAAAATCTTGTTAATGTGTGCGTTTTGCTCAATCAATAAATTAAAAAAGCTGGGGGGAAAAAATCATTCTGAAAAGGGCTTTTCACACTGCACTTAACCCCAGTTTATCATCGTTCTAAACCACTTTTAACCCCGGGTTAAGGAACGTTTCACACTTGTAATTTAGTAGCGGGGTTAACACCGCTTTTTACCCAGGGTAATGAAACCCGGCTCCGGAGCAGGGTTAGTGACTTAGCACCACTTTTGAGCTGTTAACCCCACATTGCGGTGCAAAACTTGTACAGTGTGAAA
Source organism: Culter alburnus (assembly GCA_028476615.1). Classification (NCBI taxonomy): domain Eukaryota; kingdom Metazoa; phylum Chordata; class Actinopteri; order Cypriniformes; family Xenocyprididae; genus Culter; species Culter alburnus. The sequence continues at coordinate 696,530 of JAOTNS010001200.1, read as the reverse complement.
CAATGTGGCGTTAGAAGCTTAGCAACAGACAACCAATCGCGTGCCTCATATTCACATGCTTTGAAAATTCTCAGAAACACTGCGCATTGTGTATTAACAGTAAATTCAGCGTTTGAGAAGAAAAATGTGTCAAATGCCAACAGAAAATGCGACAATTTGAGTTAAGTAGAGACCGTTTCATTCTTACCTTTATAGTCCGAAATGTTTTTTTTCAGTATAAACTCGGCAATACGAGGATGCGCAACGTTAAAGCCATGTAAACAGCGTGCTGTGTTTATCCAATCAATGACACTGACACCGCAGATATGCAAATAAGAACGTTAAGTCAGAATGTGCAGCGTGAAACGTCAGCTTATGAATACCCAGGAATAATTGTAACCCCAGGTAAATTATGAGCAGTGTGAAACGTGAATCAAGATAACCCAGGATTCGTTTCACCCAGAGTTTAGAATGACCCATGGTTAACCATTTCAAGTGTGAAAAGCCCTAATGAGATTCCAATGATATTGTTTCTCTGTTATAGTTGTGGACTGGACTTTGATTTTTAGAACTATCTTTATCATCCTTGGTGTGAACGGGCCTCAGTCTCTGTAATAATTTACTGAAACTTGCATGTCACCTTATTATTATTAAATAGAAAAGCATTTGTTATAATAATAATAATAATAATACTAAGAGTAGTAATAGTAATAATAATAGTAATAAGCACAATAGATATCATCATTCAACTCATGAAACTTTGGTTAGAGGTAAATCCCCCTGAGCTAGACCAAAAAAATCGATCTCATCATGGATGCCATAAAAGAGATTTATGTTGAATCATAATGCTGACTGGCTTTTAGTAAGCACTAGCTAACCTCTTAAAAAGGGCATCTAAAAACCCTACATATTAAAAAAAAAATAAGCAGATAAAATTTGCATCAGTAATGAAAAATTAATATATTTACATTTGAGTTTGCAATTCAAATTAGGTTCTTGTTTGCAATAGGAAAGTTATACAGTACAGTAACAGAAGGCTTTTTTTGTCTCCGTAAAGTTTTCAGTGACCTGTTGAAATGTTCTTGTGTAAAACTATACAACCAGCCCAGGACAAATCTACACTCCAAAATCTAGAAGAATAAAACTTTTGGTTGTACTTTGGCAAATATATAATCTATACTTTAATTTCAAAATGTAAAACACAGCAATTTGAATTACATAAAAGTGAGAATAAGTCAGAACAACGTATTGTAATAAACTTTATATACAACAAAATATTAGTACTCTACAAAAAAATAGCTGTTATTTTAAACGAATACCTATACATGTAACAACAGGCAATCTTGGAAATGATTTCAATTGACCTATAAACAACTGATTCATTTGAGTGCTGAGAACAGATAAACTTTACTTAAGCAAACTGATAGAAGATGGCTAAAAATAGACGTAATAAGGGTAAAATGAATGATTGTCCTTTATAAATAGTATCCAGGCCTGGATAAGGTAACAGAATATCACAACTACACCTGACAAGAAGACACAAACTATAGGACTAAAATACTTCCAGTGTCATGTTACATAAGCCAGCAACCTTTTGTTTTGCATAATTGTTTGATAGACAAGAATGGCATCAACAACAAAACTCAAGTGAATATTTCAGAGCAGTATTAAACGCATTACATTTATCACATACATAGACTCATAGAGGCCTAAAAGATTTGATTGCGACAGTATAAACGTTGAAAGTGAAACTACATGGACAAGGAAAGCAAAACCTAAATAAAAAGAGCATAACATGTCAGGTGAAACAGTGTAAAGTTTTACAAACATGTCAAATACCAACAATCAGTTCAAAATATAAGCCAAACATGAGCAGAAATACACAGTTAAACAATAAACAAAAAGGTAAACACGTTACTAGAGTTTGACAAACTAGTTGTAAACTAGTAAATTGACACTAAACCTGTGCTAAAAAGTACTTAAATTATCCAACAAAGGCTAAATGCGAAATATTTCTACATGACAGATATCTTAAATAAGCTTTAATTTGCCACCTGCAAAGCTACAGTATTATGCAAACACTCTGACAGGGTACAGTTTGATCCAAAAAATATCCCGAGCTATACATCTGATCAGGGATGTGCAAATGACAGGAAAAGTTGAGCAGCACTTTGATTAGGCCACTATTATAAACCTCAGGGAAACACGGAAGATGATGCACAGTGTTTACCGACAGCATACTTTCACAAATATTCATACAAGAGGTGGTTATGCATGTTTGATCCACTACAATATGAGTATAAAAGCGTTTCGACTTTCTTTTTCTCTCTCTAAAAGAATCTGGCTGTAGTTGGCGCAAGCTAAAACACATCAGCTCCAATAACTCAGCCTCCACCAACCCAAAAAAAAAAAAAAAAAAAGGCAACATAAAAGAAAATCACTTTCTTAAACAAGCAAAAAAAAATCGCAGTGTTATAAAAAGCATCACTTTATCACTCACCCACGACAAGTCCAGCTACTAAAAGCGTTGAAAACTATCAAAATAGGAGTGAATGTTTTTTTACAAACCTGCTGCTGGATATAAGGAGCTTTCATATTGTGCTACGGCTAACTCTGCTAAAGCTAACAGGCCAACAGCACAAATTACAGTTAGATGGACTCGACTGAGCCGCAACCACTAATTCAAGCCATGCATGAGGAAAAGATCTTCATTCTTCCCCCTTTTATCCCCACGCTGCCATCGGATACATTGTTTCCACTGAACTGGAAACAACCGTTGCGGCAACAATGTATCCAGCGAAGTTTAAAATGTTACAAAATAACAAAACGCGCGGAACGTTCGATTCACGCGCTGCACTTAGAAATACACCACTCAACTCCTAGAAATAAGCGGCAATTTAGCTCCAAAATCATCGGGATCCTGACTTCTCTACCTACCCGATCGCGACGGGGTTTGGATTTGGAAAAGCGACGAAGAGTCTCTGAACGATTAAAAGTCCAAAAACGAGGCGCATAAAAGTTGCAATAATAAAAAAAGATCCCAAGGTGCACTTACCCTCCTCTACTCACTTGAGCAGTAGTGCCTCTCTCTCTCCCCACAAATTATTTAAATAAATATTTACAAACACTCCGAGATCTCGGTCCGATCCGATCCCTCACATAGCTGTAGTGGTCCTCTGGGCTGAATTTAGCTAGGTTAACGACCTTATTTTTTGTTTGTTTAATTTTATTTTGTGTGTGTAAAAAAGAGAGAAACTGAGATACAAAACAAGAACTCTTCTTCAATCTCATTCACCACAGCCGCAGCACTCGGAGATTCATCCGCGCAGGAAGAGGGAGACGAAGGGGGCAGGAAAAGTAGCCGTCAAAAGGCACAAATACTTTAAACATCTATTCAAACGATTCAGAGACATCGCGATTACTGTAAAAGTGCGCGTGCTTAGTGTAAAAGTGGAGGTGAAGTTTCCTCAAAACGTGTTTGTGAAGAGGACTATTTTTTGTGACGGTGCGGCGAATTTATTTCACTTTGCCTAAGGAACAGCGGTAGTGCGTCTCCCATTGCCTAGGGAAAAACCCGGATGTAAACTCGGCGAAACTCATCTGGAGAAAAGAAGTGGCAGTCAACTCACTCAAACTCATGGATATACACTCAAAGAAAGCAAAATAAGTGTTTTATTAGTATAAAGAATATATATGCATATTACCAAAAACAAATACAGAGAGAAATGCTTCATTGTAAATATAAAACATCTTACAAAGTATAGGCTAACTGGTTAAATTATGTAAACAATATAGCCAAATTAAAAAGTGCTAGACTGTAATAAAACAAAAAGGGAAAGATGCTGCTTCACTTGTCTGAAAACATTATAGCTATTTATTAATAACAATTTTACATGCTCTAACAGACTTTCTGCTTTTATGTTTATACACAGCACTAGGCCTACAGTATTACGGAGTCATAAAATAATTAGTTAGAGTTAGAGAATTTCATTTTATATATACACGTGCACACACATATTTATATATATATGTGTGTGTGTGTGTGTGTGTGTTTATATATCACTTACAATCAGTTGTAAAACTATATGCAGTTTCCTCATTATGAAATTTCTTTGCATATGGGTTAATGATGTGACACTGTTTTTGTGATAGGATAGAATTTTTGTGGAACATAAAGTAAAAAAAAAAAAAAAGAAATAAAAGAAAACCTGTAACTGTCCCGGGACTGTAAAAAATAACATTAAAAGTTATAAAGGCCAACATTGACATGCTGGGTTAATTAGTATAATCTTTTATAATTATTAATCTAAAAAGTAAGCAGTGAAGCATATATATATATATATATATATATATATATATATATATATATATACACACACAAACACTTTTTTTTGTATATATGTATTATATAATATATATAATATATATATATATATATATATATATATATGTATATATATATATATATATATACACACACACACACACACACACACACACACACACACACATACTTTTCTGTGTCTGCCAAATCAAAGTCACTGCAACCAACTTCCAGGAAGCCATTTGCTTGTCATGTGACAAGAAAACCATAACAAAGAGAGGACCCCTTTAGACCCCTGTATCATTTTGGACATTCTTATTTATCATTGACAATTATACAAAACAATATTTTTAAAAGTAATTTATAAATTTGATCCAGGAAATAAAATATTTAATGTATAGAACTTCCCCCAAATATACTAATAATTGCACAGTATGTTATGCACATTGAAATATGTTATTGTGTCACTTCGACCCAGTTCCATTCTTCTTTATGAACATTTATGTCAACCCAAAACATATTTGCATACATGCAACGAATAGCCTATATAAATGTAAACTCGTTTCATTTTCATTACTCCAGAAATCACAGGAATAGCTAATCTATATTCAACTAAACGTTCCAGTACTACAGGTTTCACAGGATAAATAGTCAGCAAAAGAAGTGACTGCATCTCCCATCCAGACCACCATGTCTGCCTGACACCACTTCACTCCCCCTGCAGCCTAACATCAAGTCAAAGTAAATGCCTCTGTCATTCACTGCTCAGTGTTTTATATCATACCGAGCGCACGTGCACGCTTTATGTCTCTTAAGAGCGTCAGAAATATATTTACGAAATAATCTACGCAAACGAATTCTCCTACCATGTTATGAAAGAGATGGCCGCTCCGTTAACCAATGAAATTGTCAGGAGTTAACAGTTTTTTCTGGGCCGCCATGACATATTTTTGAGGCTTTTTTGCTGATTTTTTTTGCTGAATCGACAGACCGCGAATCAAAAGGATTTCGCTTTGTGGCAGGTGTCTGTTAATGTAGGAGCGGTAGAAACTGCTTCTCATACTCAAATTCAGCTTTGATCTGAACTTAACTCTCAGTTTGAGGTTTTACACGCGTTTAAAACTATTGGACGCAAATCTCGCGAGAAATAAGCAAACGTGTTGATTAGCTAAAGCGAGTAAATCTAACCATGTTTTTAAAGTAAATAAAGCTTAGAAGAAAATATCCCTACCTAAAATGTACTTTTAAACGAATAATAAAAAAAGATTAGTTTAAGAATAGATTAGATTATAACTGTATGTAATACTAAAAATATAAAAAATAAATAAAAATGTTTGTTTTCGAAATATGTCAACAAAACATGGTTTATAAATCTAAATTAAGTAAACATACAAGGAAATAAATAATCATTTGTACATGTAAAATAGTAATAAAAAATCTAAAAACACTCAAACATAACAATATGAAATTTGAAGGGCCGCTTATTGTTTGGCAACACTGGGGATGATCAGAAAGCTAAAATATTAATAAAATAACAGCGGCTTATTGAATCATCATGACCCTTTTATTCTCCGCTCTGTTCTGTCATTTATTGCTGCCGCCTTTCACTAGTCTCAAGATGCCCAATTTAATAATGTTCTCCTGCAAAGCTCTAAATGCCACCATGACAACATCAAGTCTAAAATCAGTCTTCAAATGTATTTGGGAACTTCAGTCCATAGTTAGTAGCTTATTTATTTCACCTATATAACCTCCACAAAGAAAGAAAGAATGAAGAATTCATTAGTATTCACATGTAATGTTACACAAAACAGCAGTGCAAATGAAGAAGGCTATTGTATTTTCATCCATCATGGCTTTTTTTTCTTTCTTTCTTTCTTTAAAGCCTGCCATGCTGCATCATTATTCAGTCTGTCACATTTCTGCAGTCATTTATATTCTTTTTAAACAAGTATTGAAGTCTGCAGCCTGGCTTGAATGTTTTGGCACACTCATAATATGATGAATAGGACATCTTGGCCTTCTCTGTCTGTGTGAAGCGTTTTGCCTGTTGTGAACAGTAGATGGCGCCATTGTACTGGCTAAAACTCGGCGCTAGTGAAATACTGTGAACTTGATCTCATCAAAGTGCTTTCTTGGTCTTCTTTTTTCCAGACAGGGTGCTCCACTTGCTCATTTGTGGCATTTGTACAGCCGCATATGGAAGAAACTGATGCTCTCGAATGGGAACTATTTTTAATGTACTCGATTGTTTTTTAAACAGCAGTGGTATACGTTTCTTTATCACTTACACTCTTTTTTGCACTTGTACATCGTCATAACCAGTGTCAAGGTTACGTGTAGGCTTTGTACCCTGCAAAACGGCAGTGTAGGAGGATGGTGCTGTTAGGATTCTTACCATAGATCTGCCAAGTGACCAACAGGGGGCGCTATTGTGCAACAGTCGATCTTCATGTGACAGATATTGAGAATTGCAGTATTTTTTTGTCTAATTAAACTATTTTAAACCTTAATAAATGAATAGCATTTTTTTCGAATATTTTAATGTAGACTATATTTAAAATGGAGCGAGTCATTATGCTATCACGTGACCAGTTGAAAACTGGTTTATCTCGAGAAACCCTCAGAGCAAAATAAACAAATACTGTAGGCTACCTTTAACTGTAGTCTAATAAAACACATTCAGCATCAGTATGGCGTATAGCAGTGCACTGTGTGGTACTCTATCATTATCTAAAGCGATGTACTCTTAGAGAAATCTATAGTCACACATGGATGTCTCGGCGAAAGCATTGATTTGTGAATTCTGACATTTCACGACTGTCAGAGGATGAAGATATCTTCATCATAATTGGGGCTTTTATAAAGATAACAGCTGATTAAAGTATTGAAAGCCAGATATTATCTGTGTGGGCTTACTTCAGAAAATAAATCATGCTAAAATGCATATCTCAAGCACATAGGAAACCTAACCTGCTTGAAAACTGACATTGATTTGAGTTGGGCCGACGTAGCATTTTCAACAGGTGTATGAGAGAAAAGAATAGGCCCTACTAAAACATTATAATTCATTGCAAAGCAGTTGTATTATATTAAAAGAGTTTAAGGACTAATCCGACCTAAAACGGATTGCAAACCGCAAGGTTTGTTTCAGATCTAGGTTGAATGACCTGCTGATGTCTGTTTTGTGCCCATCTGTTGTTTCCGTGGTTTAATTGTAATGGACACACAATCAAACAGCTTTTTCTCTCTCTCACCTCTTGATGTTTTTGATGAATCTAAACAGGTCACTGTAATCAGCACAAAATCAAAAGCATCAAATGACATTAAGGCTAAATGAGATCCCAGAGTTCCTGCTTTGTAGTATAATTTTGTTGTATGTGACACAATAGCTTACACTGAGCAGAGGTCTATGAGATAGATAGATAGATAGATAGATAGATAGATAGATAGATAGATAGATAGATACAGAGCTAGATAGACATAGTATCCTCGGGCATAATGTGATCATATTCATGTCACTCACTTTCCATATGTCGTTTCAGAGCGGGTGGTCTGGTTGTGTCTTATTGTGTATGTAGGGAGGGTCTTTTGTCAGAACAAAGGGTTTTCCAGCAACACCTGTTCTGCTACATCAAAACCTGCATTTCTAAATAACTTTGAATTCATCAGGCAGGATCGGGTTAGTGTTCTGGCTCAGCCAAACCTCAAAGCGGACTGACATGAAAGCTGACGCATAAAAGGAAATGAGCTGAGGCTCATGGACTCTGCTTTGGTCTGCTGTGTGGACAGTAGTTAGTTTCACGATTCAAGTCACGATTAAACCTGCTACAACTACTATTACACGTGCAAGCATAGATGAAGGTAAACTATTAAGGTTTGGCTGATCCACATTTGCTTTTAGAATCAAATCTCTCCACCTGCATAAAACAGCTTGTGACAGATGAGAACATTTTGACCATAAATATATTATCGTCTCTAGAGCTGTTGCAGAAGCTGTATGAATGTTAAGATGTAAGGCAGTTTGGTCAAAATTACACCAGCAGCGAGGATGAATTAAACTGATCAAATGTGTATCATGGTTTCCACAAGAAAATCAGCAAATCATCATATATAAGAAAGAAAGATTTCTGAAGGATCATGTGACACTGAAGACTGGAGTAATGATGCTGAAAATTCAGCTTTGCATCACAGGAATAAATTACATTTTAAAATAGAAAATAGTTATTTTAAATTTTAATAATATTCCACTTTATTACTTGAGCAAATAAAGCCTTGGTGAGCATATATATCGGTATACTTCGTTTTTTTTTACACAGTTGTACACACAGCCTTGCAAGTAAACTTCACTTGACCCGTGCAACACAGGTGTTCAACGCATGCGCAGTTTTGAGCATCTCTCACCACGAGTTACATCCCATATAAATATATTTGTATTCTTTCATGCTAGAGTTGTACAAATGAAGGTACTTTCTAACCTCTTTGCACAATCTGTCGCCTATATAGGCCTGCATTGTCGCTGTAGCTTGCATGCGTTCCCGTCTGTTCTGTTTATGCAGGTTTTCTTTGACAACCAGGGCATGGTTGTCACCTTGTGGATAAACTAATTACTGCAAAAAAAAAAAAATGTAATGCACATGTGCGACCAGCACTACAAAAATCCAGCGGTGCGAATACAGTACGCGCGTACTGTTCTGATGACGAAATTCGCGTCACACACACTATATGCTGACCCTCGCATATGTGTAAAAAGTATACTTTCGATACTTCTTTTTACCGACCGCAAACATTTGAGCGGTATACAATAGTGTCAGATTCACATTGTTTTAGGTTTAAGTTGCAATAGTTCCTTATATCACTAATAAGCACAAATACATACCAGAATGCATTGTGTTTTGGTGAATTCTTCCGCCATTCTTTGAGTCCCCTTTATGACGAATGATGCTCTGAAATTCCCTTGAGCTATTTTAAATGTCATATTGTGCGACAGCGCTCGCCTCTGGAAAAAATAACATATGTGTCACGGTCTGTAACATATAGCTCCCCCGCATCAGTCATCCCGCATTGTTAGGTATCAATAGCAGTTTAAAAATAACACACTGACAGTTGTTTGGTGAAAGTGCGGGTGTGTTTCAGGAAACGCCGTCCCCCGCTCGGCTCTGTGAGGTGTCACCAGGGTTTTAATCTCAGATTTAGGCTAAAACAGCTGCAATCACATTAACTGACAAGGAATTCTTCACATGATGTATTGTCTCTGTGTACACTTAACCAAATGAGCGCTCAGATTAGACTGAATACTAGAAGAGATTTTAAACACAGCCTCTGAGGTGAATGTGATTTCACCAAGTATAACGTGTTCCTGGATCAACATCTTTGTTGATCCTGGAACAACATTCCAATCAACCAGTCAGATTTGAGGGACAAGTTTACAGTTGTGGCAGTTATGGCCTAATGGTTAGAGAACCTGAATTTTTCAGCAGGAAATGTAGGTGGAGATGAATAGATGGTAGGTGGAGTGAATGAACAGCACTCTCTTCCACTCTCATTACCCACAACTGAGGTGCCCTTGAGCAAGGCACCTAACCCCAATCTCTCCCCAGGCGCCGCAGCAAAAACGGGTGTGTGTTCACGGTGTGTGGGTTCAATACTCACTGCTGTGTGTGCACTTGGATGGGGTGAAATGGGATACTATACTTGGCTACAGTCACATCCAAAAAGATGGATGACGCACCATCACACTCTTTAACTGTAGTAAGTAAAGCCGCCAATGTGCCAATATGGCGCTGACATCTTGAGTCTTGAGTCTGCGCAGTAGTGAGCGCGAAGTGGAGCCGCGATAACAAGGTCCCGCCCACACTCCCGCAGAATCGGTTATCCCTGCAGAACAACTCATTATGTTGATGTGAAATAAACAGTTCTGGAAATTTAGAAATTAAAGTTAAAGCTCCAATCTCCTCCCGAAGATCCAGAAAAAAGTCTGTTGGTGCTTCAGTGACTACTTTCCTCAGAGAAGCTGTCAATCTCAGCTGTCAATCATGACGTCAAAACCCACATTTTTATAGCATCAAGTAACTAAAAACAAACTTATTTAAAGAGCGAACACTTTATTTACTTTATTATTTGACATGTAATTTGACTGTTTAGTTTGTCTCACGTCCCATTACATTACATGGAGAGGGCGGGGTTTATGACCTATACTGCATCCAGCCACCTGGGGGCGATCAAGGTGCTTTAGCTTCACTTTTCAGGACTCGTGTGGCACACTTGGTGACTTCACTCACTCACTCACTCAGTTTAGGGTTACAACCAAGGTTAGGTGCTTCTACGTCAGTGTTATTCCCCTATCATTTCCCTCTGATTTTAGGTATAAGTTAAGGTTTGGGTTAGGTTTAGGTGTAGGGATAGGGCTAGGACTAAATTTCTGGACAGGAATGTTGTTCCAGGATCAACAAAATATGTTCCTACCCCTAAACCTAACTCCACCCATAACTTAAACCTAAAATCGGAAGGAAATGATAGGTGAATAATACTGATGTAGAAGCATCTAACCCTGGTTTTAAGCCTAAAACTTGACATGTAAACTTGTCTCTCAAATCTAATTGGTTGATTAAAATGTTCAACAAAGATGTTGATCCAGGAAGATGTTGCACTTGGTGAAATCACAATCACCAGTTGAGGGCCTGAAGTTTCTGTGCATTCATTATATAATGCATATGTATATTTTTATTTCCTTTTTATCTTATACCTTTTTCCTTCCTTTTTTTGTCCCTTGAATCATCTTTTTCTTTCTTCTTTTCTTTTCTTTTCTTTCTTTCTTTCTTTCTTTTTTTCTTTCTCCTCCCACTTTTTGTCTATTTTTCCCTACCTGAGCAGCCCAGTATGTTATCTAACTGAACCCAGTGTGTAGGAGGGGATTATATATCCATGTGCTTATATGAATATCATCTCTGTGGATGGTGCATAGCAGAAGAGCTCTTCTCTTGTCCTCTGCTGCCGGTGGAGATCGGAACACGTGTGAAACGCAGTGAACTTTGACCTCACAGGAACTAGGACAAAGTTAACACTCCTGTGTCCTCACTCGAAATTCCACAAGAATATTTCAGCGGCTCTTTCAGCACTACTGTCTTCAGTTAAAGTGAATCTTACAAGAAGAACATCTCTGAGTCATATTTCACACTAGAAAAACTATTCTTCCATGTTTTTTGTTTTTATTTATTTATTTTTTTTGAGTTGGAATTCTCATTAGATTATAATTACTGTATTTTGCCATAAATTAGAATAAGTAATTAAATTAAATGAAAAATTATAAATTAAATTAAAACACGTTTAAATACCTTAAAATGATAAGTAATAAAGTGTGAATAATGTATTATATTATAAAAATGTATTATAAATAAATTATGTATTTTTGTGTTACGATAATGAGAATGAGATAAAAATGATAATTTTTAAAAATGTCATAATGCCACAATGCAAAAATATATCTTTATATAGAAATATATTTTTATGCAAATTATTTGTATATGTATCGTAATTTTTATTAAATACCATTTTTATTAAATAAATTAAACATTTATTCATTAATTTAATTTTTTTTATTTTATTTTGGGAGTGAAATATGACATTGTTATTTTAGAATTATTTATATAGTATTTATTACTATTTTGAATTAACTTTTATGTTTCCATTCTCAGTTTTCATTTTAATTTTATTTTAATTTTATGTTTGTTTGTTTTTTAGTTGGAATTCTCATTAGATTCTAATTACTGTATTTGCCATAAATTAGAATAAGTAATTAAATTAAAACAAATGTTTAAATACCTTAAAATGATAAGTAATAAAGTATGAATAATGTATTATATTATAAAAATGTATTATAAATAAATTATGTATTTTTGTGTTACGGTAATGAGAATGAGATAAAAATGATAATTTGGTTGGAAATGTGTTTAACTGTCATAATGCCACAATGCAAAAATATCTTTATATAGAAATATATTTTTATGCAAATTATTTGTATATGTAATTTTTTATTAAATACCATTTTTATTAAACATTTATTAATTAATTTAATAATTAATTGAAATATGACATTGTTATTTTAGAATTATTTATATAGTATTTATTACTATTTTGAATGAACTTTTTTGTTTACATTCCCAGTTTCCATTTTAATGAGTTTAATTTTATGTGCCATTTTATTTCATTTTTATTGTTTTTTTTATATTTACCTATAGTTCTTTTCTTTTCTTTTTTAATTTTACTACTTTTAGTACTTCAACTTAAATTTATTTAAGTTATCATACCAGTCCATCATTTCTAATTTTTAGCTTTTCATCTAATATTTATATTTTATTTCAGCTTTATTGCAATTACCGAAAACATTTTTTAAAAAGTTTTAGCTTACAGCAACAACACTAAAATGATCTTCTTCTTTTTTTTGCTTGTTAATATTGTGTTTTCTTGCACTTTTCACTTTTCCAATCTATTTCAGAATGCACATCATATATTACATATTTAAATCAAATAAGAATCTGTCAACAGATTTAGACATGACAGCATTGTTAATTGATGATGAATAAAGTTTTAATTTCGTCCTTTTTTTGACAAAATAGCTGAGCTAAAACAAATGCAGTTGCAGCTCAAGACGTGTGTGTGTGTGTGTGTGTGTGTGTGTGTGTGTAACAAGTACGTATATGAACCGATGTAAGTCCCTGCATAGCGTAGTTAGCGCGGTGTGGGCCTCGCTCCAACCGTCTTTATGTAAAGTCTGAGTGGGAGGAAGGCCTGATCCGCTCTTCTGTTCCAAAGTTAGAACAGTATACTGCAGAAATACAGTGACGATGTGAACAAAACCACCCACTCCGACGATACAATGCGGAAAAACTCCTGTCGTACTCTTCTTTAGCACTTTGACCCTCTAGATTTGAAGAAATAACCATAACAACCTTCTTCCCCTAGTATAAGTGTATTATGCAATACCATCATCACGCAAAGTGTGATTTACATTTGTGTGCGCTGTCGACTGCTTCCTGTGGTGGTTTACAACCAATTCCCTTGATTTACCAATAGATGGTGACACACTCCTGTCCTAACCTGGACCAGTGAAGAGAGAACGTGTTGCGGGGGAGGTGTTAAGAGAAAGGAGACCTGATAAAAGTGTGTGTTCAGACGTCAACGAGTCAGTCAGGCTGCACAGCAGGAGACGGGCAGGTAGCCACACGTCTATAGAAGTCCTACACCTGTTTGACACTTCCTGGATTGTGCGCACATGCCTGGTTGAAAGTGAAAGAGAGAGAGAGAGTTTGCTTAGAGGTAAACTTCTTGCCAAACAAAGAGATGAGTTGCAGTAGGTGAGCCGAGAAGGAGGAGGAAGTTGACTGGCTGTAGTCAATGGATGAGAACATAAAGGAGGTTAACTGTCAACGCTGTACTTCGAGATCTACTTCCTGGTGTTGTGCTGTGCTGTTCTGCACGATTGCCTAAACTGTCCGCACTTCCACAAACCACCTCAGAACCTCGTCTTCGAAAGTTTCTCTTGCATTTTTTTCGTCTGCTATGGAGACTTTGATGGACTGGGTTCCTGTGACCGTCACGTCTGAAGTTGTGACAGGAGAAGTCAGGTTGCATATCTGAGATGGAGCAGTCAAACTCTCACCCTGAGGGAGAGGTGGAGGGGCTGTCCCGATCCTTGGACGGTGAAGACCCCGGTGGTCCTGATTCAGCCTCCTCGTCTTGTTCTGACCTGTCCATCACAACCCCTGCAGCTCAACCTTGTCACAACAACACCAAGAGCTTCTCTGGACTGCGGATCTTTGGTAGAAAGTGGGTGAGATTTTGAGACTTCCAACTTGAGTGTTGTTTAAAATGAAATATTTCGTTTTTGAAAGATTTCCCTTTCTTTGCTCCAAACATTTGTGATTGAAACAATATGTTTGGAGGCTTTTTTATTTTAATTATAGGCTATTTTATTGTATTTTATGGACTTTCAATTTCAGTGTTAATTAAAAAACAAGGTCACACTTTAGTTTAGGGTCTAATTCTCACTATTTACTAACTATTAACTATGAATTTTGACTCAATAAACTCCTAATTACTGCTTATTAAACATTAGGAGGTTTAGGTATTGGTGGAATTAAGGGGTGTAGAATATGTTAATGCATAATAGGGCATTAATATGTGCTTTATAAGTACTAATAAACAGACAATATGCATGCTAATAAGCAACTAGTTGAATAGTGAGAATTGGAAAAATAATAGCTTTTTTTTTTTAACCAACTATAAAGACCAAAATAGGCTATTTTATTTTATTTGAATTATAGGCTTTTATGTTATTTCTCTAAACTTCAATGTTGAATTTAACATAAGAGCATTCTTTGACCAACTTTAGAGGCCAAAAGGAAAAATTATATGTATTTGAAACTTTGAAAGTGTCTCTTCCCTTTCTTTACATTGAACGTTCGTGACTGAAACTGCATGTTTGATGTCTATTTGCAATTTAAACTTGTGTTTTGCTTGGACCAACCCTGTGGTAAAAGGCACCACCTGCTTCGACTTTCTAGGAAACACATTGTGAAACACCTTTCCAAACCTTCATTGTAACTATTTCTACTTAATAACGTTAACTTGTAACTCCCATGGCATCTCCTCCTCAGGTGATGTGCGCTTTCGAAATTTCATCAGGCGTCTAAATTAATCCGACGATCTCCTGTGGTTATCTGGAAATAGATGCCTTTAATGGATTGTAGAAGCAATTAATTACGCACTATAATTGTCCGACCTGTTGGGAGAAGAGCGTATACCTGTGCTCCACACTCCTGACCTCGTGCACCTTGAGCTGACTTAGATCTGAGAGATTTTAACCCGTTTTACCTGTGAAAAAATGAGACAAGGCATTGATAATATGAGGATGTGAAATAGCAGAGAAAACAGAAGTGTGTGTTTCTTTTTGTATCTTTTCACCTCACCACTATCACGATCAGGATTCTGATATGATTTGCATATTTGCATGGTTCAAAATTGTCCCCTTAAAAGGTAAAAATTTAGTAGGCTACATAGAGTTGCATGCAAACGTATGGGAACCACTTGCAAAATCTGTGAAAATGTGAATAAATGTAACAAAATAAGAGAGATCGTACAAAATGCATGTTATTTTTTATTTAGAACTGTCCTGAATAAGATATAAAAGATGTTTACATAGTCTACAAGACAAAAAAATAGCTGAATTTATTAAAATAACACCGTTCAAAAGGAACCATTGGTTCTTAATACTGTTTCTTAAAAAAATCCTGCAGATTCTTCAGTTTTCAAGGATTTTTTTTGCATATTTGAACCCTTTCCAGCAGTGACTGTATGATTTTGAGATCTATCTTTTCACACTGAGGACAATTGAGGGACTCAAACTCAACTATTAAAAAAAGGTTCAAACATTCACTGATGCTCCAGAAGGAAACACGATGCATTAAGAGCCTGGGGGTGAAAACATTTTGAATTTGAAGATAAAGGTAAATTGTACTGAATTTGTCTTCTGACAAACATTCAAGTATCTTCTGTTGCTCCCAAAGGGCAGTACTAAATGGGAAAAAAAAAAGATGTTTCAACAAAATAAGAAAAATTTGGACATCTTCATCCTGTTCAAAAGTTTTCACCCCCCGGCTCTTAATGCATCGTGTTTCCTTCTGGAGCATCAGTGAATGTTTGAACCTTTTTTATTAATAGTTGTGTTTGAGTCTCACAATTGTCCTCAGTGTGAAAAGATGGATCTCAAATCCTACAGTCACTGCTGGAAAGGGTTCAAATAAGCAAAAAATGCTGGAAAACTGATGAATCCGCAAGACCTGAAGGATTTTTCTGAAGAACAGAGCTCAGTTTAACTGCTCAGAACAAACAAGGGACTCATGAAGAACCATCACAAAACAAACAAACAAAAAAAAAAAAACAGTTATGAATCATCCAGATAACCACACACAGTATTAAGAACCAATTTTTTGTAAGATCTCTCTTATTTTGTTAAAATTATTTGCAGTTTCACAGATTCTGCAAGTAGTTCCCATTCTTTTGCATGCAACTGTATTTTTTTTATTCTAAAAAAAAATGCAAAAAGTTTAAAGTTAGCCTGTTTTGAACTAGCCAGTCAGTTCAACCTTAGTGGATAGCCTGCACTGACCTCTCTGAACGGCCAGGTTTTGTTGTTGATGGTTTGATTGTGTTCTTCTTTCAAAGCCCTTGACCTAAATTAAATGAAGACTCTCCTTTTCACAACTTAAAGGGTTAGTTCATCCAAAATGAAAATTATGTCATTAATTACTCACCCTCATGTCGTTCCACACCTGTAAGACCTTCCTTCATCTTCAGAACACAAATTAAGATATTTTTGATGACCTTCCTGAACTCCGATAGACTCTTTCAAGGCCCAGAAAGGTAGTAAAGACATCGTTAAAATAGTCCATGTGACTACAGTGGGTCAACTGTGTAGGAGACTGACATGGAAGAGAAGAAATTGTTGAATAAAGTCATTATTTTTGTTTGTTTTTGCGCACAAAACTATTCTGGTCACTTCATAACATTAAGGTTGAACCACTGTAGTCACATGGACTATTTTAACATTGTCTGCTTTTTTGGGCCTTGAAAGTTGTTATAACATTGCAGTCTATCGGAGGCCAGAAAGCTCTCGGAAATATCTTAATTTGAATATCTTAATTTCTTAATTTTAAAACAAAAATATCTTAATTTGTGTTCCGAAAATGAACAAAGGTCTTACGGGTTTGGAACAAAATGAGGGTGAGTAATTAATGACATTTTTGGAGAACTAACTCTTTATGCCGTTTAATACATTCAACTTTACACCCTTAAAAATAAAAGTGCCAAAAGGGGGTTTTTGCAGCGATGCTATAGAACCATCATTTAGGGTAACCTTTCAGTAAATAGTTCTTAAAACATCCTCTTTTTTTTAATACCAAGAACATTTTAACAATTGAAAGAACATTTTTCCAATATAAAGAACCTTAAAGGTTCTTCATTGAACCTTAGCTGCGAATAAAGAACCTTTATCTTCATCTAGAAAGTTGTATTTATTAATTGGCATGAGTAATTTTGGGTTTTGGCCGCAGGGAAAAGTTGGACCGTCAGCCTCAGGGTTGCAGATCTTGTTTAATCACTACATCTCCAGTCAGATCAGTTCTTTACCAATATCTTGCTCTGTGAGTCCTAACAGAATTTTTAACAGTTTAAATAAATGTTTTTGCAGATCTTGCTTTTCTGCTTTCCACTATGAAAAAACTTGGTTAGACAAGTAATGTATCCAACCAGACACATCACGCAATCAGCCGGAAGAAGATGATGTAAAAGTGTGTGACTCTGGAATGTTTTTGCAGGTTTTGCAGTTGGCTTTCAATGCACTATGGACAACTGAAATTTATTTATTTGTAATTTATTGTATTTTATTTTATTTTATTTTAAGGACTCTCAATTTCAATGCTGAAATTAAAATAATAGCATTAACTAAGTCTAAATCAAGCTTTTGGTAGATCCTGCTTTTCTGCTTTTTTCTGATTACACTAGTATCCAATCAGACACATCTTGTAACTCTGCAAGTGTGTCTCTGGAATGTTTTTGCAGGTTTTGCAGTTGGCTTTCATTGCACTACAGACAATGGAAGTTCCCTTGCTCTATTTTTGAGCATGAAAAACCAGTTTTTCCAAGTGAGGGTTTGAGAAGAATTCACCTATAGTCTGGTTTCGTGAGGTTTCAGTCACTCATGCATGCAGTTTAGTTTTCTGATTCGCTTTCGTTGATAATGGCATTTGCTTCAGTCAAACATCACATAGTATTGCTCATACTACTGTAATGTTTGTATTTGACCAACCCCCTAACCTTGTTAGTGATGGTTCAGACAGAAATTAAAGTCCTCTGTCATTATTTACTCATTTGTATGACTTTATTCTCTCTTTCTCTCTTTTTTTTCGTCCATTCAATAAAAGTCAATGGGGGCCAGTGTTGTTTTGGACCTTATTGACATTTATTGCATGGACAAAAACAGTATATGTACAAAATATCTTCTTTTGTGTTCCACAGAAGAAAGAAATGCAGGTTTGGAATGACATGAGGGCGAGTAAATGATAACAGAACCTTTATTTCTGGATAAACACTGCCTATAACACTGCCTTTGGCACATAACTTTTTTTGGTATGTTTATGCTGCATACATAAAAAAACTTGAATTGAAGGACAAACCAAGCCATATCTACAGTCAAGAATATATTGAGACTTGTTGAAGGGACTCTTTTAGGGTTTGTTTAATTAGCAATCACCTGGAAAACCACCCAGAACATCCTAGCAAACACACAGAAACTGCTCCAGTCATTTTCAGTATAGAGATGTGCCGATATGAAAATTTTGGCCGATACCGATAACCGATAATTCTTTATATTTGAAAGCCAATAACCGATAAATTGGCCGATAAATCTAAATTCTAATTTTATATTTTTTTATATATATCGTCCAAATTTTCTTATAAGCCGATAATATTAAAAATGAACATATATCGACCATTACCGATACGACAACATCCTAGCAACCACCTACAATCTATGAGCGCTGTGGGTGAATTTTGCATGGGCAAGCATCAAATATTCATAAAAACTTATAGCAAAGTCCCTTTAAGACAAGTCATTTCACTCGGCGGCCATCTTTGAAACGCTTCTTCCCACACAGCAAAAGAACTCCGCCGCGGAGGTATCGCGGCTTCCGGACCCGTATCGGCGTCTACTTGCGCGCAGTGACAGATCCGCAACGAAGGCGGATCGCGGACCCGCCGTGGCTCCATGCTGCATCCGCGATTAAAACCTTACCTCCGCGGCGGGTCCGTTTGGGACCTGCAAATTGATACAACCGTTACAGTAAAGGCGCGTGCGCGTCCACGGATCCGACATGGGTCCACTCAGGATCCGCTGATTGACAGTAGAATTTACGGCGGATCCTCTGGGCGGTGCCAAAACGAATGTGACAGTCACGTGGGTTTGGCGACTTGAATGCGGATCCGCCTAGGAGTCTCCTGCTGTGTGGGTTGGACATGCAAGTGCAGCTCCTATCTCTTTGAATGGGGAAACATCAAATTCTCTGAGGCTGTTAGCCAAGCTTTCGATTTCATAGGCCTATTTGAAATCACCAATGAAATCTGACAACAACTGTCTCATAAATTTTGTTTCTAAACGTTCAAATCATGACAAAAAACTGCATTTTTCAGGCTGGATCAAGCTAATGTGCAGTCCTAAGTTCGTGTCTGACTGTTTCTACAGGAACCGGAGCTTCTAACGGCCGCTGCAGTGACGCGATGACTTTACCAATCAGCGATTGGCTCTTATTTAGAAGGCGGGACTTATTCCGCCATATTGCGCGTTGCACTTTCTCCCATTCATATTAATACGTAATTCATAATCATTCATAATAATATTTCTATAAAGTCTTTGCTTATAGTCAAATCATAAAAGATGTTAGAATTAAGAATTATTTTTAGTACATATTTTTTATTTAACTATAATATCTGGTTTGGAAGTAAGCAGCTTAAATATAATAAATAGATAGAAAATAGTGTAACTGTTGTCTAACAATGTAACTATTTCTACTTAAAAACATTAAATCGTAACTCCCATGACATCACCTCAAGTGATGAGTGATTCATAAAATTATGTCAAAATGTCAAACATATACATTGACTTCATTCTGTCAGTATTTCAAAATAAATGACCATTTCTCCATCAGCCAGTCCCCCATCCATCGAAGTGTACGTGTCTGTATCTGTACTCCACCTGTTCTGTGTGCTGATGAGGCACCTGTTTGCATCTGTGTTGATGTGTGTAATCTGATAATGCCATACACGGCTAGGACACCTGAGGAACACACGTCGTGCATCACTGCGGTACAGAGAGTTCCGACTGGATTCCTAGGGCCAGGAAGTTCTGTGCATCCAAACAGCCATTTAAAAGTAAAGACTGCATCAAACAACTGCTTTTTTTCAGGTCATAGGTAGACACAGGTTTCCTTGAACACACTCACACTCAGTGGCCCGTCTCACACGACTTCATTTGCATGGCTGCCCTGTTCCGCCCCGTGGAGGAACAGGCCCATTTCTGCAGCTATCTTTAACGTCTCGTTCTATGCTAGAGCTAAGTATGGATCAGGGTCAGAGTCTCAAGGTGGGCTAATGGAGATCTGTAGGCCTATGTGGGTGACTGAATGTGTGCGTGAAAGCGAACGTGTGTGTATTGCTGCCTTCACATGCTATCAGAAAATGGAAAAATGGAAAAATAGTCATATAAGATTTTGGTCATTATCACCCTCTCCTTAAATAATTGTGATTACAATATTGACCAATATAGACTATGATTTTTGTCATAATCTTGCAGCCCTATGAGAAACTGACAGGAAATGACATCAGACATCTAGAATTAGAAATAGGCTCTAAAAATAACTGCCATAATGCTGCCATGCAAAAAAAAAAAAAAAAAACATTCAGCTCCTGAGGCGCTCTCTGGCGAGAGACATAGCGATGATGTGTTGTGTCTGCGGTCTGACCATTGTGGTAGAGGAAGTGCAGTCATAGGAACTGATCGACTTTGCATAACAAAGATAGAATGGAGCAAGAGACTTGACAAAATCAGGGAATTTTCTGTGATCATCATGACACTATTGTTGACGTTTACATTTATACTATCATCCTTATATGACCTTCTAGCCTAGGGTCATGGGGCTGGAGCCTATCCCAGATTCTTAGGCCAGAGGAAGGCAAAGCACCCTGGACATATGGACAGTCCATGTTTAGCTTCTTTAAAAAATATACAAGACAAAATAATTACAAAATTTGCACAAATCAAAAATCACAGAATCCACAAAAAAAAAAAGTCGTTGCACATGAGGTGGTGACACAAAATAATAATACTAAATGAAAAACAAAATGCAATTCCTTTAGTCTCTCTTATATAAATGTCTGAGGAGTGAGGATAGAGCACCTTTAGATTTAATTCATTTGTTTAAATGGTGGTCTCGGTGTTTCCTATCCAGCAGGTGGTGGCATTGCCATCCTTTCCCCCTTCAATCTAACATTCCCCTTACCTGCAACATCAGAGGATTGCTCAGAATGATGGGAAAAAAGTAAGAGGTAATTGCTTGAAATAATAAACACTGATAAATCGAACGCAGTGAGACCATGAATGTGCAAGTAAATGGGGCGAAATTTAATTTCTTAATATTGACTAAAGTTTATGTTTTTTTTCTCTTCTTATATGCTAAATGCATCTCTAATAATGATAATAATATTGTAGATTTGAGCTGGTAAATTCAAATCATGTATGGATTGATCCATTAGTTATACACAGATGTATTTTTTGCTAAGAAATTAATAGTACTTTTGGCAAATAAATATATGTACATTGCTGTTTTTATCGTTTTTGAAAGAACTGGTGTCATTTATTTGATCAAAAATACAGTAAAAACAGTAAAATTGTGAAATATAAATACGATTTAAAATATGAGTTTACTATTTAAAGGGATGGTTGATTATGATTTCACTTTTTTAACTTTAGTTAGTGTGTAATGTTGCTGTTTGAGCATAAACAACATCTGCAAATTTACGACGCTCAAAGTTCAATGCAAAGGGAGATATATTCTTTTACAGAAATCTACTGCAACAAACGGCTGGTAGGACTACATCAAGCTTCTTCCCAGTTTAGTGACATCACTAATCTTAAAATTTACATAAACCCTGCCCCCGGGAACACGCAACAAAAGGGGTGAAGCCATGTTGGGCTGCTTTAGAGAAGAAGAAGAATTGTTGTAGAAGAGTGTTGTAGTCATGTCGTCATTTTACGCCGGACTGCTTCACAAACGAGGGTCAATTCAATGCTGGATTTGCACAAAAGATTAACATGACGGCACATGCTAGTTGATGAGTTGAATCAACTCCACAGCAACTACATAAATTTATCCACTAACCGTTCAGAAACGTCCTAAAAGTTGTAACTTCTTCCTGAGTCTCTCCATCAGTGTCGACTCCGGTTTGAACAATGTAAGGCTGAACACCGTTACTGACAATCCTCATTCCGGCTGTGTGAGATTCTCCAGCTTTGTTGTTGTTGAGCAACCGAAGCGTTAGTTGTTAAAGCTCCGCCCTCTTTTGGAGCAGCAGCTCATTTGCATTTAAAGGGACACACACAAAAATGGCGTGTTTTTGCTCACACCCAAATAGGGGCAAATTTGACAAGCTATAATAAATGATCTGTGGGGTATTTTGAGCTGTAACTTCACAGACATATTCTGGGGACACCAGAGACTTATATTACATCTAATAAAAGGGGCATTATAGGTCCCCTTTAAATATATTTTAAAATGTAATTTATTTCTGTGATCAAATCTGAATTTTCAGCATCATTACTCCAGTCTTCAGTGTCACATGATCCTACAGAATCATTCTAATATGCTGATTTGCTGCTTACGAAACATTTCTGATTATTATCAATGCTGAAAACAGCTTAACTGCTTAATATTTTTGTGGAAACTGATTCTTTTTCTGAATTTTTTTTTGATGAATAGAAACATCTTTTATTTGAAACTGAAATCTGACATTATAAATGTCTTTACTATCACTTTTGATCAATTTAATGCATCCTTGCTGAATAAAGGTGTTACAGTTTTTTACAATCGTTAGGACACATTTCTCAATACCTAGGTCACTTTTTCAAAACTCTTCACACAGTTCTCCTAACCAACTTTCATCTTGGCACAGCAGTTAATTTCACATTCAAAATGCACTAAATCTACCAAAACACTTCATTCATGTCTCAAATCAACTCATTCTTCCAGAACAAGCAAAGGTTTTCACCCAGCAAACACACTTTGTCAATCATAAAACACTGACCTAAAAACACTAACATCAGGTATCATTATACAATGTTTTCTTTTGTAAAATTTCTTAACAACACAAGAATAACACTCTCTATTGTTTATAATTCACTGCCGTTTGTTACATGAACCATGTTTACATAACAGTACAAATTATTCCAAAGTTTTCCTCTTTGAATGGATGATAATGAAATTGAAAATGAATGCTTGTGTTCAGTTTCATCTAATTGCATTGATAGTATTTGATTTTTTAGATTCAGCATATATTTCATTACAACATTACTGTAGAAATGCAGCATATTTCTGTCTTATTCAGTTTTGTATTATGTTATTGAACATAAGTTTAACAGTTTTGAAAACAGTATGTAAGCATGTGCAAATTGGCCTGTACGTACAAAGAGTTTTGGCAGTTGTTGTGTCTGAGTGAGAAAAGAATTCATGAAATTTGAGAGATGTAATCATTGAATACATTTTGTGCCAAAGCAATGATAATTGATCCTCAGTTTAGCCCACATAGACTTCTGTTGTGCTCACTGTGTGAAGAGTTTTGCAAAAGTGACCTAAGTATTGAGAAATGTGTCCTAGCGTCTGTAAAAAACTGTAATTAAAAAAAAAAAAACTTTTGAATGGTAGTGTACTCTTATACTAGAGGACATTGTGGCCTAGAATAAAAGATTACAAGGACAAGCTTGATGTGATTGTCATTGATGCGCACTGATTAATTAAGACCATTAACACGCATTAGGAAAGTGTTGTAAATGGGGTTAATTTTGATTCCATGTTGACCACAGGGTGTTCCCTACAATAATTTGTTTTGTAATAAAATGTCAATTAAAAGACAAATTAGTAAATGATTAATATAAAACTGAGGTGTGTTTCTATATTATCAATATCAAACGAAGTTCACAGTGACTAAGGGACAGCTAAGCAGGTTTGTTCACCGTGATGTCCCACTCCATGGTAACAGCCAGCAGATCCCTCTCCCCCATCACTTAAAAGACAGTAATTACTTCCACACAGAGTCGCCAGCTCTGTGTTCATCCTTCATGCACAGAACAAGGGGCACAATCAAGTGGCTCATATTGACACTCAGTATTTAAAGTCCGACTGATAATAAACGAACCTCTGGCGTAACAAAACTGCGATGTTTGTTATAGGTTGTCAAATTAATATTCAAGCGCATTCACCCCTCACCCATGTTCTCTTGCGCTGATCCATAATGCAACAGCACAAGGGCCTTGAAATGGAAATGACACGCATTGTGCTTTTGGGGTGGAGTGGCATCGCCGTGTCTTCCTATTAGGGGACCTGAATAGACGCAAGGTGTCCTCACTAAAGCCATCATCTTTATGATTAGCTTTACAATGGTTAAAAAAACGACATGCTGTTTAAACCTGATACCGATCTCGTGGGTTAAACCTCATAGATCATCTTCGCAGCTTTGGGTGTTGCATGTTGCGGGTAGTTTTGCACCAAAATTTGGTGCTAGGTCCTCTTTTTCTTAAGCAATATGCATAACGGTCCATTTAAAAGCAGAAGCAGCTTTGCTAAATGTTCATGAGGGAGATAATTATCATAAAATGATTAGTTGTGTTCCTGTAATGCACCTGGTGTCTCCCTCATATGTGCCAGGAAGACTGTATTACGTGATCTAGGAGTCTAGAAAGTGATAGCGGCAGCAGACGTTTGTGCTTGTGTATGTCTTGCACAAACTCCCAGGGTTAAGCTGATAATTGGTCATTATTTTAAACCGGAGGCTTCGATGCACCCTGCATTCCCTCCTACCGGTTACCTCCTGCCTTGTCGATAGCTCTTTCCTCTGTGATGTGTGCTGCTGCTTCCCAGTGAGCTGTGTTTTTGTGGGTGGATGTGGGGCGTCTCTTCCTGAAGGCTTGAGTTGTGTGTAGTTCATCTCTGTCTGTGTGCTGTGTTGTTGTGTGTGTGTGTGTGTGTGTTGGGGGAGGCTGTCTCACCTGTTCATCTCTTGGACTTTCTCTGTCAGTTCACTGTGAGGAGACGGTCAGGGAAGGAGACGGGAGCTAAACTCAGGTCGTATAATAATTTTTGTTGTTGTTGCTGGATGTTGACTAATAACTGGAGAGAAATGCAGAGTTAAGCTTTAGAACTTAGTGTTTAGAGAGGTTTTGTATGTGTTTGTACTGTTTATGGACATTTAGCAGTGAGTTTGGTACAATTGTTCTTATATTGAGTACTTTTTACATGCACAAAGCTTTGTATTGTAAATCTATTTAAATGTAGCAAATGATAACAAATGATATGTACTGCTGAGTAGTGCAAATTCTTAATTATATTGAGAAATATTATTATAATTTTACAAATTGAATATTTATTTTATTATAAATACTATTAAAAAGTAAATATAGCAATGTAATTAAATAAAATAATAATCATTTTGATAGTATTTTTATATTGAGAAATAATATATTGTAAATTAATTTTATATAATATTAAATATAATATATATATTTTTATTATTTTTATATATAATATTTATTATTATAATATATAATTTATTATTTTTATATATAATATATATTTTTATATATATTTTTATTATTATTAGAAAATTTTAAAATAGTCTTAAGTCTGCGCTTTTTAATTAAATCTGTTGCGACGTAAACAAACAGAACCACTAATCGTCATGTAATCAATGACAACCAATCGTGATATTATTGTCCCTATTTTTAAGATTAGGGTGGAGCTAATCAAACTCAGACTTTGTGTTTAAATGCATATTTTGGTACTAAAGGAACCATTGCTAAAGATGACCCTGACAGTAATTAGTCTTGATTGAGTCTCACTTCCTGATGAGCGAGAACAGTTGTTTTTCTATGGAGAAGTGTTTGGTGCAAATTTTTTTAGTACAGTTTTTATTGTAAAATTCTTTGTACTGTAATGTACTGTCAATCCTACTGTAGTACAAAACCATATTTAGTGTAAATAATTCTATACAATACTTGAAAAAAGCAGCAATAAGTGTCATTCCTTACCCTGAGAGTTTTGTCTGGGTCATATCCGCCTCTAAATGAGATGAGACTAGTTACGTTGCTATAATTAGTACAGGCAGTCACTACTGAAGGGTCAGAAAGCCCTTATAATCTGCCCCGGACAGCCCCGTGTGATAATCAGGACGTTCATGAGCTGAGCAGAGCTTCATTTCCTTGAGTGCTTTTTACGTCATTATGGTATGATGTCATTACCCGTGGATTCACAGTGCACCTTTGTAGACACCTGGCTGTGCTAGTATTAACGAGATTTGGAAGGCAAATTGTCCTGGCGTAAACCCCTGGGAAAATCTGTGCTAGGACAGGTGGAGTTAGCTTTCTGCGTTCAAAACAATGTTAATGACCAGTGTGCACTCATGTCTAGTCTCCAGCATACTGTATGTTGTGGATGCTGGAGTCCCCATCAGGGTTTTTAACTAAGCTAACCAAAAAGACATCCTTGGCTGCAAGCTGCTATTCATGCTATCTTAAGCTTGTCTGTTGTGAAGTCTGTTGTTGATGAGGTGTTTGATGATGTTGGGAAGTGTTGAGTCAAGATAGATTACCTTGATTTTAAGGATTAGCTTTAAATCTTGGTCATTGGAGGTCAGTGTGACAAGCTTTCGTAGTTTCAGTGCTTAATCTATGCTGACAGGCTAAATTTTCAATCAACAGCCTCAGGGGGAACATTAGAAAGGGAACTGTATCCTTCCAGCCACCATGGACACTTTTTTCAGACGACATTTTAAGAGGAAGGAGGCAGGAGAAGCCGTGCACGACGGCCACGTGCCTGAACCCTGTCGACACAGGAGGCCGAGTATTGCAGTGCCAACCAGCCGTGCCCGTCGGCGCTCCAGCGTTGGCCTTCCGTCTACTGCATTGGCCCAGCGACGCCGATCCAGTGTCCAACTTCAGGCATTACCCCGAAACACTTGCAGTCAACCGGTACAGAAAAGCAGTGGAAGACGGCGGTCCAGCACCACCACCCCGAAGGCCAATCCTCGCTTTGCCGTACGCCGGAAGAAAGTAGGCAAACTCCGCAATATAGACACACACCTCCTGGGCCCTTCCATGCTGCTGGCCAGCCTGATTCAGATGACAGAAGAGGAGGAAGAGGATGAGGAAGGCCGTAGTCCACTGCCGGGGCAGGTGGAACTCAAGGGAAGCTGCCCGAAGTTCAGGAGTCACACAGATGTGCTTCTTTCAGAGGGCGACAGTGACAGCGATGACTCC
This sequence comes from Culter alburnus, assembly GCA_028476615.1. Classification (NCBI taxonomy): domain Eukaryota; kingdom Metazoa; phylum Chordata; class Actinopteri; order Cypriniformes; family Xenocyprididae; genus Culter; species Culter alburnus. The sequence goes on along the minus strand of JAOTNS010001200.1, from coordinate 669,096 downwards.
AGCGGGCACTCATTTGAGAGTCACCACTCAGAGCTGCACAAGGGGCACCTGGAGGAGGCCAGTGTGTCAGACTGGGAGATCAAAGAGTCCTCTGTTTTATGCCAGCAGGATTGCCTTCCTCTGGCTGTTGTGGCAGAGCGTGTCCAGGCCCACCCGTTGATCCGAGTTCCACGCTGCCTCAGGAGGAACTCCTCGCATTATGGCCACGCGGAGACGGGCCCGCATGTCCGCTACTGCCGCAGCAGCCAGAGGAGGCGGCGTCGTCGGGTCTCCACCATCTCAAAAGCGGGAAGCCCCTGGCCAGGAAGAGGCCTGCCGCTACCTAACCGAAGAAGCTCCACCTGCTACAGGGCTCAGGCGACTCTCAATCCTCTCCTGGGAGCTTATTACGATCCCAGTCTGGAGTCTTGGACTGGATTCTTGTCGTATGTAAAATCTTTTCTGTTGTTGGGTCTAATTGTCGTTATTTCATGTTATTCTCACAAATTAGATGGAGATTAGGACATTTTATTGTAGGATTTCATAAAATGTCCATACAATAACAAAAAACATCCATTAAAGGGTTAGTTCACCCAAAAATGAAAATTATGTCATTAATGACTCACCCTCATGTCGTTCCAAACCCGTAAGACCTCCGTTCATCTTCGGAACACAGTTTAAGATATTTTAGATTTAGTTGAGAGCTTTCTGTCCCTCCATTGAAAGTGTTTGTACGGTATACTGTCCATGTCCAGAAAGGTAATAAAAACATCATCAAAGTAGTCCATGTGACATCAGTGGGTTAGTTAGAAAGCATCGAAAATACATTTTGGTCCAAAAATAACTAAAACTACGACTTTATTCAGCATTGTCTTCTCTTCCGGAATCCTTTCCATTGAATTGATTCCATTGAATTGATTCCATTGAACTGATTCCATTGAATCCTTTCATCTGTCGGCGTTGGTAATGCACTTTTACGTCGCCGTGGTTGTTTTTGGCGATTAGGACATCCGCGACATTTTGAAGCATCGAAAATACATTTTGGTCCAAAAATAACAAAAACTACGACTTTATTCAGCATTGTATTCTCTTCCAGGTCTGTTGTCAATTCGCGTTCACGACTCTGCTTCTTCTTCTTCTTCTTTCCTGTTTTACGGCGGTTGGCATCCAGCTTATTGGTGCATTACTGCCCCCTTCTGCTCCGGAGTGTGGTTCACGACTCCGCAGTGACGCTGCTGATGTAAGACGCTGCTGACGTGTTATCCGGTGCGCCCGAGCTTCGTTTACAGTCTGAGGGAGACGCACGCTGTATTCAAGCTATTCTACATTGTTTGTATTTTGGTATTGCTATATTTTTTAAAATGGTGCATAAGTGTGCATGTCGCGGATGTCCTAATCGTCTAAAACAACCACGGCGACGTAAAAGTGCGTTACCAATGCCGACAGATGAAAGGATTCAATGGAATCAATTCAGTGGAATCAATTAAATGGAAAGGATTCCAGAAGAGAAGACAATGCTGAATAAAGTCGTAGTTTTTGTTATTTTTGGACAAAAATGTATTTTCGATGCTTCAACAACTTCTAACTGACCCACTGATGTCACATGGACTACTTTGATGATGTTTTTATTACCTTTCTGGACATGGACAGTATACCGTCACACATTTTCAATGGAGGGACAGAAAGCTCTCGGACGAAATCTAAAATATCTTAAACTGTGTTCCGAAGATGAACAGAGGTCTTACGGGTTTGGAGCGACATGAGGGTGAGTCATTAATGACATCATTTTCATTTTTGGGTGAACTAACCCTTTAAAACACGAAGGCTGCATCCAAAAACGTAGGCAGCTGACTTGTTGCCTTGCTCCCCTATCAGTCAATGACTTTGGAGGTAGCGTCGGTTACATTCAAAGGTCCCTCACTGAACTGATTTTGGATGAGCTCCAAAGCATAATGGTCTAGTGCTCTACAACAAAATAGAGAGCGCCTGAACTAAGCAAATATTTAATTACTACAATACTAATTTCTAGGGTTGTGACGAGATCTCATGCCACGAGATTAAAATGTTCCATCCAGCTCATTGTACACGAGCTGCAGAGTCGTACGTAGTGCAGAAAGGAATCAGAGGTCACTGATCACATGACGAGAATAAGTTACGAGATGACTGACAAGACCATGGCAGAGGATTTGTTGCACAACAGAGCCTAAGCGTCTGATAAATGTCTTACTGTGCTTTCACACCGCCGCCGGCGAGAGTGTCAAAGTGCAGGAAGTCATTCATTTTCAATGTGAGCCGGCGGCAAGCTCCGGCAAGAGCGGCGCGGCGCGTCTTGGAAGGTGAGAGCGTTGAAGAGAGTTGAAATCAGGTCAACTTTATGGTAATAAGCTGTGATGCGGTTCAGCGGCAACCAATCGGGATTCCGATTGGTTGCCACAACTTGTCATTTACTTCGACCCTCCCGCCGGTGGAGGTTTGAACGCACAGTACAGCGTTGTTGGCAGGGCAGCCAAGGCGAATTTTGACGCTCTCGTCGGCAGCAGTGTGACCGCACTTTTATCTTGTAGAATGCGTGCGCAACGCCGCCACTCCCTATCACAGAGTACAAGTGAAAGTGAAAGTAAAATGCGATTTCAAGACCCCGCATTTTGAAAGCGGCTCCCTGATGCATGCAAATATCTCCCAATATGCACTGCAAAAATGCTTTTCTTACTTAGATTTTTTTTGTCTTGTTTCCAGTCCAAATATCTAAAAATTCTTAAATCAAGAAGCGTTTTCTAGACAAGGGTTAGCGTTAGGGTCTTGTCTTGTTTTCAGAAAAAATAAGTCAAAATTAGTTTTTGCTTAAAACAAGCACAATAATCTCTTATTATTTTTCTTGTTTTAAGCAAAAACTCACTTAATTTTAACTTATTTTTCTCTGAAAACAAGGCAATAAGTTTTATTTGTCTGGAAAATGTCTTGATTTAAGAATTTTTAGATATTTGGACTGGAAACTCATCCTTGAAAAAAATTTGCATTGAATAGCTATACTTTGATTATTATTTTTTTGGAGAAAAGCTGACAATTTGTGAAAGATCCACAGCCTCAATCAGAAGTTCTGGAAGCTCATAATTCATGTACAGTAAGGTCTGAAGAGACTCATATGAAATCATACAGGAGAGAAACAGTCAATTTTTTGGCAAAACCTTTTACAGTGCTCGAGTATTGTTGTATTTTACTGCATATGATAATTCATACTCAGAAAGTAGAACTGAAATGACATTCATTACAAGATGATTAGGTCAAAGATTTCAAAATGCACTTGCAGATTATTTTTCTAGTCATGAATTTTGTCATTGAGGATTTCTTAAAAGTGCTGTGTAAAAATCTCATCTCGTCTTGTGAGCTAACTCTCTCGTCACACCCCTAGTAATTTCTCACTAGAAATTAAATAAAAACTAAAATTAAATGGTCAAAACAAATTGACGGCCAACCACAACTTTTAGATGCTATCTTTATTTTTTAGCTCAACTGTCATGGAATTCAATACACAATATTGTGAGATAAGGTATCACAGTAGACAGGATGTAACATGATCATTGGATTCGGATGTGCCTTGTTGCCTCCCTCCGTATGTTGCCTGCAGAGGCAGCATTTTTCAGGTTTTTGATATAGCCAAAGAAACAGATCATGACCTTAAAGTTCCTTAAATCTGACCCTTGAGGGCCACTACCCTACAGAGTTTAGCTCCAACCCCAATCAAAGACATCTGAGCAAGCTAATTCACAGTTTACTAGAAAATGACAAGTAGGTGATCAGGATTTGAGCTAAATTCTGGACTGGATTTGCTATGTATAGGTGCATTATGAGAAGACAGTTTCTGTTTAAAAGGCAGTTGAAGTAAAGGTGCATGCACAATGAAAGTGACTAAATTGCTTAAGGTCAAGAAGTTGCTTGATAGTTACTGCATCGTGTCATTGCACAACTGCATGAAGCTAAACTCTGCTAACCTTTGTTTTTGCAATCTTATAAAAGATGAATGACATCCGACCGCTTTGCCACTGCAAATTGCTGTCAGTGTGAACGCCCCTAAAGAGTTTATATTGTAGTAAAGACCAAATAAATGTAACACAATGTACAGGCTTGTTGTTTAGAAACTATGTTATTAGACACATCTTACAAGCTCAGCCCTTTCAAGGCAATATCTTTAGTAATTTCTCAAGCGATCAAACATTTAGATTGAACGCAAGAGCAGGTAGTTCCAATGCAGCTTTTCGTTGCATTGACCTTCTCATTCTCCATCCCGTGGATACGAGCTCCATGGCGCTCGCTCATTAGCACAGCTGCTACCATAGCGAGGTAATGTGACTCATCAGCACTACTGATCACCTAGTGGGCTTCTAATCAACAGGTTGCTAAGCTTCACTGAATCGCTCTGTAGGGATTAGGACACAAAGGTCAGGGTGAGCAAGGTTTTGATTACAAAAGGATTACAAAAAACCTTGGAAATGCCCCACCCAAAGCTAAAGGTGGATACCTGCCCTCATAAATGCATTTCCTGTGTTTTCTTGGCATAAACCTTCTTGAAAATTTCTTGTGAAGCCAGAGTTCCTGTACTCGGAGGGGGAACATCTGTTTCTGCTCTTGTCTATTGTGTCAGCATTTAGCATAAACATTGATGTTTCTGCTCTTGTCTGTTGTGTTAGCATTTAGCATGATTGTTGATGTATTGATAGCATGCTCAAATTCAATATAGATGTGTATTAAACAGTTACCTTGAGTTTTACTTAGCTTTTAGTATAAAATTGTGTGCTGCATCTTGCAAATTTGGTGAGCTAAATAACGTAGGCTAAGTATTAACATGGTAGTACAGAACACAGATTAGATGCAGAAAAACCTATAAATTTCAAGCCATGTTCCATAATGCTCTGTGTGGGTGGCTGGTGAAAATAGTCGTATTGATTGATACAGAATTTAACAGATGCAATTTAAAGACACCCCTCCAAGGCATTATGGAGGAAAAATTGCATAAAATAAGATGCCAAACTTTCAGGGAAAATGCTCCTAATTTTATTGTTTTTGATGAGTGCTCTAATTGACTTGGTTAAGATGTGATGGACACAGGAAGTGTGTTTAGTCTGTTTAATGTCACTGTCATTGTGTTTTTCTCAGGAAAGCCATCGCCAAGGCTGGTGTGCAGGATAATGCTGCCCTATCCGGCACCGCAATAACTGCCAAAAGTGAACCCAACAAAGAGATCTGCAACACTGTGGATTGGACTGTGAGTTACTCATCTGTATATTAAAGGATTAGTTCCCTTTCAAATTAAAATTTCCTGATAATTTACTCACCCCCATGTCATCCAAGTTGTTTATGTCTTTCTTTCTTCAGTCGAAAAGAAATTAAGGTTTTTGATGAAAACATTCCAGGATTATTCTCCTTATAGTGGACTTCAATGGACTCCAAACGGTTGAAGGTCAAAATTACAGTTTCAGTGCAGCTTCAAAGTGTTCTACACAATCCCAGACGAGGAAAAGGGTCCTATCTAGCAAAACGATGTCATTTTCTAAAAAAATTAAATAAAAATAATATACTTTCAACCATAAAAGCTCATCTTGAACTAGCTCTCTTCTTCTTCTCTATTAGAATTCCGACAGTGTAGACGCTGATAAGTGTATTACTGCCCTCCACAGGTCAAAGTTTGAACTACATTGTCATATACAATATGCTTGTGCAAGTATATAACAATTAGTTCAAACTTTGACCTGTGGAGGGCAGTAATACACTTAGCAGCGTCTACACTGCCGGAATTCTAAAAGAGAAGAAGAAGAAGAGAGCTAGTTCAAGACTAGCATTTATGGTTAAAAGTATATATTTTTAATATTTTTAGAAAATGACCAATCGTTTCACTAGATAAGACCCTTATTCCTCATCTGGGGATCATGTAGAACGCTTTGAAGCTGCACTGAAACTGTAATTTTGACCTTCAACCATTTGGAGTCCATTTAAGTCCACTATAAGGAGAATAATCCTGGAATGTTTTAATCAAAAACCTTAATTTCTTTTCAACTGAAGAAAGAAAGACATAAACATCTTGGATGACATGAGGGTGAGTAAATTATCATGAAATTTAAATTTGAAAGTGTACTAATCCTTTAACAAACAAGATCTTGTAGACCGGTTAGCATTCTTTGTGCAATTAGCAGTAAACTCTCATCTCCAACTCATATCACAGTAATCTATCATTAATCTTCTGTAACTTCTTACTGATTGTTAATTGTCTTCCACAGGAAAATGCCCAGTTTGGTCAACACGTGTGTGGTTTGAGACCAGTCCGTCTGGAGATTTCTGTTACGTGGGGGAGACGTATTGTTTTGCAAAGTCCCTGGTAGATGACCCATATTTTTATTCTTAAAACAAACAGCAAAATGAGTTCATAGTAGTGTGCCTCTGTTGATAAAAAAAATCTTGCACAAGAGCTCGCTCTACTGGTCAGATGTTGTATGCACATGTTAAGATGCATTACTAATGCCTGTTTCACAAGCAGATACCAATTGTTTCATTTTCTTTTCTCAGCAAAAATCTCTTCCTCGCCACAAATGTGCATCCTGCAAAATAGCTGTTCACACTGTATGCATGGATCAGCTGGAGAAGGTTAGTCGTTTTGTTGCAAAACTGAAAAATGAATAGAACTTAGGATGTGTTAAACCTTTTATCTCAACAAATTAAATTATTTTCCATAGATTAACTTCAGGTGTAAGCCATCATTTAAAGATCCAGGGATGAAAAATGTCAGAGAGGTAAGACTTTTTGTCCCTCAAAAAAAATAAAAAAGCTTTATCGTGTTATTTTCTTAAACATCTTGAGATGATTTGTGTTTCAGACTCCAAACATGAGACATCATTGGGTCCATAGGAGACGGCAAGAAGGAAAATGCCGGCAATGTGGAAAGGTCAGTGCAACACTCATAAAATATGTAATGTGTAATCATCCAGAAAGTATTTATGGCCTAATTTTACTCTCCTTCCTCAGGGTTTTCAGCAGAAGTTCTCCTTCCACAGTAAAGATATCGTGGCCATCAGCTGCTCATGGTGTAAGCAGGCAGTAAGTGTTGCTCATCTGATCTGAAATCAGTTTGCTGAAATGGTATACTACTGTTAATTTACTACTGTAAATTTATCAAAAGTGACAGTAAATATTAAAAAAAAGCAGATCAACTGTTTTCAACACTGAAAACTGACACTAAAATTCAGCTTTGCTTCACGGGAATAAATTAAATTTCAAAATATATTCAAATTAAATTCACAATATTACTTTTTCACTGTATTTTTGATTGAATAAATGATCAACTACTTACAAAACCATTAAAAAATCTTACAACCCAAACATTTGAATGGTAGTGTAAAAAATGTTGACACATTTTCAAATATAATAAACTATATATCAATGCACTTTGATATGTATCTTACAGTATCACAACAAGGTGACCTGCTTCATGCTGCAGAAAATCGATGAGACGTGTTCCCTCGGTGCTCACGCGGCTGTCATCATCCCTCCTACCTGGATCATCCGAGTCCGCAGACAGCAGGTACCATCTGACCTGAAGAGAGCTGGGTTTATTTGACCCGTTCATAAGACACAACTCTTTTCAACATTGATAATCATAAGAAATGTTGCTTAAGCTGCAAATCATCATATTAGAATGATTTCTGAAGGATCATGTGACACTGAAGACTGGAGTAATGATGCTGAAAATTCAGCTTTGCCATCACAGGGATAAATTACATGTTAAAACATATTCAAATAGAAAACAGTTCTCCTAAATTGTAATAATATTTCACATTATTACAGTTTTTACTGTATTTTTGATATAGTAACTGACTTCAAAATCATTAAAAAATCGTACCAATCTCAAACTTATATGCATATCCTTCAAATAAAGATCCTAAAAGTGATGTAATGTTGTGATGCATCAGCTGACAAAGTCTTTCACACAGTGTTTTATGTTCTTAACTAGGTGAACAGAGGTCATCTTCAGCTGAAATGTAAACACATAAAATGAATATGTACCTATAAACCTGCATAATCTGTCCCCGGTCAAACTGTTTACAGGCATCATTAAAGAGCAGTAAAAGAAAGAAGAAAACATCTCTGAAGGCCAAACCCAGCAAGAAAACCACAGAGGTACTACTGTGAATAAAAGTGACATATATGCGTCATATAGATATATATATATGTATATATATATATATATATTTCAATATTTAACTCTCAGCAGGATGGCAAGTGGAAGCACTTTGTCGTAAGACCGATTCCTTCTCAGCTCATGAAGCCTTTGCTTGTGTTTGTCAATCCGAAGAGTGGCGGAAACCAGGTCAGAACTCACACACAGAGATTATATTGTATAGAAACGTTAATTTACAGCCACATAACAGCACTTCTTTTCTATGAAGGGACCAAAATTATCCGCTCTTTCATGTGGTACCTGAACCCCCGGCAAGTGTTTGACCTGACTCAGGGAGGTCCGAGAGAGGGGTAAGACATGATAGATCATACTTTCTTTCTTTCTTCGCTCTGAACGTGTCTTTTTACACTTTCTCTTCTTCTTTTGAAGGTTAGAAATGTACAGCAAAGTGCCCAACCTGCGTATCCTTGTTTGTGGTGGAGATGGAACGGTTAGTCAAATATCTGTGCTCTTATCTAGGTAAAACTGGATTGTGGGCAATATTATTGCTGCTCATACTGTTTATACAGTATGTGCACGTATGCAAATTTTCCATCAGTGTAGTGCTGTAGTCTAGACATGACCTTCATATTTCACAACATTACTGTTTTTGCTTATCCAATAAATACAGCCTTGGTGAGCATAAGAGACTTCTTTCAAAAACATAAACCAAATTGCAGTTATTCCAAACTTTTGGCAAACTTTTTATATAATACGTAAAAAAGGTATGATGAAACTGACTCGCCTCAATGTCAAATTGAAATGTATTAAGCATCAAGACAATTTGGTGAAACCTTTTTCTGATAATATATAATTAAATTAAGTTAAATTACATTTATGAAAATATATGAATGCAGTACTGTATGTGCACAATATTCAGTTTTTCCCACAATGCGGTGCACTAAAAAGTACCTTCAATGTCCAGTGTGACTAATGAAGCAGACATACTATCAGCCGTGATTCATGAATAGTGCTCCTATTATGCTTTTTTTTAAACCATCAAACGTTTTTTTTACTAGATGTAATATAAGTCTAAGGTGTCCCCTGAATGTGTCTGTGAAGTTTCAGCTCAAAATACCCCATAGATTTTTTTTAATTAATTTTTTTAACTGCCTATTTTGGGGCATCATTAAATATGAGCCGATTTATGCTGTGCGGCCCCTTTAAATGCTGACGCTCCCCGCCCACGGAGCTCGCGCTTGCCTTAAATATTGCATAAACAAAGTTTACACAGCTAATATAACCCTCAAATGGATCTTTACAAAGTGTTCGCCATGCATGCGGCATGCATGCGTCGGATTATGTGAGTATTGTATACTGTTAAATTGTTTACATTGATTCTGAATGAGTTTGAGGCTGTGCTCCGTGGCTAACGGCTAATGCTACACTGTTGGAGAGTTTTATAAAGAATACAGACTGCAAGTGTTTAAAAATTAAAATAGCGACGGCTCTTGTCTCCGTGAATACAGTAAGAAGCAATGGTAACTTTAACCACATTTAACAGTACATTAGCAACATGCTAATGAAACATTTAGAAAGACAATTTACAAATATCACTAAAAATATCATGATATCATGGATCATGACAGTTATTATTGCTCCATCTGCCATTTTTCGCTATTGTCCTTGCTTGCTTACCTGATGATTCGGCTGTGCTGCTCCAGACGTTAATACTGGCTGCCCTTGTGTAATTCCTTTCATAATGTTGGGAACATGGGCTGGCATATGCAAATATTGGGGGTGTACACCCCGACTTTTACGTAACAGTCGGTGTTATGTTGAGATTCGCCTGTTCTTCGGAGGTCTTTTAAACAAATGAGATTTATATAAGAAGGAGGAAACAATGGAGTTTGAGACTCACTGTATGTTATTTCCATGTACTGAACTCTTGTTATTTAACTATGCCAAGATAAATTCAATTTTTTATTCGAGGGCACCTTTAACATTACCTTTCATGCAGTGTGTAAACATCTGCAAAATTTCAAAGATCAAAGCGCGCGACAAATAAAGTTATTGCCTCAGAAACGAGATGTCAGTAATTCCATTCTCACTTCCTGTTACATACCTACGTAAATAAAATTGTATAACGCCAGCCTAAGGTCTTCATTGGCTCCCCTCGAACAACGTAAACTTTTACCCGCTCTCAAACACTGTAGTTGAAGCTGAGGCCTTGAAGAGTTTGGTTTGTATTGTAGACATGTCATTGTTGAGAAGACGCTGTTTTCAGCGCTGCAAATCCACTTTGCCACAGCTTAAAAGGTTGAGGACTCCTTGAAGTAATTGATATGGAAAAAAGGATGCCATCATTACTGTGCGTATCCCTGAGTATCACGCGCTGAAGAGCCTTTGGAGCTGAAGTTCAGATATGGTAATGGCCTTTTTGTTTCTAACACGCGCTGTAAGCGGTAGACCAATCACAAGAGACTGAGTCTGACCAATCAGAGCAGAGTAGGCTCACGGAAAGGAGGGGTTTAGAGAGACTGAATCTTTGAACGAACCATCTTCAGACACAATTAGAAATGAATTGATGTGCAATGTTATATAAAATGAGAAAATTAGTGTTTTTGACCTTGGATTAGGGCTGGGCGATATATCGCATGCGATTGTCACGCGCATTTCGTCAGTAAAGCCGGTTCCCTGATTACCGCGAAATCGCCATCACCTGCTTTCAAATGGAGCGGCATTTAATAGACAGAGCCGTAGTTCACTGAAAAGCCACGCAATATCGCGTTCATTATTGAAGGCGATTCATCTGCGATAATGAACGCGATATTGCGTAGCTTGATATATCGCCCATCCCTACCTTGGATGCATGTAAACCTGTTGCAAGAGACTCCAAAAACAAAATTATATAATAATAGGGGCACTTTTGAAATGCTTTTTGCACTTTTTTCACAAAATTGCATTAAAATGCAAAGTTATTACTTTTATTTGTGATATGATGACTATCATCACTTGCTAATATAATATGCAGCATAAATATTATTTTAACAGTGTTATTTTAAATAATAAGTAGTAGCTATGCAGTATTCCACACCGATGCAAAAAAGAGCAGAACTTCACCCACACTTTATCCAAGCCAATCCTTCAGATATTGCCTGGACTGACACATCTGTTGAATTTAAATGAATTTCATCATGCTGACCCTGGTCAGGAAGCTCATGGGGTCTATCACGTGTTGTGTTCTCTATATGCTCTGTTTGGACAGGTTGGCTGGATTCTCTCAGTGCTGGATGAGCTCCAGTTGAACCCTCAACCCGCCGTGGCCGTGCTGCCCCTCGGGACGGGAAACGACCTGGCCAGGACTCTTAACTGGGGCGGGGTATGAACCTGAATACTCTTGGTTGTAATGTTTTCATAAATGGATTGGCAAGTTTTAGCTTTTCACCCTCTGTAAATTCCTCCTATATAATTTTCTTATTATAACAAGTTTTTCAGAATAAGTTCTCTTTTTTATGTAAAAGCAGGATTTGTGGTGTTGTGTTGGTGTCAATTTGACACTTATTCGATTTTCATCAGCTTGAAACACTGGTTAAACAATTCATTTTGAGAATATTTCTCATTTAGAGTAATAAATGCGCATGCAGAGTTTCAAAACCTTGGAAAGGCTGGTCAAATGTTGTTACTTTTGTGTTGGGCACATATTGGTTTCCTTGCAATCTACCAAAAATTAACACTTTGAAAAACAGCAAAGAGTCAAGTAAAAACAGAAAACATTTATTATAACTCTTCAAACACGAAAAATATGAAATACATGAGAACTTGTGAATTTTAAGACTCGAATATACTAAAAATTGAAGACTCGTCTTCTGAATCATCCAAAAAAAAAAAAATCACAGTCAAAAAGGATGTTTTTGGTCGTTTGTTTTTTGGATCTCAGTTACTAGACTGTTGCAGCACTGAAAAGAGGTGTGAGAAATATATTTGAATCGCACAAGGGTTTGAGAACCAAACCTAAAAAGGAAGAGGTTGCTGTTTACACTAAGTACAAATAGCAATAAATACTACTTGCATAGTTCAAATAATGTTAGATACTGTTTACACTTACTTGTAGTGACTATTTGCACCTCAGTGTGCGAATAACTACAAGTATAAACAGTATATAACATTACTTCAGGTTAAACACATGTCATTTTGTAGCAAGAGAAAATGACCCCACTATCTGTGAAGTTTCTCATTGTTTTCTGAAAATGTGTGTATTTGTTGACTTCCAGGGCTACACAGACGAACCGGTGACAAAGATCTTGTCCCATGTCGAAGACGGCAACATCGTCCAGCTGGACCGATGGAACCTAAGCGTGGAACCCAATTTAGAGGCCAGTGAGGAGGAGAGAGATGAACACCAGACCGACAAGGTCAGCTGACACCAGTAGAGGGCGCTAGGCTATAGCAGAAGAACACCATCCTTCCAGCTTCTCCACAACAATTCGAGTTTTTGTGTTAAAATAAATGGTAAGGTAGAGCTAATGACTACTCCATGTCTATTTCAGCTTCCCATTGACGTCTTCAACAATTATTTCAGCCTCGGATTTGATGCACACGTGACACTGGAGTTTCACGAATCCCGAGGTGTGTCCGCTTATTTGTATAATTTGAATATGGTTTATAAAATCAAAGTTTGCATAAATAAAATCAGTGGTTTGTGAAAGGATTCAAACAGATGTTGTTGTGTTTTCTCAGAGGCTAAACCAGAACGGTTCAACAGTCGACTTCGCAATAAGATGTTTTATGCAGGGGTGAGTGTTTCTGTCTATTAAAGATATATTCATGTAGATATTTTATGTTATTCTTTGTGTAATGTGTAAAATGTGATGTATGTGTTCAAATACATGCGCTCCTCTGCAGACAGCCTTCTCAGACTTCCTAATGGGCAGCTCCAAAGATCTGTCCAAACACATTAGGGTCGTGGTGAGTTGAGTTTATTTATATATACACTTTTTATGTAATATGACCCAAGTACTTGAAACTGACTCGATTAAAGGGATAGTTCACCCAAAAATGAAATTTATCTCATGATTTACTCACCCTCAAGCCATCCTAGGTGTAAACGACTATCTTCTTTCAGTCAAACACAGAGTTGTATTTAAAATTTCCAAGCTTTATAATGGGAGTGAATAGTAACCAATATTTTGAAGCCCAAAAAAGCACATCCGTCCTTCATAAAAGTAATCCACATGGCTCCAGAGGGTTAATAAAGACCTTCTGAAATGAAGCGATGCGTTTTAATAAGAAAAATATCCATATTTAAACTTTCATTTTTGAGTGATCTAAGCCAAATTTAACTTTATTAGGTACCAAGAACATTTGTTAAAACCTTTCTTTTTTTACAGTGTTCTCTCATATGCTTTGTTTCTCATTTCCTGTCCAGTGTGATGGTACTGACCTAACCAGTAAAGTGCAGGATATGAAATTGCAGTGCCTCCTGTTCCTCAACATCCCCAGGTAAACTGACCTGAAACGGAACTGTGCAAAAATATTACGTAACTAGAAGAGAACGTATGAACATCCTGGTATTCATTTATGTGCTATTTGATATAGATCCTCTTTATTTTGGCATGTTTACTCTTGAAATTTAATCTAAAAAAAAAAAAATCATTCAAGTGACTTAAAATTTCATACCGTCAAACCATGACAGGAAACTTAAAACCTCATTATAAAAAGAGATTCCAAGTTCCAAATTATGTTTATTCCAGGATAAAGTATAATCTAGACAGGAGTAACTAGTCTAGAGTTCATTAAAATGAGATTATCCTGACTGAGCTCGGCATTATGTTCACTAGATATTGTGCTGGTACGGTGCCATGGGGGAACCCAAGTGAGCACAATGACTTTGGGCCACAGAGACATGACGACGGGCTCATCGAGGTCATTGGCTTCACCATGACCTCTCTGGTGAGTTTTGGCTGTAGCTTCCTATTGGATGTGTCATACATTAATCCATGAATCCATCCAAATGTTACTGCTCTCTTTCTGTAGGCAACCCTGCAGGTTGGAGGACATGGCGAGAGGCTTCATCAGTGTCAGGAAGTGATCCTGACCACCTTTAAACCCATTCCTGTGCAGGTGGATGGAGAACCCTGTAGACTGGCTCCATCCATCATACGCATCACCCTCAGGAACCAGGCCAACATGCTGCAGAAGACCAAGAGAAGAATCTCTCTACCACAACTGTATGAGTCAGTACAACCTATCTATCTATCTATCTATCTATCTATCTAGCTATCTAGCTGGCTGGCTATCTGTCTATCTATCTGTCTGTCTGTCTGTCTGTCTGTCTATCTATCTGTCTATCTGTCTGTATGTCTATCTGTCTGTCTTGCTATCTATCTATCTATCTGTCTATCTATCTATCTATCTATCTATCTATCTATCTATCTATCTATCTATCTATCTATCTATCTATCTATCTATCTATCTATCTATCTATCTATCTATCTATCTATCTATCTATCTGTCTGTCTGTCTGTCTGTGTCTATCTATCTATCTATCTATCTATCTGTCTGTCTGTCTCTGTCTATCTATCTGTCTGTCTGTCTGTCTATCTATCTGTCTGTCTGTCTGTCTGTCTGTCTTGCTATCTATCTATCTATCTGTCTCTATCTGTCTATCTATCTGTCTATCTATTCTGTCTGTCTGTCTATCTATCTATCTATCTATCTGTCTATCTATCATCTGTCTGTCTGTCTGTCTGTCTGCTATCTATCTATCTATCTATCTGTCTGTCTGTCTGTCTGTCTGTCTATCTATCTGTCTATTTGTCTGTCTATCTGTCTGTCTATCTATCTATCTATCTATCTATATCTTCTATCTATCATCTGTCTGTCTGTCTGTCTGTCTGTCTATCTATCTATCTATCTATCTATCTATCTATCTATCTGTCTGTCTGTCTATCTATCTATCTATCTATCTATCTGTCTGTCTGTCTGTCTGTCTGTCTGTCTATCTATCTATCTATCTCTGTCTGTCTGTCTATCTATCTATCTACCTACCTGTCTGTCTGTCTGTCTGTCTGTCTGTCTATCTATCTATCTATCTACTGTCTGTCTGTCTGTCTGTCTGTCTATCTATCTATCTATCTGTCTGTCTATCTATCTGTCTATCTATCTATCTATGTCTGTCTCTGTCTATCTGTCTATCTATCTATCTATCTATATATATCTGTCTCTATCTATCTATATCTATGTCTGTCTGTCTGTCTATCTGTCTATCTATTTGTCTGTCTCTATCTATCTGTCTATCTATCTGTCTATCTATCTATAAATTGCATTCAATCCTAGAGGAAATCTGAGTTTTTTTCTCCTTATGGATATAGTCAGCAGCCCATCACAGAGAAACTGCAGATCAAGGTGAACCGTATCAGCATGTGTGATTATGAAGCTCTTCATTATGATAAGGAGCAGCTCAGGGAGGCCTGTGAGTATCACTTCTTTTTGTCCTCTCTCTTTTTTCACAATTCTGAGAACCGACTCATGCACTCCTGAAAAAGCTTCTGCTTTTCAAATACGACTTCATTTAAACCACTCCTAAACTATGCTTCCTCTTTTCTTTCACCTTCTCAGCGATTCCTATGGGGATAATTACAGTTCCCGGGAACAGTGATTTGGAGACATGTCGGCTGCATATCGAGAAGCTACATGAGGTGCTTTTCAGCTTGTTGAATGCTGGTTAGAAATGTGCCAACAGGCGGATTTGGCAACAACCTCATTCCTTATTTGCAAAAGTAAAGGGGAGGATCAGAACTGTCTACATTTGGCTTCAAATCAAAGTGAAATCAAAATTGAGTCTATATACTTAAAAAAAAAAAAAAAAAAAAAAAAAGTGAAATGGCTTTCCTTTTCCACTGACATAATCAAGCCCTCTTATTTTTCAACCCCGTCCAGTTGGCATTTAACACCCTTTTTTTCTTTCATGATCCAAATCCTATCCTACAATTTTTTTTTGTCATTGGAAATACTACTTGTCTACTTGAAATATGTCAGATAACTCTGGTAAAATGGGTTGCAATTGCGACTTTAACAGCCATTCTTGGCTAAATAAGAATGTGTCTGTGTTAATGCTACTTCTTGGAAAGAGAAGAAATTTTTATTTAATTTATCTTGAAATCTGTTTCCTGTGGCGACATTGACACGTCTCTGAAACACAACTGATGTGTTTTACCTTTAAGAGTCACTAGTTTCCATTATAATTACCACCATTCAGGCCATGTGATATTGTGCATGTGAAACCCATTGCACGTTGACTTCCTGTTCAATTACAGTCAGAAAAACACATTGTGACTAATTGAACTCACACAGTGAGGCCGCTTTGGACAGGAGCCATTTTTCACTTGCACTTTCTCAGTGTGTTTTTCCTCTCTCTGTCTCTCTCTCTTTAGGAGGGGGATGGTATAAATACAGACACACTGCACATGCCAAAACTTTCACCAAAATGGTGCTTCCTGGACTGTAAGTAGAGCATTTCAAGCTTTTCAAAAAAATTGCATGACATTTTTCTAACACAATAGTGTGATGATGATATATAACTTAGGCTTTCTATGTTAAATCAAATTTGTGAGATTCAATTGTCTAAGTGTGATGCTTGCATACCCCATAATCACATTTTCCCTCTTTGGTTTGATTACAGCTACGACTGCAGACCGTTTCTACAGAATAGACCGCGGTCAGGTACCTACAAAAGGGAACTTTGAAGTTTTACATCTGTGTTACATATCACACTGTGCCTTTTTACCCTACAGTATTGCATATCTCTGCAGGAGCATCTAAACTATGTGACGGAGATCTCCCAGGATGAGCTTTTCATCTTGGACCCGGAGCTGGTCACCAAGGAGACGGTGGGCACGTCGCCCGGAATGCCGGGGGCGATGGAAACTGTTGGGGGATGTTCCAATAGCACAGACCAGTTTGCTTTTCCTGCCTGCTCTCCAGGGCCTTCTCCTCTGTGCAGGTAGATTGAAACGAGTCACTTCAGATGACAAAATGTGTGGTTAAACTGGATCAACTTTCACACTGCCTCAAGGTGCAATTTTATGTCGCTTTTTACTTTGACAGTTCATTTTAACACTGTAGACTAACACAGTACATGCGTAGGCAGGTTTTTCTTTGCCCGTGGGCATGAAATTTCTGAAAATGTCCCCAGAAGAACAGCAAAAGCTCACAAAACTCCTTGTGGAGACAAGTAAATCTTCATTAAGGAACTAAAAAAATGTCTTAAGATTAATTTCTTATTAATTTTGCCAAAAAGTGTTGTAGATTTAGCATGATTCCATAATAATTATAATTATATTATGAATAACAGATGTGATCGCACTTACAAAAAAGTACCAGAGGTACCATGGTATTAATATTTTTTTTGGATATATATGTGGTCTTATCACAATATTTTCTTATAAGTGTAGGAAGTCCCCAACAACAATAATATACAGTAATATAACATATAGTGGGGTCTAAATGTCTGAGACATTAATTTGATATTAAAATATAATTAATTTGGCAATCTTTTTTAATTTAATACAATTTTAATGTAATAAATTTTAATTAATTATTTTAAATATACATAGATAATATTATTATTAGATTTTTTATTAATGTTTTATTATTTTATTAAATATAATATATATATATATATATATATATTAAATATATTAACATATATTATACAAATACATGTATAAAATATTTTTTGCATAACAATTTAATTAAATCTTTGAACTGACATTATATAACTGAATATATTTGATTGAATTATGTTTGTATATTTGTAATAGTTTATTGTATTAATAATATAATTTCTAATCAATTATATATATATATATATATATATATATATATATATATATATATATATATATATATATATATATATATATTTTTAATATAGGCAATCATGTTAATATTACTACAGTAAACTATTATAAATAATAAAATATAATAAATTATTTTAAATGTTTAAACTTTAAAATATATTTTATTATATTGTTTTATATTATTTTATATATAAAATAATATCAGTATAACAATTTGAATAACTGACATTATATAATGGAATATATCTGATAATTATATGTTTATGATAATAATTATATTTGTAACAGTTTATTTTATTAATAATACAATTTTTCTAATATCTATCTATATTTCTAAATTGTTTATTCATTTATATGAAAACATATGTTCATATTATTATTACATATTATTCATATATTATTACTAAATATATATTATTTTTAATTATTTAAACATTAAAATATACTTTATTATATCTATTTTATTAAATATTTTTAGATGTATAAAATAATATTAGTATAACAATCTGAGAAAAATGTTAGAGCAGTACGTTTTAATACTTAAATACTTAGGATATGTCCTAAATACATAAATATATAGAAAAGCTTGTGTGTGCAGTAAATGTGTAACACTAAACTGAACCAAACTCGTTCCTTCCTGTTTGAAAGCGAAAAATGACAGTTGCTCTTCAGCTTGAATCTATTCCCTCAGGGGAAGTCTTTTTGTCTGTGTATTTGCGTGCACATCCGATGGCGAGACAGAGAGAGAGTGAGAGACAGTGACGTTTTGTGCCAAAGTCTACTGTGAGCATGCACAAATCTGTGTGTTACTAAAATGTGAGTCCATCCAGGACAGAACAGCCCCTCATAAAGGCCCCTGCTATTAAACACTCATTTATCTGTGTTTACATTCACCCTCCCCCTGCCTGACACACAGCAGATCACTGAAAAAAACACATCCCATCTGTCAGACCTCATTGTAGAGGTTGTTTTGTTACAGTAAATTATACACATCTCACAAACAATGATTTTCCCCGCCCCCACGCGGGAGGACAGCGTTGTAAACACATCAACACCAGGTCATCGTCCTTTCTGTTGTCTGTCCATCCCATCATGCTCTCGCAGGGTTCATCAGACGCATGCTGAAGGCCAAATGGAAAGCGTGAGCCCGGATAGTGACCCGCACATGCAAAGCGATCCAGATTCCCCCACAAAGCCAGGCCTTTGCAGGTACAGCTCGAACCGAGGGCTTTGCGGTTTAATTCACACCCTCATGCCTCAAGTTTTGATTGTTTGGACACGGTTCTATTGTGCCTTGTTCTTTCTATAGCAAATATCATTACTAAGCTAAGAAAGTTATCCATCTCATGATTCCATGTGCTTCATTGAGACTCTCTAATGCCCAGTCCTTACAGAAAAGTACTGTGGCAGTACAATAATACCAATAATACTTTGATATGTATACTATGGTACTGAAGGACTGCCATATTCATAGTCTGCATTGCCATTTTGTGTTAGTGAGAGAGGGCAGAAGATATCCATTTTTAAATGAATATCTTACATAAGCTTGTTTTTGCACAATGTCTTTCATCTTGAAGGAGGGGAGCAAAAATTAAGACTATGAGTCGTTCAAACACACTTGATGAGGACTCAGAGAATGTGCCAAGGTACATGCAATATTTCAGCATTATCGCTGATGAGACACAAATGTAGTTGGCTTTGTTCATGAATCATGGTATTAATATTCAGTTTTAATTTCACAGGTTAGATTCTGCCTGGAATGACAGTGATCAAGGTACATACCTATATAGAATTAAAATTAAGATGTTGTGTGTGTGTGTTTAATATATATATATATATATATATTATATATATATATATATATATATATATATAGTTTTATTTGTTTATTAGAAAAAAAATTTTTGATACAATAATATTTGATACATAATATTTGATATAAATTATATATATATATATATATATATATATATATATAATATGTAATTATATAATTTATATATATAATAATATTATATAATATATTTGTACTATAAAAATAAAAATATAAAAGTATATTATAAATATTTTTTTATATAATTATAATAGAATGTATATATATATATATATGTGTGTAATTTTATTTATTATTAGAAAAAAGTGTTTTGATATAATTTTAATTTTATTTGTAAAAGTGTATTGTATTATATATATATATAATATATAATATGTAATTATATAATTATATATATAATAATATTATATAATATATAATTTGTACTATAAAAAATATAAAAGTATATTATAAATATATTTTTATATATAATTATAATAGAATGTATGTATATTATATATATATATATATATATATGTATGTAAATTTTATTTATTTATTAGAAAAAAGTGTTTTTGATATAATTTAATTTTATTTGTAAAAGTGTATTGTATTATATATAATATATATATATATGTAATTATATAATTTATATATATATATATTATAATATATAATTTGTACTATAAAAATAAAAATATAAAAGTTATTATAATATATTTTTTATTATAATTATAATAGAATGTATATATATATATATATATATATAATAATATATATGTGTGTGTGTAATTTTATTTATTTATTAGAAAAAGTGTTTTGATATAATTTAATTTTATTTGTAAAAGTGTATTGTATTATATATAATATATATATTATATATATATATATATATATATATATAATAATATATTAATATATAATTATATATATAATAATATTATATAATATATAATTTGTACTATAAAAAAATAAAAATATAAAAGTATATAAATATATTTTTTTATATAATTATAATAGAATGTATATATATATTATATATGTGTGTGTGTGTAATTTTATTTATTTATTAGAAAAAAGTGTTTTGGTATAATTTAATTTTATTTGTAAAAGTGTATATATATATATAATATGTGTGTGTGTGTGTGTAATTGTATTTATTATAAAAAATTATGATAAAATACACTTACAAATATCCAAATATAATTTTTACTAAAAAATATAAAATATATTATAAAATATAATTTTATATATATTACATATACAATTTTATATATTTATATATATATATAATATATATATATATATATATATATATATTAACACAATTCATCCATTTTCTAGAATTACAATATATATAATATAGTATAATATAATTTTATTTATTAGAAAAAATTATTAATAGTAATATATATATTACTATTAATATATATAGTACTATTAATATAATAAACTACACAATTATTATATATTAATAAAATTATAATATATATATATTCATCAATTTTCTATGATTTACTAGATCAATTTAGTACATTTAGTAATAAAATTGCTTATATTTTTCCCATATTTTTCAGAATCAATAAATTTGCTCTTTGATGCCGTGAAGTCTGACAACATTGAAAAGGTATTCATAAAATAACCCATTCAAGCAATATCACAGATTAGTGCTCTGCACTGCCAGAGCTGATGGACTGTTTCTCTGCTCGCTGATGTTCTCAGCTGGTTCAGATGCACAAAGACGGGGCGAATCTCTTGGTCCAGGACCGTCTCGGCTGCACCCTCCTCCATCACGCGGTCGTTGTAGGCAGCAAAAGTATTGTGAAGTATATCACTGATAATGGTGAGTTGGTTGGACTTTGTTCTTTGACTCTGACTTCGTCACCTTTCTAATTGTCTTTGTTTTTGGGGAACAGCTCACGCCTCCATCCTGGATGTGACGGAGAAATCAACGTAAGTAGTGGCATCTTTTACTTGATTTAATTTGTGGTGAAAGGAATAAAATTCACTACCAAAAGCATGTTTTGATTTGAAACAACCAAAGTCAGCATCATAATATTCACATTCCTTGTGTTTGGACTCAGAGGGGAGACGGCCCTGCATAAGGCAGCTGCGTTGTGCCAGAGAACGATCTGCTGTTATCTGGTGGAGGCCGGCGCGTCCCTCATGAAGACAGATCTGCAGGTGAGAACCGCATGCCTCAGAATTATTAGAAAAAACACAGTAAATACATTATTGTTTTTGTTTTATCTATAATTGCAAAATTGTCATTATATTAAAGTAAATATACCAGCAAGGATGTGTTTCAAAACAGCTTTACAGTGAAAAGAGGAAAACGATAGATTGATTTCAGCTGTATAGCAGCTCATCGTTCAGTGTTGATTCAGTGCCGTTGTAAAGATAATCAAATATTAAATGAGTTCATTTCATCTATAAAGCAGAAAACAGTGATGTCATCATCCAGTAGTGTCTGTGCGGTCAGATCAATAACTGATGACAGAGGCGACGAAAGCTGGCAGAAATAAGAAAAGAATTTGATTAAATAAAAGAAATGTCTTTATTATATTATAGAAGGTTTTAGTTATTTATTTTTACCAGAAATAAGAAATTAAATCATGCATTATCATTCATAATTGTGCTTATTTGTTTTATTTCTCTATAAATGCAAAACTGTCATTATATTTTAGTAGATGATTCATCCATCCATCCATCGTCCATCCAATTATCCATCATCCATTTATCTATCCATTTATCATCCATCCATTCATTCATCTGTCCTTCCATTTATCCATCCATTTATAATCCATATATATCCATCCATCCATCCATCCATTTTATCCATCCATCCATCCATTTATCATCGATCCATTATCCATCTATTCATCTGTCCATCCATTTATCCATCCATCCATATATTTATCCATTCATTTATCCATCCATCCATCTATCCATCCATCCACATCATCCATCTATCATTCATATGTCCATCCATTTATCCTCCATTTATCCATATATTTATCCATCCATCCATCCATCCATCCTCCATATCATCCATTCATTCATCATCCATCATCCATCCCCATTTCATCATCATCCCATTCATCTGTCCATCCATTTATCCATCCATTTATAATCCATTTATCCAATTATTCCATCCATCTGTCCATCCCTTTATCATCCATCCATCCATCCATCAATCCATCTATTCATTCATCTGTCCATCCCTATCCATCCATTATATCCATATATTATCCATTCATTTTCATCCATCCATCCATCCATTATCCATCCATCATCCATCCATCCATCCATCCATCCATCTATTCATCATATGTCCATCCATTTATCCATCATCCATATATTTATCATCCATCCATTATATTCCATCCATCCATTTATCCATCATCCATCATCATCCATCATCATCATCCATCTATTCATCTCCATCCATTTATCCATCCATTTATATCCTATCCATTCATTCATCATCCATCCATCTATCCATCCATCCATCCATCCATCCTCATCCATCATCCATTCCATTCATCTGTCCATCCATTATCCATCCATCCATCCATTATCCATTTATTCATCCATCCAATTATCCATCCATTCATTTATCATCCATCCCATCCATTCATCCATTTATTCATCCATCCAATTATCCATCCACCATCCATTATCATTCATCCATCCATCCATTAATCCATTCATCATTATTATCATCCATCATTTATCCATCCATCCATCCATTTTTCCATCCATCCATTAACCATCCATTTATCTATCATTTATCATCCATCATCCATTCATTTCATCATTTATTCATCCATCCATCCATTTATTCATCCATCCATCCATTAATCCATTCATCCATCTATTTATCATCCATCCATTTATCCATCCATCCATCCTTAATTCATCTGTCCATCCATTTATCCATCCATTTACAATCCATATATTTTTCCATCCATCTATTGATCCATCCATCTGTCCATCCATTTATCCATCCATCCATTCATCCATCCATCCATCCATCCATTTATCCATTCATCCGTCCCTCCATTTATTTAACCATCCATCCACTTGTCCATCCATCATCCCAGCAAACATCTGTATAAACAAAAATGGCAAAAAAAGAGAATAATTAAAATTTAAATTCTTTCCTTCATCCTGCAGGGTGAAACTCCAAAGATGTACGCGGAGAGAGCTCAAGACTTCGAGTTGGCCGAGTACTTGGAAAACCGTCAGCACCACCAGATGATCCAGAGGGATGACCATGAGACGGCCGTGTGACCGACCTCCACCCGCCACCAAACCACAGAGGCTTATCTCGTCTCTCCCGTGGCCGGTTTAGCGACGCTATGAGGCAGCATGTGTGCGGAAATTAGTTTGTTCGCTCTCTGTATTGATTGTAATGCCAAAAAGACAGTGTTCGTGTCATGTTTCAGAATGCATGAGTTTGCTTCGTCGCGTCCAGCTTTCGGATCGCACAAATCTGCACCGCTCTGCTCCTTAAGACACAATGTGCAACATTTTGGGAATTTCAGGGCTGAAGTACCATGTATAAAAGTGGCTTTTACTAAACTACTATAAAGAAAACCAGATAAACCTCATGTGAGATTAACTGGAGAGGTTTTTTGCTGCTTCTGATTACAGATTTTATGTGACCGTAGTCCACTGGAAACTTCCTTTAGCTTGGCTTCCACTTCACACATGTTTGTTCTGATTCGAGATAGACGTTGTTTTCATAGCCTCCTGCGTTTAAGAATGCTTCCTCAGCTGTTGCTTATGGCCAGTTTCTCTCTTTGTGGTAAATGCTTGAATTTCCTAAAAACATTCCATTAATTACTTCTTTAGATAGCATTAAATCAATTCTGTATTCTCCATATATATTATAAATCGTAATCATTTGTTAGTATATAGATTTGCCTTTGGTCATTTTATGACCATAAATGTACGCCTAAATGAATGAAGATCTTTCAGGAATGGGATTATATCTTTTAGCTTAGATTGCTTACACTGACTATACTTCAAAATCAGTGTGATTTTAGGTTCTTCACAGAATTTATAAAGTCATGCAGCAACTTGAACTTGATAGTTTTGGTTTCCAGCCAAATTGAGCATGTTAGCTACACAGAAACATAGTTTTAAAGCTTAATCCTGAGAGATAAATCACATTTTCAGTGACGAATGGAGGAAACTAAATATGAGTTGTCGTGGGTTTTGGATTACAGAGTTGTGTATATTTATGTCATCGTCTGCGGTTATGACGTTTAAATTTCTGTGTATTAAACCGGGTCACTTTATGTACATGTAAAAATGACTAAATGCTTGAATAATAACAGAGGCAGGAAAGCTGGTCTTTTTACAAAGCAGCCATTTGACAACTAGAAGTTGTCAGCATTGCCATAGTGTGTTTGTGGTGAGATGTCATTATGATAGAATATGTATTTTGTCAGTGCTTTGTGTGTGAGTTGCTATGCAATTCAAAATAGATGATACATGTATATAATCTGTCAAACATTTTAAAAATGTGTGAGTGATCTGTTCCAACATTAATTTGTATGTGATATGAACTTAGATAATGCTTTATTTATAAGAGTAGATAAGAGGAATAGTCATATATTTGTTCTGGGGCTGGTTTGTTATTGTCTATTTGGGGGGGTGGAAGGGAATAAATAAAGTCTTTAAAAACAAGTTTGTGTATTTACTGAATGTACTTTTATTATAGGGTATAATTGACTGAGAATATTTACATACGGAGTCTGAGTGTGTTGGTGAATACACATCCGTCATCCTCATTACTCTCTCGTTCTGTTATCGCACAGCAATGGCATCTTTTCAGGGTTTGGAGCGGCGGGTGGTAAACAGTGTATAATGTTGAACTGTGCCTCTCCCTAGGAGGGTCTTTATGTCTGGATGAGTTACCAGCAATGATGGATGTGTTGACATTTGTGACTCATTTATCATTTCGGAGATAAGGTTATTGTTTTCTCTCCTGCTCCAGCTCCATTTCTGGAGTAGGGAAAGGACGCAAATCAGTTTAACCTCAGTACAACCTCTGCTTGTTTTAAATTTGGGAGATAGTGTGTTAAGTCAAAGAACCAAATCATTGGAGAAATCATATGTTATATATACAGAGAGACAGGTTTATTTATATAGCACATTTCATACACAATGGTAATTCAAAGTGCTTAAAACCCCACACAAGGAGAGAATAGACAAATAATGAAATTAAAATAATTAAAAATAGAAAAAACGGATCATATTTGTGAAATATTACAAAGGTATTAGATTAAATACACTAGATGAAATAGATTTAAATCTATATAGCATATTTTACACTCAAAATGATGGTAAATCAATTAATTTTGGCCTGAAAAGGACAATAAAATGGTAACACTTTACAATAAAGTCTCATCTATTAATATTAGTTACTAACATGAACTAACAATGAGCAGTACATTTGTAATATTTAATAATTGTTAACAAAATACAGTTGTTCATTGTTTGGTCATGTTAACTAATGTCAACAAATACAAATTTGTATTTTAAAAATGTTTTAGTAAATGCTGAAATCAACATTACGCAAGTTTAATAAATGCTATATAAATGAAAAAAAAAAGTTTGTTGGATTTACATGATTTAATTTTGTACATTGGTCTCACATGAATCAATTAAGTTAAACAAACATAATTTGTTCATGTAACTTCAACATCATGGAATGAAGTCATTTTAAGTGACCCAATTAAGTAGTCTCGAAGTGAATTTTATATGGCTCCCTGACATGATTCAGGCATTCAATTTCATATATTTATTCATGCAAATTAATTTCATATATTTTAGTGCCACACAACTAAATTATATAATTCCAACATAATTGAACATTAAAGACTATTACACACTATCAAGTACATCTTCCTCAAAATACATAAAATAACACTTAGGCTACATCCCCACGAAGCCAGAGCTTTCCCTATTCGATCTTTTTTTGAATCAAGAAATATCTGCGTACACACGAAACCACTGAAACGACTCAAAAAGATGTAGTATACATGCCAGATCAGTATGTGGCGCTGTAATTCTGCAATAGAGATACAGTACACTAACAAAGAATAAGACTTGGAGCATGCACATAAACCTTGTGCGCTGAATACAAACTATAGTAAAGCTTAGAAAAAGCTTTAGGCTTGGTAGCTTCTGCAGCACGAACACAAGCATTTAGTACGATATTGTTGTTGTTGTTGCTGTTTTGTGCTGTTAGCGGTGACTGACTAGGGTCGACACGTGGGGTGATGACATCATCGTTTCACAAAATATACGGATTGGCTGTACACACGAAAACACAAAGGCCGTCGTTTTCAGATTTATCCACTCTGGGACCCGGTTTCAAAAAATAGCGGTTTCACCTTCTGAAAACGCTGGATCCGTCTGGACGAAACGCCTATACGATACAAAATTTTTGCGTATACAGCTAAACTCGTCTCCGTGTGGACGGGGGCTCAATTTCAACATTACTTCTCTTGATTTAGCCATGTGCAAAGCATGCTGGGAACTAACAAGCCCCGCCCAGTATCAGTTCATTCAACACAAATAATTAAAGGTGCCCTAGAACCCTTTTTCACAAGATGTAATATAAGTCTAAGGTGTCCCCTGAATGTGTCTGTGAAGTTTCAGCTCAAAATACCCCATAGATTTTTTTATTTCAATTTTATCTGCCTATTGTGGGGCATAATTAAAAATGCGCAGATTCAGCGCGTGTCCCCTTTAAATGCTCGTGCTCCCCGCCCCCAAGCTCGCAACTCTATAATACATTGCATAAACAAAGTTCACACAGCTAATAACCCTCAAAATGGATCTTTACAAAGTGTTCATCATGCAGCATATCAGATCATGTGAGTATAGTATTTATTTGGATGTTTACATTTGATTCTGAATGAGTTTGAGGCTATGCTCCGTGGCTAACGGGGCTAAAGCTAACATTACACACTGTTGGAGAGATTTATAAATAATGAAGTTGTGTTTATGAATTATACAGACTGCAAGTGTTTAAAAATGAAAATAACGACATGGCTCTGGTCTCCGTGAATACAGTAAGAAAAAATGGTAACTTTAATCACATTTAACAGTACATTAGCAACATGCTAACGAAACATTTAGAAAGTACAATTTACAAATATCACTAAAAATATCATGATATCATGTCAGTTATTATTGCTCCATCTACAATTTTTCACTATTGTCCTTGCTTGCTTACCTAGTCTGTTGATTCAGCTGTGCAGCTCCAGACGTTAATACTGCCTTGTCTAATGCCTTGAACATGGGCTGGCATATGCAAAATTTGGGGGCATACATATTAATGATCCCGACTGTTGTTATGTTGAGATTCGCCTGTTCTTCAGAGGTCTTTTGCACAAATCAAATTTACATATGAAGGAGGAAACAATGGTTTTTGAGACTCACTGTATGTCATTTCCACCTTTAATGTAATCCCAACACAAATGGAATAACATCAATTTTACATATATTTAAATGAACTGAACACAATCAAATTAAGTTAGGGCAAAATGTATAGCAATTGTGTTGCTTTAAGTTTAGCTCATTTTAATTAAGCAATTTGAACAAGCAGCAAAAAAAAAAAAAATTCAGTGTAACTAGCCATTGTTCATTCTTAGTTTGTTAACTAATGTTCACTAATGAAACCTTATTGTAAAGTGTTACTGAAAAAAATGGTGTAAGTTGGTTTGTTTACCTTGAAGCAATTTACACTCAGAAATTACTAGTAAATTAGCAGTAAAAAAGAAAAAGAAATTTACACTAGTACATTTCACAATAATAACAAAGAAGCTGCAACAGGATAGATTTCCTCTGGGAATGAATACAATTTAGATAGATAGATAGATAGATCACGTGGAGAGAGAGAAAGAGAGAGAGAGAGAGAGAGAGAGAGAGAGAAGAGAGAGAGCACAGCTATGCGACCAGCTCAAACTAGTTCGGAGAAACACAAAGAGCAGCAGAGATCATAGAGAGAGCTGAACACTGACACACGCTCACTGCCCAGCATCATATTCACAGCAATAAGGCAAGTACATCATCATCATCATCATCATCATAACCCGACAACTGTTAATATTACCAGCAGTAGATGTTTCACGACGCTGCGCGTTTGAATAATAGCTTACTAGTGTGTGATAAATAATGCAACTATCTGCGATTGACAGGGATCGGATTTTTTTGTGTATATGCTTCTATTATCGCTATGTATTTATTTAGTGTTATTTGTATCTGCGACTTTATGTGCCGCATTGATATTTTTAATAAAAAAATTGTTGGCGTATTTATGATGTGACATGATGATATATGAAAAAAGGCGGACCGCATCATAATAAAAAGCGCGTTTCATTTTAAGACCGATTTTAAACCATAAAATGTCTGATTTGTGTTTAATATGAGCATATTTCCTGAATTTAGAATAATAGCGTCGATATTAGGTTTAACTGACAGCGACACTATCGCAGTTTATTGTAGTTGATTTAATGGCGGATGTCTCTTTAAATAGTTGCTTTCATGCTGTAATAGAGTCGTGGGAGTTTTTGTTTTCGTGCGCAAGGGCTCTTTAATACTGTCAGAGAAAATGATGCACTGTGAAGTGCCAAAGAGCACCAGCTGCCAGCAACTGCTGACCCACTTCTCCAAATCAGAACCAAACGGACACGGCCCCGCAATTCAATTCTGACGGAACGGAAAGCTCCAGATGCGGTTGAACTTTGTGCTCCTTGAGGAAGTTTTCAAAATGTCCAGTTCTGCATTTATCAAAGGCAGCATCCCACGTCCCTTCTCCCATCAACAGAGCGGGGTTTGTCCTCCGATGCAAATAGGCTTATTTTCAAAGGAGACGAGGGGAGGCCCACCACCCCCTCCTCAAGACACAGCATGGGATCTGTGTTCGGGCTCTTTCAGAGAGGGAAGCAAAACGGGCGAGATCCTGCTTTGTTCGGAGCCAGTGAATCAGGCTCCTCTAAGGCCCAGCTGAAGGTCTTTGAGTACTTGGCCTCTCTCCCCTCGGAGGCTGAGGAGGGGAGGGGAGGGGAAGCGGGGGACCCCTGCCGACCGCTGTTTCTCCTCGCACAAAAGTCCGACCCCGAGGAGCCCTTCACATTTATGAGTGACTGAAGAATGGAGCCGTGCCGCGGGCTGCGCCTTGAAAGGAGCCTGTTTTAATGGAGGCAGGAAAAGAATGAAAAGGAGAAGTGCTGTGTGCTTTTTTCCTGCAAGAATAGAGGAAAATATAGAGTCTCTTTTAGAACATTGTGTACACAATGTATTTAATTCAGATAGTTCAAACAAAAACATTAATATCTCATGTGTAATTATCTGATTTAGTGTGTTTTGATGTTTTTAGAGGACCTTGGAAATAAAAGATAATTAATATATATAAAGATAATTAATATATCAGATATTAATGTTTTGGGGCTATTTTTCAGCATAAATACACCTGAAAGTCTCTGAATGACCGACTACTTCCACTGAGTTTCTTAAGTGCGTTCGATGGACACTTTTATCACTTGAGACCACGGGAGGATTTATGAAATGCAGTGAAGCGACGCAACTGACGCTGGTAGGACATGTGACGGTAACAACATGGCGGATGTAGTACCAAAGTTCCTTTAAAGGGATAGTTCACCCAAAAATTAAAATTTGATGTTTATCTGCTTACCCCCAAGGCATCCAAGATGTAGGTGACTTTGTTTCTTCAGTAGAACACAAATGATGATTTTTAACTCCAACCGTTGCCGTCTGTCAATCGTATAATGCATGTCAATGGTAACAAAATCTATGAGAGTAAAAAAAACACGCACAGACAAATCCAAATTAAAACACCAAATCGAACACCTCTAATACACCACTATGTCCGACTGACCTCCACATCCGGTTAGTGAGGTTAAAAAATGCGTTCTGATGACGGAAGTGATCGCTCACGCTTTGCTTCAATGAGTGCGAGACATCACTGCCGTTGTCAGAGCGCGTTCAGACCTCACTAACCGGATGTGGAGGTCAGTTGGACATAGTGGTGTTTTAGAGGTAAAAAATGATATAAATACTGTTTGGTTTCTCGCACAAACCGATCGTTTTGTGTCTTAGGACATCATTGTGTCGTCACGAGCCGCAGGGTTTAATTTGGATTTGTCTGTGCGTGTTTTTTTTTACTCTCATAGATTTTGTTCCCATTGCCATGCATTATACGATTGACAGACGGCAATGGTTGGAGTTAAAAATCATCATTTGTGTTCTACTGAAGAAACAAAGTCACCTACATTTTGGATACCCTGGGGGTAAGCAGATAAACATCAAATTTTCATTTTTGGGTGAACTATCCCTTTAAGACAAGTCATTTCACTCGGCGGCCATCTTTGAAACGCATGCAAGTGCAGCTCCTTTCGATTAAGCCAAGCTTTCGATTAAATTTCTTATTTGAAATCACCAATGAAATCTGACAACAACTGTCTCATAAATTTTATTTCTAAACGCTCAAATCATGACAAAAAAAAACAATATTTTTTAGGCTGGATCAAGCTAATGCAGCTAAGTACGCGTCTCTATAGGAAGTCATTTCACACCATTTCTGACTGTTTCTATAGGACAGGGTTGCCATGTTTTCACAACAAAACCCGTCCAACTGCTCCTCAAAACTAGCCCAATCGCATTTCAAGGGGGTCCCATGGTAAAAATCGCGTTCCGGGGGATAAAATTCACTTTTTGGCAGGGCTCCCTGGTAAAATCGCATTCCAGGGACTAAATATTGCGTTATTTTGGGTTGATTCAACCCGTGGACATGAAAAACAACCCACAGCAACAGTGTAAAAGTAGCCAAGTCCGCATTCCGCGGAATGGGCTACTTTTCAACACTGCTATAGGAACCAGAGCTTCTAACGGCCGCTGCAGTGACGCGATGACTTTACCAATCGGCAATTGGCTCTTATTCAGAAGGCTTATTCCACCATATTGTGCGTTGCACTTTCTCCCTTTCAAAACAATACGAGTGACGCGTCTTGTGTTATTCTATAGTCTTTGGTAGTACGTCCAAATTTTTATTCACACTACACTCATACTATCAAGAATGTACTTTTTTAACAGTCGCGAAGTAAATTCAAATTCAAACGTAGTATGCGATTTCGAACGCAGCGAAAGTGACATCGCCAACTACTGGCCAGGTTGCATAATACAGTGTTTTTAGATCCGTGTGAACGGGGATGGTTTTGACAACATTGTACGCGACAGTTTTAAAAAACCGCAAATTAAAAACTTTTCCGTTTTTAGTTCATCCTTGTCCTGTAAACGTTAGCAACTAAAAACATCAACAAATACTATAATAGTATATAAATAATACTAAAACAATCTATACATAAGATTTCAAGTCTGCTTCACATTGTGCATCTACTTAATGTCTTACTACTTAATATTGTGTATGTACTTAATGTCCGCTGTATTTCTTCGCAGAATGCGGAGTTTATTCTCTATAGCGCTTGTGCTGCTGGTGGTGTTGATGATCACCGTAGAAGCCAGTATGAAGAAAAAAGGTTCTTATCTTTTACAAAATGATGCAATGCACATTCTTCTTGTGTGATAGCATTAATAATCATTCTCTATTTTGTGACAGAAAAGGGCAAAGAGCCCAAAGCAGATGTTGAGTGCAGTGAATGGCAGTATGGGAAATGTGTGCCCAACA
Source organism: Culter alburnus (assembly GCA_028476615.1). NCBI lineage: Eukaryota > Metazoa > Chordata > Actinopteri > Cypriniformes > Xenocyprididae > Culter > Culter alburnus. The sequence goes on along the minus strand of JAOTNS010001200.1, from coordinate 636,568 downwards.
GCGGCGACTGCGGAGCTGGCATTCGAGAGGCGACCTGCAACGAACAGACAAAGAAAACCAAGTGCAAAGTCCCATGCAACTGGAAGAAAGACTTTTGGCGGTAAGAAGTTTTACATGTCTGGATATGAATGAAACATAAATAAATTTAGACAGGCCATTCAGTCTAGTTTGTTCTTTGTCTTAAGCTGACTGCAAGTACAAGTTTGGTCGTTGGGCCGAATGTGACACTACTACGGGAACCAGAAGCAGGTCTGGGACATTGAAGAAGGCGCTGTTCAACGCCGAATGCCAGACCACCATTAAAGTGTCCAAACCTTGCACCCCAAAGACCCCTAAACCCAAGGGAGGTGAGAAGAAGAAAGGAAAAGGGAAGGAAAACTAACTTGAAGACCACCCCAACCGCCCCATTGCCCACTCAGTGGTACATTCCTGTGTGACACTCCCAAAATCCTCCAAAAGTTGAATGCTGAGGAAAAAAACTGTAGCCCTACCTATTGTTTTTATTTCCACTTTTCTTCGTTTTGTAATTAGTCAATGTATGTGTCTATGCTGTTGTAATTTGATCTCTGTAGCGAATTTTTAATTGTAATTGACTTTGCATGTATAAAATAGGCCGCAGCAAATCTGTTGTCTAACAAATTGTCTTTACTAAAGAGAAAAACTGGTAAGACCCTAATTATGCCCCTAAAAGGAAGTATTTGTAAATTACAACAAATCGAATTGAAGACGATTTCTGTATGTTATAATGCTTAAACGAACACAGCTCCTGGAAGTAACGGCCTATATAAAGTATCTATGTTTATAAATGTTTATGTTTTTAGATTTGATGGATGTACAATCAAATTTACAACACTAACTGATTACTTCTACAGGTTGTGAATAAATGAAAGTGTATTTTCAATAATACTTTCTGGTGCCTTTTTAAAAACTGTGCCTTTTCAAAAGTTTTTACGCATTTGTTCAAGGCTGACAAACTTAGGAATTACTTTATGATGTCAAATATACAGTCCTTGTGCGCCAGAGAAGCAAGCGCGCAGCAGAATTTTATGTTTGAACTTCCATTTTTGTGGTAGATCTGTATATTCCTATGGCATCGCTGTTGAAGAGTAATTGGTGGATTTACTTATTGTGGAGTTAACAAAAGTTATTGTAATGTTTGAAGTGAATGTCTGTAAACCAGAAAGGTTTTAAAACGAGACGTTCATTCATAAATCCGTAAGATCTTACCTTCATTCTGTGGAAATACAAACTGGAAGAACAGAGAGCACAGTGCTGAAAAGGGGCGGGGCTACATAAGGTCTATATTTGGCAGATGCAATTTTAATATGACAAACCAAATACTTTTATTTTCACTTTTAGCAGTAGAACTATAATTTACAGCCCTGTTTCGCATGTACATACTATATATAACTGGGTAATAACTAGGTACTAGTCCTGATCCTAAACCTAATCTTAACCATGTAGTTACTTATATTATTCAGTACTTTCTTGGTAAGTACACTATAAGTACATTGAAAGAGCACGTACTGTAAAATAAAGTGCAACACTTTTAACTCTAGTAAAACACAACACAATTTCTATAAGAACACAAGCATGATTTACACAAATGTGTTGGGTTTTTGTTTGAACCAAATGAATGAGAACCAAAGGTTTTTTACTCATTTATTGTGTAAAACAGTAACAATCTTACAAACTTATATATATCATACAAGTAGTAAAACAAATGCAATTGCAGTGACGATAAATATCAAAACTCAACCAACATGTTTATTTTCACTTTTCGATTTAGTAAACCACCACAACCAAAAAAAAAAAAAAAAAAAGGGGGGTCTTCTCTAATTTGTCGCATTGATTTACATATCGACATAAAAGAACACATTTGCGCACAACTTAAAATGGCTTTACGATTTAATGCATGCAATATCAGCAACATGATAAACACTGAATACTTCAATTACACTTTTGGCTCTAACAAACCAGCACCACACTCATAAAAAAAGAATCAATGTCTTCTGTAAACTGTTGCTTTGATTTACGCAATTACATTTAACAGTTTAGATAAAAATGCACTCACAAACAACTTAAAAGCAACTTTACAATACATCATACAGTTGTGCATGTAATGAGTGCAATCAGAAACATGGTAAACACCAATAACCTCAATCAACACATATATTTTCACTTTTGGCTCTAGTAAAACTGCTTCACAACATTTTAGTGAATCAGGTCCCCTGTTGGTTGCTCGATAGGAGACTGAAGATTTGAGTCCGGCTCATTTTAATGTCAGATTTTTGAACTTGCACATCAACAGTCGTTTAAAGGTTCTTTTGAAGGTGGCGTTACAGAGCGCGTAGCATACCGGATTAACCGTGCTGTTGACGTAACACAGAAAGTAGCCCACCATCCAAAGAATTTCAGGGACACACCAGCGGCAGAAGGTACCAATCAGAACCATAACGCTATAGGGTGTCCATGTGACGATGAAGGCTAGAAGAACGGCAAGGACGGTCTTCGTCACCTTCCTCTCTCTCAGAGCCTTCCGTCTGGCATTCTTGAAGATGACATGGGATGTTTGCCGTTGAACTTGAATGGTAGTGTGGTTTGGAAAACAGTGAGGTTGCATTGTCCTGCTAGTTTCCGTATACCCTGTCGAGCTCTTTGGTCTTGAGGTTTCGCCATCCAGCTCTCGGTCTTCCACAGAGGCATCAGGGCTTGAATCCAAGGAGTAGTCAATTTTGCTGAACTCTACAGAAGGCATGCTGCAGAGTCGTTTGGTTCTAACGAGATCCAAATCTTGTTTAAATGAACATGTTTCATCCGGTTTAATGTCATTCACTAGGTCAGGGTTTTCGGTAGGTGTTCCTCCACTTGTCTTTGATGGTTTAAGCAAGTTTGCGGATTCAGACTTCAACTTACAAACCCGTCTCTGACTGGCTAGGGATATCCGTGTGTACAGTACCATCATTATTACAACAGGAATGTAGAACGCTGGGATGGTGGTTGCCAGGGTTACAGCTGGGTTAGCGAGGAGCAGGATGTAACATTGTCCCTCTGGGACCTTGCTACTGTCCCTCCCAGCCTGCCAAAGCAGGATAGCTGGAGCCCAGAGAAGCAGAGACTGCAACCAAGCCACAGCAATCATCACCCCTGCCCACCTTGCGGTACGTTTGGTTGGGTAACTCAGAGGCCGGGTGATGCAGAAGTACCGGTCAAAGCAGATCAGAAGTAGGTTCATCACAGAGGCGTTACTGACCACGTAATCCACAACCAACCACAAGTCGCACATCTGCGGTCCCAAAGGCCAGTATCCCTTCACGGCGTAAACAATGTAGAGATTCATGGAGAACACACCGACAATAAGGTCTGAACAAGCAAGACTAAAAAGGAAGTAGTTGTTGATGGTTCGGAGATTACGGTTGACACTGATTGAAAGCAGAACCAGGACGTTGCCTAGGACTGTTAGCAGGCTGATGCAGCTAGTGATAAGTACGATGATGACAACCCCTACAGTCCCGAATGCATGCCGTGGTCTTCCCGACATCAAGTATGATTCTTCGGGCAAGGGACTGTGTATGCTACTGTTGAGCATGCTGGGAGAACTTGTGGAGGAGCCTGCGACAAGAAAATAGTGATTAATCATAAACCTTGAAGTTGCATAGAGGCATTTAACTTGACATGAGCAAAACAACTTGAAACTGAACACTATTGACAGAATATACTACTCTTTAAATGTTAATATACAAACATCTAATACATAGAAATTAAGATATAATCAGACAATCATGATCCCATCAGCAAACTTACCGTTGAAAACAAACCAATCCAAGTTCCTTGACAAAAGGACAGATCCAGCCTCCATGATCTCCTGCTCGGTCTGAATGAGAGAACGACTGGGAGGACTTTTATTTCCTCAAACAGTAACACCCATCCTCACCTTCTGAACACATAACCAGGAACAAAGTTATCCAACCTCTAAGGGCTGTATCACTGATACACTGAATTTACTGGAAGGTGATGATCAAAGTAATGTGGAAGGATCGTATTACTGCTGAATTCCTCCTTGTTTCATGCTGCCTCTTTCAAGCATGTATGCTTAATGCAGTTCCTGTTGTCTAAAGAGGAAGGCAGCGGTTACATAACGGATGGAATCTAATTACCTGACCTGTTATGCGGCTCCACAGCTGTTGCACATCTTTTTTAATTTTATTATAATTCTATTATATTTTATTACCTTTTTCTCAATTTTGTTATAAATATCACACATACTACAACAAATTAGAGATATTTACAAATGTATAGTTGTAATGAGGATGCTGGGACTTGAGCAAAGGCCCATTCACACCAAGAATAACTATAATGATAAAGGTATAGATCTAAAAATCATTTTAAATATAAAAGAATAACAGAGTCCACACCACAATTATAATGATAGCGGCACAGAGAAACAATATAGTTGGAATCACTTTCAGAATGATTTTTTTACAGCTGATGAATGATAAAAAAAAAACCTTGAAAGCCAATCAGAATCCATCCTGCTTTAAAGAGTGTGTGAGCATTTAAAGCTGCTGATGACAAAAACGGCAGTGCACTGCAGTGTTGCCAAGTCTGCAGTTTTCCCGTGGGCTACTTTAACACTGTTGCCGCGGGTTGTTTTTGATGTCCGCGGGTTGAAGCGACCCCAAATAACATGATATTTAGCTCCTATAATGCAAATTTTACCAGGGGGACTCCAACAAAAAACAGATTTTACCCACCGGAATGCGATTGGGCTAGTTTTGAGTAGCAATTGAGCAGGTTTTGTTATGAAAATCTGGCAACGCTGCTGCAGAGCATTCTCAAGCCCAAAGTATACTTCACTTTTTACATGTATGCAAGGGTCAGCGAAAAATGCGTGTGTGACACGAATTTCGTCATCAGAAGAGTATGTGCGTACTTTGTTACCAGGTCGCACATGCGCATTTAATTTTTTTGCAGTAATTAGTTTATCCACAAGGTGGCAACCATGAACTGGGGGCGTCGATTCATAAGGTAGTCGAAGAAACCTTGCATAAACAGAACAGACGGGAACACATGCAAGCTACAGCAACAATGGAGGCCTACATAGATGACAGATTGTGCAAAGAGGTTAGAAAGTACCCTCATTTGTACAACTCTGGCATGAATACAAATATATTTACATGGGTTGTAACTCGTGGTGAGAGATTGCGTATGCGCCTGTGTATGCGTAGGAGTCAAATGAAGTATACTTTTGTGCATTCGACTGTGTGCATATGCTAGCATACACTTAAAAAAAAAGAAAAAAAAGAGAAGAGTATACCCAGGGCTTTAGAATAAACAGAACGATATCGTCCACTGGTGTGAACGCCAATATAGTTATCGTTATAGGTGCGAAAGGGCCTTAAATTTCATTTAAGGATTGCAAGCAGAATTTTATTTCTTTTTTCTCAAATTCTCATTACCATTTAGTCATTTTTCTCAAATTTTTATTACCATAATTGGTCCAGATATACTTTGTACATAATATATATATATATATATATATATATATATATATATATATATTATATATATATATATATACATATATATACACATTATATATAGTATTGTGCCTATTTTGGGGGGGAAATGTGGTTAATTGTTGAGAAAATTGTCAAGATACAAATAAACTTGAAATTAAAACAATAAATAATAATGATGGGAAAAATATGGCCTGGATAGGTTCTCAACAGGTTTCATGAGATTCACTGCATTGTAATTAAGAAATAATAATAATTGATAATAAATATCAAAAACAACTGAATTAATTTCCATATTCCCATTTTATTAAAACTCTCATAATCGTCATAACCACAGGATCTTTGGTGTCCCACGAAATTCTTTTACAACACCTAATCCTCATTTTCACTAAATAAAGAACCAACTACACATTTATGGTAAGTCATAACAACACATCCCTCTTGTCTGGGCAGAAGAGGAAGTTGAATTCTGGTCTTTTCCACCATCATGACTTCAGCTAAGGTACCGATCCAGCAGTGAGAGCATATACATAACCACACATCCAACAAGAACACAATTACAGTTTTTAAAAATGTCACACTTTCGGTTGCCGTCAGCTATTCTCGTCTGAACACATGAATTGTCCAAAAAGTCTAAAACAAACCCTGCATGAAGCGACTTCATAAAAATAAGGTGTGCATATGGTCAAAAATGAGATGTGTACTTAAATGATGGTACAAGATATTTACCATGTTCTCAAATGGAGTTTAAAGTAAAAAGGTCCTTCTCTCTTATCATAGAAGCGTTTTAAAACCAGGATTGCATTTGTCATTCACACAAAGGGAAAAATAAATAATCAAAATGACAGCCAACACAACCAGACTTAGTTTTGCCAATATTTCTACCAATTACTAAAACACTCAACATTCAAAAGGCTTATGAAGGAGCTATTCTGGTTTTGTCACACATCAGAACAGCTTTTGTGGTTCAGTAAGGAGAAGACTCCCCAAGGCACTGAACTCATGGAAAAACACCAAAGGGTTTCTGAGAGGTTCCTCAGCTGCCATTGCTTGCTATGAGACCACAATCCAACTGAATCTTACATCCACAAACTTTCAAAAAAACAAACCATTCCTAAAGGGGACCGTTTTTTTACAAAAAAAGCTACTAATTCAAGCCAAGCAGCTAAAATAACAGAATCTTTTACACAAATAATAATTTTATAAATGCTTGTTAACGAAAGGTCTGTGCATATGCAAATGCACTGACAACTCATCGCTAGAGTTGACCAATCGTACACGAGAATCTAAAACAAGCACAATAGAACTCACAAGGCAAGAATGTAATTAAAAAAACCAAACCCCACCCCGAAATATGGATTTTTCTTCTGGATTTATCATCTCTACATTTACAATGCTACATTTATTTATAATAAAACTCTGTAGGTTCAGTGGCGGACACTCACAGACATACACATCCACACGTACACGCATACAAACAGTGCCCGTCCTCAGTGACTCTCAGCAGTGTGCGCGCATATAGGGCAGTCACTCTCTTAAGTGTCCAATGTCCAAAGAAATGCTCTATTACGGGTTATTCAAGTGTTTATTGTACATAATCCAGATCTAAGATAGAGATATGTCTGGTTTATTGTCTGTAACATTATTCTCGGTGCAGTTTGGAAGGAGAAAATGGTGCTTAAGTGCAATCCCTTGCCATTCGTCTCTTACGCATCATAAGAGGCTTGTGGCGTTTGGTAGACTGGAATGAAATCCTCGTCCAATCAGCTGATTCGAGGTGAATTACCAGCGAATTGACAATCAGCAGTTAAAAGTGTTACGTTTAAAGCATAACAATCTGGCACAAGAATTGTAATGGTCTTGCATTTCGTTTCGGAGTTTTAAGGTACTTCTGGGAAATCACATCAGTAGGCATCGTACAAATGCATCGTGACTTGCGACTGACCCATACACGCAAGTTAATGCTCACAAATGTATAAAGCCCAAAAACTGCTCAGCGTACCAAAATTTCACTTAATGTGCATGTGCGTTAGACAGCCTACATGCTAATTTGCTTAAGCCCCGCCTTCCGCATTCAGCTTCAGCCCGTCTCCTCGTTTTTAAGCTCTGGAACTGGACACACATGCAGATATGAGACATCTGAACCAGCGTGAGGAGTTCTTGAACTGCTTCTTATCCAATGGACAATTACAGACAACATGCATTCAAAAGTATTTTTCAAATGACAGATAAATAAATTCAAATTAAAAACCATCATAAAATCTGGAAGTTTAGTGGGACACGTTCACGCACACAAGTCTTTCCAGTCTGAGAACTTCAAAGCAGATGTTGTTCTAGACACTGATCAACTGGATGACTCGAGCACTGGAAATCACATTATCGAACACAAAAAAAAACAATCACGTCAAGCATAATCTCTGAATTTGAACTCAAAAACCGTTAGAGGATGTTGAGTGAGAGTTAGTGTTAAGCTGTGAAGAGTCTGCTTTACATTTCCTCAAACCAAAACGTCCTGAAGACAACAGACCCCATGGGATCCAAAGGAATCGGTAAGGACACGCCCCCAGCCTCAACTGGCACTTCGATTGGCTAATGAGTTTTCCTGGAGCTTGAAAGGGTGGTTAACTACAACCGTGTAATTCCGTACTGCAGTACGGGGAAGGATTCAAGTATGATTCCCTTTCTCGCATGGAATGATGAAATGTCAGACTCAACCTTGAAAGGAAGAAAATTATAACTTAAGTGCAACACGCAAGTGCAATAATGATGCTTCCCCAAAGCCAGAATCTGTTGTTTTGACAGAAAAGATGAGGTTGATGCCTCCCAGTTAAGGAGACGGCATGAAAAACTTGGCACTCATTCATTCCCAAATAAGGCCAGAGTGGGAGGAGTCAGAACTGAGGCGGGAAGTTCAGCGGCTCCGCCCCAAACATTATGTTCTGTCATTGTAACAAATGGTCCACCACGAAATGCTCCAGCACCATGCAGACCAGTTTTGAGATGTCTGTCTCAAAGACAACCAGACGTAAGACTATCTGCCATACAGATCGTCAGGATAATCTCGGCTCCGGCTTTCACTGTAGCTGTTGTTATGGTCATTGTTATTGTTGTTGCTATGGTTGGACATATTCAAACCCCTTGGGGATGGGTGGTGCACAACATCAGCTTGATGATCGCCAAACAAGTCTGGCTCAACCATAGGAGACACCCTCACGACCTCAGAGCGAGTTGTAAACTGTGGCGGAAGTGGGGCGCCGATGGACCCTGATGGCCCAGGAGCTTCTAGAGAGTCTACCAAGGGTTCAGTGTGAAAAAGAGTCGGGATAGTGAGTCCAGCAGGTGTTTCCGCGGTCGGGTTTCCCACCTGAGTCGACCTGACTGAGGTCTGCGAGCCACGGTGAATCCGATGGCTGACCACGATGTTGTTTCCAAAGCCACCCATCGAGGCCATAGTAGTGCTGCGTTCCCGCTGGACCACGGCCGTCATTCCTCCTTCCGCCATCAGGCGGCGGATCCGAGACAGCGCATCTTCTCCCGGACCGGGCTCGGCTGCTGAATCCGCTAAGATAAACCAGACAGAAAAGTGAGATGCGCATAAAAATTCAAACTAAGACTGCATTAAAAATTCAGAAAATGGAAAATTAGCATGCATATATTATACATAACATTGGCAAAGAAAGCTGGAGCAAACCTACTTAATATGAATTAACAGAATTAATTATGACGAGGAATAATATATATATATATATATATATATAAATAGAGAGAGAGAGAGAGAGAGAGAGTGTGTTTTGGTTGACCTAAATAAATAAATAACCCAACAACAATTAGGTCTTAGCAAATTATCTATTATCTCTCCATGTGTGCACACTGTGGCCCATTATATCGAGAAAACGAGGATGCAAATTAAATTAGACCAGCTAACAGCAGGTAATAAAGCACTTGAAACAGTAATAACAGTGTAAAACCCTCAGTAGGACACAACACAGGTCTCACAGAGGTCAGTTCAATCAATTTCACTCCATTACCTGTGTCAGGCGACAGAGGAAGAGACGGGATGAGAAAGAGTGAGACAAAGCAGTTACCGTGATATGTGGCGGACAAGTTGGTCCGGTTCAGCGATCCATCTGAAACCGATGCCTGAACCGGTGTGTGTAACAGTGTGTGGGTCGTCTCTGGGTGTGTGTGTCTCTCAGTGCTGGTGCTGGCCATCTGAACCACTGCAAGAGTAACACATTTTGCAGCTCTGAGTGGACATAATCAATATTACTGAACCTGGTTACAGAGAAATGAACTGGAGCGTTATAGATATCCGTTAGAATCACTATGGCCTTGAGCAAGACACTTCACTGCAGGTTATTTTGTGGGTCTGTCATTACAGCTGGGAGATAAATATTGAATATTTAAAATTATTTTGCTGGAAATATAAAATTAAGAGAAATAATATTAACATGTTGATTATGCGACTATTAAGTTTAGTGAAAAAATTTAAATAAGTTCAGTTCTTTAATGTGAATCAGTAAAACGGTCACAGAAGAAAATCAAGTGGATCGTATTAAAATAATTTATTTTAGTAAAAAATATATATTGCTGTGAATAAAAGGATTTTAAAAAAGTAATACAAAGAACAGTTATGACAAAAAGAAAAACCTAAAATCTTAGGTGCATGTGTCATGAAAGCAAAAAGCAGACAAACAAAATACTAAAAAAAAAATATTTGAAAATTATGTCTCTGAGATTGTTTAATAATCTGTAACAAAACAAATATTGTTTTTTTTTAGACCACACTGGATATGTAGATACTGCTGTTTATTTTTTATGTATATATATAAATACAGCTATGTTTATGCATGAGCTCTTAACGCATTATAGTCCTTCACGTCTATTGCGATCTCAAAATTCTGGCCACTTTGTAATACCTACAATTTCAAAATCAACTGCAGGTGGTAGACCCTTTTCCTATTTACCACCCAAATTGTGGAATAGTCTTCCTAGCCTTGTTCGGAAAGCAGACACACTCTGTCAGTTTAAATCTAGACTAAAAACGCATCTCCTTAACCTGGCATACACATGACACATAATCAATTTCTATTATTCAAATCAGTTAAATGATTGTTAGGCTGCATAAATAAGGTCAACCGGAACCAGGAACACTTCCTATAACACCCAATGTACTTGTTACATTGTAAGAAGAATGGCATCTACGCTAATGTTAGTCTGTCTGTCTCATCCTTATCCTGAGGTTACCGTAGTCAGCCGGATCCGGTCCATATCCAGATGGTGGACCTGCACCTAGACACGACCAAAACGCAGCCCTGAATGTCAGCAGAGGCCGTGCGTACTAGACAATCCCCTGTCAAGGCCTCGTCGGCATGACAGCCATCGGCACAGATCCTCAGCAAGAACCAGACAGGTCCTCCGCACAGACCCTGTGGCCAGCTTCGGCTCCATACCCACGCGATGAATCCGATCTTCAAGCAAAAGGAACTGGATGAATATCTGAATGCTACTGATCCTGATCTGAATTCTGACTTGTGATGCAGCCTGATTCATAATCACACCGTGTTTGGTCATTGGTTTCTCCCAAGACTTTTTTCTCCATTCTGTCACCTGATGGTGTTTGGGTTCCTCGCCACTGTTGCCTCTGGCTTGCTTAGTTGGGGACACTTAATATTCGACAATATTATTGATCTGACTGTACTGATGTTGTTGAATGAGAGAACTGAACTGAGCTGGATGATGCCATCATTTTTTGCAGAACTGCTTTATAGATGAAATTAACTAATTTAATAATTGATGACCTTTACAACAAAACTGAATCAATAATGACTTCAGCTGAACAAAAGCCGAAATGCATAATTTTCCTGTTATCACTGTAAAGTTCCTTTAATAAAAGGTATTTGACTTCTTTAAATAAAATGATTAAATATCATTATTTAATCATCATTATTAGTTTTAGTTTACATTAGTTTTTAAATAAATACATTTAGTGCAAATGTCTTACTGTGTCTGGATGTGTGCGCGGTCTGGAAAGTACTGGCTGAAGGAAGTTCTCTCTCCGTCTGGGTCTCGGCATTCTGCAGTCGCACCACTGGTGTCTGCGTCCCCTGTGAGGTCACAGAAGGTGTGGCCTGACGCGGCTGCAGGCCAATAGCGTTCATAAGGCCCATGTCTCGGTCAAATCTCCAGCCGGACCTGCTCGTCCTGTAAGAAATAAACACAAATGGATTCATGAATAACACTGGACTATGATATAACAAGCTATGACTTATGAATTCAGATTCAGTTCATTTCTGACCCTGGGCGCTCCACTCCACGGGTTCGGCTGCTGCTGTTGACAGTAAACAAAGAATCCGAGCTGAGATCCGACGGACTGTCTCCATCACTGCGGAAATCACTGACAACAAAAACAGATATTTTAGACTTCATTATCTTGATGTTTACACATCCAAGTAAACAGTAATGTATGTTTCACTTCAGGTTATTTATCACCCTGAAGGTAGTCTCAGCCTACAGACCATTGGTTGAACGTCTGATGCACACAAAATGAGAAACACTTTAAGAGTTTCTAAGTCATAACCTAAGTGGTTGAATTCTACAAGATTTCTAAGAGATGTTTGTGTCGTGTTCTTTAACGGAGTGAATGGAAACAAAGCCATCATGAAGCCAAACCCCCTCATGGAAAAAGAAAGCCGTTGTGTTTACAACTATGACAATGAGCGCTTATCGGGATCAACTAAACGCTGGATTTTTAGAAGTGTGTGAAGTTCGTGGCTCCATTGTTGCAGTAAACTTGCACAATGTTCTTGAATGAATAATATATTAGATGCACGCCGATCTGTTAACGTAGGGACTAACAACTCCCCTAAACATGACGCGGGAACAAAACAAACTGTGATTGGTTGCTTTACATGTCAGTCAGACGTCATATTGGGCAGTCCATGGCCAATGAAAGCTGTGATGGGGTTCAAACCTTCTTGCATCAGTCTCAGCTGCCGTTAGAAGCTCTGGCTGCTATAAAAACAGCCAGCGTTCTCAGACTCGCACTCAAGATTGCGCATGTGCATTGGGTGGTCTAGCATGAAAAACAAGCTTTTTAAAACGCTATTTGAACATAAGAGACAAGATTTATAAGTTGTCAGATTTCATTGATGTTTTCAAATATGAAGCTTAGTGAACGGTTTGAGAATTTTATGTATTTGATAGGAGCTGCACTTGGATGACTGAGAGGCATTTCAAAGATGGCCGAGTAATGACTTGGGACTTTGTCTAAAAGGGACTTTGACTAACACCCCTAAACATGTCGATGAGCAAAACAAACTGATTGGTTGCCAATGAAAGCTACTACTTCTGCCATCAGTCTGAAGGTCTGGTTACATGAGACAACCCAGAAGGGATTCATTTTACGATAATGACTGTGTGACTGTGCATTATGCCACTTTTTACACAGCTAATAACTAATTATCTAAATAAATAAATAGACATTAAATATCATATTGTGAAGAGTAGAAAACTGCAGAGTGATACCAGATCTGTGATACTATGTAGGACATCAGTTGACTAAGACAACGGTAAATTATTATAGTTTATAGAGTTATTATACAAAAATAGTTGATTGTAGAACGGCCAATCAGAATCAAGTATACCTGCAGATCTCGGATTATGCATTTGAAACCAGGTAATACTCAGATTTGACCAAATTACAAAACTGAACAACAGAATGGCAAAGCAGCAATGGAATTGTTATGACATACTCCATCTGTCTGCGTGGGATTTGATCTGATTATAAACCCATCAGTTTGGGGGAGAATTCCTTGAAAGCGATGAGCTTCAAAAGTCATGGGGCGCAGGGGTAATGTGGCCTGTAACCTTGTTAAAAAACAATAATTGCTTCTTTCCAGTTGAACACCCAAGTTTCCTGCCACTAATGAAGAAGGTAATCTAATGAAAGGCGGCTTCAGGTAACAGTGATTTATTAAAAGTCCTCATATAGTCCACATCTGAAAACTGATCTGGGATCAGGAACTCATTTGACTATTTAATTGTTAAAGATGAACTGATGACACCTTGATAATAAATCAACTCTCTAAGTATTTGGAATTTTTAATCAATATTGACATGGGCTCTGGAACACGTTTATGGAAATAACTGGTTGTAAAACCGCAGCTTTTATTGCTCTGTTAAACTGTGTTTGGTTTTATCTGCCATTTCCATGGCTCCTGTGCTTCACAGTGGCACTTATTTTTTGTTTTTCTTGCTGGGTGGTGTGGCGTACTGGTTAAAGAGCTGGGCAGGAAGCCAAAAAGTTAAGTAGAAACAATTCCCAAACTATCACTATCATTTGCAAAACATAGCAGTTGCCTAGAGAGGATGCATTTTAAGTAGGGCTATTGATTTAACATGTTCATTTAATTAATTACTTATGGCAAAAATTGTGTTAAAATAATGAATGCATTTAACACACCCACCCTGTCTCAGACCTACAAAGGTCATCCTACAATTCATATTGTTGACTGGTGAGGAACATGAAGCAAGGCAACAACTCACTGCATAATGTAGCGTATAGAATACAGTTAGAATAGCCCTTAAATTCAATATATTTGGGGAAAATGCCCTTGTATGAGTTCAATAAATGCTTTGTGTGTTGCCATCTATGAAACTGGTCACTTATGAGGTTCTATTTTAGTTAGGATGCTTCCTTAGAAGGCAGCTGCTTATGTAGACAGTAAACAGCAAGGCAGCAAAACTAGGTTTTGGAGCTATTGTTGCCATAGGCATAACACTTTGTCCCTGTAATAAGTATACTGTAAGTTACTTTAGATAGAAACATTTGGCAAATGAATAAAATGTATTTGACTGGGTTTTATGATTTGATAAGGAGATTCAAATTTGCTAAGGACTAAAGATATGCATGTGGAACAGATGGTCTACTGGGTGATGGTGTTTACTTACACTGGCCTGCAGATGACCAGGTCGCCCTTATTGGTTCCGTAGGCCAATCCCATGCCTGGCTCTGGAAGCCACCGGGCTGAGTTAATACTGACGTGTCTCCTCTGGTCTGGAGCCATGGGGTACACCACATTAAACATCATCTGCAGGAATCCAAGAGAAAGCAGACCATAAAACAAACAAAAAGCAGCAAATTAAAGTGTTAGTCGCAGTACTGAATCATTCTTTATTGCTTTGTTCGGTCTAAAAAAAAAAAAAAAAATCACCTAAATACCAGTGTAAACCTCAATATATATTTTTATATTACTAGAGATTTTTTCCCCTTTCCCTTCCAGTTTTGCATTTATTGAAAAATGTGTGGCATTTTCAAGCTCTTACTCTAATGGACGTCTCTCCTCCGTGTGGCTGCTGCAGACGGAACACTTGCGCCACCATGTGGTCGGTGGTGGGATGGAGCAGAATCCGTCTGGAGGCCAGTCCTACCATCACGTAGCAGCCCATGGGTGAAAGACTCACTGAGATCGCATTTGGACCTGAAATGAAGGTTTAAAAACAAAATTCAAAGAGGAATTTCTGCTATAAAAAAGTCACTATTTTAAAACTAAGCCAGAATGGTCACAATGCTACTGCCAAAACGGAGTTACTGATTAATTTGAATTGTTTAGTGAACTCTTCCTTAACACCGACCGAATCTCTTGGTGTACAGCATTTCTCCAAGATTATGGGGAGCAAGGGAGTAAACGGCCAGGATGCCCTCATCAGCAAAACCACGCTGGCTGCTGGGAATGAACACGGCCAGCAGCTGCCCGTCCGCTGAAATATCACAGCTGGCATCGTTGTAGATCTTACAGTGAGGAACCAACACATTCACAGTGGCTAAGATGAAAAGAAGAAAAAAATGTGATGAAATAAGATTAGCATAAACGAACATCACGCAAAAACTGATTTATTAGCTCAAAACCAATAAAACATGTATAATAGAAACACACCATTGCTGATCTCCGGAAGGTCAAACTTGGTGAAATCCCACCACTGCAGCCTATAAGTGGTGTTGGCAATGTTACTGGCCACAGCTGACTGCCCATCACCTATAGATGCTCCTGCAACAGAGCATTATGGGTAGATCTGTTTAATTCTCTTTAGTTGGTTCAAAAACACTATTCTTTTATGTAGCGTTTCTGACCTTATGGGCTAAAAATGATTCATGAATGAAACAGAATAAGAAAGAAAAAAAGGAAAAGGAAAAAAAGTTTGTTTTACCTGCTAATACTCTGTTAATGGAGGAGTGAGTGGCCAGGCCTGACTGACCCCTTTCATGGAAAAGTCCAGCGTAAGGCAAGTACTCTGGTAACAGGAACCTCCTTCAGACAAAAATACAGATCAAGAAATGTTTACATTAATAAAATATATTACCATAAATGTGTTAACTTGGTACAAATTACAATACTATTCAATTTTTCAAAAGAAATGTTTATTTATATTTATATTATATGTATATTTTATCAAAAGTGATAGTAAAGACATTTAAAATTTTAAAATAAATGAAAAAAATGTACGAGTTTCCACAAAATATTAGGCAGCACAACTGTTTTCAACATTGATGATAAGAAGAAATGTTTCTTGAGCAAATCAGCATATTAGAGTAATTTCTGAAGGATCATGTGACACTTAAGACTGTAATAAGTAATAAGTGCTTTACCATGAAATTACACTTTAAAATATATTAAAATAGAAAAGTTAATTTAAATTGTAATGATATTTCACGGTAGTACTGTTTTTATGGTATTTTTGATCAAATAAATGCAGCATCGGTGAGCATAGGAGACTTCTTTTAAAAAAAAATTCTGACAAAACATTTGAATGGTAGTTTATGACAGGCAATGTCAAACGTCACATATGACACTGACCGTGGAACAAAGCGCCCGAGCGATGGGGCCGACATTCGAGCATTGCGGGGCATTCTGTGTCTTGTCCTGTCTCCAGGCTCCCTGTGACAGCGAGAGAAAAGAAATATTAAAAACTTAAAAATCCAAAACCACTAGTACGAAAACAGTAAAATGGATTCACATAACGGTAATTGTAAAGTAATATATATGTCTAGTTCTGTCATGAAACTCTAGATTTTGCAGGCTGATGGGTTGGGCTGATTGGTTCATGTCGCATTTGCAGCCAATGAGCTTGCTGCTCACAACATTTAAATGGCTGGTTATCTTTCACTATAGCAGTTTGCAGTGTGCTTTCAGAATTCCTCCGAAACCCTCCACCTTCCCCAGCTCCACCTGTATAGATCTACTATGGTTAATTTTATATATGCTATTTGTGCAGCAGCAGTATGTCTTGCATACGCACAGCAGCATATCAGCGTATGTATTGGCAGTAGCAAATTACTGTATTTGCTCTGCAGCAGCAGCAATAATCAACAGCAGCAGCAGCAATTCAATAGCAGCAGCGTAGCAGATCTAAAATATTCTGAGAGTTCTCATGATAGAAATGTGATTAAGTGTGAGTGCCTGTGGAATACGTATTATCAGACTCACTCGATGTCCTCATAGTCTCCATCACTGGCTTCCGGTGGTGTGGAGGATGGGTTGTTGGACTGGCTGTCGGCTTGAGAGTTTGAGAGCGTCCGTAAGCGATTTTGCAGTGAACGCTGGCGTATGCTTTCTCTCCGAGACAGATATTGGATCATCCTTTGAGCATAGTAAGCAGCTGGAGACAGCCTGAGGAGATGTGGAAGAGGGAAAGAGGGGTCAAACTCTGAAACTGAAGCTCAATAATCAGCCTCGAGTTTGTATATGGTCTGAACAGGACTATTTCCAAACTGGTACCTGGCAGGATCTGGGTATATAGGATGATCTCTGGAGCCAGACATATCATATCGAGAGAACGGAAACAGCGACGATTCCAACAACCTCCTAAGGCAAAAGATGAGGAACAAATAAGTAACAGGAAAGACAATGTAAAGGTGAGGTCACATTTACCATTGTTTCACAAGCGAAATCCAGTCATTTCAATAGGAATTTGTGATGCTTTGTGTTCATGCGCTCAACGGACATATCTGTTGAGCGCATGAACACAATGGCCAATCAGAGGTGTTTACGAATCCGCTCAACAGTGCTCAAAGAGTCACATTTTTAAAATTTGAGTACAGACTTGGTACCGAAGTCAGTATTTTGACAACACTAGTTTGGAACAACTTGAGGGCAAGTAAATGATAAAAGAATTTTCATTTTTGTGTTAACTATCCCTTTAATAACCAAATTTGGATGTGTACATCTTTTTCTTCCTTACCTCCTAAGTGAGTCCTCGTCCGGATTATCAACAGGCACCTCTGGGTTTAAGGCGTCTTGCGCTGCCTCAGAAGAAGCACTGGCTGTTGGTTGCCGGTACACGCTTTCCCACTGCCCTGTCTCCTGATTGTACACCAGACCCATGGGCTGCTGCCCCTGTAGACCAGAGAGGAGGCCTCGCTCAACTCCATAGGCCTCATCTCAGGGGCTTGGGCCTCCACTCGTGCACCCTGACCCGGGTCCTCAAACGGAGGCACTGAAAGGGGCCAGGATGGTCCGTCTTGAGAAGCAGAGGAAGAAGAGGTCTGACCAGAACGTTCCCAGCGCTGGGTGTCGTGGTTAAAGGTGAGGAGGTTGTGACACGAACGGCAGCGATTGGGGTGGTTTTGTGAGGGGCCAGTGGCCGTGCCTCCGTTTCCAGTGTGGGAAGAGCCGTTGTGCGAAGGCCCGGGCCGTTCTGTGTCCATGCTACTGTTGAGCAGCTCCTGCATGGGTCCTGGTCCACCTACCACCTCTCGGCTGCCGCCGGGTCGCTCCAACTCCTGCATCCGCTCATATTCCATGAAGTAACGGCTCAGGTTACACTGCAGGACGTTGCGTATGGAGGCGGGGTTGTTGCGTTGGGTGTTGTCGTAGATCGGGTGATGACCGCTACTTGTGCCGTCGTTGGCTCGTCCCCGGTTGAGATCTGTGCCGGGCAGCACTAGGCCCCGTCCTTCCGTAGCAGATGTGTATATGGGTGATGAAGAGGAACCATCGGGGAACCTGCGCAGGGAGAGGAGATCCATAGAAGAGGAGCTCGTCCTAGGAGGGGGCAACACAACCCCTTCCACCGCTGCCTTCTACCCCAATCGCACCTAACCCATGTTCATGTCCTGTGCTCAGCAGACTACCAGACCAATCAGCCCCAGGGAGACGCCCGGAGGCCTCGAGAGGCCCGGGTGCCTGTGACCCCAAGGGATCAATAGTCCTAAGAGGCAAGAGACTCCGATGTGTAGAGTTCCCCGCAGTCCCGCTGAACACGCTGCTAAAAGCAGAAGGTCGGTCCGTGGAGGTGCGGGTCTGGCTGGGGGCGGGCGAGAAGGCTGAGGGGCCCGACTGAGTCTGTGGTTGAGGCAAATCCGAAGGCTGGAGGCCTGTCGGATTCTGCGTGAATAAGTTTCGTGAGGCGGCGCAGCGACTGCACAGGCAGCCCAAACCCAAATGCTGCGTGCAGCCCTGTAAGGCAGGGCGGTCACCCGGTTCCGTCCGCACCGGGTACTGGAACCGAGGTATGCTGGGAGGCTCACGGGGCTCTGGGGCGGGACGGGACTGATCGCCGGCCTGTGCCCCAGAAGAGCGAGAGGACAAGATGTGCAGGAAATTGTGCAGGATGGGCGTTCGACGTACAGGTGGGGAGCGCAAAAGAGACCGTTGGCGGAACAAAGCCATCTCCATACTGTCCATGGGAACTTCAGAGTCCTCTTCATTCTACAAAAAACACAGTAAAACACTCTCTAAATCACTTTCTGAAAAGGGACATGAACATAGGACATTCCGTTATAGCTATTTTGAAAGGAAAAGGGTTGTTTCTAACCTGCTGGTTGGATGGGTTCACAATAGCTGTCAAAAGATTATGACCTAAAGGATCAAATCTCACCAACCTGGCCAAAAAAAAAAAAAAAAAAAAAAAAGGATTAACAGTTCTAATAATTATGGGAAAAAAACATGAATTCATAAAGTCAACATGAATTGGCATTCACAACCCATTTTACTTTTGTAATGTGACAGTTTCAAGCGTAACAATAGTCAATGAGAAAAAATGTAGGGCGGAACTTATTATTCCACATTAGTGATAAGCATTTACAAGAAAAAAAAAATTCCTTCAACATGCTCTGATGAATCATGCACAATAAAACAGGAACAAGTATTAAGAAAGGAAATATGGTCCATAAACAGGATTGCTTTCCCACCGAACACGTTCTGTCTCGCTGGCGGTCTTGACCACCGCAAAAGGTTCTGGTCGGCTCCAGTCCCAGAAGTGAAGTTCGTTGTTTGTGGCGATGAGGAGGAGCTGAGCCGTGGGGTGGAATGCTAGAGAAGCGATGGCAACATTACTCTCTGTAAACCAGCTCTCACTACCACCCTGGGAAAGGGGAAAAACATCCACAATGTTTATTTAAACAACAATTTCTAAGCCAGGTATACGTGCAGATGACTTGCAATTCGATCAGACCAGAATAACTGCCTTGAGCTGCTACTGAATGATATGAAAATCAAACAAACTAACAAGCAAGATAAGAATGTTTGCTGAAGGGGAAGGTCCGCACATCTTAGGACTAATTAAAACATCAAACAAGACTGATGCTCACATGCAGGTCCCAAATGCGAACTTCTCCATCAAGGCACCCAGAGGCAACCAGGCCAGGGATGGTGGGGTGAAAGGTCACACACCAAGGTGTGCGTCGATGGCCCACTAAAGAGTGCAGGCACTTTCCTGTTTTCACATCTGTGATGTAGATGTTATGGTTTACATGGGTTGAGGCCACAAGATTCCTATGGGGGAAAAAATTTAAATACAACAACAGAAAATTAGGCAAATCTCAAGTAATTTAGCATCTAGTGCTTTTGTTGTTGTGGTCATCAATGTCGAAAATGTAATTGTTACCTATCTGGACTGAAGGCCAGCAGGAAGGTGGATCGTGGATTATCCGGCAACTCTACTTTCTGTAGAAATAATTGAGACATTCATATAATTGAGACATTTATATTACATACATTAGCCTCATGAACTTTCAGGGTCAAACAAAGACTATTAAAATGATTAAATAATATAATTTATAATTAAATATATTATATTAAAATAATAACAATTAAGTAATATTAAGTTTATATTAATATTGTTTATATTAATGTAGATTCATATTAAATTAATCTAACAATTAAAATGCTAAATTTGCTAAAAATTCAGTCAACATTGACTTGACATGGCAAACTCTTGTTCTGACAATATTTTCAATGCACTGGGCAAATTTTCAATTTGGTCCTTCAATAACTGCCAGTGGATCTTTTTTTTCCTTTCTTTTTTTTTCCATTAAAGGGTTAGTTCACCCAAAAATTAAAATAATGTCATTAATTACTCACCCTCATGCCGTTCCACACCCGTAAGACCTTCGTTCATCTTCGGAACACAAATTAAGATATTTTAGTTGAAATCCGATGGCTCCGTGAGGCCTTCATAGCCAGCAATGACATTTTCTCTCTCAAGATCCATAAAGGTACTAAAAACATATTTAAATCAGTTCATGTGAGTACAGTGGTTCAATAATATATTATAAAGCGACGAGAATATTTTTGGTGCGCCAAAAAAACAAAATAACGACTTATATAGTGATTTCAAAACACCGCTTCAGGAAACATTGGAGCACAAATGAATCAGTGTATCGAATCATGATTCAGATCGTGTGTCAAACTGCCAACGGCTGAAATCACATGCGCTCTGAACAGCTGATTCGATACACTGATTCATTTGTGCTCCGATACTTCCTGAAGCGGTGTTTTGAAATCACTATACAAGTCGTTATTTTGTTTTTTTGGCGCACCAAAAATATTCTCGTCGCTTTATAATATTAATATTGAACCACTGTACTCACATGAACTGATTTAAATATGTTTTTAGTACATTAATGGATCTTGAGAGAGGAAATGTCATTGCTGGCTATAGAGGCCTCACGAGCCATCGATTTTAACTAAAATATCTTAATTTGTGTTCTGAAGATGAACAAAGGTCTTACGGGTGTGGAACGGCATGAGGGTGAGTAATTAATGACATAATTTTCATTTTTGGGTGAACTAACCCTTTAATTCTACTATTGTTACAAAATTGTTATCAAACATGGATTAACACAAAATTGTTTAAATTTTCCAAATGTTTTCACGCTTTTTAAACAGTAGATATACACAATATAACACTGGGACCTAAAATGCTCATTTTTCAATTTCATAATTCATTATACTCATTAAATGAAAAAAAAAAAAATATTACGATTAATCACAAATTAATTGATAAGAAAAAGTCTAAAAACAAGCAAATTTGACAATTTCAGCTAAAGTGGCTTTGAATATTCTCTGCTGCAAAAACTGACTGAACTCATTATTCTGATTCTGAAATCTTGAACTGGTCTATACAGGAACGTCTGTGGAGTGTAGGCCAGAAAGATCCATTAGAGACATTAAGGTTGATATCCTACCTGGCTCTGCCATTTCATCCAGCGTGTTCGGTCTTCCACCAGCTGCTGCAGGAGCCGCTGGGAGCCCAGCATGCGAGCTCCTCGCTCTCGTCCCGACAGGATCAGCACAGAGTTCCTGTTCTGCACAGCCATTTTTCCTCTCTAGTGCTCCACGGCCCGGCCGGCCTTCCTCGCACACGGGCCGGACACTAACTCAGCAGCACGTCGGCCATGCAGACTGGTGGATGGACACAAAGCTTAAATCAACACACACCAATCTATAACAAGTCTGTAACATTTATAATAATCACCGGAAAACTTTTGACAGATCATTCACTGAGCAAGTTCCCTATAATTCTAACCAAATTTCAACACACAGACATGTAACCTAAATGACAACTCATTTCCAGGCAGATATCTGAACAAAACTGACTAATCATGCAAAAAAAAACATTAATTTCACAATTTTAACAGTATATGCAATAACAGTATCTCCTGACTACTGCTGTTTAGCACACACAAAGATCTGTTGTGGCTCCAATGGGCCTAACAATCAAGCATCACTCCACCATCCTTTACATGACAGATCTGCAAAAGGAAAACCTTATGGGTGTTTAGCCATGAGATTACACCAAAAAATGTACCTTTGATATGGTCATAATATATAATTAAACAAAAACTAATAAGATTTTATGTTGCTGGGGAAAATTAAAGCCCTATCAGATGTGCTGAACCATGTAAACAAACAAGCCATTTAAATCCACACCATGCCAGTGAAATCTTCATTCACATTTGATTAACAGCAAACCAGAGACCACAAAATACGCACATAAACAGCATCAATAAAGGAATTAAACGCGTTTTCTGGTCGTGTAACTAACAATAACTCACTGCCGTGCCCGCCCAAATATGGAAACTGAATTGAAGCTATAGTGTTAGCCATCGTTTATTCGCCATAAACATTAATTTATTTAAACATACTTTAGTTCTAACGCTCACATAACCACAAATACACTCCAAAAGTGTTGAAATACAGATTAAGCCGTGAATCGATATTTTACATACCTGTTTTGTTGTGTTTGTCAGTGAAATGTCATCGAAGGCGCTGTTAGCCTCTTAGCCTGTTAGCCGAGCTGGATCGTTATTAACCGACCTTGATTGACAACCAACCGATCCGAAGCGCCGAGCAGATTACATTCATGTCATTTAGGAGTATCTCAATCAAACCGTTTGGATTATCGTGACATTGAGAAGGTGTATTGGGGTACCTATAGGAGAAATGATGCTAGCTAACTGGTTTGTGGGTAGCTGGCGTAGGCAGGCATACTAATCGAGAGAAGACTGCATTGAGCTTCTTTAGGTCGGTTAATCAATTGCAGAGTGGATTGCAGCTCCACGACAGGTGAATTTTGCTATTATTTTAGAACTTATTGGTCATTGGTATTAATTTACTTTTAATTTATTTAATGTATATTTATTTACATGTATTCATAAGGTTTAAGTGGCGTTACATAAAGGAACAAACAAGTGAAAGTCCTTACAAAATAGTACTGTGGCAGATCATTAAATCGGATCATAATACCATACCACAGTAAGTAATGATTACCATATTAAGGTTTTACATGGGACTCCAAGGCACTTCAAAGAATACCATGGTATTATTATATGTACCATATGAGTCTCTCTCTCTCTCTTTTTTTTTAGCAATGATTTCTCACAGAAACGCTTTAGTTTTAAAATAGCACATTTATTTAAGCTTTAAATTATTACATACTAAAAAACGATTCAAATTGTGCAACTGTATCAAATCATGACAACCTATGATAGGATTGTGCTTTAAAATACAAAGATTAAATAATTCTAAAACATTTCTAATACAAAGCACTCATTTTACTATTTTTCAATAATTATGACATTTTTACAGCATAACCTATTCATAGATGCATTAATACACAAACCTTAGTGTGACTACTCACATTTACTAATTGTATGCATCAAGATAAACAGTCATTTTATTTTAGAGCAAATCTTCTGTGCTTCCTTCAAAGGTGTGTAAATAACTGTGCATTGCTTCTTACATTCAAATACTCCATGATATTTTGGAAATAAATATTTTAGGTGACTCCACATTCTCAAAAGTCTGTACAAAAACTCAAGCTATTCAGCATGACACTTTAAAGCAATCAAGTCGGATACAATATGCACCCTTTTCTGTGAAAAGTAAAAACACTTGTTCTCAGTTTCCTTTATTCTCAAACAAGAGTTCAAATTTTTATCTAAAATTGCCCTCTGAGCATGTCTAGTTGTGCTTGGCCCGGCCTCCTTTCAGGTAAGTCTTCCAGCGTTTCACATATTCCCTGAAAATGGGGGCGCTGTCGATTGATGCGAGCAGTTGTAACTGGTTGATGTGCGTGGTGTGGTAGTCCCAGCGTGCTAAATTAGGGGCAACACCAAAGGGTAAAGTGTCTCAGGTCATAAACCGTTCCAGAGCCTGTGTCAAACAATGGCAACATAGCCTTGAGTGACTCCAGTCCTTGACTGAAGAGTATGCCCGCTTCTCGACCGAGCTTGTTGCCTGCTGTCTCCGCCACATCGTACAACCCAATCAGAGAGTAGATAAAGCCGTTAAGAACAAACGAACTGGGATTTGTGGGGTATTCCTCGTACCAGTCGTACTTGTTCATGAATGCAGCCTTGACGCCACGCTGTTCCGAAGTCCTCTTAAAGGGGGACGTTGCTCGGATTGCAGCGCCGAGGTACGCAGGGTTATGCGTTACCAGGTACGCCCTCACCAACGTCGACATGGCTTGGCCTTGGGCCATGGCGGAGTACCATCCAGGCTCTAAGCTCTTGAAACCCTCTCCAAGCTTACGGGTCACCTTGATCGGCCACCCTCCGTGCTCATCCTGGTTATGAAGAAGCCAATCACTGGCAGCAAAGAAGGCAGCCATATGTGCGGTGGAAGACACGGTGATATTGCTGATGAAACCAGAACCTCTAAGAACCAGTTGGACCACACGGCGAGGCATGATTTTGGTCGCTTTCACCACTTTAGTGTTGGACAAACCGACTCCTTTACGCAAATCTGTCACTAAATCACGACTGACAGAACTCCAGGTGACTCTGGGGCCGAAGCCGTAGGTGACCTCTCGGTCTTTAAAGGAGAGAAGGAGTGGACTAGTTATGTAATGGATGATGTAAGGAGGTCCCTTTTCTGTGGTCTCCAGAACAACAGAGACACTACCGTTGGAGACAAACTTCACATCAAAGGTCAGGACGAAATCTTTTGCGTTGTCCAAGACCAAAGACACACCATCGGAGTTCTCTATGGAAATACCACAAAGGAATCATCCATCTATGATAACTAACAGCAAAACAGTCCATACAACAACTTCACACTTACAAAAATTCACAAGGAGATCATACCCGCTGTGACAAAATGGTGCACAAATCCAGAGCGACCTTGATCCTGGAGCTTGGAGAGAGTGCAACCCTTAGGGACGACCCACGGACTAGAGCCCTCTTTTTCCTCTAACATACCGTAGATCTTTATGTCAGGTGGCTTCTCTGTGAGGTTCTTGCTGTAGTGGCTCAGCCCATACTGAGCTATTTGGATGGGGTAGAAGTACCCCTGAGGACCCCACTGGGTAGAGATTGGTACACCTGTGAACATAAAAACACAAAAGGTTGATCCCAGACATGGGATAACTCTGTTTGAAACCATTTATGCAAGCGGTAGCCAATCCTGCTCAAGGAGAGCAACCTTCCTGCAGACTTTGGGGCCGTTTACAGAACGCCGTTTTCAACTAAAAATGGAAAACTTTTGATGCATTTTGGCTGTTCATTTACATGACAATGGCATTTTGGGGGCCTGAAAACGCAAGCTTTTGAAAACGGGTTTCAAAATGCAAGTTTTTGAAAATGATACCGTTATCATCCCAGAGTAAACAACAAAAACGCAGATATGTGAAAACAGTGATGCTCTATAAAAAGAGTGCATATGTGCACAAGTGCGTAGTCTTTCTTTACAAATTGACATCGCCAACTACTGGCCTGACAGCATAATACAACGTTTTTAGTCGATTTCGTGGATCCATGTAAACGGGGATCATTTTGACAGTGTCGCCATCTATATAAAGAAAAAACGTTGTCATGTAAACAAAACCTTTTAGTTCCAACCTTGCTTCAACACACAAAATAAAAATGTATATCCTTTTCAACCACAAATGCTCATCTTTCACTGCTCTGCGATGTGCCACACATTGCATAATCACGTTCAAAAGGTCACACGTGACGTAAGCAAGTGTTTACAAAACGAATGTGCAAAGACTAAGTCAAACGGCCTTTACAAACAAATGTAAAACAATGTTGTCGGACTATTTTGAAGTTGGAGGAGAAAATGAGATGGTGTTTTTCGCCCTACCGCGGTACTTCCGCCTACCTAATTACGTAATGCATGGCGGATCGCAGAACATTGCAAGATAAGTATTTGTGGTTAAAAAGTATATACATTTTTATTTTTTTAGAAAATGACCAATCGTTTCACTAGATAAGACCCTTATTCCTCAGCTGGGATCATGTAGAGCCCTTTGAAGCTGCACTGAAACTGCAGTTAGGACCTTCAACCCGTTGGTAGCCATTGAAGTCCACTATATGGAAAAAAATCATGGAATGTTTTCTTCAAAAACCTTAATTTCTTTTCGACTGAAGAAAGAGAGACATAAACATCTTGGATGACATGGGGGTGAGTAAATTATCAGGAAATTTTAATTCTGAAGTGAACTAATCCTTTAAACACCTTGATTAGCTGGTTCAGGTGTGTTAGTTTGGGATTGGAGCAAGGACTGTTTCTAGCACAGCAGTATTTCAGTGGGGCTTGTGTCCCAGTAAAAAAGGGCCTATGGACACCCCTGGTTGGAGCTGAACTCTGCAGGATGGTAGCTCCCTACAAGCAGGGTTGGCTACTCCTGATTTAAGCAAACTACCTTCCACACCGCTGATGCATTTCACCCGATCCCGCACCTCCACGTTGTAGCCTTCAAAGGACATGAAGACACCATCTGGGTGGTAAGGCTCCCTCTGGGCGTACACCCGGGAGTAACTGTGGGAGAACTCAAACCGTTCCATCCCATCATACTGCACCAGACGTCCATAGACGTCAAAGTACCGTTCCACCCAGCTGAAGGGCAGATACACCTCGCCCCCTTCCCTACGGCCTTTTATGATGACATCTTCATTGATGAGGCAGTCGATCTGCTCGTAAGTGACTTCTCTGGATCCAGGTGGGGCTTCGGGGGCCTGCCCGTTTTCCTCCTTCTCTGGGGTGGGCGCAAACTCCAGCTGAGGTCTGATCTGTGTGGGCAGTTCTTTGTCGCTGGAGCACTTGTTCCACAGCAGTATAGTGATGAGGGCAAATACAGCACAGATGACTATCAGAGTCTTGTGATTGATTCGAGCCACCAGACAGCGCATTGTCACATCACAGCCATGCGGTGATAGTTGAACTGACACCAGAACATCTCAGGAAAATGTTAGAGCAATTCAGGTGCAGAATCTGCGGACAAGGTAAAGACGGTGAATATGGGTCCACCATTTTGTCATATTCTAGGAATAACCACAAAAAAAATTACAAAATGTCAAATCTTACCACCACAAATCCTTGGTTTACTGAATCTTGTAGTGAAGCCTGTCAGTCATATTACATTTAAATGTAAAATTAAACGTTAATGTGCATTTAAACTAGGCTGTATGTATTCAACTTGCATGGTCAAAAATTATGAATGAGAAACAATTCCTGTTACAGAGCACTAATCCTTCAGCACATACACAGGCGAATGATTATAAAATCTAATCGCATCACTCTAAATTGAAGCTGCGAGGGCTCATGTGATTTTGAATGCGAATGAGGGCGCTGAACAACATGCAGTGCTGTAAAACGGAATGAAACCATACTTACAATCACCTGAAACCAGCGCGACGTCTGCGCGAGTGTCTATGAACGCATAACATAGTCAGACAAAGAAAAATGTATGCTGAGAGATTCCTCTCGCCTCAAATCTGCAACATAGCAGATGCTGCTACTGCTGTACTGATGCAGCACTGGCCAATGAGAGGCGACGGATCTCCGTGGCAGCCAATCTTATGTCAGATTGGTGTGACATAAGGTGATATATTTATTTGTATGTATTCATTTGATATTTTACATTACATATTTTAGAATAATATTTAGGTTAAATAAGGAATAAGAGAACGTTTATAGGTTTAATATTCTGTGCAGAATCTTATTGGAATATTGAATGATAAACAATCCATAAAGTGCTGCTTGTGTTGCTGCACATAATCGCAAGATGTCTCTATAAACCAAGTGAATGCATGTCTGGGTTTGACTTTTATTTAGGAAATCTGAGAAGTCCCACAATCTGTAAAAGAATGGGAAACACGTTTCTGTTTGTTACAATATCTAAATATTTCAAAGGATTTAACACTGAGAAGCAATAGCATATATTTAATGTCTATATACTTACAGAAGATATCAAAAGCTGATAGTACATGCTTTGAACATAGTTAAAAACACTGACATGTACATAGTACAATAACTACTATAGGGCTAAAACAAAACAAAATTTCCATGATGCATAATAACCATGATGGGCATTTCTAAAATTGATTAAAACATATATAGGTTAATTAAAAGTGTTAAAAGGTTACTTAGACACCACAAATAAATGAAAACAAATGACAACATGAGCTTTACAAAATATACAACATCAGACACATTAGCAAAAGCAGATTGTCAGATGATTATTATTTGCTATGAAAAATAGCCAAAGTAAGATTTCAAACAACTGAAATATTGTAAATTGGTCAAAAATTTTCTTTGTAGAAGTTGAAGCCAAACTGCTCACACTGGGCCTTGATGGCTTTGGCCAGAGCAGGAGCACCGCAGTAAAACACATGAACCTTTCCTTTCTTTTCCTCAGACATCTTCTGGAAAACTTGAAAATGCATGAACGTCATCGAGAATCAAAGAAAGAGAAGAAATAGAATAGAATAGAATAGAATACTGAACTATTCATACCTTGGCCCAATCTGGCCTGCCTGGCTGGGTACGTGTGCGGAGCCCCGTGATGGAATCTACCTTTTCTTTCTTGGCCAGCAGATCCAGAGCCATCTGCAGACCGATGGCCTTCATATCATTCTTACTGAGGGCTGATGTCATGTACATGTGCATCTCCAAAAAACGTCCTGAAAACATAAAAGCAAACATGATTGGCCATTTCTGTGCCAACCCTATCTCTCTCTTTCTTCTGTTCTGTTCTCTTTTACCCTCCGGCTCTTCATCTGCCTGGTCCATCTCCAGCTTGGTCAAGAGACTCACAAACCATTCAAAGGATTTCTGATCTCGGTTGATCCAAATGAAGTCCACCTGCAGGATATTTAAAGGATTAGTTCACTTTAAAATGAAAATTAGCCCAAGCTTTACTCACCCTCAAGCCATTCTAGGTGTATATGACTATCTTCTTTCTGATGAACACAATCAGAGTTATATTAATAAATATCCTGACGCATCTGAGCTTTATAATGGCAGTGAACAGGACCAATGAGTATGAGCTGAAGAAAGTGCATCCGTCCAAAGCAAAACGTACTCCACACGGCTCCAGGGGGGTTAATAAAGGCCTTCTAAAGCGAAGCGATGCGTTTGAGTAAGAAAAATATCCATATTTAACAAGTTATAAAGTAAAATATCTAGCTTCCGCCAGACCGCCTTCCCTATTCAACTCACGAAAAAAGCTTAACTGATATTTTTCTTGCTCAAACGAAGAAATTCATATACACCTTGGATGGCTTGAGGGTGAGTAAAGCTGGGGTAATTTTCATTTTAAAGTTAACTAATCCTTTAAAAAACCTCATGAAATCGAAATTATTTATGTATATTAGCTTTGAATCTATCTGTATGCTAGTGCATTGCTAAAGGAAAAAAAATTTTAAAAATAAAATTAAATTTTAACCTGTAATCACTTCAAACAGTCATAAACAGTTTATTTAAAATGTTTTGTTTTGTTTGAAGGACTGTTGAAGATGCCTGAAAACAAGTCTCAGATTTGTTGAAAACAAATCTTATTGTGTTAAAACATTAGCTTTTTTGTATAAATGTTTTGTTTTGTGTAAATTATTTGTTTTGTTGTTTAGTAGACGAAAACTTGAGACAGATTTTTGAAAACAAACATAATACATTTTGCGTAAAATTTGTTACATTTTCTTTTTTCCCAAACTTTGTAACTAAATCTTCTTTAAAAAATAAAAAAGACGTTTAGCATAATATATGCATTTAAACGTTTACTCTCTTCCAGGAAAGTGAGAATGTAAAACAAAAAATGTTAATGATTTATATTGTTTGTAGGGGCTCTTTACAATTTTTTGTACAATCAAATGCTCTCTAGAATCAGAATGTAGCTTGTAGCAAATCATGGTTTTGCAAGGATGTGACATAAGCATGGACAATCTAAAAAAAAATGCCCATAATAAATATTTTTCATCTCCTAAATCTATTCCAGTTTTCATTTGTCTGATCGCCCCCTTTACCTTCCTCAGCTTCATTTCGTTATCTTTGATCGTTTCACACCAGGAGTAGTTACAATTAGGGCAGTTCTGCTTTCTCATGCGATAACTGAAAAAATTAGAAAAATACAGTTTTACATAAAAATGTAAAAGTTTCTAAAGTGGTATTTTTATGCAAAGAAAATTTTAAAACATTAATTTTGTGAATGGAGATGTTGCATGTGTCTTACCGGCACATGATGCTCTGCAAAATGGATGCGAAGGGAGTGATGCCAATTCCAGCGCCGATAAGCACGGCATGCTCAGATGCAAAGATCTGTCGAGTCGGGGTGCCAAAAGGTCCATCTACATAGCACTAACAAAAAAAAGAAGTAACCGAATGTGCACAGTTCCTTAGAAGACAATAACTTTGAATAAATTAAATCAGTACCACTGTAATGGAGACATTAAAACTGGAACAAATTATGGAAACACTTTATTTTAGTGACCTTGTTACATGTAGTTACTGTAGTACTTACTACAAATTGTGCATAATTACATACAACTAACTCTAAACCACACCTTAATCCTAACATTAATTCATCTTCAGAACACAAATTAAGATATTTGATAAAATCCGATGGCTCAGTGAGGCCTCCATTGACAGCAAGATAATTAACACCTTAAAATGTCCAGAAAGCTACTAAAGACGTGTTTAAAACAGTTCATGTGACTACAATGGTTCAACCTTAATGTTATGAAGTGAAGAGAATACTTTTTGTGTGCCAAAAAAACAAAATAATGACTTTACTGCCAAAGTCACGTGATTTCATTAAACGAGGCTTCGTTTATGTCTAAGCGTTTCTAAACTTTCAATTTCTATGGTTCACGTGACTTTGGCAGTTTGATACACGCTCCGAACCACTGATTCGAAACAAAGATTCATAAAGCTTCATGAAGCAGTTTCAAAATCGCCCATCACTAGATATTGTTGAATAAAGTCGTTATTTAGTTTTTTTGGCACACAGAAAGTATTCTCGTCGCTTCATAACATTATGGTTGAACCACTGTAGTCACATTAACTGTTTTAAATACGTCTTTAGTAGCTTTCTGGACATTCGGATTTTACTTTCACTGAGCCATCGGATTTCATCAAAAATATCTTAATTTGTGTTCTGAAGATTAACGAAGGTCTTACAGGTGTGGAACGACATGAGGGTGAGTAATTAATGACAGAATTTTCATTTTTGGGTGAACTAACCCTTTAAGTTAATTATTAGTACTTAAATGTATAATTACACCGTAACACAGATAAAGTAAAATAAAGTGTAACCAAATTACTTACCTTAATGTTACAGTATCTGTGATTTTCACTTAATTTTGCTGTCAGCTGGAAGACAACAGAAAATAAGTCTGCCTGTTGTGTATCTCACATACAATAGAATATATATTCTGCTTTGTTCAGA
The DNA here is from genome assembly GCA_028476615.1 of Culter alburnus. Classification (NCBI taxonomy): domain Eukaryota; kingdom Metazoa; phylum Chordata; class Actinopteri; order Cypriniformes; family Xenocyprididae; genus Culter; species Culter alburnus. The sequence goes on along the minus strand of JAOTNS010001200.1, from coordinate 604,598 downwards.
CAGAAAGCTCACTTCTTTGGTGACCGGAGAGGCATTTCCCAGTTCTACCTGGGCTTCTGGGTTACTGACTGGCTTCTGGGAGTTTGTGCGGGTTACGCTCGTCCGGTACAGGGTCAGTTCAACAGCATCATCTTTATTAGACGCCACAGTTCTGTTGTGGCTTGCGGACTTGAAAATGTCATCCTACATGGAGAAGAAGTGTACATTTCTATTGTGAACGATAGTTCGATAACACTTTACATACATACATTGATAACATTAGTTATCAATGAAAAATACTTCTAAAGCATGTATTAATCCTAATTAATATTAATTTCAACATTTACTAATACATTATTACAATAAAAAGTTGTAAATCAACAATGAACCATTGTATTTGTATTAACTAACATTGAAAAAGATGAATAAATACTGTAACAAATCTATTGCTCATTGTTAGTTAGATAACTAACATTAATTAATGGGATTGTGCAAAATGTTACCGATGGTTCTTAATTTAATCTTGTTTTTCATTAAAATAAATGGAAATAAAAAAACACTGGAGAGAAGCCAGTCGAGATAATAAAAGAAAATCAATAAGTCTTGTTAATGTCAAAGATATGATTACAAAATGAACCCACCTATAAAGAATTGCATCAATAAAACACCACAGTAATGAACTTCTATTGCTATGTGTTTAGATTCCAGCATTCAGCCAAGACCTGCACTTGTTCCTGTCTGTTCCTCAGGCTGGCGGTGAGCCTCTTGTTGCTAATGGTTTGACTCTCCGGCTGTCTGAAATACTCATACAGGCGGTTTGTCCACTGGCCCATAGAACGAACATGGAGCCACAACGTATCTGTTTGAAGGAATGAGATTTAGCTGGGAACCTTTAATCACTTCAAACAGTGATAACCAGTTTTGTTTGTTTATTTAAAATGTTTGGTTTGGTTTTGTTTGAAAGATTATTTGAAGAATTTGTTTGTCTAAAAACAAGTCTCCGTTTTGTTTGTTTATTTAAAATATTTGGTTTGGTTTTGTTTGAAAGATTGTTTGAAGAATTTGTCTAAAAACAAGTCTTGTTTTGTTTGGTATAAACAAATCAAAGCAATACATCACAATAGAAATTGTATACTTTGTATTTGTTTTACCTTGCTGCTCAGGAGCGCTGCTGATAGTAAACGGATGCCATTCGTACTTGGCGATAGCAGGGATGTTTATATACACATAATCTCCTGGTTTGAAGTGAAAGAATGGAGGCCTCTTGATTACCAAATGTGTTACCTTCAAAAACACACACACACAAAAGACAGTGAAGAAGAGGCGTAGAGCATGGATGACTAACTAAATGTTCCAGAAAACAAAATACACCAAAATATGTACATTGGCTCAGACTGTACCTTTGAGGGTAATAAGTTGACTTCAACTATGTACAGCCCACCCATACGAGACACTGCTATTCCAACAAGTTTCTCAATTAGGAACGCCACTCCTGGCACCACAAACCATTTCCAAAAGTTTGCACAGTGAACGACCAACAGGGCCCAAACCCAGATGTAGGAAAGATGAGACCAGTAGAACACCTACACAAAAACAATATGTTTCGTTGAACATATTATGCATTTACCACACTTATTTGAGTATTTGCGATTAATGTTTTTTTTTGTTGTTGTTTTTTTGTGAGACTGAAGTTATTTTGCAAACACGGCTCTATTTACAACAGGGTTATTTGTTAACTAAAACTATTTTTTTTTAAAATCATTACTTGAAATAAAATAAACAATAACTGAAATAAAAAATAATATATATAAAAAACTTAAACCAAGGCAACATTTCTCATTTTTGTTTAGTTTAAGTTGAATTACTAAAATAACTAAAACCAAATAAACTAAAACTTTTATCTCAGATTCTGACTTTTTTTTACAATTGCGAGTTTACTGACTTCTTTTCGCAGAATGCGAGACATAATTGTTATGATGTCAGAATTGTGTGATATAAACTCATAATTGTGAGAAATAAGTCAGAAAATGCGAGTTATAAACTCGTTTTAAACAAGTAGTTTATATCCCGCAATTGAGTTGATATTCTTACTTATTCCTCGGAATCTGACTTTATATCAATTCTGACCTTTATATCACACAATTTGACTTATATCATGCAATTCTGGACTTTATATCACACAATTCTGAATCATGCAATTCTGACTTTGTCTCGTTATTCTGCTTATATCTCGCAATTCTGACTTTATATCACCAATTCTGACTTTATATAATTCTGACTTTATATCTCGCAATTTGACTTATTTCTCGAATTCGGACTTTAATCACACAATTTGACTTTCTCGCAAATCTGCATGCAAATCTGACCTTTATACACCATTCTCACTTTATAACATGCAATTCTGACTTTAAATTTCTCGCAATTCTGCTAGTTCCCAACTCTGACTTTATATACACGCATTCTCACTTTATAACATGCAATTCTCATTATATCACACAATTTGACTTATAACTCGCAAATTGACTTTATTTCTCGCAACTCTGACTTTATATCACGCAAATTCTCACTTATTAACATGCAATCTCACTTTATAACTCGCAATTCTCACTTTAATATCTCGCAATTCTCACTTTATATACGTAATTTGACTTTATATCACGCAATTCTCACTTTATAACATGCAATCTGACTTTATATCTCGCAATTTGACTTTATATCACGCAATTCTTTCACTTTATGTATAACATGCAATTGACTTATATATCGCAATTCCAACTATATCACGCATCTCACTTTATAACATGCATTGCTTTATAACATGCATTCTGACTTTTCGCAATTCTGACTATTTCTCGCAATTCTCACTTTAACATCAATTTCTGACTTTATACATGCATCACTTATAACAGCAATTCTCACTTATAACATGCAATTCTGACTTTGTAACATGCAATTCTCACTTTTAACAGCAATTTACTTTATAACATGCAATTCTGACTTTTATCTCGCAATTCTGACTATTTCTCGCATTGACTTTCAATTTGACTTTATGTAACTCGCAATTCTGACTTATTTCTCGCACTCTGACTTATTCTCGCAACTCTGACTTATTTCTCGCAACTCTGACTTTATTTCTCGCACTTTACTAACATGCATTCTGACTTATAAACCTGCAATTCTGAATTGACAAACTTTTCACTTTTAACATGCAATTCTGCTTTATATCTCGCATCTGACTTTATATCACGCACAATTTCACTTTATAACATGCAAATTCTGATTTCTCGCAATTCTGACTTTTATTCTGCAATTCTGGACTTTCTCGCCAAACACTGACTTCTGACTTATCATGCAACTCTGACTTTTATTTTTCTCCATTCTGACTTTATTTCTCGACTTGATTATTCTCGCTCTTTATATTCTGACTTTAATATCCGCAATTCTCTCACTTTGTAGAACATGCAATCTGACTTTATATCTCGAAATCTGACTTATTCTTTTCGACTTATATCACGCTCGACTTTAATCTCAAATTCTGTTATTTCTCGCAACTCTGACTTTATATCACGCAATTCTCACTTTATTAACATGCAATTCTGACTTTATATCTCGCAATTCTGACTTTATATCACATTCTACCTTATAACGCTCACTTTATCAATTCTGCCTTATTTCTCGCACTCGACTTATATCATTCTCACTTATAACAACTCTGACTTTATAACATCTTCTGCACTCTGGCAATTCTGACTAGTCTCGCAATTCTCACTTTGCGACTATATTCGCAATTCTGACTTTATTTCTCGCAATTCTGACTTTATTTTTCACAATTCTGACTTTATTTCTCACAATTCTGACATTATAACTCGCAAATCTGACTTTATATCATGCAATTGCGAATTTATATCACACAAATCTGAGAAAAAAATCAGAATTGTGAGATAAAAAGTCGCAATTACCTTTTTTATTTTTTTATTCAGCGACCATGTGCAGATTGTTGCTTCTCATAAATTCACTAAGAAAGCCATCACCTCAAAATGACCGCTGCGTCTGACGAATGTGCTGGAACACACCACCATCAGGCAGATGAGAACCTGCAGAACAACACCCGTAATGGAGGCAGTGCCATTGACCCAGCCAATACCAGGACGGGTGGTGAAAAGATACTCCCACAGCTGGTACATGGCATCATTCTGAGACATCCGGGCTATGAACAGAGAGAACATGTATACCTTCACCAATTATTTGGGATATTTTCATGAATATATTGCTTTTGTTATGTTCAAAGGTCTTTATATACTCAATTTAAAGGGATGTTTAGTTTAAGTCCATAGAATGAATGCCAGGGGAGTCGCATGGCGTTTGGATCCACTGACTTTCAAAATATTCCTTAAAAAATTAATTTGACTATTTTTAACAAGTTTTAATACAGCTTACCAAAGTTCAAGACGTGAGCGCCAGTGTGCACGATGGAAAAGATCAAGATGGCGTAACCCACGATCTGATGCAGTAGAATGTTCTGGTCCAAAGGTAAGATCCTCACCACCCAGGTGGCACGTAGCCACGTCAGACTACGCCTTAACATCAGCACCTGCAGTTTTGGCCAAGACAAAACCTTCTGTCTCTACTGGAAATGATGTATTAGATCATTCCACAAGCCCAACTCACCATAACAAAAGTGCAGTTAAGGTTGAGACACTGGCCACAGCCCTTAGCCACCATGAACCAGGGGCCTCCATGCGCATTTTTCAGCATCGCGATGATGAAGAGGAGCACATTCAGGAGGGCGTACAGACAGAGAAAGAACAGTTTGCGGCTGTTGTTTTGCCAGTACGTCCGTGTCAGGTAACGAGGAGTCTTACGTTTCTTCTGCTCCAGATCAGGAGGTTTCAGCCAGTTGGCGGCACTAAGCAAAAACACAAAAAGTGGAAACAAGATTTGAGAGCTGCTGCGGAGGGGTGAATTTTAATGAATAATCACTTAAATGTTTGTCTGATCCTTACACAAAGCTATCATATACATTTACAAGACTCAGAATATAATGTACAAGTCAAGTCAATCTTGAGGTATTTTGCGACCATAGTTTTGTTTTATTTGAGTCTCTGCATCCAGATTCTATCCCTCCCCACCATGTGTGCTGGCAACTCACTCGTGCTATTCATTCTTCCACAGTCACGCAGTATGAAGAGATGTATGCTTCAAATTATCTTTCTCAAATCACAGAAGTTATAACTAGTACTGCAGACACCTCATAGTTGATTGAATTTTTAATACTGACATTCTAGTCCTTTCAAGTCACTGAGATATAAAATTAAGTCAGACATCCAGCCCTGGCTTATGAGCATACCACTCCATTAGGTGGAAAAGTAGGAAAGGCAGAGCGCAAGTGGAAAAAAGATAAACTATGGAACCACTGCCTACATGACAGGTCAACGATTAAATTAATGGTTTAACCCTGATTGTTTAGCAAACTGTAGGGTGTGATACATCTTATCATGATTTACGTACATGTTCCTGAATCCTGGATCAACATTCTTTGTTGTTCCTGGCACAACATTCCAGTCAGTCAATGCTTTGATATAGTTATGGTCTATGTAATGTTGTCCCAGGAACAACAAGGGATAATAATGGAGGAACGGTCCAAGTACGTTTTGGCCATTTAATTTCTTATTACTTCAGTGGTTCAACCTTAATGTTATGAAGCGACGAGAATACTTTTGTGCGGCAAAAAACCAAAATAACGACTTTATTCAACAATATCTAGTGATGGGCGATTTCAAAACACTGCTTCATGAAGCTTCAAAGCTTTACAAATCTTTTGTTTCGAATCAGTGGTTTGGAGCGCGTATAAAAAACTGCCTAAGTCACGCCCCCCAGTGGTGAACCATTGAAATGTAGAAACTTTTCGAAACACTTACGAGGTAACGAAGCCTCATTTACTGAAATCACGTGACTTTGGTTAGTTTGATTTGTAGCTTCATGAAGCAGTGTTTTGAAATCGCCCATCACTTGATATTGTTGAATAAACTCGTTATTTTGTTTTTTTGGCACACAAAAAGTATTCTCGTCGCTTCATAACATTAAGGTTGATCCACTGTAGTCACATGAACTGTTTTAAATATGTCTTTAGTAGCTTTCTGGGCATTTGAAAGTGTTAATTATCTTGCTGTCTATGGAGGCGTCACTGAGATTTGATCAAAAATATCTTATTCTGTGTTAGGAAGATGAATGAAGGTCTTACAGGTGTGGAACGACATGAGGGTGAACTAATCCTTTAAGTAATTTTAAAACATGTTATCCCTCCACACCCTGTGTGCTGGCAACTCACTCGTGCTATTCATTCTTCATCATGCAGTTTGAAGAGATGTATGCTTTTAATTATCTTTCTCAAATCACAGAAGTTATAAGCTAGTACTGCAGACACCTCATAGTTGATTGAATTTTTAATACTGACATTTTAGTCCTTTCAAGTCACTAAGATATAAAATTAAGTCAGACATCCAGCCCTGGCTTATGAGCATACCCGCTCCATTAGGTGGAAAAGTAGGAAAGGCAGAACGCAAGTGGAAAAAAGATAAACTTAAGATTTAATTTGAAATGCTTTGTGATTCCTTAAACCAGTATCAAGTCTCTGTCAAGACTGAAATAATTGCTAAAAATGTCCTTTTAATACAAATCCATTCTGAATGCCGGTAGGGACCTGAGATGTGAAAAGTTCCTTTAATGTTTTTTTAAAATTCAGGATATTAGAACACAAATACAGGCCCCAGATGTGATTCATTCTGAATCCATGTTGCCTCCAGCTCTTTCAGCCATTTTGGCCCGTTTTGTCTCATTTAGTTAGTTTCATCACTGAAATCTACAAATTCTCCCATGGATGTCATACCATCACGTTTTCTAAAAGATGTTTTTAATTTTGTTTCCCCCATCATACTGGACAAAATAAACAGTTCTCGGAGTAATGGAGGGGTTCCTGCAAGCTTCAAACATGCTGTGGTGCATCCTCTCCTGAAAAAACCTCATCTTGACCCTGATGTTTTGAATAATTATAGGCCTATTTCAAAGTCACTGTTTCTTTGCAAAATTCTGTAAAAGGAGGTTTATTTGCAGCTATATTCTTATCTGACTTATTTCAATATATCCAATAGATTCTGGCAATGGGGATATTTTAATCCTTTTAGATCTCAGTGCAGCATTTGACACAATAGATCACTCCATTCTGTTAAACCGTCTTGAGAAAGTGGTATCCAGGGGGTTGCGTTAAGCTAGTTGTCCTCATATCTTAAAGGGCGAACCCTTTATATCAGTATTGGCAATCATAACTCATCTTCAACATTGATTACATGTGGTGTAACACAAGGCTCTATTTTGAGTCCCCCACATTTTTTCTCTATATACTTCAAAAACACTAATTTATATCAAAACCAAACAGTCCCTGCTGAAAACAACAAAACAATAGAAACCATCAGAGAAACACTAATGGTTTCCACTACAAATACTATTACAAACCATTAGCTGTTTAATCTTTAAATTCACTACAAATTCTATGAGATCTTCTATTGTCTTTATGAGCGAGTCATTGATACATTCACTCAATTAATTCGTAAAAAAACAGTGATTCATTCAGGGACTAAACAAGCGACTGTCATTATGAGTGAGTCATTGAATCAATCGCTCAACTGACTTGTTCAAAATGAAAATCATTTAGGAATATAACACTGCTAGCTACTTTGCAAAATTCTGGTAAAGGAGGTTTATTTGCAGCTATATTCTTATCTGACTTATTTCAATATATTCAATAAATTCCAAAAACAGGCTTAGGTAATTTCACAGTACTGAAACTGCTTTGATAAATGTGACCAATGATGATATCCTGCATTCCTTGGTTTCTGGCAATGGGGATATTTTAATTCTTTTAGATCTCAGTGCAGCATTTGACACAATAGATCACTCCATTCTGTTAAACCGTCTTGAGAAAGTGGTATCCAGGGGGTTGCATTAAGCTGGTTGTCCTCATATCTTAAAGGGTGAACCCTTTATAACAGTATTTGCAATCATAACTCATCTTCAACATTGATTACATGTGGTGTCCCACAAGGCTCTATTTTGAGTCCGCCACATTTTTTCTCTGTATACTTCAAAAACACTAATTTATATCAAAACCAACAGTCCCTGCTGAAAAAAAAAAAACAAACAATAGAAACCATCACAGAAACACTAATGGTTTCCACTACAAATACTATTACAAACCATTAGCTGTTTAATCTTTAAATTCATTACAAATTCTATGAGATCTTCTATTGTCTTTATGAGCGAGTCATTGATACATTCACTCAGTTAATTCGTAAAAAAAACAGTGATTCATTCAGGGACTAAACAAGCGACTGTCATTATGAGTGAGTCATTGAATCAATCGCTCAACTGACTTGTTCAAAACGAAAATCATTTAGGAATATAACACTGCTAGCTACGGTGCTCAACTTCTTTGGTACTATTTTCGTTGGTGTACAAAAAATACACAAAGTGACTGGCAATATTATGTCTAAATTATAAGTAACTCAATACCTATTGCTTATTCAACTGTTATACAAATATATAACACTCAGTGTTGAATAACAGCACTCTTGTGATTAGCATAATTATATCCCACCTGATAGTGAGGTTTTCCATAACTTCAGGAAAGTTTCCAGCTCTGCCTTCAGCTCTTCAAACGTGATGGAGCCGCTGTTATCTTTATCTGCAGATTCGAACAGCGCCAGCGTCAGATCATCCAGCTTTTCCTCAGGGAGTGAGATCGCACTCTCACGCAGACAGGACTTCAGAACCGTACGTAACTCATCTGGGTCTATGGAACCACTGCCTACATGACAGGTCAAAGATTAAATTAATGGTTTAACACTGATTGTTTAGCAAACTGTAGGGTGTGATACATCTTATCATGTTTTATGTACATGTTCCTGAATCCTGGATCAACATTCTTTGTTGTTCCTGGCACAACATTCCAGTCAGTCAATGCTTTGATATAGTTATGGTCTATGTAATGTTGTCCCATGAACACAAGGGATAATAATGCAGGAACGGTCCGAGTACGTTTTGGCCATTTAATTTCTTATTACTAGTGGTTCAACATTAATATTATGAAGCGACGAGAATACTTTTGTGCGGCAAAAAAACAAAATAACGACTTATTCAACAATATCTAGTGATGGGCGATTTCAAAACACTGCTTCATGAAGCTTCGAAGGTTTACGAATCTTTTGTTTCGAATCAGTGGTTTGGAGCACGTATCAAACTGCCTAAGTCATGCCCCCCAGTGGTGAAACTTTTCGAAACACACACGAGGTAACGAAGCCTCATTTACTGAAATCACGTGACTTTGGTAGTTTGATATTTTGTAGCTTCATGAAGCAGTGTTTTGAAATCGCCCATCACTAGATATTGTTGAATAAAGTCGTTATCTTGTTTTTTTGGCACACAGAAAGTATTCTCGTCGCTTCATAACATTAAGGTTGATCCACTGTAGTCACATGAACTGGTTTAAATACTTTCTGGGCATTGAAAGTGTTAATTATCTTGCTGTCTATGGAGGCGTCACTGAGCCATCGTATTTCATCAAAAATCATCTTATTCTGTGTTAGGAAGATGAACGAAGGTCTTACAGGTGTGGAACGACATATTTTCATTTTTGGGTGAACTAATCCAAGTAATTTTAAAACATGTTGCGGCCTCCTGGTTGAGATCCACTGAATTACAGAATGAAAGAGTAAAAGATAATGGTATTGTACATCTCACCATCCACGTCGTAGACCTGGAAGAGGAAGCGTAGTTTGTCTGTCTCATTGCCATGGATCAGAAGATCTAAAGCCTTGAGAAGTTCATCCAGACTGATGGACCCGCTGCCATCAGAGTCAAATAGGGCGAAAAACCTCTCCGCAAAAAATGACTACAACAATAAGAGAAAAAAATTAGCACGTTGATATATTTTCAGACCAAGTTAATAAATTGACTTTAAACCAATGTTCCCTACAGTGGACAAAAATTAATTTATCATCTGGGGGATAATAAAACGTTTTTCACCTCTTTTACTTTCAGAGCCGTTTTAAACTCATCCAGGTCGATTTCTTTGTCATCTCCTGCAATGCTCTCGAACTGCTTGGTGACCCATTCCAGCCAGCGCGCGTCTTCATCTAGACTCATGTCTCCGCTTCACACACATGTATTAGCAATGTCATAAATGTAGTCTCATTCTCCTGTCAGAATCATGTTTAGTCTAGAACTACAAAATAAAACATTCAGACAGTTGTAAAGTACAGCATCGGGGTTGTGGCTGAACAGAAAGTCTTTTTATAATAAAAACAATTTTACATTTTGTGCCCACATTTTAAATCAGTTATTAAATAGTGGAAAGCAATATTTATCTAGATCAAATTAGTTCTGTAGTTCTCTTGATAAGTTAACATTACATACATAACTTACATTACTCACATAATTATTAATTATTTAAATATTTTATATATTTTAAAATATGTAAAACATTAAAATGGAAAGTATTTTTAAAATTCAGACACACATATATAATTATTTAATAGATTTTAATATACATATATACATAATGCGTGTTCAAAGATTCAAAGACATTAACAATAACTGTTTTCTGTAACTACAAAGTTTACACAATTTTGCATTTAAAACAAGAGAAAACATTACCTTTAGCTGAAAATCTTCTCAGTCTTTGTCCTTTGCAGGTTTTCCCTTTTGGCTTTTCATGAAAATGTTCTCTCAGACAAAAATGAAAAGATAGGGAGAGATGTTATTACAGTCTTAAGTTGTTGCTGTTGCAGCGAATCCAGTATAATCACCTTTCAGAGGAAAAGAGAGAGAGAGAGGGAGCGAGTGGGACAGAGGGAGGCTGGGCAGTATTGTTATGGACATTCAGTATCTCGTACACACAGCAGCAGCTGCCCCTGACATCCCTGTGCCTGCTGAGCAGCCCCTCAGTATGGACCCATACTGCACTCTTCATCACTAAACCACAGATAAACATGAATAATAAGCTTCATTCTGTCTATCATCTATCACACAACTACTGGACAGAATGGACAGAATACTGGACATTTGGACAGAAAAGCGCTATAAATGTGGTCCATATGACTTTTTATTTGTGCTGTCAAAATTGATTAATCATGATTAATCATCACATCTAACATAAAAGTTTTGTGTGTGTGTATATATATATATATATATATATATATATATATAAATGTGTGTACATATACAGTGGGTACGGAAAGTATCCAGACCCCCTTAAATTTTTCACTCTTTGTTATGTTGCAGCCATTTGCTAAAATCATTTAAGTTCATTTTTTCCCCTCATTAATGTACACACAGCACCCCATATTGACAGAAAAACACAGAATTGTTGACATTTTTGCAGATTTATTAAAAAAGAAAAACTGAAATATCACATGGTCCTAAGTATTCAGACCCTTTGCTCAGTATTTAGTAGAAGCACCCTTTTGATCTAATACAGCCATGAGTCTTTTTGGGAAAGATGCAACAAGTTTTTCACACCTAGATTTGGGGATCCTCTGCCATTCCTCCTTGCAGATCCTCTCCAGTTCTGTCAGGTTGGATGGAAACTTTGGTGGACAGCCATTTTTAGGTCTCTCCAGAGATGCTCAGTTGGGTTTAAGTCAGGGCTCTGGCTGGGCCATTCAAGAACAGTCACAGAGTTGTTGTGAAGCCACTCCTTCGTTATTTTAGCTGTGTGCTTAGGGTCATTGTCTTGTTGGAAGGTAAACCTTCGGCCCAGTCTGAGGTCCTGAGCACTCTGGAGAAGGTTTTCATCCAGGATATCCCTGTACTTGGCTGCATTCATCTTTCCCTCGATTGCAACCAGACGTCCTGTCCCTGCAGCTGAAAAACACCCCCACAGCATGACTGTTGGGACTGTATTGGACAGGTCATGAGCAGTGCCTGGTTTTCTCCACACATACCGCTTAGAATTAAGGCCAAAAAGTTCTATCTTGGTCTCATCAGACCAGAGAATCTTATTTCTCACCATCTTGGAGTCCTTCAGGTGTTTTTTCATGTGTCTTGCACTGAGGAGAGGCTTCCGTCGGGCCACTCTGCCATAAAGCCCTGACTGGTGGAGGGCTGCAGTGATGGTTGACTTTCTACAACTTTCTCCCATCTCCCGACTGCATCTCTGGAGCTCAGCCACAGTGATCTTTGGGTTCTTCTTTACCTCTCTCACCAAGGCTCTTCTCCCCCAATAGCTCAGTTTGGCTGGGCGGCCAGCTCTAGGAAGGGTTCTGGTCATCCCAAAAGTCTTCCATTTAAGGATTATGGAGGCCACTGTGCTCTTAGGAACCTTAAGTGCAGCAGAAATGTTTTTGTAACCTTGGCCAGATCTGTGCCTTGCCACAATTCTGTCTCTGAGCTCTTCAGGCAGTTCCTTTGACCTCATGATTCTCATTTGCTCTGACATGCACTGTGAGCTGTAAGGTCTTATATAGACAGGTGTGTGGCTTTCCTAATCAAGTCCAGTCAGTATAATCAAACACAGCTGGACTCAAATGAAGGTGTAGAACCATCTCAAGGATGATCAGAAGAAATGGACAGCACCTGAGTTAAATATATGAGTGTCACAGCAAAGGGTCTGAATACTTAGGACCATGTGATATTTCAGTTTTTCTTTTTTAATAAATCTGCAAAAATGTCAACAATTCTGTGTTTTTCTGTCAATATGGGGTGCTGTGTGTATATTAATGAGGAAAAAAATGAACTTAAATGATTTTAGCAAATGGCTGCAATATAACAAAGAGTGAAAAATTTAAGGGGGTCTGAATACTTTCCGTACCCACTGTACATACATATATATTTACAAACTTGTTAGATGTGATTAATCACGATTAATCGATTTGACAGCACTACTTTTATACTATATATTTACATTAAAGTCACTGTATGATAGTTCTATGAGGAACAGAATGAAATTCAGAATTTTATTCACTGAAAAAATTCTCAAAATGGACAAATATGTGTGTAACAAAGGTATATTGTGACACATTATACCTTGTCGTAGTCACACATCATTTGGAATGTTTCTCAGTTTGTACTGTTGTTAATTTGATTTGTCATTCAGTTCAGCTGTGTGCACCTCATTATCTCTAATACTCAAGTTTTCTGTTTCTGTTCAGTTTGTCTGGCCTCAGCAGTGCTTTGTGGAAGTTTATCCATGTGTTCCTCACTGAAAAAGTGAACTTTTTGGTATAATAATATATATTAAATTAACCATCATAATTTTTACTTTGTAAAATTAAAATTCAATGAGAATTAGAATTTCCTAAGTAAAATTTGAAATAGAATAAATTAAGGTGGAAAGAATAACTCTTATACAGAAGAGGATTAGGGCCAAGCAATAATAAAAAATAAAACCATCTCGAGATTAAAGTCATTAAATTACGAGAAAAAAATAGTTAAATTTCAAGAAAAAAGTCAAGACAAAATGTTGAGAATAAACTCGTTAAATTACGAGAAAAAGCTCGTTAAATTTCAAGAAAAAAGTCGAGATAAAATGTTGAGAATAAAGTCATTAAATTATGAGAAAAAAGTTGTTAAATTATGAGAACAAATTCGTAATTTAACGACTTTATTCTCAACATTTATATCGATCTCGAAATTAACAACATTTTTCTCATAATTTACCGAATTTGTTCTCATAATTTAACGACATAATTATGACTTTATTCTCAACATTTTATCTCAACTTTTTTCTCGAAATTTAATGAGTTTTTTTCTCTCTCAACATTTTATCTCGACTTTTTTTTCTTGAAATTTAACAAGTTTTTTCTCATAATTTAACGAGTTTATTCTCAACATTTTATTTCGACTTTTTTCTCGAAATTTAACGAGTTTTTTCTCGAAATTTAACAACTTTAATCTTGAGATGGTTTTATTTTTTTTATTATTGCTTGGCCCTAATCCTCTTCCGTACTCTTATTATGTATTTGCTTTGCAAATTTTATAGTCACTGCACATAAACCTAGAAATATTAAGTAACTGTGGTAAAGTAAAAACTACAGAAAAAACAAATGTAATTTCTACATGAAAAAGTTAGTTCAGGCAAGAATTGAAAAAACAAAGTAAATTCTATTTTAGTACTCAATTCAAGCTTATCAATGTTATAAATATAAAATATATTAGAAATAATAAATATAATATAAATAAATATACTTCTATTAAGTAGATATGGCATCTACATGATATCTATTGTATCATTTACTTAGATGTAAATGAGTAAAATGTTAATTTTATTAAATTTACTTGAATAGATGTTACGTAATTCTACATGTGAAATTAAATTAAATATAATTAAGTACGATTTACTTAATTTCTTTATGAATGTTAAGTTTAATAGTAAGTACATTTTACTTGATAAGTAAAATTGACTTAAAATGTGTTAGTGCAAATTGTTACGAGAAGTTATTTTTTTTCAGTGCTGTTGTCTGAGAATTATATTAACTGTTGATCTTTCGTCTTCGTCCGTGTTCACTACAAACCGTGACATACCTCAAAATGAACCAACATTAAAAAATATATATTTTCTTAGTATTTTTGTCTTGTTTTCCAGTACAAATATCTAAACATTCTTAAATCTAAAATACATTTACTTGAGAAACTCTTCTGAAGAAGAAAAAAAAAAATCAATTAAGTGTTTTCTTAAAATAAGAAAAAATCTCTGTCAATGTTTTTTTTTTTTTGTAATGAACTTGCTAGCAGAATTAAAGCCATGGTTTTGATTCCTATAGGGAACAAAATCACTCATAAAATCAACATCATCAACATGATAAAATCTATAAAAGGCGATCCACAAAAGAAAGTCAAACATATTTCACATGGCGGTGAGCCACAGAACAAAGGCCAGCATCCCTCCATCTGTCACAATACCTCGGTCATGAGTTCAAAAATATTACCGTCAAGACCAGACTGATGTAATTGTTCTTTAGATGTTTCAATATCCGAATGAAAACATGTTACGGACTCTTTCCTGCTGTCACTATGTGCTACCTTCTGGGAAAGTTGAAAAACCAAACAAATACTGATATCACAAGACATTTATTCCCTAATACACTCAGAAAATAAAGAACTGCATAGAAACCAACAGATGGAAGATACAGTAGAACTGGAACATTTCACATCTTATAATGAACTCCATTCAAAGAAACCAGCATTAAAGGATTAGTTCACTTTCAAATTAAAATTTTCTGATAATTTACTCACCCTCATGTTGTTCATGTCTTTCTTTCTTCAGTCGAAAAGAAATTAAGGTTTTTGATGAAAACATTCCAGGATTTTTCTCCTTATAGTGGACTCTGATGGAGCCCAAACGGTTGAAGGTCAAAATTACAGTTTCAGTGCAGCTACAAAGCGTTCTACGCGATCCCAGATGAGGAATAAGGGTCTTATCTAGAGAAACCTTGCTCATTAAAAAAAAAAAAAAAAAAAAAAAAAAAAAAAAAAATATTATATAAGTTTTAACAATAAATGCTCATCTTGAACTAGCTCTCTTCTTCTCTATTAGAATTCCAGCAGTGTAGACACTGCTAAGTGTATTACTGCCCTCCACAGGTCAAAGTTTGAACTAATTGTTATATACTTGCACAAGCATATTGAATATGACACTTTAGTTCAAACTTTGACCTGTGGAGGGCAGTAATACACTTAGCAGTGTCTACACTGCTGGAATTCTAATAGAGAAGAAGAGAGCTAGTTCAAGATGAGCATTTATTGTTGAAACGTATAAAATTTTAACATTTTTTTTTAGAAAATGAGCAATGGTTTCTCTATATAAGATCCTTATTTCTCGTCTGGGATCGCTGTAAACTGTAATTTTGACCTTCAACCATTTGGGCCACTATAATTTTGACCTTCAACCATTGAAGTCCACTATAAGGAGAATAATCCTGGAATGTTTTCATCAAAAACCTTAATTTCTTTTCCACTGAAGAAAGAAAGACATGGACATCTTGGATGAGTAAATTATAAGTAAATTTTCATTTGAAGTGAACTAATCCTTTAAAAAACAACTATGCTGAAATATGAACACATTTTAAAATCCATATTAAATGTGAGACTATAGGACAGTATCAGCAGGATGCCATCTCTGTCACTCCAGCCTGACCCGTTTCCGTGGTGATGGGGGCGGGTCCAAAGCAAAGGCTGTGGGGGAAGAGGGGCGCGACTCTGGGATGTATTCCATACAATATTTCTCAATGTACGGCCCAGCAATGTTCCACACCTGAATGCAACAGGCAAACAGCATGGGGTGAGAATGTTTTATAATCCACCAGACATGTAATTGTAAGTCTGATTGTTTAGAAAAATAATAGCATAAATCTTCCCAATAAGACTCATCTTTTGCGGTACCATTCATGTAGCATAAACAGTCACGCACCAAAGGTTAATAACACTTTGAGTTAGGGGTTTCTTTTGATAGTAACAGTGATGCCAATACTAAGAAACTGTGAGGCTTACCTTCTGGTCTACGAGAAGCCGATGTACAGCTTCAATGTCTGGAGCCATGAACCTGTCTTTCATCCAGGGCCTGAAGAAAAGAGAAAAAAAGACAAAGATATGTAGGAAGAGAGATGAAAGAAGGTTTGCCAATTATTAACCTGAAAGTTCAATATATTGGAGGTTTTGGGGTTAGTGTATCATCATTTGACCTACTTTACTGTAGCGCGCACAAGGTCGTACACTTTCTCCAATGGTGTCGTCGTACGTAGGGGGCGTAGAAATTCAATACCCTGACAGGCAGCTAACAACTCAATGGCTAGCACTGTAAGGAAGCGGACATATCCAGGTTTAATATCTCCCAAAATTACATATTCTGATCTGTATTTGCAGATTGGTGGTCAGTAAGCCAAAAAGTACAAAAATTACAAACAAACAAAAAAACATTACTATTTTAGGAGGTGGCAATATATTGTATGAATTTGTATGAAAATGTTAGATTTTTTAGAAAAAAATTATGCATAAACGTTCACCACTAAACATAACCATCACTGGAACATAAGCAGATCGTACAAATTCATATGAATTAAAGGGTTAGATCACCCAAAAATGAAAATTCTGTCATTAATTACTCACCCTCATGTCGTTCCAAACCCGTAAGACCTTTGTTCATCTTCGGAACACAAATTAAGATATTTTTGATAAAATCCAATGGCTCAGTGAGGCCTGCATTTCCAGCAAGACAATTTCATGTGATTACAGTGGTTATCAAAGCTTCAAATGTCACGTGATTTCAGTAAAGAGGCTTCGTTACATCATAAGTGTTTCGAAATTTCAATGGTTGACCACTGGGGGGCGTGACTTTGGCAGTTTGATACACGCTCCGAAACCACTGATTCTAAACAAAAGATTTGTAAAGCTTCGAAGCTTCATAAAGCAGTGTTTTGAAATCGTCCATCACTAGATATTGTTGAATAAAGTCATTATTTTGTTTTTTTTTGGTGCACTAAAAGTATTCTCGTCACTTGAACTGTTTTGAAAATGTCTTTAGTAGCTTTCTGGGCATCTGAAAGTGTTAATTAACTTGCTGTCAATGGAGGCCTCACTGAGCCATTGGATTTTATCAAAAATATCTTAATTTGTGTTCTGAAGATGAACAAAGGAGTAATTAATGACAGAATTTTCATTTTTGGGTGAACTACAGTAACCCTTTAGATCACATTTACTGAAATTTCATAGACGAAATCCATTAATTTCAATAGGAATCTGCAGAATTCAGGAGTTTCGTGTGAGTGTGTAAAAGTTTCATTCATGTTGAAGTTGGTCAAGAAAATTTGCCAAAGTGAACAACAGAAAGCTGCTTTGTACTTACATCATACTTTATACATCACTACCTTATTCACAATAGACCTTTTTTGCCCACAAAATTTCACTGAAATGTCACTAATATGACCACACTTTTAGCCACCAATTCACCAAAATGTAAAATACTAACAAATTGCAATGAGATTGTGTTGGAAAATCTTAAGTATTTATAGAATTTGTGCTGTTGTGCTTTGGTGCTCCAGTAGAGGGCGCTATAATAGTAACAATTTTAGCTAAATTGATTAGTGGATGATGTCAGTGTGTATATGGGAGGTTAATATCAGGTTTTGGACCTTGCTCGACGTGCTCGACCACTCTGAGGGCTTTGCGTGCGGCCCAGCCTCCCATGGACACGTGGTCCTCCGTGGCCGCACTAGTGGATAGGGAGTCAATAGAGGAGGGGTGGCAAAGCACTTTGTTCTCTGAAACTGAAGGAGGAAATGTATCTGTTTTAGTTAATGGTCAACATGACTTCAGTACAGTAGTCAAAATTAAACTTTCCACTATTTGGTTAAGGAAAGTTATACTCTTTGTTGAGGCTTACCAAGAGCCGCGGCAGTGCAGTGCGCGATCATAAATCCAGAGTTCAGGCCTCCCTCATTGACCAGGAACGCAGGAAGCTCGCTGAGAGAGGGATTGCAGAGACGTTCAATGCGCCTCTCGCTGATGGAGGCCAGCTCATGCACACCGATCGCCAAATAGTCAAGAGCCTAAGAATGGAAGAAGAGAATGAGCAGAGATGTCGTCGAACCTCTTTGTTAAATAAAAGCTACTGTGGTGAGATAAAATACCTTTGCTGGATATTCTCCATGGAAGTTTCCACCGGATATGGTCTCACCTCTCTCTGCAAACACCATCTAACTCACAGTCAAGGGCAAAAGTACAGATCTGAGGAAGAGGCTGGTGTAGTTACGGCACTGACCAGCTAACCAGCCAAACATTGACATCAAAGTGATGGGGGGGGGGGGGGGTATGTAGTGTCCAGAAAACATTTTCAGTTGGTGATTTAAAGTGACATGAGCAACAGACACTATTAGCACTGCAAGACGAGTGCAAGTGTTCATGTTGCGAACTTATAAATATCGATTAACAAAAAGGATACAGGATTATCTGTGGCACTGTTGATTTCTGTATTAATGATTTTCTTGACAAACTCAATTGTGTCATTGACGATTCCATGGACCTGCAAAATGTAAGGCAAACTGAATTAAAATATAGTTCAAGTGAGTCAATTAGTGTTATTTTAGGGACTGTTTACAAGACACCATTTTCAACTAAAAACTAACCATTTTTTTAGGCCGTTAATCTACAAGACAACTGCGTTTTGGAGGTCTGAAAATGCTAACTTTTGAAAACGGGTTTCAAAGTGCATGTTTTTGGAAACATTACCATCACCACGTAAACCAAAAAAAAAAAAGGCAAATTTGTGAAAATGGAGGCGTCATGCACATGTGTATGACGTGTTCAGTCTATGGGCGTGTAGTGTTTCTTTACAAAGTAACATCGCCATCTACTGGCCTGCAGGAGAATACAGCATTTTTAGTCATTTTTGAGGATCCTTGTGAACAGGGATCGTTTTGACAAAGTAGTCGTCTGTACATAAAAAAAATAAAGGAAAAACTTTCGGAAAACACGTTGTTGTGTAAACATACTCTTAGTGTTATTTACATACTATTATAGTTTTTATTAATATTTTGAATTTGAATTTAATTTTTAGTTTAATTTTAAGTAATTTTTATGCGTTTTGTAATTTTTAGCGGTTTTTGTTTTTTATAATATATATTATAATTTAGGTTTAATTAATTTTTTATTTTAGTTTTTATTTCCATGAAATAGTGAGTATTTATTATATAAATGAGTATTTATTACAGTATATAAATTTAAGGAAAACTGAATTAGAATATAGTTTATAACTGTGTCTTATTTTAGTGTTACCATAATTTGAATTAGCTTTTTAATTTTATAAGTTATTATAAGTTATTTTTTAGTTTTTTTGAGATTTTATCATTTATCAGTTTTACTTTGTTTTTTATTTCCAGTTATTTATTTTAGTGCTTCACCTTAAACTTATTTCAATTAGATGCCATTTCTAATTTTCCTTTAGTTTAATTTTTTAATCTAATATTTATATTTTATTTCAGCTTTATTTCAAAATGTTTTTAATACTTTCAGTTAAAAATAACAGCACTTACAGTTTATTTAGGGTGACCCAGAATGGGCTCTCTATGTTACCTGTGGACAGCAGCGCATAGTGTAGGCATCTTGAACTCTGTCGCAAAACCGATGGCTCTCTGCAATTATGGAAAAAAAGCAAGACAGGTTACGACCAAATGGTTAAATATGAGCTTTAACAAAGCATATAAACACAGCGGCATTCACCTGCAATTTCAGACGGGTGGTGATCAGAGTCTAACAGGGAACGGAAGCGCAGGGCCACTTCCTTCTGTCCCGGATGAGGTCGCAGTTCATGAATATCTGTGAGGAAATTAATTTGTCATTAAAATTGTTTATGGTTGTCGGCGCCAATAGCCTCGTGGGCAGCACGCCGACATATAGCGCTGTTGTGCTTCGGGTGACCCAAGTTCAAGTCTCGGCTTGTGGACCTTTCCTGAACCCGTCCCCCTCTCTCTCCCACTTCGCTTCTTGTCGGTTCACTGTCATATCATAATAAAAGGCAAAAATGCCAAAAATAAATCTTAAAAAAAAAAAAAAATTGCAATTGCATTGCATTACTCAGTAAAATTGGAGGAGGGCTGCATTTATGACAGGGACTGTGACTATATATGAGAGGCTTTGATACACAAATATGTTTTGTCTCCCTAGTCATGTTTTGTCTGAGAAATCTGAAAGAGTTGAATTGTTTACAGTTTCTGTCTGCAGAACTGAGAACAGTGTGTAAATAAATCAGCTCGCATCCAGCACATCAATCACTTGTTTACACAACCCTTATTTTTTGTCCTCACCACTATCAAAGGCTTTGGTGGTCCCCTTGAGGACTTCCAGGGTCAGGGCAGCGATGATGTCAGCCTGCCGGGCAATGGCCTCAGCTCTCTCCACGGCCTCTGCTCCCAAAGAAGTGATCATCTGTGTCCCATTGATCAGAGCCAGCCCCTGTGGACAGAGATAAACATAACAAGCACCATTACCACAGAATAAAACTAGCACCTAGCAACCACTTCAGAACAGCCTAGGAACTGCCAAGCAACCGCATAGCAGAATATCCTAGGAACCATAGCAATTGCCCTAGTAGATGTATAAAAATGCTGTAGCAAACTTCCCAGGATACTACAGAGTCCAGCAGTGCCTGCCCACTATTTTTTTAGTGGCGTTGGTTCCTGAAGTATTTTTTCTATTTAAATTCTCCCATAGGGATTTAAAAACCTTAGTTAAAACATAAACCATGAACCAAGCCAACCAGCTACAAGATGAATCAAAACATTACAAACTTTGATTTGAAACAAAAAAGTATTTGAAAATTGGACAAAAGACAGTGTACTTAACGGCTTTAGTGAGGGAAAAAACTACAATCCCATGAAGCAATGGACATAAATTTATTGCAAAATATGCATATATTTAAAAAATATTTACATTTTTTGAGACCACAGGGAGACCGACTCAATGCGAGTAGGCGAAGCTAAAGAGCTCTTCTTGCGCATTTGCAGGTTGCGACTCTCTGATTGGTGTAATTTTCTATACAGCATCATGGGTAATGTAGTTTTTCACCAGGAAGAACATGATTATTTTAAAAATAAGCTGAAATAATGTGGGCTGACGGTAAATGCCATGGATTAACAACCTCGTAGCTCACAGTAGGTCTGTCTTTAAATGTTTGTTTTTACAAGTTTTTACTTCCGGAACCCAACTGTTGCACTCTATAGGTAGTGATGCCAATTTAGCGATTTTGTCGCTAGATTTAGCAACTTCCCCGCTCCTTTACGAGACTTTTTTCAAAAGCCTAGTAGGGCTGCAACGGTTAATCGCGATTAATCGTTTGCAAAATAAGAGTCTGTGTTTATGTAATATATATGTGTGTGTTCTGTGTATACTAATTATGTATATATAAATACACACACATTCATGTATATATTTAAGAAAAATGTTATATTTATATATAAAATATTTATGTTTATATGTAATATAAAATATATATAAAAATATATATTTATAATACATGCATATATTTCTAAACTTTATACCTGTATGTGTGTGTATTTATATATACATAATTATTATATACAGAACACACACATATATATTACGTAAACATTTATTTTGCAAACGATTAATAGTGATTAATCGTTGCAGCCCTAAAGCCTAGTGACAAATCTAGCAACTTCTTGGACAAAACTTATCTAGATTTTGTGACTTGCGCACTGATCTATATTTATATAGATCAGTGGACTCACCAGTGTGACGTCATCTAGCAACCAGTTTTAGCTACTTTCAACTGAAAGCAATTGGCAACACTGTCTATAGGAACAACATAGCAACACCCTAGAACACTAGTAACCACATAGAAATGATGTAAAACACACTTGTAAAGCAACCACTCAGAGGCAAGCCTCTCTTTTAAAAGTTTTTCTAGTTTGTCTAGTTTGTCCCTTTGCTATGCAAAAAACAATGACTTGTTTTAAAGGTTAGATTGTTTTTTTAGGGTGGTTAAAAGCTGTTGACCAGACAGGTAAAGGGCACACATTTCTGACCCACAAAACAGCTCTAAGTCAACAGAGATAAACATGTTGACTGCACAATGGGGGGATTAACCGTACCTCCTTTGGCTTCAGAGATATGGGCTTCAGACCATGTGCTTCCAATACCTGCAGGCAATACAAAGGTCAAATGTGACTTTAAAGAGTAAATATGCACTGCTTTCATTATCATTAGGACAAAGATTTGCAACCACAGCATCCAATGAAAATGTCCTCACGTATTTGGCATCCGCCCAGCCGCTTTTGGGCGACCACATCTTGCCTTCTCCCATCAGGCCGAGGGCGAGGTGAGAAAGAGGGGCGAGATCTCCGCTCGCACCAACCGTACCCTTCTCTGGGACGTAGGATAAACAGGAGGCTGTGGGGAGAGAAGAAAGAAAATGGTAAAATATCAGCTTGAGTACAAAACTCCTGAGGGAGAAGTTCAAAGGAACTTTTTGCTAATATTATTTTGTAGACGCAGCAACTACCATAAAAGTATTCTTTGAAATGGCACACCATGTTTCATGTGCTGTGCCAAAGAAACCCAACAATACTCTCTTCAGTTAAAATAATAAGCATTGCATAAATGTACCATTGAAGGCCTGTATCATTCTGAGCAAATTCTCCAGTGAAATCCCGCTGTACCCTTTGGCCAAAACATTGATCCTCAGGGCGAGCAACATTCGAGTTCTTTCAGGACTTAAAGGACTTCCCAGACCTAAATCAAATATAATCAAAAATCATAGTGTAGACAGAATGAAAGTTGGTTTAATAATGTCAGTTAATTCGTGATTCAAAATGTCATTCAAAAACACATGCAGACATTGGTTCATGCTTATCTTTATTTTAAATAAAATATGTCACACCTGATGAGTGTGAGCGCAGAAGATTTTCCTGAAGCTCCCTGAAAGAGAGAAATATGTGACATACAGTACTGGAAACACTTCACATATGGTTTCATTAGTTAAGCACATTAGTTAACATGAGCTAACAATAACTACTTATACAGCATTTAGTTAATGTTAGCTTTAAAATGTACTAATACGTTTTTAAAAACAAAAGTTATCTGTTAACATCAGTTAATGCACTTTGAACTAACATGAACAAACAAGGTTTTAATAAAGGGTTAGTTCACCCAAAAATGAAAATTCTGTCATTAATTTCTCACCCTCATGTCATTCCACACCCGTAAGACCTGTTCATCTTTGAAACACAAATTAAGATATTTTTGGTAAAATCAGATGGCTCAGTGGATACCAAGAAACTTTTTGTGTGCTGCTAAAACAGATTTTCATCTTTGTTTTGAATCAGTGGTTCGGAGCAAATCACGTGATTTCAGTAAATGAGGCTTCGTTACGTCATAAGTGTTTCAAAATTTCAATGGTCACCACTGGGGGGCGTGACTTGGCAGTTTGATACACGCTCTGAAGGAATTCGAAACCAAATATTCATAAAGCTTCGAAACTTCATGAAGCAATGTTTTGAAATTGTCCAGCACTAGATATTGTTGATAAAGTAGCTATTTTGTTTTTTGCCGCACAAAAAGTATTCTCGTCGCTTTATAATATTAAGGTTAAACCACTGTAGTCACATGAACTGTTTTAAATGTGTTTTTAGTAGCTTTCTGAAGATGAACAAAGATCTTACGGGTGTGGAATGACATGAGGGTGAGTAATTAATGACATTATATTAATTTTTGCGTGAACTAACCCTTTAATTATTTTGCTCATTATTTCATGTTAGCTATTGCATTAACAAATGAGACAATTTAAAAATAAACTTTTATTTAAATGCGAAAGGTTTCAAGCGTTAAGAAAATATTTTATAATTTTAAAAAGAATTATACTTGAGCTTGCTGACTGGGATGACAGTCCGAGCAAATTTACCAAACCCTGTAGTGATGCCATACACAACTAGAAAAGGAAAAAAGAAAATAAGGATCATCATGTGGAGTCATATTTATAACTACCCAAACTATATTAACTATATTAATGAGGATTATTAAAATATTCATGCTCTTGCAAATACGTGCTGTTTTATACTAC